>CM062818.1:749601604-750201604 GCA_031772625.1 Pinus tabuliformis
GATGTTGATCAATCAAGGAGTTGGCTCTTCCTTTCAGTCGGTGTGAATAAATCTAGGAGTTTGTGTTTCCTTTTTGTGGGTGTTGATAAACTAGGGAGTTTGTGATTCCTTTCAATAGTGTTGATAGATCTGAATGTACTATATATATAATATATATATATATATATATAGATATATATAAAGAAGATAATTATATGTTTTTCACGTAAGATTTGTGTTTGTATATTTATTTGCTTTGATTTATATCTTTGGATGCATTTACAAGATTTTTAAGTTAAAAATTGTTGATACTAATTCAACCCCCCCCGGTATCATTGAATGTTCCAAAAGTCACATATAAACTAAACAAAAAGAGATGCAAATGCGGAGAAAGGGATAAGTGAATAGTTCCTTTTCATTGTAAAAAAAAATAGCACTAGGTGACCCAATGAAATATTTCTTACTTACAGAATGATTGTGCCTTTTTTTATGATCCCCAAGTATTATCACTTAGTTAATGATTTTGAGGTTGGAACTTATCATGTAAACTTATTAAAGTCATGTTGGTTTGTATATATGTCAATATCTATTGAATCTTCCCAATTATAAATATATGCCTCACTTCTATGAGGCCACATATCTACTCTTTAGATTTTGTATCCTTGGTGTTGTATTTAATTTCTTCAATGGACTTGTAAGAAAATTCAAAACTTCGCATCACTACTTCTAGGTAAAATCAGGGATATAAACATGAAAAAGACTTCATGTGTACATCATTTTACGGTCTCTTAGGGAAATATCCATCTTATTACACATATATGAATATTACTTCAACTACAATGAAAATATAATATTATAGATTTTAAAGTTTCATTAAGCATGTTATGACAACATAGAATTCAGTCCCACTATCTTAATAAATCATGTTGTAAAATAGCAATGAACATTGATCGATCCATGATAAATATCTTATTTATGATGAAAAATTTAGCATAACAATTGTACACTTCATATTATCCTAGTAATGAAAAGCACAACATCCCAGTTCATCTTGAGTTGGTGCAACAATTCCTTTCAAAAATAATCCTAATAAAAGAGTCTTTGATGCCTCCCAAACCTAGATATGTTTTCCACAATGACTACGAACTTTGTTCAATAATAAAAAGGCCAAGCAACGCATTACACCAAACTCTACAAGCCAACCTTTGAAGCTGCCAACATCACACGAATTTTCAAATCCCATGATCTTCCACTTGCATCACACAAATCATTAAGAAGAGCCACATACTTGCATCTAACAAGTGAAAGCACCCAAATACTAGTATCGAATTATCATCGAATATTTGTTACAAAAGTAATACATGATCTTACAAGATTCCCAAGTAGCTATAATCACACCAAATATCGATATATAAGATACTAGGTAGTTGTGATTAATAAAGAAATTTCCCTTTTTTTATATGGCCTAATGTGAGGGATGTTGACACAAAAATATGGAACTAAGCAGTCTGATTCAACTATCAAAGCCCCAAATGAAGTGTCAGTTGTCCACCCTCCAATCATTGGCTTTTAAACTCAAGAATTTTTCCTCAACATATGTGCATGGTGTCTCCAATACCTCTAATGACTTGTCCGCACATTCCAAGAGTATAAAACCATCCTCCATGGTCCTTAATACATGTTATAAGCAACCATCATCCTAAACAAGTGCACCCTTGTAAAATCTTTCAAAACCATCACATGTGTGCTAACAATGACCTCGAGAAGCATGTCTTAATCATCACACCAAGTAATTCAACAAAAATAAAACAAAAGGGATAGGGGATCGCAAGCCTTCATCATCACACCAAGTACTCCCCTAGCTAGGTGAAAATACTTTCAAAGCAACAAAAAGATAGCACTCCCTCTTTGCAAGAAATGGAATCTCTGGAACTCTCATTGATTGAATAAGTTAGTGCAACATGTCTATCAAGTAGCTTATGAAAAATACTTAAGTTACTAATTTTTTGGCACATGAACATGCTTGTATCCATCTTGTAGTCACTAAGCAAGCCATCTAAACTTCTAGCGAGCTGAAGTAGAGGGTAAGAATGATACCCTTCCCTTTCCTCTCTTCACTCAAAATTAGATTTGAGATATTATTTTATATTTGGATCAAATTCAAGAACAATAACCTTTCATTTCCTCCAATCACTAAAGGATATACATGTGATCTTGAAGACCACTTATCCTCATCAAACTTCACCAATGCTCACCACTTTCTTCCAATCTGTTGGAATGCAAATCCAGTGCGTCAACTTCACTTATAGGCTGCAAATCCAACTCTATTGTAGTATTGGAATCAATAACCAATCCCTCCAAAGCTTGTCTCATAAGTATCACTCTCCTCCACCATGGCATCACTCAACCCATCTTCTGTAAAAATAGAGGGCTAATAGAAGAATTTAGTGCAACATAGCTAGAAAATCACTTATGAGAAATATTTGCCCTAATTGAAGTAATAGGTTCTTGTACATAATCGTAACCGTCATGTAATCTCTAAGTAATCCTTCTTGACTTTGATCCAGGTGGATATTAGTGGCAACCCTCCTATTCCACTTGGAACCCAACATTGTCTCTTTCAATTTTTCAGTTTCCTTAATTGTTGCATAATTTACTATTTTGGTAGTTTTTCGGGTCCTAAACTTCCATAGCCGTTTTGAGTCCCTAAACGACATTTTTTGGGAAAACCATGAAAACATGAGTCAACTCATGATTACATTCGAAAGTTGTAGTCCTCAGTTAGATATTTCTAACGAGGTATTGTGTGCATCAAAAGGAGATCGTGCGCCAAAGTTACAACCCGTGAAATTGATGTACCAATTTACCCAAACAGGGCCCATAGTTTTGGCGCTTCATCTCCTAGGGTTAATTTTTTCGATGTTTAGGGTTTTCATTGTTTTTCAATAACAAATAGGCCTTTGAGCCTCATTATAACACAATTCAGAGGCATGTAGCTAGCACATCTCTTCTAAGAGATAAGCTACAATCGCCTGAGCTAGTTTATTTCCATTTTGTTTGTAAGCATATTTCAATATTTGATATTAATGAAATGAAGTGTTATTTTTGTTGTGTATATAAATTTATGGTTATATCTATGGTTGGTTGCATTCTTATTTAAGTTCAAATCAGTGGTATTAGATCGTTCTGCTCTTTATCTATTTTTCTTTGCATGTCCCCAATGAGGTTGGGATATAAGGAGTTAGGGCACGAACTGGTCGAAACTTTGCAAGAGAGAAGGTATGTAATCACCACTTATTTTGTTGAGCACTAGGGAAGGTATGTAATCACCACTTATTTTGTCATCTTTTCCTTAAATTCATAACTTCTTTGCATTATGAAATGAGCATATGATGAAAGATTATGATAAAGTTTAGAAGATTTGTGAGCAACGTAAAATGTCTAATAATTACCTTTTCCTATGCAAAAAAAGAGGAAAATGGAAGATCACCACTCCAAAGGAAAATACAAGACAAAATCAACTGTTGTCCCTTTGACAGGGAACCGCATCCAAACGAGGCAATCCAGATTGGAGCGTACAAGCCACGAAAAGGAAGAGGAGATACCAAATCAGCGCAAGAGAACGAAGAGATAACTAGAAATAACGATCTGGCGAATCCCTCAGGATCCTTTGATCTTGAGGGATTGCTACTTTAAAGATTATCTGTATCATTGATATTTCCACTTGGCTGCTATAAGAAGGGACAATGTTGCTAGCCCAGGGGGCGAACTGTAGTTTTTTTATGAAGTTCCCTATTGTAACTTAAACTTTGATCATCGACTCTCTTTAAAGAGGGAATTACTGTAACTCTGTTTTGATGATTAATACATAAACTCTGTTGTTGTTTCGTCTTTGATTCTAGAGTAATCACAACAGTGCGTCCCTGGAGGCTAAGGGCCCGGCCCTGGTGGATCACTTGCTTCCTGTACAATTATTTTCCGATTCCAAGTCGTGTGTGGATTGATTTCTTTTATCTTCTTTGTTCAGTAATCTATTGTTCCTTATTATTTCATATGTTGGCTCTGTTATATCACATTCCCATTTGAATAGTAAGGTTATCTTCTGCAACTAGAATGTTATGCTGTTCATTCTGAATTTATATCGCATTGTCGTTCCTTTAGCAGATTATTGTATAACATTGTTGTTCCTTACAGATTACCATTACTGTTCGTTTACAGAGTAACGGTGCTGCGTATTCATAAATCAGTACTATTATGTATTTATCTACAGTTTACCTCCAAGTGTGATTAGTATTCATTGGGATTTTTGTTCCACTATGATCGCAATTGCTATTTCTTCATAACCGTGACTAATAATTGTTATGCCGAAACTCAGATTACTGTTTCTTTCAATATAGATGTGATGTGTGCAATATTTGATTTGGTTTGTTGTGCATTTACATTTGATTCAGGTTGCTGTTCAATATTTCATAACTTCCTTTAAGTTTGTTGTCCTATTTCCGTTTGTTGTTCAAATCATTTCTGAGGTAAAGATTGATGCTTAATTCCTATAGATTACAATTACTGCTTCGTTCATTTCTGTAGGTTAAAGCTTTGTTGTTCAATCTTTTTAAGTAGATTAGTTGTTGTTCCATTTCCTGTTATTTCAATTATCATTACTTTGGTGTGAACAAAATGATCTGAAACTGTAGTGAACATTAACTATTGTTGTCCAGTTCCCAGGTTGATGATATTTTCCTTGATTGCTTTCCAATTATATCAGTTTACAAAGGAAAGAGTTATTGTTACTGCACCCTTGACTGATGAAGTGATGTAGCTTTCTGAGTGAATGATTTAAGTCTCAGAGTGTTAAGTTTCTTTTTGTAAGTAGATTTTATTCCAAGCATCCGTTTACTCTTGTATTTAAAGCATTATACTACTAGCATTACTCTTGACAAGTGACTGCCTCATACTGAGTACACTCTTTGAGATAACAAATCATACCTGGATTGATAATTAATGTAGGGTAAATAGAGGTGAAAAAGACCCTTTTTGCTGCTCGACATTTTGGTGCCATTGCCCGAGAAGAGTGTAGCCATTTGTTTCTTTCTAGGGTAGTGTAAGTACCTGCTAAGAGAGAATTGGGTTTTAAAAACGGGAGGTAAGAACCTGCGTACGGAGCATGAAACAACCCTGCTCCCCTACCCGCTTTACTACAGATTTGTTGTTGTTTTGGGTAGAAATAAAAATTTGATTTGTGTGCATGAATAAGCAGAAAAAGCCTGAAAAGAATCCTAAACCACTACCCAAGCCTGATAAAGCTAAGGGGCTGGTGACCCTTGGCAGATCGACCTTTATAGACGAAATCCTTAAAAAAGCAGAATCTCAGCCTTCAATAGGACCTATAAAATTGCTTCTAGACAACCTACTAGTTCCCTTCAGGCCACAGGATCACCATCTGTAGCCTTTGCTGAGGTGCACAGCCAAACTAAGGAGCAAGATTTTGAAGAAATGGAGAATTCTAGCCCAAAATCATTGCAAGAAGGGAACCTTAGTAATCTTTGCGAAGGGAGAGGAGAAACAGGGGAAACTGGAGAACCAATATCTCCTCTTGGAATAATTTAGGCATTAAGCAGCCCAGATAAGGGAAGTGTTGCAAAAATCATCCAGAACGAAGTTGAAGAACCTCAAGAACTAAAATCCCCCCAAACATTAGCAACTCTCATCATCCCAGACAAAGGAAGTTCTATTAAGGCCATCCCTGCTCCGTCTAGCCAACCTAAGAATACCCTCCTAGAAATCCTGAAAGGTTATTGGCATATATTTGACCAAATGGCCCAGATCTAGCCAAACACCCAAATCTCCACACTGCAATATCCCATTGTAGATAATGCAGTCAATGCACCTATGAAGACAATTGCTCTCCAGGGTATCCCTACATTTCATGGCCTAACATTGGAAGACCCAGATGCATTTTTGTTTGAATTCAATGTGCTGTGCAGAGGATATGACTATACCACCGACACCCAGAAGCTGAAACTATTTCTCTCTACCTCAAAAGGGGTTGCTTTACGATGGTTTATGGGGTTGGGTGGGGGTGTTATCAATGATTGGGATCAAATGAAAAGTGCTTTCCTGAAGAAATATCAGGATTATTGTAGATCCAGAGAGTTAAAATATGAAATATTTCAGATGGTAGCTAGACCCAATGAAACACTAGAAGAATATGTTGAACGTTTTCAGTATAATCTTCAACGATATCCTTATGCATCATTACCCTTACGTGATAATGTATTAAAAACAACATTAATTAAAGGTATGAAGGAACAATGGATTGAAACATTGAATATTTGGGGACTCTGACAACACAGCTCGATATTATGCAAGCCAAACAGAAACAAGCAGAGGCAGAGCAAAATCTGGAAATCTTCTATCCTAGATGCAGAAAGAAACACAACCACAAAGTGTTCCCATTAGATGCGGTTCAAGTTTGCATCATTTGTACAAAAGACCACTCTACAGAAAGTTGTCCCTCACTTCCTGGTTTGAAAGCGGTATACAAAGAAGCAGAAGAAGAACTAGAACCAGTGTACCTACTTAATCAGCGCCATCAATGGCAGCTGCGACAATCAAGCATGTTCCCCGATCCAGCTTCTTCTTTCCAGCCTCCACAATATCATGCTCAACAATATGATACAATGTGGAAAAATAAACCTCCCTTCTCAAATTGGTCACAACAACCATTTCCTTCATCATGATGGCCGAATCAAGCAAGCCAATCTAATTGGTAAAATTTTCCCTACGTTCCACCATAATGGCAAACCAATGCGTATCCAGCACAATGGTCCCCTCCCACTTCGCAGAGTCAAGCCTGGCAGACAAACTGGAAAATACCAATGAATCAGCCAGTAGGAACCATTCCTCTCCCTCAACCTACACTACCAGCACTACAACAAAATCCCCAGTCCAATTTAAGACCGCAACTCCCAGCCAACCCAACCCGAACCCAAATAACGAACCGGTCCAATCTGTTCAGATAATTGAAACACCAGAGCTAGAAACCGATCTAAGGGAGTGTAACGACCTTCAATTAAGGTATGGGCACATTATAGAAACTGAGGGAGATAAAAATGTTCAAGTTGAAAATCAGTTACCTGCAGAAAAACCATTACAAGAAGAACATGTGGTTAGAAAACCGACTCATCATCAAGCAATCACATCTTCTCCCCCATTCCTAGAATGATTAATTATACCACACCTTATAGAACATCCTGACTTTGATATTCTGGGAGAACTTAAGAATTCGTACATAAAAATCTCACTCCTCCAAGCTATCCAAGATATCCCAATATATGCAAAGGCCATCAAAGAACTATGTATAAAAAAACCAAGGAGGAGAATAACAAATTACTCAATAGTCCAAGTAGTTGGCACCTTATCTGACCTGTTATCAAGAAGAGAAGCACCCATCAAATATGAATACCCAGGAAATCCAATAGTGACAGTGAAAATCAATGGACAAACCTTTTTAAATGCCTTAGTTGATTTAGGGGCTGCAATTAATATCTTAACAACCACCACTTGTCAAAAACTGGGCATTACATCAGTAGAGCCAAGTTCCACTTTTTTAGATCTAGCTGACTGATCAGTGGTTAGGACAGAAGGCACACTACATGATGTCATGGTATATATCGATTCCTCGTAATATCCTACCGACTTTATGATAATAAAACCCAAAAACCGACTTGATGGACATCCGTTAATTTTAGGCAGACCTTGGCTTTCAACCGTTGATGCTTACATTGGCTACCGACAAGGCAGTATGACCATAACTAGAGGGAGTAATATCAAGAATCTATCCCTATACCCTCCAGTCCAGCCAAGTGTAATGATAATAAAAGCTAACAAACATCCTGTATCATACTTTACCGAAAACATTAGATCCCCATTAACTATAGAAGATGCCCTCAATTTCAAATATCAAATAGAGGATGATGTTATTAACAACTTTATTAACCAAGCTGAATCCAGATCCCACGTATAATGTCACATGATAAAGGCAGCATTTGATAATGAATTAGAAGGAGATCCTCTCAAAGACACTCATGATCAAACAATACCTACTACCTCTGTTTCAAATAGAAAAACTGTAGAGATTGAGGGAGGAAAAACTTTAAACATCAATAGTAACTTGAATCCTGAACAAGAAGAGAAGCTGATCCAAATACTGAAAAAATACAAGGAAGCATTTGCATGGGATTATCTGGACATGAAGGGAATCGATCCCCAGTTATGTACACACCACATTTACATAGAAAAGGATGTAAGACCTGTTTGCCAACCCCAAAGAAGACTTAACCCTCATCTCTAAGACATTGTGAAAGCTGAATTACAAAAACTTTTAGATGTAAACTTTATTTATCCTATCTCCGATAGCAAATGGGTCTCTCCACTTGTAGTGGTGCCGAAAAATAATGGGAAGTGGAGGATCTGTGTAGATTACAGAGAATTAAATAAACAAACCCAAAAATACCACTTTCCCGTTCCATTCATTGACCAGGTATTAGATACATTAGCAGGAAAGAAATTATTTTCTTTCTTGGATGGCTTCAGTGGATACAATCAGATTCAGATTGCCCCTGAAGACCAAGACAAAGCTACTTTTACCTATCCTTGGGGAACGTTTGCCTACAAATTTTTACCCTTTGGCCTATGCAATGCCCTTGCCACATTTCAAAGGGCTACCCTCAGCATCGTTTTAGATTTAATAAGTTAAGGGCTCGAAGTATACATGGATGATTTTACACCATACGGAGATGATTTTGACCCAACTCTAGACACGTTGGAAAAGGTGTTGCAACGATGTATCGTCATTAGGCTCTGCCTGAGCCATGAGTGTTATAGACATATTTGGGCACTTCAACCCTGTGGGGCGGATAAATCGTTCTTGCGGACAAGACCAATCTCCCTAGTATCTATGGATATCTAGCGACAAGCAAACCAAACAAATTCTATCTTTCTCTAAATATGCGATTTATAAATAAAAGCCAAGAGATGTTTCAAACCCTACCTCAAGTCCAGTGCTAGTTTGTGGAAGCCACGCTTCGTTTGTCCAAATGAGCTCCCTTTTAAAGAACTTGCAAACATAAACATGCACACATCAAATAACACTTGCATAGCCAATATAATAAACCATATTGATCATGATGATCAAGGAATTCATGAAATAAACCATAGAAGACAATTTATTGAGAAAAATAAATCTGATTGTATTAACTTTAAACAAAGAAGAACTTTACAACCTTGGTGCCTTGATGTTGTACAAGCTCCTCCCAAGTTCCAACAAGAATATCCTCTACTTTGACAAGTTTCACTCTCTTCCCAAAGAAGCCAAAAGGTATGTAATCTCTTCTCTCAAGCTCAAAGAGGAAGTCTAAATTCCAACAACATTTACCCTTAAAAAATGTTCAACTTTTAACCTCCCTAGCAACCAGCCCAATGCCTCATTTTATAGTGCAGAGGAAGGAAGTTACCAGGTCCACCTTCAAAGGGATAGAGTCCTCCTTCAAAGGGATAATCTCCTCACATCAAGGGGTTAGCTCCTTTAGTTATGTGATACATGAAACTCAAAGGAGAAAACATGCCACCTCAAGATTCCCTCTAGAAGCTTCCAAAAATAACTTAAAGTGAGTTTTTAAGAATGTACTTGCGCCTTTTTGACTTTTACAGGGGTTCACACCCATTACACAGAAACAGAGTGGGCAGATCCACAGGGGACATGACCAGTAGGTGCGGGACTGCAGGTAATGCTAAGAGAAAGTGCAGAACTAGAGTTTTAGAGATTTTTAAGGGCTTGCTCTCATTTTCAAAGCTTGACATGAAGAGCTGAGGTTTAAGACTTGCATAGGATGATAGTATGAGTGGTGATATACTCACACTGACTCAAATAGGAAGTCTAAATTCCAACAACATTTACCCTAAAATATGTTCAGCTCTTAACCTCCCTAGCAACCAGCCCAATGCCTCATTTTATAGTGCAGAGGAAGGAAGTTACCAGGTCCACTTTTAAAGGGATAGAGTCCTCCTTCAAAGGGATAAGCTCCTCACATCAAGGGGTTAGCTCCTTTAGTTATGGGATGCATGAACCTCAAAGGAGCAAACTTGCCACCTCAAGATTCCCTCTAGAAGCTTCCAGAAATAATCCAAAGTGAGTTTTTAAGAATGTACTTGCGCCTTTTTTACTTTTACAGGGGTCTGCACCCATTACACAGAAACAGAGCAGGCAGATCCACAGGGGACATGACCAGTAGGTGAGGGACCGCATGTAATGCTAAGAGTTAGTGTAGAACCAGAGTTTTAGAGATTTTTAAGGGCTTTCTCTCATTTTCAAGGCTTGACATGAAGAGCTGAGGTTTAAGACTTTCATAGGAGGATAGTATGAGTGGTGATAGATTCACACTGACTGCAGAATGTCATGGTGACAATATTTTGTGTAGCAGATTGTCCCCTAAAGTGTGAAGTCTGTAATAGATGAGGATAGTATTTGTCATCTAAGAAGAGTGAAGTACTTTATCATTTTGAGGATCATCCTTTGGAGAGCCTGGTTGGAACCTGTAAAAACATTCAATACAAAATATATATATGTGATCATATCATCGCTGTTTGGTCAATTTAGTGATGTCTAAATTGCAACTTTTAAATGTCAACCCGGGGATCGTAAGCTGATGAAGTGAGGTGTACTATATGTACTTAGGTAACCGTTTGCTTAGTCTTTTGTCGTTTTTAGCTTTTTTAAGTTTGTTTTCGAATGTATCTTTCCTACCGTGATGTGATGGAAATGAAATAAAGCAAGTGAAATGTGGATGATTGTGGTGATTTCTAAATGATTTCTCAAAACTTAAAAAGTATTCTACAAGAAAGCTTTGAACAACAACTGCAATAAAATCAACTCTTAAAGGAAAATAAAGACATCAAATAAAGGACTAATGACATCGGCCCAGTATCTCTGCTGCTGAATGAAAATGAAAATGAAATCCAAAAAGTAAGAACAACTATCTCACACTATTTCAACTCTTCAACTTAATCCTCTCTATGAAAAGATATCATGAAATGTTAAGCAATGTGAAATCTAAGTGAAACTACATAAAAGAGACTAGTCACAACACTTTAACTTTCTCTTAACCTTTTGCCTTTCAGCTGAATTTATCATGTAAGAAACAGTTATGAATAAGTCAAGTAATGTGAGTTCTAAAGCAAACTAAATCAAGCTATACTAAGTGATATTTTGGCTCCCAATAAAGTTATTTGATTATGGAAAAGGAACCATCAATAGATGAAAAACTTGATATCTAAGAGCAGAAAGTAAATATGCAAGTTAAAGAAATGACAGTAAGGAAAATCAAAACTGCAAAACAATGAATGTCAGCAACATAGACAAGATGATCACGCGTGCCACTAGTTATGAAAAGAAAAGAAGGAAAATTGTCCCGGGCTTGCCTAAGAAACCTGCATAACACACTGATTAGTCATGAACATAAAAGTGCAGAAATGTAAATCAACAGAAATCAAAGTTTATGTACAGCTAATATACATGTTGAAAAGAAATAAAAACGCAACAATTTTAAAAGACATCTGTACAGCTAATATACATGAAACAAGAAAAAGAAATGCTGGAAATTAAAGGTTACTGTACAGGGCTTCAGCAAACAGGGGCCCTCTGCCTACTTTAGCCGGTTCAAGGAGCAGTTATACGCTTAAATGAAAAACAGTCTTCTCATGTATTGACAGCAAATGTAAAAGTACAGTGGGGAGCTCAAAATTACATACAAAAATGATCACCAAACGACTAACTCTACAGCGTTCAAAGACGCTTTATTTATAAGGAGAAAGCAAACTACTTTAATGAGATCTATGCTATTCAACCAGCTGTTTAAAAACACGTGAATCCTCTGCGTCCCCGGATCTAGGTAACTGTCATCATGTTCATTCAATCTGGGGAATATGGTTGTTGGATTCGTGCTTCTAGATTGTCTCTGTGGCTGAGGATGATGCCACCTAGCTTCACGTGCCCAAAAACAGAGCAACGCAGAGTCGTGCCACCGCTGAACACTTCTGTTGACCGGTATTTTCCTCCTCGTTGACCGTGGGCTTTTATGGCTGTTTTGGGTGATCTGGAGGGACACGTACCATATCCTTGACCCCTGGAACTTGCCCATGTGGCTCATCTTCTCAGAGGACACCTGTAACATATCGTTTAATAAAATAGCTGCGGAATCCTGTGCGAGCTACAGAAACCTGGATCAACTGCGGAAACCTGTGTTGGCTGCGGAAACGCAGCACTCTAAACCAAAATTCTAAACCAAACAACAGTCACTTAGCATAGTTAGAAAATCATGTAAAAAGCCCTAAAATACAATGATTTAATCAACTTGGTGGATGAAATGAGTGGGAAAAGGAGGCTGAGAGGTGTATGGGAAGGTACAGGTTCAAGGCTCTACATACCCCCACTGTGAAGGTGTTGCATGTCCTCATGCAACCAAAACTTAGTTCTTTTCCTCAATCCATGTTCTCTAATGCTTCTGCAAGAACATCCAGCCTTCTTCTCTTTCTCCTTGATGCCAAAATGGTCCTTGGTTTCTTGACTAGACACCTAAACTTCAAATTAATCAATGCCCTGCTCAACTTCTTACACTTTTTCTTCAACTTTCTATTCTTCTTCTGCCAAAGTCCTAAGTGAAGCATGGTATTGTCATGGACAATCTTGTCCACTTTACTTTGCTCTTTTAATGCTTCATTTTCTTGTTTAATGTGCCTGTTTAGGACTTCTAGCTCAAACACTTCCTATTTTAAAGACTGCACTTGTGCATCAAGTGGCAAGGTAGTGCTTGGTCCTGCAGCTGATTGTTCCAAGGACTCTAAGTAGTTATATGCTTCTTGCTGGGTGGAATCTACCTCAGGTGTTTTTCTCGACCTGAACTCAAATTCTGGTAAAGGAGGACTGTTTTCTCTTTCCAGCTGAAAAGGACTTTCCTCACGTGGAGGACTTGCCTCAATGTCTTGCTGAGCTGGACCTTTTTCAGGTGTTCCTTCACCTAAATCAATGAAGTGTGATTGTTTTTCTTGGGTCACTTTCTTCTTTCCTTTGAGCCTACTGCTTCTTCTCACATATGGACTAGTGCTCTCTTTGTGGGCACTCTGTTTTTCTTTTTGTTTCTTTGCTGAGGCAGCAGCTTGAAGATGTGCTAACCTCCAGGGTTTGAGACTCTTCTTCTACAGATGGTTCAGGGGATGGATATGTCTCTTGAATGGTTATTTTACCTTTGTCCTTTTTCTGCTTCTTATTTCTAGCTCCCTCTTCTTCTTCCTCCTGAACAGTTTCCTGAGTGTCTTTTGTAGGAGAGTCCTGGGTTGTAACATTTCTTTCTTTCCTCCTACTTCTTTTTGGGATTTTTGGGGAACTGTTGGCAGAGGCTTCAGTCACTTCTTGGAAGTGATTTATGATTAAAAACTTTTCCCAAGTATCATTATTATTTTTCAATTGATCTTCAATGAGAATTCTGATGAGCCCATGATGGTAAAGGTGGGATTCAATATGGCCTACATGTTTTTGAGCAGTAGAGCTCATTTTCTTTAGGCTTGCTAACAGAAAGTAAGGTAAACTAAGGGCATGGCCTTCCATAAAATTCATCATAATCCTTGCATGATACATGTACATAGTGCCAAAACGACCCTCGCATGTAATAAACTTTTGAACAAGTAATAGCAGCGTAGACCATTCTTCTTTGATTATATGCACAGGAATTCCTTTGGTAAATATGGAAGTATCCATACCTGGGTTCTTGGGCATGACATTCCATCCTTGATCATCCAGACCTCTGTTTTTAAACCATTTGTCTCCCTGTTGTGGTAAACTGGTTGCTGCTGCTATTGTGGCCTCCATTATTGTAAATTTCAAATCCCCTACCTCCACTATGTGTCCATAAAAGGACCGAGCAAAAGCTTTAGTGACTTCCTTAATATAACCTCTGAACTTTTGAATAAATTTCAGCCACTTTGCTTTCTTCAATGACTCCTTTGTCTGCGGATACCCCTCCAGGTATTTTGGGCCCTCAGGTTCAGCTCTGAGTAACTTTCCCATTCTCGGCTTTCAACCCCGGCTGAAAATTTTACTGTGTGTGGACGTTAAAGGGAAAAACGAGCTAATTATGGGATGCTTAAGGTAAGTGGAGTGGCTGTAATCGAAATGCAAAGCGTATGCAGTGACTGTGATCAGGGTTTAGAGCAAAGCTATGGAGGTTGCAGCGGAAATGGAGAGCAGAGAATGGTATGAGCACGGGGGAATCAACAGTCACGGGTTTATCATCAAATGCATGTGGGAGTGAAGTGATAACTGGGCAGTATAACGGCTGAGTCCTTTCGAATCGGTTGGTTTACGCCACGTCTCAACGTTGGCTGCGGAAATTATGGTGGAGGAGAGTCGTAGTAAAGTAGGTCACTTCTTCTACGTACGACCAATAAATGAAAGAGCAGCCCCATTTCGAGTTTGAATTAATAGTGATTATGGGACCATTAGAAAGGAATGAGGTGGATGGATTATCATCATGGAAGAAGAGTGATATGAATCTTGCCGTATCAAATCATTGTATTTAGTGGAATTTCTATGATCTAATAACTATGCATACAATGACATTAAATTGTTATTTGGTAGAGATTTTGATCATACCTTTGGAAGTTTGCCACTTGTTGATTAAGGCTTCTGACCCATTATTGCTTTTTGATCTTGCAGATGCCTCATATCTTTGTTGCCTTTGGTGATGATGATGCTAACCTTTGATTGTAATTTTTTTTTGAAAACAGAGTGTTGTTGGCTGTAGAGACAGAGTGATGCTGGCTGCAGAAATCGTTTCGAGCTGCGGAAACTGGTGCTAGCTGCGGAAACGGTTCCCAGCTGCGGAAACTGAGACAACACCCCTTCAACTGCACAAATATAGTTAGAAAAAGAACTAACTGAATGAAATAGTCCTGAGAGGGACTTTTATTGATGGAATGGAATGAAATGAGTGGAATGAGATGGAAGTGAAGTGGAGTGAAGTGGAATGGAGATGAAGATGAGATGGAGGTGAAGATGGAAATGACAAGTGAGGTGGAGTGAAGATGGAAAGGAAGAGAGTTTTTTTTTTGGAAAATATAGAGTGTCAGGTGTCCCTGATTTTCACTCTACATTTTTTGTATAAGACTGCCAATCTATGATTGGTTTTCAGGCTTATACAAAATATTTTTTTTTTATTTT
This sequence comes from Pinus tabuliformis, assembly GCA_031772625.1. Lineage (NCBI taxonomy): Eukaryota > Viridiplantae > Streptophyta > Pinopsida > Pinales > Pinaceae > Pinus > Pinus tabuliformis. Next base: position 749,616,852 of record CM062818.1, read on the forward strand.
TTTTTAACTGAAAGAAACAAAGACTAGGCTGATGGAGGAGAAGAATTCTTCTCCACCAACCTCATTGCAGAATTTTCTTGAAACATTTTGACAAAGTCCTCTTTTGAGAGTGGCTTATGATAAATTTTCAATTGGTGGCCATTCACAATGAGAGGAGTTTGAAACTCATCAATAGTCTTGACTCGAACTGCTCCATTGCTAAAGACTTCATCAATCTCATATGGTCCAAGCCAATGAGTCTGAAATTTCCTTTGAAGTCTTTAAACTTGGAATCAAACAGTAACGACCAATCTCCCTTTTGAAACTTTCTCTCTTTGATATATCTGTCATGCCACTTAGTTCTTTGGTGCTGAACTAGATCAGTCCTTAAAATTGCATCTTGTCTTATTTCATCTAGCTCATTCAGCTGCTCCATTCTGTGCTTTTGGGCTTCTGATAGATTCATCCCCAACTGAACTGCCATCTTGAAGGTCTTGACTTGAAACTTAATGGGGAGCAAGACTTCTTTCCCATAAACAAGTTCATAGGGAGAATGTCCTGTTGTGTTCCTCCATGTAGTTCTATAGGCCCATAAGGCTTCAGGAAGCCTTTCTGCCCAATCTCTTCTGTGGAGATGAACAGTTTTGGTGATGATGCTCTCAAGAACTTTATTTGTAGATTCCACTTGACCATTTGCTTGCGGATGGTATGGAGTAGATTTTTTGTGCTTGATTTTGTATTCTTCCATCAGCTTCTCCATCAAGTTAGATGTAAATTGACTTCCCTGATCTGTCACAATTTCTCTTGGGACACCAAAACGAGTAAAAATATCCTCAAAAAGAAATTGAACAACTGAATTTTCAGTGGCAGAAGGCAATGCCTTGGCTTCTACCCATTTAGTAACATAATCAATGCAAAAAAATATATACTTCTTTTGTCTAGATGGTGGATTAATAGGTCCAATGAAATCTAAAGCCCATTTTTCAAAGGGTTCGATGAGTACCTGTGGCTGTAATGGCATTTCATTTGAAAGAGTTGGTCTCCCAACTCTTTGGCAGCTGTCACACCTTCTAACATATTGTTTTGCATCTTTGAAGAGAGAAGGCCAATAATATCCTAAAGAAAGGATTTTATAGGCAGTCCTCTTGTCAGCAAAGTGTCCACCGCACGGTTCATCATGACATGCCTTAAGGATGTCAGGCATTTCATCTTCCCGAACACATCTTCTGATCACACAATATAGCCCTGTTTTGAACAATTCATTAGAAATCCATGAATACTTTGAACTCTCCTGAATGATTTTCCTTTTCTCATTAGGAAATAAGTGTGGAGGTAGCTTCCCTGTAACCAAATAGTTAGCAATATCTGCATACCAAGGAGTTTTAGTAGTTACTACAAACAAATATTCATCTGGAAACTTATCCTCTACAGGAGAATCTTCGTTAGTATTTTGGATTCTAGACAAGAAAGCAGCTACTGTATTTTGTTTTCCTGGTCTATCTAACACAGTAATATTGAATTCTTGTAAAAGTAAAAGCCATCTTGTAACTCTGCCATTAGTAACAGGTTTGTTCATGAGATATCTAATTGTAGAATGATCAGTATGGACAAAAGTTTCATAGCCTGTTATATAATGTCTAAACTTGTTGATTGCATGAACAACGACTAAGAACTCTTTTTCAGTCACAGTATAATTTAACTCAGTGGGAGTCAAATTTTTACTGGTGTAGTAAATGGCGTAAGGAATTAAATCCTTTTGACCCAACACAGCTCCTAGAGCTGTATCTGAAGCATCTGTAGAAATATGGAAAGGAAGTTTCCAATTTGGCCCTCTCAAAATGGGTGCTTCAGATATTCTTGTTTTTAAAGTTTCAAATGCAGATTGACAGTCAGGATCCCAATTGAATTCACAGTCTTTTGTAAGTAATTTGAAAAGCGGAGATGCTATCTTAGTGAAGTTTTCAATAAATCTTCTATAATATCCAGTAAATCCAAGAAAACTTCTAACATCTTTTTGACAATTTGGAATAGGTAACTTGGAGATGACTTCAACTTTTGATCTATCAACTTTAATTCCATCTCCTGAAATATGATGTCCTAAAACAATCCCTTCAGTAAACATCATAAAACATTTTTCATGACTTAATGAAAGGTTTGTTTCTTTACATCTTGTAAGGACTTTTTCCAAATTTTCTAATGCCTCTTCAAATGAATTACCATAAACTGTAAAATCATCCATATAGACTTCTACACAATCATGAATTAGATCAGAAAAGATTCCTAGTACTACCCTTTGAAATGTTGCGGGTGCATTACATAATCCAAAAGGAAGTACTCGGTAAGAAAAAGTTCCCCATGGACAGGTAAATGTGGTCTTGTCCTGATCTTCAGGTGCTACCTGAATCTGATTGTAACCGCTAAAACCATCCAAAAATGAGAAATACTTTTTGCCTGCTAAAGTATCTAATACTTGATCAATAAAGGGTAAAGGAAAGTGATCCTTCAAAGTTGCTTTGTTCAATTCCTTGTAATCAATGCAAACCCTCCATTTACCATTCTTTTTAGGTACTATAACCAAAGGAGAAACCCACCGGCTATCTGAAATGGGGTAAATGAAGTTTACATTAAGTAACTTTTGGAGCTCTTCTTTCACTATCTCCCTAAGGTTTGGATTCATCCTTCTTTGAGGTTGTCTGATTGGTCTACTGTTTTCCTCAATGTAGATGTGATGAATACAAGTCTTCGGGTCAATACCTTTCATATCAGTATACTCCCATGCAAATGCAGTATAATGTTTTTGAAAGACTTTGGTTAGCTCTTCCTGTTGTGATTTTTCCAAGTTTTTGTTGATATTCAATGTTTTCCCTGGAAAAATCTCAATGGCAGAACTACCAAACTCTTCCATAGAGAAAAGAGACATTTGTCTAGATGATAGACACTCAATGTCAGAATCCAACTGAAATTGTGTGTGGTCATATTCTGAAGATGGTTCAAAATTTTCTAATGTGTTCAGAATTTGACTATCTTCACTGATCTCAGAAATGGTAAAGACAGGTTTATAGTATCTTCATCATCAACCCACTCATTATCCCCTATTTCTGTAATTGCTTTTGCTGGAGGATACAGATTGAACTTCTTTGTCGAATTACCATTAGAAATATACATATCTCCAGGCCTACAACTTATGAAAGCATCAGCTGTGGCTAGCCAAGGTCTTCCTAAAATAAGAGGATGTCCTCCTAGATTACTCTTGGGAGTTAAAATCATGAAATCCACTGGATATTCCCAAGAGTCTAGGGAGACTGGAATGCCTTCTAATACACCATCTGGTTTAATAATTGATCGATTTGCAAGTTGCAATAAAGTAGGTGTAAAAAGAAGATTAGGAAGTTTTAGCTGTTCCATAGTCTGTCTACTCATGATGTTGATAGCAGCCCCTAAATCAATCAAAGTATTTGGTATTTCTACCCCATTGATATGTGTTTTGACAATTGGACTACCGGGATCTACATATTTCTGCATAGTAATTTTTCCCATCATGATATCTGCAATTTTCCCTACCAGGTGGATCCTTCTGGTATCTCTTGGTTTCCTTCCTGGTCTTTTAAGACTCAACTCATTTATTGTTTTTGCTAGAATAGGAATCTCTTTAATGGCTTGTAACAAGGGAATCTTGATACAAACATTCTTCAATTCATCTAGAAAATTATAGTCAGGCAACCAGATTTGTTTTTCCACTCCTTTGTCAATTTGTAATCTTTCAGGAAAAGGAGGTGCAGGTTGCTCAACTATGGGAGTTGTGGGGGTTAACTCTTTTTCTTTTTCTTTTTGAGTACTTGGGTTTTGAAGAGATGCTTCAGAACCCTTATTGGCTTCAAGAGACTCTTCCTCAAAAATGCTTTGCTCTTGAGAATTTATAGAAGGTTTATCTAGGACTCTACCTGATCTGAGTTGTACTTCATTGAGAGGAACAATCATATAGGTAGGAAATTGTTGACCTTCCATCATGTAGGCATTTTGAGGTTTTTTATTATTGGGGTTTGGCAATGGCTGAGAAGGAAGTTGATTTGACTTCTGTTGGAATGGAAGCAAGAGTTGAGAGTTTGGATTTTGTTGAGAAGGTTGTTGTTGTTGTGGAAATGGCAATGATAGTTGTGGATTTTGATTTGGAAGTTGTGGAGCTTGCTGGTTTTGAAAAGATGGAGGATATTGGTAAAATTGAGCAAATCTCCCATAAGGATTTTGCATACCTTGTACCCTGATTGAAAAGGATTTTGAGGTTGGGACCAAGGTTGTTGCCAAGGATTCCAATTTGGTGGGGTGGAAAATTCATAGAGTTGCTAAACCCTTGATTTTGTTGCCCCTGCCAAGGTCTCCTTGCAACAAAACAGAGAGATTCGCTTGTATTTGGATCTTCTTGAAAGACAGCTTTGAGCCCAGGAATTGAAGGACAATCCTTGGTCTCATGATTCTCTGAACAAATTACACATGTTTCTACAACTTTTGCATCCAAGGGACATTCCCTTAGAACATGTTTCTTCCTACACTTTGGGCAAAAGATGGCCAAAGCCTCAGCTTCTGCTTTCTACTTATTGTGAATCTTAAGGGTGTCTAGTTACTCACTAAGACTCCCTAAGATATCAGTTTTGAATTCATCAAGCATGTTGCCAATCTCAGCCCTACTTACCAATCCAGTTCCAGATTTATTTGCTCTGATGAGAGAAGGATCTCTAGGCCCTTTTTGAGTTTTAGATTTCCCCCTTGAGAGATGGACACATAATTCTGCTATGTCAGAAAGTGGAAGTTGAGATATATCTCCTTTTCCCATCATGTTCAAAATATCTATCCATTCATCTCTAATGGCTTTTAATAAAAGGGCTTTCAAGGTCTCCTCATCCAGGTTACTCATTTTTGCTCTCTTCATATTATATTGAAATCTTTCAAGTAACTCCTCCAAGTTTTCATCTTCTTTTTGCATCATTTTGAATACCTCATCCTTGTGATTGGTGGGCATACAATAGTCCAGGTACCTATCCAAAAATGCCTGTTTCATATCATTCCAAGACCTAATGGATTGAGTGAGTAATCCCATAAACCATTTCAAGGCTGCTCCTTTCAATGTTGAAGGAAACAATTTGAGTTTTTGAGAGTCTTCCAAATAATCATAAGTTCGACATACTACCTCAAACTCAAATAGAAATGTTTCAGGGTCCTCATTCCTAAACCCATGGAAGTTTGGGAGGACAGATGGTGAGATGTTTTTCATTGTAGCTCGGGAGTCCTCATCAACTATAGGAAACCCGAATGAGTTATCCCCATCCCTATTTCCCCCAATGTTACCTCTACCTCCTCCATTGTTTCCTCCTCCTCCTCTACCTCTACCTCTACCAAATCCAATTGCTCCTTCCTCTGTCATGGTAGTTTCCCTGGAGACTTCAGAGTCTTCTGGTTCTTCTACTAAGGGTGTACGAGAAGGAATTTCTCCCTCTTCTTCAGATGATTCTACTTCTTCAATTACAATTTGTCTCTCTGTAGAAGGAAGGAAAGGATCTCTTTCTAGTTCAGATTCGATGGAAGGTGTGGGAGAGTCGACTCCTGCCTCTTGAATTCCAGGAATCCTAGGGATAGGAGTGTGAGTTGGAGATGACGGAGGTGTCTCTTGTCTATTCCTTGAAGTAGATGGAGTTGTAAAAATCGAACTTTTGGCTCTAGCTAAAAACCTTCCCCTAGAATCTCTTGCTCTATGCATGTCATTTTTTTTTTATTTTTTTCTTCAAGTCGGGCTAATAATTCTCTTTCTAATCTTCCAGGTCACTCTAGGTGCAAGAAGAGAGCATATTCAAGAAACTATTAAACCAATAACTCTCTCTTTTCTGATCCTCCAGATCACATTAAGTGCAAGAGGAGAGCATACTTTGAGATGTTATCAATTTCCTTCATTGAAATTTTCTTGTTTTTTTTTTTAAGAATTTGGCTACCTAATTTCACTTTCCCGGCAACAGCGCCAAAATGTTTGGTCAATTTAGTGATGTCTAAATTGCAACTTTTAAATGTCAACCCGGGGCTCGTAAGTTGATGAAGTGATGTGTACTATATGTACTTAGGTAACCGTTTTCTTAGTCTTTTGTCGTTTTTAGCTTTTTTAAGTTTGTTTTCTAATGTATCTTTCCTACCGTGATGTGATGGAAATGAAATAAAGCAAGTGAAATGTGGACGATTGTGGTGATTTCTAAATGATTTCTCAAAACTTAAAAAGTATTCTACAAGAAAGCTTTGAACAACAACTGCAATAAAATCAACTCTTAAAGGAAAATAAAGACATCAAATAAAGGACTAATGACATCGACCCAGTATCTTTGCTGCTGAATGAAAATGAAAATGAAATCCAACTAAAAGTAAGAACAACTATCTCACACTATTTCAACTCTTCAACTTAATCCTCTCTATGAAAAGATATCATGAAATGTTAAGCAATGTGAAATCTAAGTGAATCTACATAAAAGAGACTAGTCACAACACTTTAACTTTCTCTTAACGTTTTGCCTTTCAGCTGAATTTATCATGTAAGAAACAGTTATGAATAAGTCAAGTAATGTGAGTTCTAAAGCAAAATAAATCAAGGTATACTAAGTGATATTTTGGCTCCCAATAAAGTTATTTGATTATGGAAAAGGAACCATCAATAGATGAACAACTTGATATCTAAGAGCATAAAGTAAATATGCAAGTTAAAGAAATGACAGTAAGGAAAATCAAAACTGCAAACAATGAATGTCAGCAACATAGACAAGATGATCACGCATGCCACTATTTATGAAAAGAAAAGAAGGAAAACTATCCCGGGCTTGCCTAAGAAACCTGCATAACACACTGATCAGTCATGAACATAAAAGTGCAGAAATGTAAATCAACAGAAATCAAAGTTTATGTACAGCTAATATACATGTTGAAAAGAAATAAAAACGCAGCAATTTTAAAAGACATATGTACAGCTAATATACATGAAACAAGAAAAAGAAATGCTGGAAATTAAAGGTTACTGTACAGGGCTTCAGCAAACAGGGGCCCTCTGCCTACTTCAGCCGGTTCAAGGAGAAGTTATACGCTTAAATGCAAAACAGTCTTCTCATGTATTGACATCAAATGTAAAAGTACAGTGGGGAAGACGCTTTATTTATAAGGAGAAAGCAAACTACTTTAACGAGATCTATGCTATTCAACCAGCTGTTTAAAAACACGTGAATCCTCTGCGTCCCCGGATCTAGGTAAATTTCATCGTGTTCATTCAATATGGGGAATATGGCTGTTGGATTCGTGCTTCTAGATTGTCTCCGTGGCTGAGGATGATGCCACCTAGCTTCACGTGCCCAAAAACAGAGCAATGCAGAGTCATGCCACCGCTGAACACTTTTGTTGACCGGTATTTGCCTCCTCATTGACCGCGGGCTTTTATGGCTGTTCTGGGTGATCTGGAGGGACACGTACCATGTCCTTGACCCCTGGAACTTGCCCATGTGGCTCATCTTCTCAGAGGACACCTGTAACATATTGTTTAATAAAACAGCTGCGAAATCCTGTGTGAGCTGCAGAAACCTAGATCAGCTGCGGAAACCTGTGTTGGCTGCGGAAACGCAGCACTCTGAACCAAAATTCTAAACCAAACAACAGTCACTTAGCATAGTTAGAAAATCATGTAAAAAGCCCTAAAATACAATGATTTAATCAACTTGGTGGATGAAATGAGTGGGAAAAGGAGGCTGAGAGGTGTATGGGAAGGTACAGGTTCAAGGCTCTACAATCGCTAAGGTAGGCATTCCCATACTCAGATCAAAACTGACTAGAAAGCTAACTAAACTGCTCTGATATAGGAGTGATCTTGAAATACATCTCAAGTATAGACATATGTAGACACAGTATGGGTGCAGCCATCTGTTTATGAATAGTCCACTGTATAATAAATAACAAAATTCCTCGCAACCTGGATGGTGGAGACTAGATCCAGGGTCTTGATTTCTACTTCCCGAACTAGTACGATTCTATCCATGTGAATGAATGTGTCGACGTCGAACATGGTAGAAACCACTTGATTACCAGTCAATGATGTAAATTGTTAACAAGTGTGAGAGAAACCACCAGTAATGTCAATGGCTCTCAAAGTACTTAGTACAATCCATGAAATGTGAATAGATGTGTTGATGTCGAACATGTCACAAAATCCTTTGATCGAAGGTCAATGATGCACCTTGTCATCGAAGGTGAGAAACATGCCATTGAGGCATGTAGATTACAAGGTATTGATGATTTCTAGATCATATTTCTAGATAATGAGCTGAATTCGATAGAAAGTGATCCATCGTAGGCAAGCCCACAACACAAAATCATAAATCAAGTTTGAAGAAATATGTTTACAAGGACTGACTCGGGGATGGTCAAGATGGATGACATATATTTTGTAGATGAATGGTTTATTTTCACTGACCTCTTGAACACATAACGACACTGCGGATGGTTTGGTGACAATTGACCCAAAGCTAATACCCAGAAACCGGCTGAAGACTTTCAATATGTTTTGATTAACTATTAGGAAAAGGATTTCCCAACACAGGAGTACAAAAAGTGTTGTGTTCAAGAGTGGTTAAATGCTTTTTTGAGACACAAAGTATAACAAACAGGTCCATTTTTCTCTCTTTTCCCCCACTATTTCTGGCAAGTACCTCTTTATTTTTGACAAGCTTGAGGAGGATAACATTTGCTTGATTATAAGCTCATCCTTCGGATGAGTCCAACTTAGTTTAAAATTCGAACCCTAAGAAGGAGTAGTCTTTTCTTGTTTGTAATTAAATAGTTCCTTGACTGTTAAATTTTAATGAGTCCAGTATAGGAGAAACTCGGCGTTTTTTAATTTTAGGGAGTCAGAAGAAAAACTTAAGAAAACTCCATGGTTGTCCTTTTTCGTAAATTTGTGTCTCCCAAGCCCGAAAAGGTATAAAATAATACTTGAGAGAACCACTTGACCATTACGATCAAGGAGTACTTTTCATAATTAGTGTCTCTGATTCGAAAAAGTAAAAAAGTGATCAACGACACGTCGTTTTATAACCAATATCGAATTTGAAACAACAAAAATCCGGCAATCTTTTCATGTTTATACGGTTAGAAAAGAGTTGTAAGTGGACCGTCCTTTTAATTCCATTTTAAAAAGTTTAAAAAGTAAAACTCGACAATATTTTCATATTTTACGAGTTAGAAAAGAGCTTAAAGACGACTCATCCTAGAGGAACAAGTGGTATAAAAGGTAGCAACTGGTTCTGGCAATGGAGGAACTACTCAAAACATGTAATGGTTAAGAGGTTGGCTAATAAAACCACTCATAGATGCGGTCCCTCAGGAAGGGTAAACAACCAAGTGAAAGCATATGATCAGCGAAAGAGATGGGGCGATGGAATGAAAACAACCAAGGCTCATCTAATAGATTTTAGCGGATAAAAATGACAATCACGAGATGTAAATTAGATATAGGTTCATTTTTACACAAGCTTGAACCATAGAAAACTCTGCTTGGATTTGGTTTCATGTTTACACAAGCTTGAAATGAAAAGCTATGCTTGTTATAAGTTCGCATGCCCCCAACATAATGACGCAAAACGAGGTACATGCCCCCCAAGCTTCATTGCATTCAACCAGGTGGATGAAATGAAGGTTTACTTTCAAGAACTTGGAAAGACTCGAGGGAGTTGTTTCATTTTTTAGTGAGGTTGACACAGGTAAAGAATTATCCTCAAAACCCTTGTTTCATTTTTTAGAAGAGCCTGACATAAGATAAGGAACTATGCTTATGACTCCTTGTTTCATTTTTTAACAAGCTTGACACAAGACAAAGACCCATGCTCATAAAATCCTTGATTCATTTTTTTAATGAGCTTGACACAAGACACGGAACTATGCTCAAGTCTACTATATACAATCTACCTAACAAGGAACTATGCTCTAAAATCATTTATTCATTTTTTAACAAGCTTGACACAAGACAAGGAACTATGCTCTAAAATCCTTGATTGATTTTTAATGAGCTTGACACAAGACAAGGAAATATGCTCAAGACTCCTTGTTTCATTTTTTAATTAGCTTGACACAGGACAACGAACTATGCTCAAGGCTCCTTGTTTCGTTTTTTAATGAGCTTGACACAAGACAAGGAACTATGCTCATGTCTACTCTCTACAATCTATCTAACAAGGAATTATGCTCTAAAATCCTTGATTAATTTTTTAACGAGCTTGACACAAGACAAGGAACTATGCTCTAAAATCCTTGATTCAGTTTTTTAATGAGGTTGACATAGGGAAAGAACTGTCCTCATACCTGATTCATTTTTTAACGAGGTTGACTCAGTAACAGGAACTATCCTCTGACCATCTGATTCATTTTTTAACGAGGTTGACAAAAGAAAAGAACTGTCCTCATACCTGATTCATTTTTTAGCGAGGTTGACTTAGTAACATGAACTATCCTCTGACCAACTGATTCATTTTTTAACGAGGTTGACACAGGAAAAGAACTGTCCTCATACCTGATTCATTTTTTAGCGAGGTCGAATCAGTAATAGGAACTATCCTCTGACCGACTGATTCATTTTTTAACGAGGTTGACACAAGAAAAGAAATGTCCTCATACCTGATTCATTTTTTAGTGAGGTTGACTCAGTAACAGGAACTATCCTCTGACCAACTGATTCATTTTTTAACGAGGTTGACACAGGAAAAGAACTGTCCTCATACTTGATTCAGTTTTTAACTAGGTTGACACAGTAAAAGGAACTTTCCTCGAACCCATTGATTATGGCTTCCAACTGAAAGAAATACATGTTAATGGACACACCTTGATCATGGCTTCCAAGAGGTCTTCATTAGAAGGAAGAATAGTTCTCTGGAAGGAACACATGTCAGGGGACTCAAGAGGGATAAGAACATCACGTTCAAGTAATCCCATAGAGTTTTCCATGTCAATTACCAGATCTAAATCAAAGTAAGATGAGCAAACAGTGAGAGGCTCACTTACATCGGTAACTGAAAACGTGGGACCAGTTGCCACATAATTAACCCGTGGCAAGGTAGATACCACTTTAGAATCAAGAACATTTAGGGGTGTCATATTATTGGTAGTTGAAACAAGACTAGGGAACGAAAGCTGGTCTATAGTCACAATATTTCCATTGTGAGGGAAATACATCACGCGAAAGAGTGTCGATACGACAACTTTCATTGCATAAACATAGTCTTGCCCAACGAGTAAATTGAAATCCAAGGGACCTCGAACTACCATAATATCAATACAGACAGCTTTACCTTCCAAGGTAATAGCAAACTTAGGAAGGATCCCTAAAGGTTCACTAATGGTTATGTTAAAAGCTTTCAGATTCTGCGTAATAGGCACAAGCTGAGGGGAACCCAAAGCTTTCCAAGCAGTTGAGGATAAAATACTAACAAAAGCATCTTCATCTACCTGTGTGTGGTGTATTTCCCTACCACAAGCCTTAACAATGATTTGGAAAGGGATGGAGGAAGGAAGACGAGGTTCTGTCAGTCTATTCGAATCAAAGGAAAAGACCTCAATACTTGGCGTGGGTTCTGTAGAAACATGTAAAATGCCCCCTGGCGTAGAAGAATCTAATGTAACAAGAAGAACCTGAGCAGTATGAAGTTCAATCTCTAAAGGGAGAGTGGTATCGACTGAATCTGAAATTGATTCGACCACTTGATCAACTAATGGATCATTAACCTGAGTGATATGAGTTTCACTCTCCAATGGAAGAGTGGGATTGAGTGACTTGAAATTAGATCAATCACTCCGTCAATTGATGGTAGGTTGGGAGAAAGTTTAGGGTAACCAGTTGGAAATTCTTGCTGTGGAACAGTAAGGATTTCCAACAATTTTGAGGCTTCATCCATGTGAGGGAAAATGTGAGTTTGATGACTCCCTTTGCATAACTTACAAGGAAACCTAACTTTACCCTTTTCCCCAGGAACCTGACTATCACTGGTTGATGGATCAATGGAAAGTTGATGAGATTTTTCTAACCATAATTCCAAGACCTTTGGAATACCAGGAAAATTGATAAGGAAGTGGTCACCCTTACAAAGCCTGCAAGGGTATTTGGGTTTAGATGCATGTTGGAGGTTTCCTCAACACAACTAACACTTACAGGCATGGTTGGTTGGTTGACTTCTTTCTTATCTTGCTTCTTCTTCTTCTTCTTCTTCCCTTTCTTCTTCTTCTTAGCCACTTGGTTACTAGCGTCAAGGATTTTACCAAGTGAAGAGGAATAAATGGAGGAAGAAAAATTAGGCGAAGAAGGTAAAGGGTCAACAGAAGGTTGGTGATGTTGAGATGGTGAACTCTGTTGAGGTGAAGCATTCAGTTGAGGTGGAACAATTGGAGTATTTGGGGCCAACAAAGTTGAAAATAACCATATCGGTAAACCTATTGTAAATCCAGGTAATGACAAAGTAGCCATATAAGGAGGACCAACATTTCCAAAGTAAGGAAAAGTACTAGGATTCTCGTTAAGAGGGGTTCCTTGGTTGGTAAATTCCAGAACAGTTGCCATTATATTCAACTTCAGTGAATTTTATTAACAATTTAAAACTAAAATTAACAATTCACAATTCATACCTAACAATTAAAATTCGCAATTCACACCTATGGTCTCTAAAAGTAAAAACAATCAAATTAACAAGCGCTATCAAATCTAGGAGTCAAACCACACACAAACAGTAACTTTCCGTACTAAAAACACTAGTTGGTGATGAAATCCAACGTCGCAGAATTCAATACAGAAAGGGCGGTTGGAACAGTTACCCTGACAACCTGCTTAATGAAATAGACTGGCACAAGTTTCTTCACAAAACCATCTCGAGTGAAGAGAACCCTCCAGAGAGTCTAAGTGAGTCTAGTTGACATCTGCTTCAGGTACAGTGGGATCTTCACTAAGAGAAATATAACAAATTCTCTAATGTACTAATTTCATCAAGAAAAACTAATGCAAATAAATTCCAAAACAGTTTTTATTTTTATTTTTGTGTGTTAAAAACAAGCATAAAAATATGTAAATTCAAATCAAAGAAAGTTGATCTAAATCTACGATTGATTTTTCCAGAATGTATTGTAATCTATGCACAATTCACTTGAAAAGCATGCAAATGTAATCTATGCACATTTTTCATTCATATTCTGAAAATGAGAATTCTAATTATGCAAATGTGATCTATGCAAGAGAATTCTCAAACACAAGATGATTCTAATGTAATCTAAGAACCAATCAAGTGCAAGTCAAGAAAATTGGGTGAGAGTTCCAAAGATCAAAAAATAAAAACACTCAAAGGCAATTAACACTCATACACAATTTAGCCCCCAAAGAGACTCAAAACAACCAATTAACTTAATGGAGATTGATGAGATGAAGAATTTGCTGAAAGAAACTCATAAACAAGGCTTTTTTATAGAAAACATGCAGATCTGGGTAGACACTAAAAGCCGAAAATAAAAATTAAACTTAACTGGACAAAAACAATTTAGTTTTTTCAAAAATTTTAACAGGGTCTGCAGGCTTCCAGTAGAACCAGATGTGGTACCGCTCTGTGTAGTAAAGAAACAGTGCGGGGATGTCCGCACTATGTTACAAACAGAATGTGCAGTCATCTTAAAACTTTCAAAAAAAAATAATAATCAAGAACCTAAAAACTACCCAATCCCACACACATCAAGCAAAAACCAAAAACAAGAAACAATTCCTCAAGTCAAAGTAAAAGTAAAGGCATTACACAGATGCGATTGGGCTACAAGATTACCAGAAGTCTTGTGGGCATACAGAACAACATCGAGAAGCACTACTAGTTATTCCCCATATCACCTAGTATTTGGAAAAGAACCCATCTTTCCAATAGAATTCGAAATACAAACCTTGAGAACAACACAAGAAGTCGGTCTAGATTTAAATGAGGCCCAGATTAATTACTAAAAAAAATCAACGAGCTGGATGAAATCAGGCTCTCCACGCTTCAACATACCACATTAATCCAACAACAGAGAGCCAAATGGCATGACGCCTTCATAAAAAATAAATTCTTTCCCGAAGGAGATTGGGCGCTCCTATACGATTCCAGGTTTCAGGATTTTTCGAGGAAACTTCAAACTCGCTGGCTGGGAGCATACGAAATCCAGAAGGTGCATGATAATGGCACCATTACCTTAACCACCATTGATGGATATGGACATACCTTTAAGGAAAATGGCCACCGAGTTCGATTGTACCACAAACCACTCACTCAGGAATCCTTCTACCAACAACTCTGGGAAGACTCTGACATGTAGATTCTGGCTAAGGAGGAGAACTCTTCCTCACTTTTGGTTCACTAAGTGATTTGATTACTTTCAAATTTTGTAGATAATTCTTTTGTTTTCTTTGTGTAAATTACTTTCTGTATAGATCTCTGCATTTCTGCAACTTTTGCATTTTGTTGTTCCTTTCAGATGGAACAACACTTTCACCGTTCTATTTTTTCCTTTTCGAAGGAACAACAATTCTGCATTTTTCTGTTCCTTTCGGAAGGAACATCATTTTCACCGATTTGCTATTCATATTTGAAGGAACAACTCTTTTGCATTTTGTTGTTCCTTTTCGAAGGAATAACATTTCCATGATTTTGTTGTTCCTTTCCGAAGGAACAACATTTCTGCATTTTTGTTGTTCCTTTCTGAAGGAACAACACTTCCGCCTTTTGTTGTTCCTTTCCGAAGGAACGTCACTTTTACGTTTTGTTGTTCCTTTCCGAAGGAACAAAATTTCTGCATTTTTGCTATTCCTTTCTGAAGGAATAGCACTTTCGTTTTCTATTGTTCCTTTCCGAAGGAACAACACTTTTGTTTTCTATTGTTCCTTTCTGAAGAAACAACACTTTTGCTTTTTTTGTTGTTCCTTTCCGAAGGAAAAACACATTCATTTTTCTGTTGTTCCTTTTCGAAGGAACAACACTTTTATTTTTTGTTGTTCCTTTCCAAAGGAACAGAACCTCCATTTATTTGTTGTTCCTTTTTGAAGGAACAACATTTTTGCATTTTTTGTTTACGCTTGCTTTCTTTGCTATTCCGATTAAGGGACAGCTGCTGTTCCCCTCAAGGAATAGCAGTTTCGAGTATGTCTTTCCTTTTGCTTGCGGTTTTTGTGTACAGTAGTTGTTTTATCTTGAGAACAACATTTTTAGAGTGCATTTTCTTCTTTTTTTTGTGTTTTACCATTTAGATCATTTTTGTGAGTCACGGTCATTTAAAGAACAACTATATGTTTATGCAACAAATACTAGAGGATACTAAAATCAACAAATTACGTAAAAATCGTTATCTTTAGAAGAAATTTCTTTGAGTTGATAAGAGAAAAGAGGAAAGGACACAACTATTGATCATCGTGCTATCATTATTTTACTAATACCAATATGATTGATTATTTTTATCATGATGGTTCTTCCTAAATCCCCATAATTCTCTTTGATCATTATTATTGAATAAGAATAAGGGCATATTTTTCTCTATTGAGATGTTAAGACTTCTTCCACCATCCCTACTTTTAAGGAGTGTTGAACCACCCTCTATATAAATAGGAAAAGTGCTATATAAAAGAAAATAAGAAAAAGAAAAATGTTTATATGACTGCTAACATGATTTGTCAGATAAAGGATAGGGGGTCTCATCAAGAGCCAGCCTACCATGATCATAAGGAAGAAAGTGAAGTGGCATTCCCACCATGACCACCACACCAGGGATATGATCCAAGAGGCACATCAAAAAAATAAAAAATCCTTGGAACAGGACGTCTCATCATGAGCCGACCTACCCACCTTTCACTCCTTCCTGGTGAATGACATTGTGATTCATCTGGTTACCAAGCCAGCATAATGGCCTCCATTCTGACATTGCACAACACTTTCCTAGGCGTACACAAAGGATTATGGTTCCAAAGGTGAAATGAACAAATCTATCATGGTTATGGACACCTGTTGGCAACAGAGCTCTGTTGATGGTACTGAAGTCATATTTCTAATACACCAATAGCAATTATATAACCCTTCTTCTTATATCTTTGTAAATGGTTCAAATGAGATTATGTATACAACCCTTTCGAACCTTTGATACATGAAAATAATTTACAAATCAATTATGATGGTAAAAGTTGATAACGATCGCATAGGACCTTTTATTCACGTCATTTGTCCTATCCTCCAATTCTCGCATCATATCACGACATTTCCTTATTTATTAGCGATTTTATCATATGCCTCGATCTCAATAATCCACTTATTTTTGTAAACATGGCATATATTTATACGTTGTTCCTTTATGACTTTGTACTATGGCAGTTCAGCATGCTACTCCTTCATTTGATGGCCGAGGACGACCTATTACATTACAGGTGGGCGCGGGTGATTCTCATAATTCGCTAGCATACATGTCAGCTCATCATTCAGAAGAATTATGACTCGGGAATAGCAAAGCTTAACGGTATTTTGTTTCCCAATATGCATGGCTTGCCGTTCCAAAGCTATTTCCGTATTTTTCTCTGTAAAAATTAGCAGTAAATTAGAAATTTGAACAGCTTCTTATTCCATCACCTTCTCTGTGCTTTCCTAAGAGTGAAATTTGAATAGCCTGCTGTTCCATTATCGTCTCTATGTTTTTTTACAGTGTGTGCTAAGCATGAAATAAGATGGGAGGAAGATCAATTCGCAGCGAGCCACAGGTGTTGATGGTCTCCGATGTTGCACGAGAAATCATAGAAAGGGCAGGATGGATAACTTACCTTAACCGTCTACAGCAATCCAACGAGACGGTGGCGATTGAGTTTTTGTAAAACTTGCAAGAACATCATTCCATGGTGAGATGGAGACAAATAGTAGTTACTAATGACATAATTGCAGAAGTTTCGGGATTGCCAGCCACTGGACCTGTGTGGACTCTGAAAAAGGTGAGACTGTGAGATGCCATGAAAATCTTCCAAGACAAGGAGTAGAACCTGACTGTAAAAGGGAAGGGAGTTCTACCGGCAACCTTGGGAAAGCCATGGGCAGAATTGGCGAGAATTATCCAGAGCTACATCACTTGTGATGGCAGGAAAGACGTGGTAAGACCATGCCATCTTAAACTTTTAGCTGTGTTAAAGCAAAAATGCACTGTGCATTTTCCTGTGTTTTTAAATTTTTTATTACACGATGTTGCCCGAAGCATGAAGAAATCTCACCATGTAAAGTCATTAGTAAGCCACCATGGGTTAATATGACTGATAGTCAGCTACAGTCTTGCCCAACAGTAGAGTAGTTGGGAAGAACTGATTTTCATGATAGACAGGGGACTGGCTTTGCCAGCCCCAAAATGAAAACATGTTGACAATACATCGAGCAGACCACTGAAATGAAGAAAATCTGTTAGGTTGGAAAGGATTAGAGGAATGCTGGGAAATTCCTAGGGAAATATTAGTCAACCTGTAGAGATACATGATTCAGGAGATGAACAATCCCCATAAGGGGATAACGAAAAAGAATTGGAGGAAAGCAATGAAGGAGAACTGGAGGAGGAGACTGAGCAATCCGGTCGAGAAGAAGAGGAAGCAGAGCAACGCAGTGAAATTCCACTGCAAAACCCGCTGCAAGAAGATGAACTGGCCCAAATTCTGGCCAATATGGGCGAATATGTCCAACCTCACAGCCCACTTAACCCCCATACCGAAGAAGGACTGCAGGAGCACTCTTCTCATGATAAAAGTGCATCCGAGGAACTGTGTGATGAGGAAGAAGGACTGCAGGAGCACTCTGTTCATGATAAAAGTGCATCCGAGGAACTGTGTGATGAGGAGGAGGGAGAAGAGGACCACTCCGCTCATAATGAGAGCGTATCTGGGGAGAAGAGTGATGAGAATGAAGAAGAGGAACAATCTGTTGCTAGTCAGAATACACTAGAAGAATTCCATGATGAAGAAGGGGTAGAAGAAGAAACTACCCAGGAAACAGTAGAGCAAGCTAGGGTTTCTACCCTTGAAAAAACCGATCAACTGAACACTGAAGAAGCACCACAAGAAGAAAATAAGGGAATTGGCCAAGGCGAAGGTGCAATACCTGAAGTACATTTACGAGGAGGGACATTTACCAATTATCTTATGATGATATCAAGACAGTTTTAAAAAATTATTCTAGGGAAACTAGAAAGAAGGGTAGGGCTAGTCAAGCTTTAGTCAGTTCATCCTCCTCCAACACATCCATCAAAAGTGAAATTGGGAACATGTTGGAAGACTTTAAGAGTGAAATGATGCATACCCTTTCTTGCAAATGGACACCATGTAGGTCAAGAGGATGCAGGAGGAAGCAGAAAGTGCCTTAGTTATCTTTTTCCCTAAATGCACCAGGAGGAACCATAGAAATGATTTCCCATTGAATCTTATAAATATCTGCTTCATCTATGAGGAGAACCACTCCACAAAAAATTTTCCTTCTCTTCCTCGATTGAAAGTTGTGTGTCAAGGAACTGAAGGTGTGATTGAACAACTTTGATATATCAACCAAAGGAGGCCTCAAGGACCTCGACCATACCAGTAAGGCATGCAAGGGGTGTCCTATTCATATTACAGCCCTAACTAGAATGCATCTGTTCCCCCTTGGTGTCCTCATGCTCATCCTTAATGGTCCACACCTTCTCCCTAGTCGTTTGCACCTCAATACCATTCCCAACCTGCCAATCAATCATTTCAACCATATGATTCCCCACAATGTCAGTGGACTACACCATCACAAGGGTGGAGGCCCCCATACAAACTATCTCTAGCTGTACTACCTCCAAATCCATCTCTGTCACATCTCCTTCACCCTTCTCCACCTAAGCAACCTCGGATGCCTGCTCAGCCAAATTTGAACCCGAACAACAAGTAGGCACAACAGTTCTATAGTGTAGAGACATCCTACCCTGCCTATGTTTTGAAATTCAAGAAATCAACCTCAGGTTTGGAAGAGTGCTTCTAGATAATCAACCTCCATCTCCACCTTAGGAGCTTGAAGAGGAAAAGGAAGAGAGTGGTCCTCAAGTCAATCCACCTCCTTTTCCTGAGAGATTAATCCATCCTAGCCAAGACATCCTAGAAGAGACTGAACTTGTGGGTGAATTGAAAAACATGTGTGTTAAAATCCAACTCCTCTAAGCTATCAAGGATGTCCCCGTCTACAACAATTTAATTGAGGAGAAATGCTTCAAACATCCTGGGAGGAGAAGAAAGACACACCTACCATTAGTGTCATTAGATAGTTGTCTAACTTATGTTGGGGAGAGTGATTTTCCCGAAGTATGTAGACCCTTGAAATCCTTTGGTAGATGTGCACATTGATGGTATCATTTTCCCCCATAGCTTGATTGATCTTGGGGCTTCCATCAATGTGATGACTAAGGATACTATGCTTAAATTGAATCTCCAAGGATCATTAAGGAAGACCACAATAGTCTTGCAACTTGCAGATAGATCCGCAATAGCCCCTGAGGGATTTGTTGAGGATGTAATGGTCTCCATTGATTCCTCAGAATACCCTACTGACTTCTTAGTTCTCCAACCCATGACCAAGCTCAATGGTTATCCTCTCATCCTTTGAAGGAAATGGTTATCCATTTCTTATTCTTACAAAAGTTGTAGGGTTGGGAATATGACCATTAAAAATGGGCATTTATCCAAAAAATTGGTCTTGTACCCCCTTCTCAACCATACTTAGATAATGAATGCAACCTAATGAATGCAACTTGATTGATAAAATCTTACAGAATCAGACCACAACACCATGTCTCTTGATGAGTTAGCAAAGAAAGCCGAAGATAACCCTTGGACAGATTTGTGCCTAGCTGACTCAATTCCTACTCATGTCAAGATGATAGAATTTTGTCCAGATAGAACGTTGAAAATCAACCCCTCCCTCTCTACACATCAAGAAAAGGAGTTATGTGACATGCTAAGAGAGCATCCAGATGCCTTTGTGTGGAGTTATAAGGAAATCAAGGGAGTGCACCCTTCAGTGTGTACTCACCATATTTACATCAAGTAATGTTGAAAGCTAGTGCTCCAACTTCATACGAGAATGAAACCAACCCTCAAAGACATAGTTAAAGAAGAACTGCAGAAGTTGTTGGATGTAGGGTTAATTTACCCCATCTCAGAGAGTGAGTGGTTGTCTACTCTAGTTTTGGTCCCAAAGAAGAATGGAAAATGGAGGATTTGAGTGGACTACAGATAGTTAAACAAAGCCACAAAAAAATACCATTTCCCTCTACCTTTCATTGACCAAGTCTTGGATGGTCTTGCAAGAAAGAAGTTCTTCTCTTTCCTAGATGGATTCAATGGTTACAATCAGATCCAGATCAGCCCAGAGGGCCAAGATAAAACCACATTCACTTTTCCTTGGGGTACCTTTGCTTATAGGGTTCTTCCTTTTGGATTATGTAATGCCCCTGCCACTTTTCATAAGGAATTCCTGTGCATGTTTGCAGAGCTAGTCCATGACTCTGTAGAAATTTATATGGATGATTTCACTCCCTATGGGTGTGATTTCCTGGAGGCTCTCTCTAACCTGGGGAAAATATTAAAAAAAGAATTAAAATGAACCTATCCCTTAATCCTGAGAAGTGTGAGTTCTTGATGAATATACAGACTGTTCTAGGTCACTCAATATCCCAGGAAGGACAACAAGTGGACCCAAATAAAATTGTTATCATAAAGAGGGTCCCTACTCCTCAAAAGCAGAGGGATGTCATAAGTTTCTTTGGATTAGTTGGATATTATAGGAGATTCATAAAGGACTTCAGCAAAGTAGCCTAACCTTTGTTTGGACTATTGGCCAAGGACTCTAAATTTTTCTGGTCAGAAAGATGCCAAGAGGTCCTCGAAACCTTAAAGGACAAGTTGACTACTACACCCATACTCTGAGGACCAAATTGGGCTCTTCCTTTAGACATCCATGTTGATGCCTCTGAAAAATTTATAGGAGAAACTCTAAGCCAGATAGATCAAAAGTTGCCTTATGTCATTCATTTCATCAACAAAAATCTGTGCAAGGCTGAATTGAAATATATTGTGACTTAAAAAGAGCTACTAGATGTTGTCCATTCCTTGAATAAATTTAGACACTACATCACTAGTTACCAGACCTTTGCACATACTGACCATGCTGATATTAAAATATTTGATGAACAATCCTCACGTTTATGAAAATCCCTCCTCACGTTTATGAAAATCCCAATTTGATCCCGAGACTCCTTTGTTAAGAAAGCACCATAACTCCTGTGTTCAAATCCCATTCATGCCCCGACATTTTTGAGTATCTTGAAGAGCTTGAGTTTGACGAACGATTTGAGATATCACTGTTTGAATCTAAATCCGAAAGGGCTGTTGATTACACTGTCTCCGATCCACAATTTCTGGTAGACCTTGAGACAGAAAGGGCTAATAGATTAATTGATAACTACATTGCCACACAACCCCAAACTCCAAGTGCAAGCCCCTTGCAGACTGTGCACACTCCTCCAACACCTCCAAGGCCAAATCCACCAAGAATGATGGTTGCCCGTTTCGCACCCCTTGTTCTGCCCCAAGTCCTAGATGACATGCCAAATGATTATCAAAGTAAAATTCCGTTTTTTGATGACACTCCTAATGGTATTACAGCTCAACAACCTGTGGATAAAATGGCAGACGTTTATGAACTTCATGAGATCGATGCGGATAATGTGGCAATGAGGCTCTTTGTACAAACATTTACAGGTGTTGTGAGGAAATGGTTCAGAGGTTTGACGGCTGCAAGTATCACTGCCTTGGCTGAGCTACAAAGACAATTTTTGAACATGTGGGAAATGAAAAATAACCCCCTTCAAATTCTGGCCGAGTATGAACAGATCAAACAGAATGTCGGTGAGTCGGTCCAAGATTATTGTGTTGGATTTAATGCAGTCTGCAACAAAATCCCAGACCATCTAAAGCCACCTGTGCGACTAGCAATGATGAAGTTTCTGGATGGTTTTGATGCTGACATGGCGTACCAACTGAGAGAGAGAGAACCAGCTACAATGGAAGACATGCAGAAAATTGTGGTCAGTGTTGAGGCTAATTTGGTGTCCAAAAGAGCAAGAGGAAAGTAGAGAAGAAAACCACGGTGAAAGAAGAATCTTCTTCAATGGATCAGCTTCTCAAAAAGGTATAACAAATGCTTGAAAGGGTAAAAATTGACAAGCCAGAGCCACAAGTTAGAAATCCTAACTTTTGTGGCCAACAACAGCCACAATATAGAATTAGACAAAGAGATCAGCGGACTCAAGAGTAGACAGCACAACAGCCGATACAAACACCTTTGTAGCAGAATTTTGTGCATGTACCGGAGTCAGATGAGGACAGGAATGTAATAGGCGAGGAAAACCATCTCTTTACTCCAGATGAGCTGCCTACTTACATCACCGAGGAAGAAGAATGTGCAGTAAATTCAGCTACACACCAAGACACCGATTTTATTCTAGCTAATGAAACCATGTTGGAAGAAGAGTCAGAAGAATATCAAAGGGGGTATATGAATGCTTTGTCCACACAACAGCATCGATATTCCCTTAGAAACAGAGATGTACCAACCAAACCAATTCAGAAAAAGAAGGAGGATGAAACAACAAAGAAGGATCCATCAGCTACACAAAGAAAGGGAAAGGAGTCAGGTGTTCCGGAGAGCAACAAATCGAAATCAGCAGAACAATCACAGCATCCAGCCACCTAAAAAGAGAAGGAAAGGAAAGAGATCCCAGTCAAAGAGGTAGGAAGAACTCCTGCTTTGAGCCTAGAGAATGAGATTTCTAAGCTAAAGGTATCCATCCCTTTGACTGAAATCATGAAGAACAACGGTTACAAAGGACAGATTTCTAAAATGTTGAATTTGGACCCAATGTCTGACATGGTAAACCTGGAAAATGATCAGCCTGAAATGATTTTTGGGCCAGCGATGAATGGTGAGTCTCCTGAGAGTGAGGTGCCACCCTTCTATATCAGTTTACGATTGCATGACTTTGTGCTACACAGTGCCACGTTCGATTCCGGAGCTTCTGACAATCTCATGCCCAAGGCTATCATGGATAAGCTTGGTTTGTACATCACCCAACAATATCATGATCTATATTCATTCGATTCCAGCAGAGTAAGGTGCATAGGGCTCATCAAAGACTTAGTTGTGAGTTTAGATCAGCTTCCTATGAAAAATGTTCTGATGGATGTAGTGGTAGCAGTCATTCCTCCAAAGTTTGGCATGCTTCTTTCCAGGTCTTGGGTAGCAAAATTGAAGGGGACACTACAACTGGATTTCTCCTATGCAACAATCCCTATGTTTGGACAAATGAGGAAGTTATACCAGGAGAAAAAGATGAAATATATGATCACAAGCAAGGAGAAACCGATAAATCATCCTATAAACTATGTACATACAGATTTAGAGTCTTTTGTTTTGTTTTCAGATAGTTTAAATGAGATAGATAGTCAGATAGTAGAAGCAGATGACATTCCAGAGATAACAGAAAATTTTAGAGAGATTTTGAAGAAAGAAGGACAAGAAAAGTAGCAAAAGATTGGGCAATCAGCTGAAAACGATGGACAACAAGCAAACAATGGACAGCAAAAATATTTTCAGCACTTACAAGAAGAAGAAGAAGGCTTGTGGACCATGGATTTTGATGGAGCAGTAGGGAATGATGGCGCTGGTATTGGTATTTGGGTATGCAGTCCTTTCTCCGCCCCAAACAAAGTGCCTAGCAGCGTGAGAGTTTGCTCCTACAAGCTGGCCTTTGAATGTTCCAATAATGAAGCCGAATATGAAGCTCTGATTGCTGGCCTGAAGATTCTTAGGAAGCTGAATGCAAAGAGGATTTCAGTATATGGCGACTCCGAGTTGGTGATAAAACAGGTCAGAGGTGAGTATCAAGCAAAACATCCTAGGATGCGGGCCTATCATAATGCAGTTTTGGACATCTTGAAGCTATTTTCCTAATACACCTTGACATGTGCGCCATGAATACAAAATAGTATTGCTGATGCTCTTGCCAAGGCAGCGAGCAGCTTGAAGATCCCCATGAACTCCAGCAATAAGTTTGAAATCCATGTCAAGCATCGTCCAACCATTCTAGAAAATCAGCGACATTGGCAAGTGTTCCAAGATGATGAGGAGATTAAGGATTTCATGCTCAACAAAGGCAAGTCCAAAGAAACCTTGATTGATGTGGAAAACGATGAGAACAAAGGGAATGGTACAGAAGAAGTGCAGATCAATCAAATGGACGTATTACATCTGAAGAATAACATCATTCCCAAAGGCTTGATACCCTTAGAGGAAATTTTCGATCAGGATGATGTAGCCCGCAAGCCAACATTGCAGCCGACAGAGAAAGGTGTGGAAGAAGTCAACATTGGTACAGATGCAAATCAAAAATTGGTAAAATTATCCAAAGCATTATCACCAAAAATCAAGGACAAATATATCGGTTTGATGGCTTCATTTGCAGATGTATTTGCTTGGGATTATTCTGATTTAAAGACCTATGATACGAATATCATTCAACACACCATACCTATCAAGCCCAATCAAAAACCATTTAGACAAAAGCTGAGGAGGATCAATCCAAAGTTGCTGCCATCCATCGAAAAAGAGGTAAATAGGTTGTACAAGTCAGGTATCATTGTGCCTATCAGATTTTCATATTGGATATCTAACTTAGTGCCTGTACAAAAGAAGACCGATGAGATCCACCTATGCATCGATTTCGAAATCTAAACAAGGTCTCATTGAAGGACAACTATCCGCTACCCAAGATGGACCATATACTTTAGCGAGTAGTGGGGGCATCTCGTATGTCGCTGCTTGATGGTTATTCCGGATATAACCAAATTTCAGTCCATGAAGATGATAGGGATAAGACAACATTCACAACTCCATGGGGAACATTTCACTATGCCAAAATGCCATTCGGTTTAAAGAATGTAGGTGCCACATTTCAGTGTGCAATGGACTTGGCATTTGCAAATGAGAAGGATGTGTTTTTGGTGGTGTACTTGGATGACTTGACAGTGTTTTCAAAATCTGATGAAGAGCATATGCATCACCTAAAAATTGTCTTTCAAAAATGCAGGAAATATGGCCTATCACTGAATCCTAAGAAGAGCTTTTTCACCATGGAGGAAGGCAAATTACTTGGGCATATCATTTCAAAAGATGGCATCCACATAGACCCAGCCTGTGTGCAAGCAATTCAGCAAATCTATCTGCCTAGGAACAAAAAGGAGATACAGTCATTCAATGGTCAGATGAATTTTCTGCGCCGCTTTGTGCCTAATCTTGCAGAACACTTAAAAGAAATGACCAACATGCTTAAGAAGGACAACCAGGTGAAATGGACAGATGAGGCTGTAAAATCTTTCAACTTGGTCAAATTGGCCCTTTCTTCAGCTCCAGTTCTAGGCAGCCCGAATTACACTCAAGATTTCATATTGTTTTCATTTGCTTCTAAGCACACTATGGCAGCGGTACTATTGCAGAAGAGGGATGATCATGAAAGACCCATTGCATTATTCAGCAGGGCTATAAGGGATGCATCTTTGAAGTACAACATCTTTGAGAAGCAAGGCTTGGCATTGGTAAAGGCACTGAAGGATTTCTGGGTGTATATCCTACACTCTCACTCTGGCCTATGTTCCTAATACTGTTGTGAAAGATGTTCTAGTGCAAACCGATCCAAAAGGGAGAAGACGAAAATGGATCGCAGCCTTGCTAGAATACGATGTGGAGATAAAGCCCACAAAGTTGGCCAAAGGACAGGGATTGGCAAAGCTAATGGCTGAATCAAATTTGCATGCATTGGACATAAATCTGATCACTGCCATGTCCGAGGAGAATGAGGAAGGAACTTCAATTCAGGTATCTGAAATGTTTTCTTTGTCCCCATGGTATTTTGATATAATATATGTGCTGAAAAATCTATCACCATCGCCCGGCATGGCTAGAAACAAAGCAAGAACACTTAAATTGAAGGCTGCCAAGTTTTGTATCTTGAATTATGCATTGTATTGGAAAGATCGCGGTGGAATTTTGTTAAACTGTCTGGTGGAAGAGGAGGCAAAGAAAGTCATGGAGGATTTCCACGGAGGAGAGTGTGGTGGAAATCTTTTTTGGAAATCAACAACGAACAAAATTTTGAGAGAGGGGTACTAGTGGCCTACTTTGTTTGTTGATGTGCATAAGATGGTAAAGCACTGTCATAAGTGTCAAATTTTTGAAGGGAAACAGAAATTACAACCTTTGCCACTTAAGCCTATCGAAGTGAGCACTCCATTCCAGCAGTGGAGGTTGGATTTAATTGGGGAAATTCATCCCGCCTCTTCCGGACAGCATAGGTGGATCCTTACAGCAACAGACTATTTCACAAAATGGATTGAGGCAGCACCTACCAGACAAGCGTCAGACACGGTACTAATTTCATTTCTTGAAAATAACATCTTGTCTCGCTTTGGTTGTCCAAACAAAATAGTCACTGATAATGCAACAGCTTTCAAATCGCAAAGGATGGTAGAATTTTGTCACAAATATCACATAATTTTGGGTCATTCAACTGCCTATCATCCGCAAGGAAATGGATTGGCAGAATCTTCAAATAAATATTTGGTCAACATCATCAAGAAGCTGTTGGAAATAAATAAGAAAAGTTGGAACAAGAGGCTGGTCCATGCACTTTGGGCAGACCGAATCAGTCAGAAAAAGTCTATTGGTATGTCACCGTTTAAGCTGGTTTATGGAGTAAACAGAGTATTTCCCGCTTCTTTTGCTGCCCCAGTGGTCAAACTTCTTCAGGAGGTCGGTAGTGAGGAAGATCCCATGCAGAGAAGGCTGAATCAAATGATACACTTGCAGCAAACAAGAGAAGAAGTTTTCAAAAACACATCCAAGTTGCAGGAGAGGATAAAGAAAATTTATGACAGAAAAGCTAAAGCGGACAATTTTCAGTTGGATGATGTGGTGCTGAAGTGGATTGCAAGGAATGAAGAAAAAGGCAAGAATGGAAAGTTCAAAAATCTGTGGAAAGGTCCTTTCAAAATCACAGGTGAAAATTTTATTAAGCAAACACAAAAATGACACAAAAAGGGTAAAAAGCTAGGGTTTTGCTACAGTAACATGATTGCTAAATATGCTCCTACCCTACCTCTATCAGCTAATTCCCCTGGAGCAGTTTCCCCTAATAGTTACCCTAGCTACATTGCAATCATATCCATTCGTCCCCTTATTCCCATAGCTCAAAATATCCCAAACTCTACCCCATCAAAACCATACCCCAAACACTCCCAAATCCCTGGTAAATTTCTCCTTTAAACCCCTATTCCCCTTTTCATCATTCCCCTCCTAACACTTCCCTGTTTTATTGTCCCCTTGGTGACAAATTTTCAGAGCATCTATCAGTTTCATTGGATTCAGAGGGCAGCATAAAACTCAGGGTACAAGCAGCAGTAATGGCATTAGAAAATTCATCAGAGTATGAGGAGGGGACCCACAGTGACACATATTCAGGAGAGAGGGTCCATAGGAGACATCATTGGAGTGGCTGACATCTTAGAGATGAGCCAAGCACCCTCACTGAGCTGCAGGCATGCCCACTGGCCATGTCTTGTTTTCAATGCTTGGCATGCTATGAATTTTTTCAAAGGGTGGCTAATGTCAAAGTCCATCATGAGTTGGCCCACCCTTTTGCACTTCATCTATAGGGAGGACAATATGTCCTGGTTGGGGTCACTTTCACCTTGACACCGTAGGCTATATCAGTAGCAACAGGGTTACCAAACATTGGGGAGCAGTGGCATAAGAAGAAGAAGGTGGAGAGGCATCACTATGAGCCTTACATCAAGGACAGCTGCTTGAGCCAGCTCACCAGAGTTTTTCCATTCAGATTCTTGAGGAATGAGCATGCCCCACTCATGAGATTGATCATGAAGTATTTTAGTTGCGAGGGGAGGTTTTCTCGCCTTTATGCCTGTCACATCCACTTGCTCATGCACTTCACCAGGGTGTGGATGATGAGCCTCCCATTTTTCATCTGCAACAACATTGAGAAGATGAAAAACTTCTTGCAGCGCAAGACCCAACGACATAAGCTAAACAGTGTATATCATTTTACTCTCATCCGGATCTTGGTAGACCATCAGTTGGGATTGCGGGGTATTGCTTGGGAGGACTTCATCTCCCGTGATTTCTTCAGCGCCCCACGAGTGATATCAGAGGAAGAACACGAGGTGGGAGGTCCTTCACATCAGTTTGAGCCTGAGCTGGGAGGTCCTTCACATCAATTTGAGCTTGAGATGGGAAGTCCTTCACATCAATTTGAGAGCCATGAGACTACCACCATGCGAGTTTTCATCACATATCGGAGAGGCTATCCGAAAGGCACCAAACCGTTGTTTGCAGCAGCAAAGCGAGTGTTATCTCCACCCGGGGTGGAAGGGGCCTCGCTTCTGCCATCAACATCACAACAATAGGGTAAGGGTAAAGAACCAGCGCAGGAGGAACGACCATCAGGCGAGAAGGAGACCGAGTTTGTTCTCCTCCAGGATGACGAGACAGATGCAGAACCAACCAATGAGGAGCTTATAGAGATCATCAGGGAGCAGCAATCAAAGATTGAAGACTTGACCATTGATCTAGAAAGGGCCAAGTGGAACATGAACTACCTGGAGCGGTGAAACAAACAGCTTGAGGACCAACAGACGATCATGGAGCTGCAGAACATTGGCACTGTTCAAAGAAGAAGGGTTCTGCTCAACTCTTTGGAGCAAGAAATCAATGAAGACCAAGAGTCCAACCTTGAGAGGGTCAACATGTATTTGGAGAGGCTGTTGGACAAAGAAAACAGGGAGAAAGACATGCTGAGGCGCATGACTCATCACTACCAGGCCCGAAACATGAGTTCCAAAGTAAGAATCAGGAGCTTAAAGGAAAAATTGCGCAAAGCGACAAAAGAGGAAAAGGAGGCAAAGGAGCAAGATCAGCTTCAAATCCTGGTCGATGCTTCCTTGGCATAGCAAAGCACTTCATAGGGAACCTCCAGCCCAAATTTCAAAAAATTTGGGCAAATTTTCGTCATAGGAAAATTTTTTGGGTATAAAATAGGAAATTCCTCCCTGTGCGTCGTGCCACTGGCGCGTCGCTAAAAATATAGGACTCTAATCGAGGAACGACTTGCATATTTGGATTCAGCATCAAAAAATAGGTCTACTAGTGTCTGAGCAAGAAATTTTGACAAGTTTTGAGTCTTCTAAAGGTCAAAAAACACCCAAATATGGCCTCTCTGCCACTTTTTTGACACACAAAAAGAAATCTTGGGAGAATGAAGATTTGGAGTGGCAAATGAGCACCAAATTGAGAAATTATAGTGGGGTTAGAAATTAGACAGGACAAGCTTTCCAACAAGCCCACTTGGGCACATTTTGGACACATGCAAGTGCCCCAAAACAGGCTCTAAAGTGGCGCGACGCACAGAGAATTTGGCGCGGTGCACAGGGGAAAAAACAACCAATTTGCTCCCGTTTCGCGACATTTCGAGTCGCGACTTCTCCAAGTGGGACCGATCATCTACACTTCGGGTTTTTGGCACCAAAGGTGGCATTTAAAGAGTTTTCTCTCCAGATGGGCATCTATCCAAGTGGCAAAAGAATGCAGAGGGTCACCCAGCCAAATGTCATGCTTGAGAGCGCTGCACCTATAGTTGATGGTTGGCTCTCCATCTCCTTTTCGAAATGATTTGAGTAACTTCCCAACCCCTGGGCATTCCATCTCTTCTCTACACTTTCTATATATTGTATGCAAGTTATTTGCAAAAGCTTGGCTGGCTTATAACTTCTGGGAGACTGTGGGAAAGAAACTCTGTTTCTGCACTGTGTATTTTTGACAGAGAATTAATGAAAGGTAGTGGCTCTGTCATGAGATTCTTGTGGTCGTGAGTGTAGCAAATGTGTTCTTCTGTTCCATATGTATATTGTTATGTTTCATATTTCATTTCATGCTTTATTTCCGTGAAATTTTCTAAGTGAGATTAGGTAGAATTCAATTTATATTGCTCTGCCGGTGGGAAAATTTCATGTGCAGTGTTATTCTTCTGTTGAAAAGGATTCAAGCGACCATGCCTTTTCACTCTCTTCAGAAATCTTTCCATTTCGCGTTACATTAACCTGAAATTGTTGCGCTTGCCGCCTACCTTGCCTCACGGAATAATCTGTGCCTTCATTTTCATTTCTCTGTTCTTTGCTAAGTGTCACTCCCATATACATCCTAGAAGCTCGATCACTTCATAAAATCTTTTCCAAAATCCCTTTTCACTTACTAGCCTAAGGTAAATATTGCATTGTGAGTCATCTCAGACCATTTTGCCTATCCATTCACTGAGCGTGACTCAGAGAGATCCCTCTCCTGCTCTGGTAGGGCTAGCTACCAGACTGAGCGTGGTTTGTGGTTATCCTAAATTTTACCTTCTTTCAGCCTAAGGCAGATTTAGGTGCTAACACATTACATATTCTCCTATGGATAGCTTGATATTATGGCACTTTCCAGAGAAATTTATGATTCCTCCATTTGCAACCATCACTTGACACGGTGGTGCTAGATATAGGAAGCAATTCAATTGCTTGACTATCTGATAATGAATAAAATTATGGGTACTACCCGAATCAATCAACACTTTTACCTTTTTCTTCTTGATATGCCCTTCTATCTTGAGAGTTTGAGGAGTGGTAATTCTTGTCAATGCATTACAAGATATGGTGAGATTCATTTCTTCTTCCTCTAGGGCTGGTTCCTGGTGTATATCCTCTTCTTTTGACATTTCTTGATCCTTTTCTTCCTCCTCTTCCTAATTTCTGTAAATTAATTTTTTCTCAACACACTTATGACCTTTAGTGTATTTTCTATTACAACTGTAATAGAAAACTTTTGCGCTTTTTTCTTCCAATTGTTGTGCTTTCAAGCTTGTAGGTTGTGGAAGTCTAGAAGCAACAACACTTGCATATTTATAGCTGTGAGTGGTAGGATTCCTTGTTGCCATAATTTTGATTTCAACTTTTCTTGCCAACCTGAATGCCTTCTCCAATGAATCAGTTTCCCAAAGACAAACCTCATGTTGGATGTTATCCTTTAAAGTCCCTATGAAGACATTAATCATATGCTCCTTTGGAATGTCCTTTACCTTATATTCAATTTTTGGAAGTCCTCAATGTGCTCCACCATTGAAGCCCTTTGTTTGAGATTTGTCAATCGGCTAAAGAAGGTGTTGCTCTTTGTATCCTCATAATGTGCTGTCATTTCCTCCGTAAAAATTGACCAAGTGGCAATTATTTTACAAGAGAAAATCCATCGATACCATACAAACCGATTGGGTTCTAAATATAAAGTTGCAATGCATCAAACTTCTGTAGTATTGTCATCAAACTTCCTCATATCGATATTTCGAATATGGTGGGTCTTCAATCCAAAGTTAGAGTCCATGAAATCATGATTAACATTTGTTTTGTTCTCATCATGAATTTCCTCTACTACCTTTTCGCCATTAGGAAGCATTTATTGTAGTAACTTTGCCAAAAATCCCTTCAAACCTTCCATGTCTTTCTTCAAATACTCAATGTTTCCTTTCAGTTTTGATTCTAAACCATCCATCTTAGATTCCATGCCATTCTTCAAACCATCCATCTTAGCTTTTGTTACTTTTTGTGAGAGTGAAATTTGTTGCACTTGGTCTCGTAAATTTGATATATCATGTTGCATTTATTCCTCTTCTGCATGAGTCATAGTAGAGATTTTGGGTTTCTTACTAGTTATTTCCATTTTCTTTCTTCATGGCATAAATTAACGATAATTATGCTTCACTATGCCCTTTCAATCACTTCAACTAATTTTTCAAACAAAACTTATGTAATTTTTAAAAAAATTACACACCTTTTTTTCACTTTGTAGGAGCTTGATATTGAATTTGTTATATCTCTGTAATTTCAGATCTCAAAGGTCTGAAATTTGGTCATGTGGTAGCCCACTTAGTCTGATCAAGATTGGATTATCCAAGAAATATTTATGCCCAATCTCCCACGATGGCCTGATTATAGACTAGTTCAGTAGAGCGAAGTTGTACGAAGTGCTACGTGTCATTGTTTCAACCTTCGGCCCTAAAAACAATACCCAAAAAACAAAATTTTGTCCTCTTTCTGTCACTTTTTACGAAATTTGAATCCGATGCTCAGAGAGAAATTTATGATGATTTTACCAAGGTCACCTATTTGAGATGGAATTAGGGAACGTGCAAAAACCCTAACTTCCTTGGATCATATCTTCGAAAATATAGCGAGATGAGATCTGAAATTATGACATGAGGTGCATCATGATTTCAACCCAAATGTTTTTTAATTTCAGCTTCTGAAACTTCAGACAAAAAAAATTAGAGCGAACATTCCATGATGACCTTTTTTGAAGTAGCGAAACCCTAGAATCCAAAGCTAATGTTATGCAACAAGCACACAAAATAGAAGAAGAGATAGATCAACGACTTCAAAATTAGCCTCTTCAAGGGGGAAACCTCCTTTACATTACACAAATGAACAATTATTAGATGATACAAATGGCAAGACCTCCTTTCTATATATAGGAGTCTCAAGGGTCACAATATAATCAGAGCCTACATAACAATAATATTATAAGGGAACAACAAAAAAAATTGTGGGATTCTATGGAACACAATAATAACGACAATATAATAAGGGGCTTCCACTAATAAGAATAAGGGTTTACACTAGTATTATAGGGACCTAACATTATTTTAGCAGAAATTAGAGCCAATAGCCCAATATATCAAAGTGGGGGTACCATTTGGCTATTGGAATAATTATCAGTATCTCGTGATACAAGTGAACAACGAAAAACGTAAGGTGGTGTTTGGACCATAATTCATAGGCAAGACGTTTATGCTTAGTGTCAACCTCATTTGGGAAAATGAGCAGCTAAATCCCTTTAGGGGAAGAATGATCAAAGTGGGAGTAGTTAAATCCTTTTCCCATTGGTTTCAAAGGGGAATAATGATCATCTATTATCACCTCAAAGCCAAGAGGAGAATGATAAGTCATTGGCACTTCAAAAGAAAATGAAGAGAGTGAGCAAACAATGGTAGTTTCATCAGTCTAACTTAGGGATTTAAGCCCAAAAGCCATCAATGACTAGTAATGTTAGGTTGTATTTCCATCAATGCCAAAAGGGCAGATTGTTGAGTATGTTGTCATTGTTGTCAAGTCTAGACAGTGATGTCAAGTGATATCAAGTTTAGGGGGATCTTGTTGAATTTTCATGCATGATGCTTATGTTGTTATTGATGTCTTGATTGTTTCTATTAAAAATGTGCTAAGCTCATGATGACTTGGTTGTTTTTTAGTAGCCCATCTTAGAAGGCACTTTGTTTGCAAGTAACTTGTTCAAATTCACATGAAAATTGTTTAGTTGGATAGCTCTCTCAGAGAGCTTTCCATTGGTATATGGCAATTATTCTAACTCTTCAATAATGAAGAAAAATATTAAGTTTGAGGTAATGGATTTTAATAAAGATGTGGACCCTAGTGGACCCTCGATGACATGGCAAGGTGACTTGGCAGAGACAGGTGGTAGATGATGATGTGGCACCCTATGGACACAACACATGACAGGTGGATTTGGCCTTTTTGGGTAGCCAAGTGGTCCTTTTTCAAGTAACACGTGCCAATGACGTGGTGGTGATGTGGCATGACAAGTGGCAGACAATTACTTGGAAGTGATGTGGAAAAGACATGGCCCATTATCCATAAGCCACTGGTGCATATTAGTGGTCGCATGTAGTGGACCGAATTAACCTCATTTGGCACCACGTTGCACAAAAGTAAACTGCATAGGACAAAACCTTCAACCCCTCCAACCTGCCGCCCCCCTCACTTGTTAAAGTGTGGATAGGTGTGGGAGGAGGGGGGTTGAAGTGATGCCTTTGTCATTTGATTTTAGTAGATCACTAGATCACAGGGCACACTTTAAAAAAGTGGGGGATATTTAATTTCACATAGGACAAAATACAGACCCCCACTCCTCCCACCCTCTTATTAATGTTCATATATTCGTGGGGGAAGTGACTTCTCCATTGTTGAATTGAACGGGTCATTGGGTGCATCTTTGAAATTATTGGATATTTAACACTAGGCGAATTGCATAGGTCCAGACTTAAGCGCCATGTTAGGTGTAAGCACTCGGTTTTGATCTATGGTCATATGTTCTAGAGAGCATGAAAATAACGGGATACAATTGGATAAAATTTTGCATTTGGACACCAACTTTGCTTAAATGTTAACACTATTAAATTCCACCAAAGAACAAATATGAAGATGTTATGCCTATGAATAGGAGGATTGATTGAAGCATGAATTGTACAAATTTGAGGGATGCTAGAAATGAAACAACGTGAATATGAAGAGGCTCAAGTTCTCATATCGTGAAGGAAAAAAATTGATACAGTAAGGTGAAGAGTTTCCATGGGTAAATACCATGGGTCAACACCCATGGTAAAGTAGGCTGAAAACTATAAATACATATAAAAACAATAAAATAGAAAATGGATTTATACAATTGAAATGAGAGTGAGCTAAAGTCGTTGTGTGTAAGAAGAAGAAATGGAGATTTGAAGCGGAGTAGAAGGGTTGTAGATAACCTTAGAGTAGGAAGGAGCATAGGCCCGAGGAAAGAGATGCAGAATAGAGACAAAGATTATAGATGTGATTGAGTGAAATGTTGATAGATTGAGTATGTTTGAGATGCAGTTAAATATCTAGGTAAGTTAGAGTTGAAGCAAGAATCAAATAAGATTGAAGATTAAGAAGAAAATAAAGAATGTGGGTATATGTTTGAAATGGATGAAAGACGTATCTAATAGGCTAAGTGGGTTGGTGCGTGCAAATCAGGGGATACGAGTCTCCTTTAGGTGGGTACCTATAAAATTCAGGGAGTTAGTGCTTCGTTTAGGTCGATGCCTATAAAGAAAGGGGGCGAGTGTGTGCAAGGAGGAGCAATGCCCTGAAGCTCTGCTGCGGAGAGAACGGAATTTGAAGCGGTCTCAGTCGCAGTCTTTCCAAGATATGAAGACGTATTACCACACTCTCCGTGGTACCATTGTTGAGTTGCATGAACTCTGTGAGTCTTGTGGTATGAACAATGCAAAGTTTCAGAAGAAGTTGAAGCGATGGAGGGAGAAGAAATTGAAGGAAAAAAATAACCAGTAAAATAAAGATTCACCGTAGAAAAAAGCGAACGTATGGCGTTTGCGTTCCCTGTTGTTGTTAGGGTTACAATGTTAGTGCTTTCATGGACAACTCTGAAAATGCTCAAGATTTAGATAAAAAAGGGCATATTGTTTCTTTTCTGCTAATTTGTTAATTTAGGGAAAAAGTGATGTCTTGTAATTTTAATTTCTTTTTCTATAATGATATTTTTTTTGTTTATTTATATATTTAAAAATATATATAATTAGTACGGATTTGAAGGTGGGAAGATAACAATGAAGTGTTTAAGATGTAGAATGAAGTATAAATGAACCTAAAGTAAGTTGATGATAAGTTCCTGCATTCAACACCCTAGCTTGACTCGTATTACAATTTTAATACTATTATTAAAAAAATTGGATTTTCCATTTTATAAAACAAACTCTACAAATGGTTTGTTTCATATTATGGATAATTATTGGTTGTGAGATATGCTTACAATTACTTTTCCTCTATTTATTTTATCTAATTCTCCCTACTTTTTCTCTTTGAGAGAAGGAGACCACATTGCAAGAAGGATTATGCATAGAGATTTATGACATTTGCAGCATTTTGTTTTCTTATTATTTGTATGTTTTTGTTTTGTGAGCTTGAGCATGTCCATGCTTTGTTTTATTTCTGGTATTTTATAGTTTTTTTTGTCTTTTTTCTTGTTTGTAGCTTGGGCTTGGTTTGGTTTGTTGCTTAAAAGAGGAAGCTTGTATGTAGAGAAAATGAAAGAGATAAGATGGGGGGTATTGTTGATAAATAAATATGAATCACCTTATCCTATATGCAATGTGTCTCATTTGGGTTTCTCTATGGCTAGTGATTCAATGTAAATGGGAAATGGATGATAGCAAGGAGACATGCATGGTTGATTTTTTATTCAATTTATTTTGTGTTTTATTTATGGTCTCATACTCAAATATTTTTTTTCTTTAAGTAGTGAGTTCCTACAGTAATAAAGTCTATAAAGGTGTAGTTGTGAAGATACCTTACACTATGGG
Source organism: Pinus tabuliformis (assembly GCA_031772625.1). Lineage (NCBI taxonomy): Eukaryota > Viridiplantae > Streptophyta > Pinopsida > Pinales > Pinaceae > Pinus > Pinus tabuliformis. The sequence goes on from CM062818.1 coordinate 749,653,245, forward strand.
ATTCTAGCACAAAGGATGTGGGAATCAAGATTTTCTCTTACAAAATAAGATGGGGATTATTGTTCATAAATGAATGTGAATCACCTTATCTTATATTTAACGTGTCTCACTTATGTCAAGGAGATATGTATGGTTAATTCTTCATTGCATTTATTCTTTATTTAATCTATTATATGCCTTATTTGTGGTCTAATACTCTAGTTCATTTGTTTTCTTTGTGTAATGTGTGAGTATAGTTGTGGAATCTAAGAAGTTCCAATGTTGAAGACACCTTACCTTGTGAAAATGTAGCACAAAGGATGGGTGACTCATGTTTTTCTCTTCGAAATGTATTTTCACAAAGATTTATCATTTTGTCATAATTTTGTTGAACTATCATCTTGTCAATATGTGCATTTTCGATATTTTCCACAAACTTTGCTTAAAAAAGAATTATATTGTGGTTCACATGGACTTATTATTCATTATTTTCACAACTATAATGTTGATCAATGTATGATGATTCCATATTAGAAGTTGGAAATGACCAAGGGAAAGGGGGAATGTATGGCTAATTCATCGTTCTCTTTACTTAGATACTTAATTTTGTATGTGGTTTATTTATGGCCTCATATAAATTTTGTTTGTTCAATAAATGTTTGTAGTTGTAGATTATAAGAAGGCTAACTAAATAATATACCTTAGACAATGTAAATTCAAGGGAGAGGATAGGTGGGTTGTGTTATTTTCTAGCAAAATAGCATCATTTTATAATTAAACCAAATATTCTTCATTTGCAAAATGGTTTCTTATTCTAGCATGGTTCTTGGGTATTATTGCTTAATTAGTGCTTTGAAATTCAAACATATGTCATAACATTAATTAAACTACATTGGGTTCAAAATATTTATGTTTTTCAAGCCTTATTATTTAGGGTTGTTATGTTATAACCTTGACTACTTTATGGTATCCTTCTTGCTACTTTTAAATGCCATCCATGCCAACCACAAAATTATTAGATCTATTATGTGCTTCATTTCTTTGTCATTACTCACCCCTATTTTTGGTTATCATTCATCATTTCCTTATGTTTAATTAATGCATAATTTTTTCTTTATTTTTTGATTTCATATAATAGATGCCATAATTTTTTCTTTATTTTTTGATTTCATATAATAGATATTTGGTTTTAGGTTTAATGGTATAAAGACCAATGTTGAAAGAAGTTTTCAATGATGTCAACAGATATCCAAATTAAAGAGAAAATTACATATTCAAATTACATATTTCAAAATATCATTTTTTGATTTTTGATGCCCCATTTGGATACCCTATCTTTGAATGCATTTTTACTCCATTTACGTAGCTCAAATGGAAGCATAACATATATGGTTAGAAATATTACAAGTTCCAAGAACTTTCTAATAGTATATGGAACTCCCTCTAATGCCTCATGGTTAGGAGAATAATAATTCAAATATTCGTTGTACATTCTGCCAATTGCACAAGCCAGTCTAGCTAGTGGACAAGCAAGCCTAGTTTGGACCCTAAATGCATTATAAATAGGTGCAAGAAGGATCATTTAAAGTAACTCACTCAAGAAATTTCAGATATATTCAAACAAGTGAAGAAAAGGAGGTTTAAGGTTCATACCTCATGAACTAGAAGTGAAGAGGAGCTTATTTGCATAGACTTTCTTGGCAAGGATTTTTTGCTTATTTTGGAATGATTTTTTTTGGCTCATTTTGGAAGGATTTTTGGCACAACTTTTGAATGTTTTTAGATAGGAATATAGGGCTAGTTGTAGACCTATTCTTAAAGGCCAAATTTTGTCCCCTTTGAAGGCCAAATTTCAGATCTATGTAGAGGGTCAAATTCTAGTGTGGAAGGTTGAAAAGAAACAAAGGAAAGAACAACAAAAAATTCTTCAAAAAGAAAAAGTTTGTATTCAAGAGAAGATAGTAACTCATCTGATGAAGCTAGATGATAGTGACCATGATTCTAATAGATTTCTATTCATGGAATTAGTTTCTCATAACGAAACTCCTGAAAACTATGAAGGAAATCATGAAGAATAAGAAGGAGAATTGGATCTTGAGGTGGAATTGATTAGTTCCTTAACTTATCTTAGAAGAAACACCCAAGAGACAGTTGGAAGAGAAGGAGAGAATAATTGGAAATGTAGAATCTAAGATAGTCTCCTTGAGGAAGGAACTATGAAAGAAGGACATCCAACATAAAATTGACAAATAGTACAAAAATATTGGATGAAATCATATGTAACCATAAATCATTCACTGATAGGTATGGACTAGGATATAAACAAATAATATTGATAAAGGTTCAAGCTATATGATGACAAGAAATGAAGGAAAGAAATGGAGTTATGTTGATGCACTCAATGGTCCTATCGAGAAGGAAGAATATAAGTCGCCAAAGGAGGATGCACATAATCCAACAATGATAATACTAAAGAAGAATATCATATTGAGAGGGACAACGCCATAAAGAGGACCACCTACACTCAGGTACCAAAATATTTTTCTTGGAGTGTGTTATTCTTGTAATAATTTTGGGCAAAAGGTTATAAATAGTAGAGTCTATGCAAGAGGTAGAAATACTAGAAATAGCTATGAAAATCCCAAGAACTACTATGAAGGTAGTTATGGTAGAAAATCTCATGAGGTAGGTTCTCAAGAGAAATTATAACAATTTTGGCATTCCTAGTGATGAAGCTAAGTGTTACAAATGGAACAATTTTAAACACATGGCCATAAATTATAGAAGCAATTTGGTAGTTCCTTCAAGGGAAACAACGCAAGTTCATGTCCATCATATGGGGGAGAAACTAAGAACTTGGAAAATAAACAGGAATATTTGAAGGTTGAGGAATATGGGCTTTCCTTACAAGCCCAAAGCAAAAGAAGTTAATATTATATTGATAGTGGACGCTCAAAGCATATGAAAGATGTTGCTAAAGAAAGGAAAATCAAATTTGGCTTTGTCATAGGATATTGGGGCATACACACTTTGACAATATTGTAAAGCTCAGTAAGAAAGAATTGTAAGGGATATGTCTGAAATTACAAATCCTTCAAACACTGTGTGTGTAATGTCAGTGTGCAAAAGAAACAAGAGTTGAGTTCAAAAATAAGGAACATTCCATGAAAAAAACACTAGAATTTGTACATACTGATTTATGTGGGCCAATAAGAACAAAAGGAATAGATGGAAAATAATACTTCATGTTGTTTATTGATGACTACACAAGGATGACCTTGGTTTTTTTCTTAAAAAGAAGTCAAAAGCTTTGAAAATTTTCAGAATATTCAAGGAAGTTGTTCAAAATGAAATTGATTTAAAAATCCATTGCTTGAGATTAGATAATGGAGGATAATTCACTTCAAATAAATCCAATGACTATTTTGAAGAACGTGGAATAAGAAGACACTTCTTAATAGCTAGAATTCCTCAAAAAAATGGAGTGATTGAAAGAAATAACAGAAATGTGAAGAGATGGATAGAAATTTTTTGCACAAATCCAAGCTAAGTAATATCTTTTGGGTTCAAGAAGTACATATAGTTGTTCACTTTTTTAATAGAGGATTGCTCGGAAGCAACAATGAAAAAACTCCCTGTGAACTATGGAAGGGAAGACCAACTAGTGCCAGGAATTTCAGAATATTTGGAAGCAAATGTAACATAAAGAGAGATGACCAGAAGTTAGGAAAGTTTTACTCTGGATAGATGAAGGCATACTTGTTAGGTACTCATGTAAAAGAAAAGCATATAAGTGCCACAATCTTAGACTCAACAAGATAGTAGAAAATATCAATGTAAAAATTAATGAAACAAAAGTGTTGAATACCAATAAGGAAAGAAAAAATCAACACATATTTGAATAATAGGAAGAGGGAGAACCAAAGCAAGAGGAAGAAAAATAAGAAGAGAAGCATCCAGAGATAGAACAAGAAGAATCAGATAATTAGCAAGATTTTCATACACCTTTGTGGACACCTAAATGTTGGTATTAGAAGAATCATCGAAAAATTTAAACAAATCATTAGGGAAAAGAGTGTAGGAGTAGAAACCCAAAGAAGAAAAAAAGCACAAACATCAGAGCAAGGGCATGTATCATTATCGTCCACAATTGAACCAAGTAACTTTGAGGAAGCTAGAAATGAACTTTGGATCAATTCCATGGAAGAATAACTTAATCAAATAAAGAATAATCAGACATGGGAAATTGTTCCAAGACCCAAGAACAAAAATGTGATTGGTACAGAATGAGTCTATATAAACAAACTAAATGAATATGGAAAGGTGACCAAAAACAAAGCAAGGATAGTGTGCAGAGAATATCCCAAGTTGAAGAAATAGAATTTGAAGAAACTTTTGCTCTAGTAGCCAAAATGGAAGCAATCAAAATTCTCTTGGCCTATGCATGCTCCAAAAGAATAAAAGTGTATAAGATGGATGTAAACTTATACTTAGTTAATGGGGATCTAGAAGAAGCAGGGAAAATTTTAAGAACCCCCCCTAAATTTATAAATATAATAAATGGGCGAATCTCCATGGTATATAGGAAAAATGGAAGGCGATTTTATCAATAATATAATATGTATATATAATTTTTTGGCGAATCTCTCACCAGGCATGGCGAATATTTTAGTCAATTATAAAATCTTGTAAGATTTGTCTTTCACTAAATAATAAAACTTTGTAAAGTCCTAGTGAATCTTAGCATATGCTACATGCTGGTTTAATTCCCCATTTAAATAGGCTACATTCGAGGTGAATACCATGGGTCAATACCATGTGCCATTTTGGTGAATACCATGGGTCAGTACCATGTGCTATTTTTTTTTTTATTAATTCTAATATTAGGGTTAATAATGGTTTTTTGCATGGTATTAATAACAATCTAGTCCATGGTATCTGTCCCATAGTATTTTGGCCATAGGTTTCACCTAAATATAACCCATTTTTTGAGTGTTCGTAAATATAAGGTGACTTATGGAGTAAATATAAAAAAATGTTTTATTTGTTTACCATACCTCTCGTTTATTTATATTTTTATTAATTTACCATACCTCTTTTACAAATATGGTATTTGGCCCATAAGATTCACTTAAATAAAACCTCTTTCTTGAGCCTTCATAAATAGAACGAGGGTTATGGAATAAATATAAAAAGAGGTTTTATTTATATTTTTATTTATTTACCATACCTTTTGAGTAAGTATAAAAAGACGTTTTATTTATTTACCATACCACCAATTTACTTATATTTTTATTTGTTTACACCCTTACATGTATATAAGGTGACTTATGGAGTAAATATAAAAAATGTTTTATTTATTTACCATACCTCTCATTTATTTATATTTTTATTAATTTACCATACCTCTTTTATAAATATGGTATTTGACCCATAGGATTCACTTAAATAAAACATATTCTTGAAAATGGGCGAATGGATTCACTTAAATAAAACCTATTCTTGAAAATGGGTGAATGGAAGGTTGTAAGTCCTAATTTCAAGGGCTAAATTTACCTTTTTTACCCTATCCCTTAAAATAATGTGGGCTATTTGAGGTGATTTGTAAATTGTACTATGATACAAAATATTCGCCCACTAAAAATTTAAAACCCCTCACCCCTAAAATTATCCTTGAGAAGAAGTCTACATAGAACAACCAAAAGGATTCCTATTATCAAAAGATGAGGGCTATGTTTGTAAACTAAATAAAGCTTTGTATGGGCTTAAGAAAGCCTCTAGAGCATGGTACTCAATATTCAGCAAGTATTTGCAACAACAAGGACTCAAAAAGGGAAATGCAGACAATAATCTATAGATAAAGGAAAATCAAGATAATATGATTGTCATTGAAATATACTTTGATGACATCATCTTTGGAAGTGATGATGATATATTAAGTCAAAACTTTGCAAATGATATGACAAATGAATTTGAAATTTCTTTGCATGTGGAGCTGACTTTACTTTTGGAAATGCATATATTTCTACTAGATGAAGTCATTTTCATCTCTCAAACCAAGTGAATCAAATAAATGTTGAAGTAGTTCAAAATGGAAGACTAGAAACCTATGATCACTCCTATGATCATCATATGCAAGTTGAGAAAAGAAGGTGAATCCAACGAAATGGGCCAAAACAATATAAATCGATGAATGGTAGACTACTCTATGTGACAGCTTCAAGACTATATGTAATGCAAGAAGTTGGATAGGTTTCAAGATTTCAAGCAGCACTGAAGGAAACTCATTTTCTAATAATGAAAAGGATATTCATATATCTCAAATGAACGACAAAATCTGGGTTGGGGTATCCAAAAAGAAAGGAATTAACACAGGTAGCTTACACAGATTCATATTGGGTAGGAATTATAGATGACAAAAGAAGTAAAAGTGGAGCATCCTTCTACTTGGGAAACTATTTAGTATCCTAATTACATAAGAAGCAATATTATGTATCCTTGTCTACAGTAAAAGTAGAATATATTATAGTAGTAACATGTTGTACTTAGGTCCTCTTGATGAAGAAAACCTTACAATACATAAGAGTAAAATTTGATGAGCCTATTTCAATACTTCGTGAGAACACAAGTGCAATAAACATCTCTAAGAGTCCAAATATGCATTTTAACACTAAGCATATTCCTATAAAGTTTCACTTTCTAAGGTATCAAGTAAAAAAAAGGAATACTAAGCTAGAATATGTTGGCCCTGAAGGAGCATATTTTAGACATCTTCACTAAGCCACTTCCCAAAGAGACATTTGAGTATCTCAGACAGAAACTCGGAGTAATTTCTTCTCCAAATTTATTTGCACAATCTTCAATAAAGAAAGAAAAGGGGAGAGACAGTTTCAAGGGGAGTTAACCTTTTTTTTTTGATGTCAAAGGGGGAGAGAAAGATCAAGAAACACGCAGGCAATGGGAGCATGATCACAGGGGGAGTATGATGGTTTCCATCAATGAAAAATGGGGAGATTGTTGAAAGAAGTTGTCATTGATGTCAAAGGATGTCCAAATGAAAGAAGTTTTTGGATTCTCAATGCCCCATTTGGATACCTTATATTTTAATGCATTTTTTCTCCATTTACCTAGCTCAAATGGAAGCATAGCATATATGGTTGGAAATCTTATTTTGATACCTTTCTAATGGTGTATGGAACTCCCTCTAACTCCTCACGGTTCAGGAGAAATGATTTTTCAAATTTTCACTATATATTTTGCCAGATGCACAAGCCAGTCTAGCCAGTGCATAAGTCAGTGCAACCAGTGGACAAGTTGGCTCAATATAGACCCCAAATGCACTATAAATAGGCACGAGAAGGATAATTTCAAGCAACTCACTCAAGATATTTTAGATCTATTCAAAAAAGCAAAGAAAAGATATGTAAGGTTCATAACTCATGAACAAGAAGCGAAAAAGAGCTTATTTGGAGAGACTTTCCAGGGAAGGATTTTTGGCACATTTTGAATTGTTTTTAGATTTTATAAGGTTTTTTGTATTATTTTGGAAGATCTTTTGTCACACCTTTTTATTGTTTTTTTCCCTGGCTAGAAGCCTAATTACATAACTATTCTTGAGGATAGAACTTTGTCCCCTCTCAAGGCCAAATTTTAGATTTGTATAGAGGGTTGAACTCAAACCTATTTTTAGGGATAAATCCTAGAGTGTTTGAAATCAAGATTCATGTCTGTTTGGAAGATATACCATTGTACTATGTTGAGTAGGTCAAACCCTATGAAGGAAGCAGATCTCTAGAGGTCGAGTGCAAGGATCATTTGTTTAGGGAAGTGTTGGGTTTAGGAATCCTAGTACCTATGTGAAGGACAAAGGAGTAGATTCCAAAAGAGTGAACTTTCTTTGACTAATATTGATTCTTGTATAAGCTTTGATGTTGATCAATCAAGGAGTTGGCTCTTCCTTTCAGTCGGTGCTCATAAACTAGGGAGTTTGTGTTTCCTTTTAGTTGGTGTTGATAAACTAGGGAGTTGGTGATTCCTTTCAATTAGTGTTGATTCCTTTCAATTATATGTTTTTCACGTAAGATTTTGTGTTTTGTATATTTATGTGCTTTGATTTATAACTTTGGATGCATTTACAAGATTTTTAAGTTAAAAATTGTTGATACTAATTCAACCCCCCCCGGTATCATTGAATGTTCCAAAAGTCACATATAAACTAAACAAAAAGAGATGCAAATGCAGAGAAAGTGATAAGTGAATAGTTCCTTTTCATTGTAAAAAAAAATAGCACTAGGTGACCCAATGAAATATTTCTTGCTTACAGAATGATTGTGCCTTTTTTTATGATCCCCAAGTATTATCACTTAGTTAATGATTTTGAGGTTGGAACTTACCATGTAAACTTATTAAAGTCATGTTGGTTTTTATATATGTCAATATCTATTGAATCTTCCCAATTATAAATATATGCCTCACTTCTATGAGGCGACATATCTACTCTTTATATTTTGTATCCTTGGTGTTGTATTCAATTTCTTCAATGGACTTGTAAGAAAATTCAAAACTTCGCATCACTACTTCTAGGTAAAATCAGGGATATAAACATGAAAAAGACTTCATGTGTACATCATTTTACAGTCTTTTAGGGAAATATCCATCTTATTACACATATATGAATATTACTTCAGCTACAATGAAAATATAATATTATAGATTTTAAAGTTTCATTAAGCATGTTATGACAACATAGAATTCAGTCCCACTATCTTAATAAATCATGTTGTAAAATAGCAATGAACATTGATCGATCCAAGATAAATATCTTATTTATGATGAAAAATTTAGCATAACAATTGTACACTTCATATTATCCTAGTAATGAAAAGCACAACATCCCAGTTCATCTTGAGTTGGTGCAACAATTCCTTTCACAAATCTTCCTAATAAAAGAGTCTTTGATGCCTCCCAAACCTAGATATGTTTTCCACAATGACTACGAACTTTGTTCAATAATACAAAGGCCAAGCAAGGCATTACACCAAACTCTACAAGCCAACCTTTGAAGCTGCCAACATCACACGAATTTTCAAATCCCATGATCTTCCACTTGCATCACACAAATCATTAAGAAGAGCCACATACTTGCATCTAACAAGTGAAAGCACCCTAATACTAGTATCGAATTATCATCGAATATTTGTTACAAAAGTAATACATGATCTTACAAGATTCCCAAGTAGCTATAATCACACCAAATATCGATATATAAGATACTAGGTAGTTGTGATTAATAAAGAAATTTCCCTTTTTTTATATGGCCTAATGTGAGGGATGTTGACACAAAAATATGGAACTAAGTAGTCTGATTCAACTATCAAAGCCCCAAATGAAGTGTCAGTTGTCCACCCTCCAATCATTGGCTTTTAAACTCAAGAATTTTTCCTCAACATATGTGCATGGTGTCTCCAATACCTCTAATGACTTGTCCGCAAATTCCAAGAGTATAAAACCATCCTCCATGGTTCTTAATACATGTTATAAGCAACCATCATCCTAAACAAGTGCACCCTTGTAAAATCTTTCAAAACCATCACATGTGTGCTAACAATGACCTCGAGAAGCATGTCTTAATCATCACACCAAGTAATTCAACAAAAATGAAACAAAAGGGATAGGGGATCGCAAGCCTTCATCATCACACCAAGTACTCCCCTAGCTAGGTGAAAATACTTTCAAAGCAACGAAAAGATAGCACTCCCTCTTTGCAAGAAATGGAATCTCTGGAACTCTCATCGATTGAATAAGTTAGTGCAACATGTCTATCAAGTAGCTTATGAAAAATACTTAAGTTACTAAATTTTTTGGCACATGAACATGCTTGTATCCATCTTGTAATCACTAAGCAAGCCATCTAAACTTCTAGCAAGCTGAAGTAGAGGGTAAGAATGATACCCTTCCCTTTCCTCTCTTCACTCAAAATTAGATTTGAGATATTATTTTATATTTGGATCAAATTCAAGAACAAAAACCTTTCATTTCCTCCAACCACTAAAGGATATACATGTGATCTTGAAGACCACTTATCCTCGTCAAACTTCACCAATGCTCACCACTTTCTTCCAATCTGTTGGAATGCAAATCCAGTGCGTCAACCTCACTTATAGGCTGCAAATCCAACTCTATTGTAGTATTGGAATCAATAACCAATCCCTCCAAAGCTTGTCTCACAAGTATCACTCTCCTCCACCATGGCATCACTCAACCCATCTTCTGTAAAAATAGAGGGCTAATCGAAGAATTTAGTGCAACATAGCTAGAAAATCACTTATGAGAAATATTTTCCCTAATTGAAGTAATAGGTTCTTGTACATGATCGTAACCGTCATGTAATCTCTGAGTAATCCTTCTTGACTTTGATCCAGGTGGATATTAGTGGCAACCCTCCTATTCCACTTGGAACCCAACATTGTCTCTTTCAATTTTTCAGTTTCCTTAATTGTTGCATAATTTACTATTTTGGTAGTTTTTCGGGTCCTAAACTTCCGTAGCCCTTTTGAGTCCCTAAACGACATTTTTTGGGAAAACCATGAAAACATGAGTCAACTCATGATTACATTCGAAAGTTGTAGTCCTCAGTTAGATATTTCTAACGAGGTATTGTGTGCACCAAAAGGAGATCGTGCGCCAAAGTTACAACCCGTGAAATTGATGTACCAATTTACCCAAACAGGGCCCATAGTTTTGGCGCTTCATCTCCTAGGGTTAATTTTTTCGATGTTTAGGGTTTTTCATTGTTTTTCAATAACAAATAGGCCTTCGAGCCTCATTATAACACAATTCAGAGGCATGTAGCTAGCACATCTCTTCTAAGAGATAAGCTACAATCGCCTGAGCTAGTTTATTTCCATTTTGTTTGTAAGCATATTTCAATATTTGATATTAATGAAATGAAGTGTTATTTTTGTTGTGTATCTAAATTTATGGTTATATCTATGGTTTGTTGCATTCTTATTTAAGTTCAAATCAATGGTATTAGATCGTTCTGCTCTTTATCTATTTTTCTTTGCATGTCCCCAATGAGGTTGGGATATAAGGAGTTAGGGCACGAACTGGTCGAACCTTTGCAAGAGAGAAGGTATGTAATCACCACTTATTGTGTTGAGCACTAGGGAAGGTATGTAATCACCACTTATTTTGTCATCTTTTCCTTAAATTCATAACTTCTTTGCATTATGAAATGAGCATATGATGAAAGATTATGATAAAGTTTAGAAGATTTGTGAGCAACGTGATTTGTGTGCATGAATAAGTAGAAAAAACCTGAAAAAAATCATAAACCACTACCCAAGCCTAATAAAGCTAAGGGGTTGGTGACCCTTGGCAGATCGACCTTTATAGACGAAATCCTTAAAAAAGCATAATATCAGCCTTCAATAGGACCTAGAAAATTGCTTCTATACAACATACTAGTTCCCTTCAGGCCACAGGATCACCATCTGTAGCCTTTACTGAGGTGCACAACCAAACTGAGGAGCAAGATTTTCAAGAAATTGAGAATTCTAGCCCAAAATCATTGCAAGAAGGGAACCTTAGTAATCTTTGCGAAGGGAGAGGAGAAACAGGGAAACTGAAGAACCAATATCTCCTCTTGGAATAATTTAGGCATTAAGCAGCCCAGATAAGGGAAGTGCTGCAAAAATCATCCAGAACGAAGTTGAAGAACCTCAAGAACTAAAATCCCCCCAGACATTAGCAACTCTCATCATCCCAGACAAAGGAAGTTCTATTAAGGCCATCCCTGCTCCGTCTAGCCAACCTAAGAATACCCTCCTAGAAATCCTGGAAGGTTATTGGCATATATTTGACCAAATGGCCCAGATCCAACCAAACACCCAAACCTCCACACTGCAATATCCCATTGTAGATAATGCAGTCAATGCACCTATGAAGACAATTGCTCTCTAGGGTATCCCTACATTTCATGGCCTAACATTGGAAGACCCAGATACATTTTTGTTTGAATTCGATGTGTTGTGCAGAGGATATGACTATACCACCGACACCCAGAAGCTGAAACTATTTCTCTCTACCTCAAAAGGGGTTGCTTTACGATGGTTTATGGGGTTGTGTGGGGGTGTTATCAATGATTGGGATCAAATCAAAAGTGCTTTCCTGAAGAAATATCAGGATTATTGTAGATCCAGAGAGTTAAAATATGAAATATTTCAGATGGTAGCTAGACCTAATGAAACACTAGAAGAATATGTTGAATGTTTTCAGTATAATCTTCAACGATCTCCTTATGCATCATTACCCTTACGTGATAATGTATTAAAAACAACATTAATTAAAGGTATGAAGGAACAATGGATTGAAACATTGAATATTTGGGGACTCTGACAACACAGCTCGATATTATGCAAGCCAAATAGAAACAAGCAGAGGCAGAGCAAAATCTGGAAATCTTCTATCCCAGATGCAGAAAGAAACACAGCCACAAAGTGTGCCCATTAGATGCGGTTCAAGTTTGCATCATTTGTACAAAAGACCACTCTACAGAAAGTTGTCCCTCACTTCCCGGTTTGAAAGCGGTATACAAGGAAGTAGAAGAAGAACTAGAACCAGTGTACCTACTTAATCAGCGCCATCAATGGCAGCTGCGACAATCAAGCATGTTCCCCGATCCAGCTTCTTCTTTCCAGCCTCCACAATATCCTGCTCAACAATATGATACAATGTGGAAAAATCAACCTCCCTTCTCAAATTGGTCACAACAACCATTTCCTTCATCATCATGGCCGAATCAAGCAAGCCAATCTAATTGGTCAAATTTTCCCTACGTTCCACCATAATGGCAAACCAATGCGTATCCAGCACAATGGTCCCCTCCCACTTCGCAGAGTCAAGCCTGGCAGACAAACTGGCAAATACCAATGAATCAGCCAGTAGGAACCATTCCTCTCCCTCAACCTACACTGCTAGCACTACAACAAAATCCCCAGTCCAATTTAAGACCGCAACTCCCAGCCCAACCCAACCCGAACCCAAATAACAGATCAGTCCAATCTGTTCAAATAATTGAAACACCAGAGCTAGAAACCGATCTAAGGGAGTGTAACAACATTTAATTAAGGTATGGGCACATTATAGAAACCGAGGGAGATAAAAATGTTCAAGTTGAAAATCAGTTACCTGCAGAAAAACCATTACAAGAAGAAGATGTGGTTAGAAAACCGACTCATCATCAAGCAATCACATCTTCTCCCCCATTCCCAGAACGATTAATTATACCACACCCTATAGAACATCCCGACTTTGATATTCTGGGAGAACTTAAGAATTCGTACATAAAAATCCCACTCCTCCAAGCTATCCAAGATATCCCAATATATCCAAAGACCATCAAAGAGCTATGTACAAAAAAACCAAGGAGGAGAATAACAAATAACTCAATAGTCCAAGTAGTTGGCACCTTATCTGACCTATTATCAAGAAGAGAAGCACCCATCAAATATGAATACCCAGGAAATCCAATAGTGACAGTGAAAATCAATGGACAAACCTTTTTAAATGCCTTAGTTGATTTAGGGACTACAATTAATATCTTAACAACCACCACTTGTCAAAAACTGGGCATTACATCAGTAGAACCAAGTTCCACTTTTTTAGATCTAGCTGACTGATCAGTGGTTAGGACGGAAGGCACACTACATGATGTCATGGTATATATTGATTCCTCGTAATATCCTGCCGACTTTCTGATAATAAACCCCAAAAACCGACTTGATGGACATCCGTTAATTTTAGGCAGACCTTGGCTTTCAACCGTTGATGCTTACATTGGCTGCCGACAAGGCAGTATGACCATAACTAGAGGGAGTAATATCAAGAATCTAGCCCTATACCCTCCAGTCCAGCCAAGTGTAATGATAATAAAAGCTAACAAACATCCTGTATCATACTTTACCGAAAACATTAGATCCCCATTAACTATAGAAGATGCCCTCAATTTCAAAGATCAAATAGAGGATGATGTTATTAACAACTTTATTAACCAAGCTGAATCCAGATCCCACGTATAATGTCACATGATAAAGGCAGCATTTGATAATGAATTAGAAGGAGATCCTCTCAAAGACACTCATGATCAAACAATACCTACTACCTCCGTTTCAAATAGCAAAACTGTAGAGGTTGAGGGAGGAAAAACTTTAAACATCAATAGTAACTTGAATCCTGAACAAGAAGAGAAGCTGATCCAAATACTGAAAAAATACAAGGAAGCATTTGCATGGGATTATCCGAACATGAAGGGAATCGATCCGCAGTTATGTACACACCACATTTACACAGAAAAGGATGTAAGACCTGTTCGCCAACCCCAAAGAAGACTTAACCCTCATCTCTAAGACATTGTGAAAGCTGAATTACAAAAACTTTTAGATGTAAACTTTATTTATCCTATCTCCGATAGCAAATGGGTCTCTCCACTTGTAGTGGTGCCGAAAAAGAATGGAAAGTGGAGGATTTGTGTAGATTACAGAGAATTAAATAAAGAAACCCAAAATCCCACTTTCCCGTTCCATTCATTGACCAGGTATTAGATACATTAGCAGGAAAGAAATTATTTTCTTTCTTGGATGGCTTCAGTGGATACAATCAGATTCAGATTCCCCCTGAAGACCAAGACAAAACTACTTTTACCTATCCTTGGGGAACGTTTGCCTACAAAGTTTTACCCTTTGGCCTATGCAATGCCCTTGCCACATTTCAAAGGGCTACCCTCAGCATCTTTTTAGATTTAATAAGTTAAGGGCTCGAAGTATACATGGATGATTTTACACCATACGGAGATGATTTTGACCCAGCTCTAGACACGTTGGAAAAGGTGCTGCAACGATGTATCGTCACTAGGCTCTGCCTGAGCCATGAGTGTTATAGGCATATTTGGGCACTTCAACCCTGTCAGGCGGATAAATCGTTCTTGCGGACAAGACCAATCTCCCTAGTATCTATGGATATCTAGCGACAAGCAAACCAAACAAATTCTATCTTTCTCTAAATATGCGATTTATAAATAAAAGCCAAGAGATGCTTCAAACCCTACCTCAAGTCTAGTGCTAGTTTGTGGAAGCCACGCTTCGTTTGTCCAAATGAGCTCCCTTTTAAAGAACTTGCAAACGTAAACATGCACACATCAAATAACACTTGCATAGCCAATATAATAAACCATATTTATCATGATGATCAAGGAATTCATGAAATAAACCATAGAAGACAATTTATTGAGAAAAATGAATCTGATTGTATTAACTTTAAACAAAGAAGAACTTTACAACCTTGGTGCCTTGATGTTGTACAAGCTCCTCCCAGGTTCCAACAAGAATATCCTCTACTTTGACAAGTTTCACTCTCTTCCCAAATAAGCCAAAAGGTATGTAATCTCTTCTCTCAAGCTCAAATAGGAACTCTAAATTCCAAAAACATTTACCCTTAAAAAATGTTCAACTTTTAACCTCCCTAGCAGCCAGCCCAATGCCTCATTTTATAGTGCAGAGGAAGGAAGTTACCAGGTCCACCTTCAAAGGGATAGAGTCCTCCTTCAAAGGGATAATCTCCTCACATCAAGGGGTTAGCTCCTTTAGTTATGTGATGCATGAAACTCAAAGGAGAAAACATGCCACCTCAAGATTCCCTCTAGAAGATTCCAAAAATAACCCAAAGTGAGTTTTTAAGAATGTACTTGCGCCTTTTTGACTTTTACAGGGGTTCGCACCCATTACACAGAAACAGAGCGGGCAGATCCACAGGGGACATGACCAGTAGGTGCGGGACCGCAGGTAATGCTAAGAGAAAGTGCAGAACCAGAGTTTTAGAGATTTTTAAGGGCTTCCTCTCATTTTCAAGGCTTGACATGAAGAGCTGAGGTTTAAGACTTTCATAGGAGGATAGTATGAGTGGTGATATACTCACACTGACTCAAATAGGAAGTCTAAATTCCAACAACATTTACCCTAAAATATGTTCAGCTTTTAACCTCCCTAGCAACCAGCCCAATGCCTCATTTTATAGTGCAGAGGAAGGAAGTTACCAGGTCCACTTTTAAAGGGATAGAGTCCTCCTTCAAAGGGATAAGCTCCTCACATCAAGGGGTTAACTCTTTTAGTTATGGGATGCATGAACCTCAAAGGAGCAAACTTTCCACCTCAAGATTCCCTCTAGAAGCTTCCAGAAATAACCCAAAGTGAGTTTTTAAGAATGTACTTGCGCCTTTTTTACTTTTACAGGGGTCCGCACCCATTACACAGAAACAGAGCAGGCAGATCCACAGGGGACATGAACAGTAGGTGCGGGACCGCAGGTAATGCTAAGAGAAAGTGTGGAACCAGAGTTTTAGAGATTTTTAAGGGCTTTCTCTCATTTTCAAGGCTTGACATGAAGAGTTGAGGTTTAAGACTTTCATAGGAGGATAGCATGAGTGGTGATAGATTCACACTGACTGCAGAATGTCATGGTGACAATATTTTGTGTAGCAGATTGTCCCCTAAAGTGCGAAGTCTGTAATAGATGAGGATAGTATTTGTCATCTAAGAAGAGTGAAGTAATTTATCATTTTGAGGATCATCCTTTCGAGAGCCTGGTTGGAACCTGTAAAAACATTCAATACAAAATATATATATGTGATCATATCATCGCTAAGGTAGGAATTCCCATACTCAAATCAAAACTGACTAGAAAGCTAACTAAACTGCTCTGATATAGGAGTGATCTTGAAATACATCTCAAGTATAGACATATGTAGACACAGTATGGGTGCAGCCATCTGTTTATGAATAGTCCACTGTATAATGAATAACAAAATTCCTCGCAACCTGGATGGTGGAAACTAGATCCAGGGTCTTGATTTCTACTTCCCGAACTAGTACGATTCTATCCATGTGAATGAATGTGTCGAAGTCGAACATGGTAGAAACCACTTGATTACCAGTCAATGATGTAAATTGTTAACAAGTGTGAGAGAAACCACCAGTAATGTCAATGGCTCTCAAAGTACTTAGTACAATCCATGAAATGTGAATAGATGTGTTGATGTCAAACATGTCACAGAATCCTTTGATCGAAGGTCAATGATGCAACCTGTCATCGAAGGCGAGAAACATGCCATTGAGGCATGCAGATTCCAAGGTACTCATGATTTCTAGATCATCTTTCTAGATAATGAGCTGAAGTCGATAGAAAGTGATCCGTCGTAGGCAAGCCCACAACACAAAATCATAAATCAAGTTTGAAGAAATATGTTTGCAAGGACTGACTCAGGGATGGTCAAGATGGATGACATATATTTTGTAGATGAATGGTTTATTTTCACTGACCTCTTGAACACATAACGACACTGCGGATGGTTTGGTGACAATTGACCCAAAGCTAATACCCAGAAACCGGCTGAAGACTTTCAATATGTTTTGATTAACTATTAGGAAAAGGATTTCCCAACACAGGAGTACAAAAAGTGTTGTGTTCAAGAGTGGTTAAATGCTTTTTTGAGACACAAAGTATAACAAACAGGTCCATTTTTCTCTGTTTTCCCCCACTATTTCTGGCAAGTACCTCTTTATTTTTGACAAGCTTGAGGAGGATAACATTTGCTTGATTATAAGCTCATCCTTTGGATGAGTCCAACTTAGTTTAAAATTCGAACCCTAAGAAGGAGTAGTCCGTTCCTGTTTGTAATTAAATAGTTCCTTGACTGTTAAATTTTAATGAGTCCAGTATAGGAGAAACTCAGCGTTTTTCAATTTTAGGGAGTGAGAAGAAAAACTTAAGAAAACTCCATGGTTGTCCTTTTTCGTAAATTTGTGTCTCCCAAGCCCGAAAAGGTATAAAATAATACTTGAGAGAACCACTTGACCATTACGATCAAGGAGTACTTTTCATAATTAGTGTCTCTGATTCAAAAAAGTAAAAAAGTGATCAACGACACGTCGTTTTATAACCAATATCGAATTTGAAACAACAAAAATCCGGCAATCTTTTCATGTTTATACAGTCAGAAAAGAGTTGTAAGTGGACCGTCCTTTTAATTCCATTTTAACAAGTTTAAAAAGAAAAACTCAGCAATATTTTCATATTTTACGAGTCAGAAAAGAGCTTAAAGACGACTCGTCCTAGAGGAACAAGTGGTATAAAGGGTAGCAACTGGTTCTGGCAATGGAGGAACTACTCAAAACATGTAATGGTTAAGAGGTTGGCTAATAAAACCACTCATAGATGCGGTCCCTCAGGAAGGGTAAACAACCAAGTGAAAGCATATGATCAACGAAAGATATGGGGGCGATGGAATGAAAACAACCAAGGCTCATCTAATAGAATTTAGCGGATAAAAACGACAATCACGAGATGTAAATTAGATATAGGTTCATTTTTACACAAGCTTGAACCATAGAGAACTCTGCTTGGATTTGGTTTCATGTTTACACAAGCTTGAAATGAAAAACTATGCTTGTTATAAGTTCGCATGCCCCCAGCATAATGACGCAAAACGAGGTACATGCCCCCCAAGCTTCATTGCATTCAACCAGGTGGATGAAATGAAGGTTTAGTTTCAAGATCTTGGAAAGACTCGAGGGAGTTGTTTCATTTTTTAGTGAGGTTGACACAGGAAAAGAATTATCCTCAAAACCCTTGTTTCATTTTTTAGACGAGCCTGACACAAGATAAGGAACTATGCTTATGACTCCTTGTTTCATTTTTTAACAAGCTTGACACAAGACAAAGACCTATGCTCATAAAATCCTTGATTCATTTTTTTAATGAGCTTGACACAAGACAAGGAACTATGCTCAAGTCTACTATATACAATCTACCTAACAAGGAACTATGCTCTAAAATCCTTTATTCATTTTTTAACAAGCTTGACACAAGACAAGGAACTATGCTCTAAAATCCTTGATTCATTTTTAATGAGCTTGACACAAGACAAGGAAATATGCTCAAGACTCCTTGTTTCATTTTTTAATTAGCTTGACACAAGACAACGAACTATGCTCAAGGCTCCTTGTTTCATTTTTTAATGAGCTTGACACAAGACAAGGAACTATGCTCATGTCTACTCTCTACAATCTATCTAACAAGGAATTATGCTCTAAAATCCTTGATTCATTTTTTAACGAGCTTGACACAAGACAAGGAACTATGCTCTAAAATCCTTGATTTATTTTTTTAATGAGGTTGACATAGGGAAAGAACTGTCCTCATACCTGATTCAGTTTTTAACGAGGTTGACTCAGTAACAGGAACTATCCTCTGACCATCTGATTCATTTTTTAACGAGGTTGACACAAGAAAAGAACTGTCCTCATACCTGATTCATTTTTTAGCGAGGTTGACTCAGTAACAGGAACTATCCTCTGACCAACTGATTCATTTTTTAACGAGGTTGACACAGGAAAAGAACTGTCCTCATACCTGATTCATTTTTTAGCGAGGTTGACTCAGTAACAGGAACTATCCTCTGACGAACTGATTCATTTTTTAACGAGGTTGACACAAGAAAAGAAATGTCCTCATACCTGATTCATTTTTTAGTGAGGTTGACTCAGTAACAGGAACTATCCTCTGACCAACTGATTCATTTTTTAACGAGGTTGACACAGGAAAAGAACTGTCCTCATACTTGATTCATTTTTTAACTAGGTCGACACAGTAAAAGGAACTTTCCTCGAACCCACTGATTATGGCTTCCAACTGAAAGAAATACATGTTAATGGACACACCTTGATCATGGCTTCCAAGAGGTCTTCATCAGAAGGAAGAATAGTTCTCTGGAAGGAACACATGTCAGGGGACTCAAGAGTGATAAGAACATCACGTTCAAGTAATCCCATAGAGTTTTCCATGTCAATTACCGGATCTAAATCAAAGGAAGATGAGCAAACAGTGAGAGGCTCACTTACATCGGTAACTGAAAACGTGGGACCAGTTGCCACATAATTAACCCGTGGCAAGGTAGATACCACTTTAGAATCAAGAACATTTAGGGGTGTCATATTATTGGTAGTTGAAACAAGACTAGGGAACGAAAGCTGGTCTATAGTCACAATATTTCCATTGTGAGGGAAAGACATCACGCGAAAGAGTGTCGATACGACAACTTTCATTGCATAAACATAGTCTTGCCCGAGGAGTAAATTGAAATCCAAGGGACCTCGAACTACCATAAGATCAATACAGACAGTTTTACCTTCCAAGATAATAGCAAACTTAGGAAGGATCCCTAAAGGTTCACTAATGGTTCTGTTAAAAGCTTTCAGATTCTGCGTAATAGGCACAAGCTGAGGGGAACCCAAAGCTTTCCAAGCAGTTGAGGATAAAATACTAACAAAAGCATCTTCATCTACCTGTGTGTGGTGTATTTCCCTACCACAAGCCTTGACAATGATTTGGAAAGGGATGGAGGAAGGAAGACGAGGTTCTGTCAGTCTATTCCAATCATAGGAAAAGACCTCAATACTTGGAGTGGGTTCTGTAGAAACATGTGAAATGCCCCCTGGCGTAGAAGAATCTAATGTAACAAGAAGAACCTGAGCAGTATGAAGTTCAATCTCTAAAGGGAGAGTGGGATTGACCGAATCTGAAATTGAATCGACCACTTGATCAACTAATGGATCATCAACCTGAGGGATATGAGTTTCACTCTCCAATGGAAGAGTGGGATTGAGTGTACTTGAAATTATATCAATCACTCCGTCAGTTGATGGTAGGTTGGGAGAAAGTTTAGGGTAACCAGTTGGAAATTCTTGCTCTGGAACAGTAAGGATTTCCAACAATTTTGAGGCTTCATCCATGTGAGGGAAAATGTGAGTTTGATGACTCCCTTTGCATAACTTACAAGGAAACCTAACTTTACCCTTTTCCCCAGGAACTTGACTATCACTGGTTGATGGATCAATGGAAAGTTGATGAGATTTTTCTAACCATAATTCCAAGACCTTTGGAATACCAGGAAAATTGATAAGGAAGTGGTCACCCTTACAAAGCCTGCAAGGGTATTTGGGTTTACGATGCATGTTGGAGGTTTCCTCAACACAACTAACACTTACAGGCATGGTTGGTTGGTTGAATTCTTTCTTATCTTGCTTCTTCTTCTTCTTCTTCTTCTTCCCTTTCTTCTTCTTCTTAGCCACTTGGTTACTAGCGTCAAGGATTTTACCAAGTGAAGAGGAAGAAATGGAGGAAGAAAAATTAGGAGAAGAAGGTAAAGGGTCAACAGAAGGTTGGTGATGTTGAGATGGTGAACTCTTTTGAGGTGAAGCATTCAGTTGAGGTGGAACAATTGGAGTATTTGGGGCCAACAAAGTTGAAAATAACCATATCGGTAAACCTATTGTAAATCCAGGTAATGAAAAAGTAGCCATATAAGGAAGACCAACATTTCCAAAGTAAGGAAAAGTACTAGGATTCTCGTTAAGAGGGGTTCCTTGGTTGGTAAATTCCGGAACAGTTGCCATTATATTCAACTTCAGTGAATTTTATTAACAATTTAAAACTAAAATTAACAATTCACAATTCATACCTAACAATTAAAATTCGCAATTCACACCTATGGTATCTAAAAGTAAAAACAATCAAATTAACAAGCGGTATGAAATCTAGGAGTCAAACCACACACAAACAGTAACTTTCCATTCTAAAAACACTAGTTGGTGATGAAATCCAACGTCGCAGAATTCAATACAGAAAGGGCGGTTGGAACAGTTACCCCGACAACCTGCTTAATGAAATAGACTGGCACAAGTTTCTTCACAAAACCATCTCGAGTGAAGAGAACCCTCCAGAGAGTCCAAGTGAGTCTAGTTGACGTTTGCTTCAGGTACAGTGGGATCTTCACTAAGAGAAATATAACAAATTCTCTAATGCACTAATTTCATCAAGAAAAACTAATGCAAATAAATTCCAAAACAGTTTTTATTTTTATTTTTGTGTGTTAAAAACAAGCATAAAAATATGTAAATTCAAATCAAAGAAAGTTGATCTAAATCTACGATTGATTTTTCCAGAATGTATTGTAATCTATGCACAATTCACTTGAAAAGTATGCAAATGTAATCTATGCACATTGTTCATTCATATTCTGAAAATGAGAATTCTAATTATGCAAATGTGATCTATGCAAGAGAATTCTCAAACACAAGATGATTCTAATGTAATCTAAGAACCAATCAAGTGCAAGTCAAGAAAATTGGGTGAGAGTTCCAAAGATCAAAAAATAAAAACACTCAAAGGCGATTAACACTCATACACAATTTAGCCCCCCTTCCAGGTAATGACCAAAGGAAATCAAATTAAGAATTTCTCAAAAAAGAGACTCAAAACAACCAATTAACTTAATGGAGATTGATGAGATGAAGAATTTGCTGAAAGAAACTCATAAACAAGGCTTTTTGATAGAAAACATGCAGATCTGGGTAGACACTAAAAGCCGAAAATAAAAATTAAACTTAACTGGACAAAAACAATTTAGGTTTTTCAAAAATTTTAACAGGGTTCGCAGGCTTCCAGTAGAACCAGATGCGGTACCGCTCTGTGTAGTAAAGAAACAGTGCGGGGATGTCCGCACTATGTTACAAACAGAATGTGCAGTCATCTTAAAACTTTCAAAAAAAAAAAAATCCAGAACCTAAAAACTACCCAATCCCACACACATCAAGCAAAAACCAGAAACAAGAAACAATTCCTCAAGTCAAAGTAAAAGTAAAGGCATTACACAGACGCGATTGGGCTACAAGATTACCAGAAGTCTTGTGGGAATACAGAACAACATCGAGAAGCACTACTAGTTATTCCCCATATCACCTAGTATTTGGAAAAGAACCCATCTTTCCAATAGAATTCGAAATACAAACCTTGATAACAACACAAGAAGTCGGTCTAGATTTAAATGAGGCCCAGATTAATTACTACAACAAATCAATGAGCTGGATGAAATCAGGCTCTCCACGCTTCAACATACCGCATTAATCCAACAACAGAGAGCCAAATGGCATGACGCCCTCATCAAAAATAAAGTCTTCCGCGAAGGAGATTGGGCGCTCCTATACGATTCCAGGTTTCAGGATTTTCCGAGGAAACTTCAAACTTGTTGGCTGGGACCATACGAAATCCAGAAGGTGCATGATAATGGCACCATTACTTTAACCACCATTGATGGATATGGACATACCTTTAAGGCAAATGGCCACCGAGTTCGATTGTACCACAAACCACTCACTCGGGAATCCTTCTACCAACAACTCTGGGAAGACTCTGACATGCAGATTCTGGCTAAGGAGGAGAACTCTTCCTCACTTTTGGTTCACTAAGTGATTTGATTGCTTTCAAATTTTGTAGATAATTCTTTTGTTTTCTTTGTGTAAATTACTTTCTGTATAGATCTCTGCATTTCTGCAACTTTTGCATTTTGTTGTTCCTTTCAGATGGAACAACACTTTCACCGTTCTATTTTTCCTTTTCGAAGGAACAACACTTCTGCATTTTTCTGTTCCTTTCGGAAGGAACATCATTTTCACCGATTTGCTATTCCTCTTTGAAGGAACAACACTTTTGCATTTTTTTGTTCCTTTTCGAAGGAATAACATTTCCACGATTTTGTTTTTCCTTTCCGAAGGAACAACATTTTTGCATTTTGTTGTTCCTTTCCGAAGGAACAACATTTCCATTGTTTTGATGTTACTTTCCGAAGGAACAAAATTTTCACGTTTTGTTGTTCCTTTCCGAAGGAACAACATTTCTGCATTTTTGTTGTTCCTTTCTGAAGGAAAAACACTTCCGCCTTTTGTTGTTCCTTTCCGAAGGAACGTCACTTTTACGTTTTGTTGTTCCTTTTCGAAGGAACAAAATTTCTGCATTTTTGTTGTTCCTTTCTGAAGGAATAGCACTTTCGTTTTCTATTGTTCCTTTCTGAAGGAACAACACTTTTGTTTTCTGTTGTTCCTTTCTGAAGGAACAACACTTTTTCTTTTTTTGTTTTTCCTTTCCAAAGGAACAACACATTCTTTTTTCTGTTGTTCCTTTCCGAAGGAACAACACTTTTATTTTTTGTTGTTCCTTTCCAAAGGAACAGAACCTCCATTTATTTGTTGTTCCTTTTTGAAGGAACAACATTTTCGCATTTTTTGTTTACACTTGCTTTCTTTGCTATTCCGGTTAAGGGACAGTTGCTGTTCCTCTCAAGGAATAGCAGTTTCGAGTATGTCTTTCCTTTTGCTTGCGGTTTTTGTGTACAATAGCTGTTTTATCTTGAGAACAACATTTTTAGAGTGCATTTTCTTCTTTTTTGTGTGTTTTACCATTTAGATCATTTTTGTGAGTCACGGTCATTTAAAGAACAACTATACGTTTATGGAACAAATACTAGAGGATACTAAAATCAACAAATTACATAAAAATCGTTATCTTTAGAAGAAATTGCTTTGAATTGATAAGAGAAAAGAGGAAAGGACACAACTATTGATCATCGTGCTATCATTATTTTACTAATACCAATATGATTGATTATTTTTATCATGATGGTTCTTCCTAAATCCCCATAATTCTCTTTGATCATTATTATTGAATAAGAATAAGGGAATATTTTTCTCTATTGAGATGTTAAGACTTCTTCCATCATCCCTACTTTTAAGGAGTGTTGAACCACCCTCTGTATAAATAGGAAAAGTGCTATATAAAAGAAAATAAGAAAAAGAAAAATGTTTATATGACTGCTAACATGATTTGTCAGATAAAGGATAGGGGGTCTCATCAAGAGCTAGCCTACCATGATCATAAGGAAGAAAGTGAAGTGGCATTCCCACCATGGCCACCACACCAGGGATATGATCCAAGAGGCACATCAGAAAAATAAAAAATCCTTGGAACAGGACGTCTCATCATGAGCCGACCTACCCACCTTTCACTCCTTCCTGGTGAATGACATTGTGATTCATCTGGTTACCAAGCCAGCATAATGGCCTCCATTCTGACATTGCACAACACTTTCCTAGGCGTACACAAAGGATTATGGTTCCAAAGGTGAAATGAACAAATCTATCAAGGTTATGGAGACCTGTCGGCAACAGAGCTCTGTTGATGGTACTGAAGTCATATTTCTAATACACCAATAGCAATTATATAACCCTTCTTCTTATATCTTTGTAAATGGTTCAAATGAGATTATGTATACAACCCTTTCGAACCTTTGATACATGAAAATCATTTGCAAATCAATTATGATGGTAAAAGTTGATAATGATCGCATAGGACCTTTTATTCACGTCATTTGTCCTATCCTCCAATTCTCGCATCATATCATGACATTTCCTTATTTATTGGCGATTTTATCATATGCCTCGATCTCAATAATCCGCTTATTTTTGTAAACATGGCATATCTTTATACGTTGTTCCTTTATGACTTTGTACTATGGCAGTTCATCATGCTGCTCCTTCATTTGATGGCCGAGGACGGCCTATTACATTACAGGGGGGCGCGGGTGATTCTCATAATTCGCTAGCATACATGTCAGCTCATCATTCAGAAGAATTATGACTCGAGAACAACAAAGCTTAACGGTATTTTGTTTCCCAATATGCATGGCTTGCTGTTCCAAAGCTATTTCCGTATTTTTCTCTGTAAAAATTAGCAGTAAATTAGAAATTTGAACAGCTTCTTATTCCATCACCTTCTCTGTGCTTTCCTAAGAGTGAAATTTGAATAGCCTGCTGTTCCATTATCGTCTCTATGTTTTTTTACAGTGTGTGCTAAGCATGAAATAAGATGGGAGGAAGATCAATTCGCAGCGAGCCACAGGTGTTGATGGTCTCCGATGTTGCACGAGAAATCATAGCAAGGGCAGGATGGATAACTTACCTTAACCGTCTACAGCAATCCAACGAGATAGTGGCGATTGAGTTTCTGTAAAACTTGCAAGAACATCATTCCATGGTGAGAGGGAGACAGATAGCAGTTACTAATGACATAATTGCAGAAGTTTCGGGACTGCCAGCCACTGGACCTGTGTGGACTCTTAAAAAGGTGAGACTGTGAGATGCCATGAAAATCTTCCAAGACGAGGAGCAGAACCTGACTATAAAAGGGAAGGGAGTTCTACCGGCAACCTTGGGAAAGCCATGGGCAGAATTGGCGAGAATTATCCAGAGCTACATCACTTGTGATGGTAGGAAAGACGTGGTAAGACCACGCCATCTTAAACTTTTAGCTGTGTTAAAGCAAAAATGCACTGTGAATTTTCCTGCGTTTTTAAATTTTTTATTACACGATGTTGCCCGAAGCATGGAGAAATCTCACCATGTAAAGTCATTAGTAAGCCACCATGGGTTAATATGACTGATAGTCATCTACAGTCTTGCCCAACAGCAGAGTAGTTGGGAAGAACTGATTTTCATGATAGACGGGGGACTCGCTTTGCCAGCCCCAAAATGAAAACATGTTGACAATACATCGAGCAGACCACTGAAACGAAGAAAATCTGTTAGGTTGGAAAGGATTAGAGGAATGCTGGGAAATTCCTAGGGAAATATTAGTCAACCTGTAGAGATACATGATTCAGGAGATGAACAACCCCCATAAGGGGAGAACGAAAAAGAATTGGAGGAAAACAATGAAGGAGAACTGGAGGAGGAGACTGAGCAATCCGGTCGAGAAGAAGAGGAAGCAGAGCAACGCAGTGAAATTCCACTGCAAAACTCGCTGCAAGAAGATGAACTGGCCCAAATTCTGGCCAATATGGGCGAATATGTCCAACCTCACAGCCCACTTAACCCCTATACCGAAGAAGGACTGCAGGAGCACTCTGCTCATGATAAAAGTGCATCCGAGGAACTGTGTGATGAGGAAGAAGGACTGCATGAGCACTCTGTTCATGATAAAAGTGCATCCGAGGAACTGTGTGATGAGGAGGAGGGAGAAGAGGACCACTCCGCTCATAACGAGAGCGTATCTGGGGAGAAGAGTGACGAGAATGAAGAAGAGGAACAATCTGTTGCTAGTCAGAATACACCAGAAGAATTCCACGATGAAGAAGGGGTAGAAGAAGAAACTACCCAGGAAACAACAGAGCAAGCTAGGGTTTCTACCCTTGAAAAAACCGATCAACAGAACACTGAAGAAGCACCGCAAGAAGAAAATAAGGGAATTGGCCAAGGCGAAGGTGCAATACCTGAAGTACATTTACGAGGAGGGACATTTACCAATTATCTTATGATGATATCAAGACAGTTTTCAAAAATTATTCTAGGGAAACTAGAAAGAAGGGTAGGGCTAGTCAAGCTTTAGTCAGTTCATCCTCCTCCAACACATCCATCAAAAGTGAAATTGGGAACATGTTGAAAGACTTTAAGAGTGAAATGATGCATACCCTTTCTCTGCAAATGGACACCATGTAGATCAAGAGGATGCAGGAGGAAGCAGAAAGTGCCTTAGTTATCTTTTTCCCTAAATGCACCAGGAGGAACCATAGAAATGAATTCCCATTGAATCTTATAAATATCTGCTTTGTCTATGAGGAGAACCACTCCACAAAAAATTTTCCTTCTCTTCCTCGATTGAAAGTTGTGTATCAAGGAACTGAAGGTGTGACTGAACAACTTTGATATATCAACCAAAGGAGGCCTCAAGGACCTCGACCATACCAGTAAGGCATGCAAGGGGTGTCCTATTCATATTACAGCCCTAACTAGAATGCATCCGTTCCCCCTTGGTGTCCTCATGCTCATCCTTAATGGTCCACACCTTCTCCCTAGTCGTTTGCACCTCAATACCATTCCCAACCTGCCAATCAATCATTTCAACCATATGATTCCCCACAATGTCAATGGACTACACCATCACAGGGGTGGAGGCCCCCATACAAACTATCTCTAGCTGTACTACCTCCAGATCCATCTCTGTCACATCTACTTCACCCTTCTCCACCTAAGCAACCTCGGATGCCTACTCAGCCAAATTTGAACCCAAAAAACAAGCAGGCACAACAGTTCTATAGTGGAGAGACATCCTACCCTGCCTATGTTTTGAAATTCAAGAAATCAACCTCAGGTTTGGAAGAGTGCTTCTAGATAATCAACCTCCATCTCCACCTGAGGAGCTTGAAGAGGAAAAGGAAGAGAGTGGTCCTCAAGTCAATCCACCTCCTTTTCCTGAGAGATTAATCCATCCTAGCCAAGACATCCTAGAAGAGACTGAACTTGTGGGTGAATTGAAAAACTTGTGTGTTAAAATCCAACTCCTCTAAGCTATCAAGGATGTCCCCATCTACAACAAGTTAATCAAGGAGAAATGCTTCAAACATCCTGGGAGGAGAAAGAAAGACACACCTACCATTAGTGTCATTAGATAGTTGTCTAACTTATGTTGGGGAGAGTGATTTGCCCGAAGTATGTAGACCCTTGAAATCCTTTGGTAGATGTGCACATTGATGGTATCATTTTCCCCCATAGCTTGATTGATCTTGGGGCTTCCATAAATGTGATGACTAAGGATACTATGCTTAAATTGAATCTCCAAGGATCATTAAGGAAGACCACAATAGTCTTGAAACTTGCAAATAGATCCACAGTAGCCCCTGAGGGATTTGTTGAGGATGTAATGGTCTCCATTGATTCCTGGGAATACCCTACTGACTTCTTAGTTCTCCAACCCATGACCAAGCTCAATGGTTATCCTCTCATCCTTTGAAGGAAATGGTTATCCATTTCTTATTCTTACAAAAGTTGTAGGGTTGGGAATATGACCATTAAAAATGGGCATTTATCCAAAAAATTGGTCTTGTACCCCCTTCTCAACCATACTTAGATAATGAATGCAACCTAATGAATGCAACTTGATTGATAAAATCTTACAGAATCAGACCCCAACACCATGTCTCTTGATGAGTTAGCAAAGAAAGCCGAAGATAACCCTTGGACAGATTTGTGCCTAGCTGACTCAAGTCCTACTCATGTCAAGATGATAGAATTTTGTCCAGATAGAACGTTGAAAATCAACCCCTCTCTCTCTGCACATCAAGAAAAGGAGTTATGTGACATGCTAAGAGAGCATCCAGATGCCTTTGTGTGGAGTTATAAGTAAATCAAGGGAGTGCACCCTTCAGTGTGTACTCACCATATTTACATCAAGTAATGTTGAAAGCCAGTGCTCCAACTTCATACGAGAATGAACCCAACCCTCAAAGACATAGTTAAAGAAGAACTGCAGAAGTTGTTGGATGTAGGGTTAATTTACCCCATCTCAGAGAGTGAGTGGGTGTCTACTCTAGTTTTGGTCCCAAAGAAGAATGGAAAATGGAGGATTTGAGTGGACTACAGAGAGTTAAACAAAGCCACAAAAAAATACCATTTCCCTCTACCTTTCATTGACCAAGTCTTGGATGGTCTTGCAAGAAAGAAGTTCTTCTCTTTCCTAGATGGATTCAGTGGTTACAATCAGATCCAGATCAGCCCACAGGGCCAAGATAAAACCACATTCACTTTTCCTTGGGGTACCTTTGCTTATAGGGTTCTTCCTTTTGGATTATGTAATGCCCCTGCCACTTTTCATAAGGAAGTCCTGTGCATGTTTGCAGAGCTAGTCCATGACTCTGTAGAAATTTATATGGATGATTTCACTCCCTATGGGTGTGATTTCCTGTTAGGCCCCTATACTACTAGTGTAACCCCTTATTGTTATTAGTAAAACCCACTTATTATATTGATGTACCCATGTAGTGCCCATATTGTTACTAATGTACCCCATAGAAGCCCACTATTGTTATTATTGTGCCCTTACATTATTATTGTTATGTCGGCTTTGATTATGTTATGATCCCTTAGACTCCTATATATAGAAAGGAGGTCTTTTCATTTGTATCATCCAAGAATTGTTCATTTATGTAATGTAAAGGAGGTTTCCCCCTTGAAGAGGCTGAATTCTAAGGCGTGGATCTCTCTTTTCTATCTTTTTGTGAGCTGGTTTCATAACATTTGGTATCAGAGCTTTGGATTCTAGGGTTTCGCTGCTCCAAACAGGTCATCGTGGCATTTTCGCTATAACTTTTTTTCTGTGATGTTTCAGAAGTCGCAAAAAAAACCCATTTGAGAAGAAATCGCGCTGAACCTTGGGTCCAAATTTCAGAGATTTTCGAGCGATATTTGCGGAGATATACTCTGAGGAAGTTGGTCTTTTTACAGACTCCTGAATTACATTCAAAACAGGTGACCTAGGGAAAATCGTCATAACTTTCTTTCTGAGCATCGGATTGAAATTTCGCAAGAAGGTACAGAAAGAGGACGGACTGTAGTTTGTTTTTATATATTTTTTAGAGTAAAATCTTGAAACAGTGACACGTGGCACTTCATACAAGTTCGCTCTACTGAACTAGTTTACAATCAGGTCACTGTGGGAGATTGTGCATAACTCTTTCTTGGAGAATCCAATTTGGATCAGACTAGTGGCATTGGAAAGAGGACACAGAAGGCTACTACAGGTTGCAATTTCAGAACTTAAAGATCCAAAAGTACAAAGTTACAGTCATTTCAAGGTCGAGATCCTAAAATCAAGAAAAAGCAAGATGAGGAAGTTTGATGGCAAGGATCCGGTAAATTGGATACTTCAGATGGAGCAATATTTTGATCTAAATGGTGTACAACTGTTACAAAAGGTATGTATTGCATCTTCATATTTAGAACCAGATCAATTTTTATGGTACAAAGGGCTTTGTTCTCGTAAACAACTTGTTACGTGGTCAATTTTCACGAAGGAAATGATAGCACATTATGAGGATACAAAGAGCAACACCTTCTTTAGAGAAACACCACAACAATTGGAAAGGGTGAAAGGTCTTTGTGACATAGTGGAAAGAAAAATTATGGAAACTAAGAAGTGTACCTCTCACAACTATAAAGATGGAAGTGTTGTTTCTCCTAGCCTTCCACAACCTACAAGGGTTACACCACAACAATTGGAAGAAAAAAGAGAAAAGGGGATTTGTTACAATTGTGATAGCAAATGCACTAAAGGTCATAAGTGTACTGAGAAGAAATTATTTTACATAGAGTATGAAGAGGAGGAAGAAAAGGATCAAGAAACATCAAAAGAAGAAGATATACGTCAGGACCTTACCCCAGATAAAGAAGAAATGAATCAGAACATATCTTGTAAACTATTGGCAAGAATGACCACTCCTCAAACTCTCAAGATAGAAGGACATATCAAGAAGAAAAAGGTGCAAGAAGTGAAAGATCACATCAAGAAAGAAGAAATGAATCCAGCCATATCTTGTAATTCACTGGTTGGAATTACCACTCCTCAAACTATCAAGATAGAAGGACATATCAAGAAGAAAAATGTTCAAGAAGTGAAAGATCACATCGAGCGTCAAGAAATGAATCCGACCATATCTTGTAAAGGATTGGAAGAAATTACCACTCCTCAAACTCTAATGATAGAAGGACATATCAAGAAGAAAAAGGTTCAAGCAGTGAAAGATCACATCAAGCATCAACAACAAGTTCTCCGACTTTTAAAGGATAACGCCACTTCGGTGCAAAATCAAATGAAACAACAGGTAGATCAACATCATAGTGAAAAATGTTTTGATGTAGGTGACCGGGTATTTTTACTGCTACATCTAAAGCAAGCTATTTATGAGAAGGAAATGTTTGCAATACTACATGCACTTAAATGACGACCTTACCGAATGGGAAGACTCTTCAAGGATGAGGATGTGAAAGCATTGTTTTGTGCTATTTCTATTATCCAACCAGATTGGATAAATGAAGCAAGGGATCAATGGAAGAAGGACAAAGAAGTATGGCCACTTATTCAAAAGTTGCAAAAGATCCCAATTCAAACAATATTTCCAGATATTGAAAAGGAAGGAAAAATCATATTGGAACCTGGAGCAGTCATAGAAACAAGAACCCGACAAATACGAAATCGATCAATTTCAGAGTATCTCATCAAGTGGAAGAACTTACCCGCTGAAGATTCCACATGGGAGAACAAGAATTTTATACAGAAGCATCAAGAACTACTCAAGCGTTGAGGACAACGCTTTTTGAAGGAGAGGGGCATGTTAGGCCCCTATACTACTAGTGTAACCCCTTATTGTTATTAGTAAAACCCACTTATTATATTGATGTACCCATGTAGTGCCCATATTGTTACTAATGTACCCCATAGAAGCCCACTATTGTTATTATTGTGCCCTTACATTATTATTGTTATGTCGGCTTTGATTATGTTATGATCCCTTAGACTCCTATATATAGAAAGGAGGTCATTTCATTTGTATCATCCAAGAATTGTTCATTTATGTAATGTAAAGGAGGTTGCCCCCTCGAAGAGGCTGAATTATAAGGCATGGATCTCTCTTTTCTATCTTTTTGTGAGCTGGTTTAGTTCTCTCTCCATGGTTTTTTGACATAACCAACTACTTATTGGTTGCACGGTTCCCCAAGGAAAAGAGCAGAATGATAAGAAAGAGCACCCCATTCACTTTGGATTGGGGGAAATATAATCAAGCTAGGCCTAGATCAAATTTTGAGGAGATGTGTCAGGGAAGAGGAAGTCTTTGACATCCTTCTGGCCTATCATGATGGGCCTTATGGAGGTCACTTTGCAGCTAAGAGGACAACCTTCAAGGTACTGCAATCTGGATACTACTAGCCCACTCTCCACCAAAATGAAAGAAGATACACTAGTTGATGTGACCAGTGCCAAAGAATGGGGAAACCTACTCCCAGGGATGAAATTCCTTTGCAACCTCAAGTGACTCTTGATCCATTTGACAAGTGAGGCATGGATTTCACTGGGCCCATTGATCCACCATCAGGGCATAAAAAGTACAATATTGTGTGCACTGAGTATTTGACAAAGTGGGCTAAAACCAATGCTATCAAGGTAGAAACAGAGTAGAAAGTGGCTGAGTTATTAAGGGAGAATTTATTTTACAAGTTTTGGTACCCTAGAGAACTAGTCACTGACGAGGGAGCTAAAATCACCTCACACCTGATTGAAAATTTGTTGAGGCAACATAAGATCAAACACAAGAAGTCAACTGCATATCTTCCTCGGGCCAATGGAAAGGTCGAGGTTACCAACAGAGCATTGGAAGGAATTCTCACAAAGGTTGTGAGAAGCAGCAGAAAATATTGGTCTGACAGACTAGTTGAGGCCACTTGGGCCTATAATACAACCTGGAAGACAACCACTGACTTCACCCCTTATGACTTGGTCTATGAGAAGAAGATTCTGATCTCCATTGAGTTTGAGTACAACAATTTGAGAATGGTAGCATAATTGGATTTAGATTGTACAAAGGAACAGTAAAAGAGGTTGTTCCACCTCAATGGTTTTGATGAATTCAGGATGCAAGCCCTCCTACACACAGAAGTTACTCAAGTACAAAGAAAGGTTTGGCATGACAAAAACATCAAAGACAATTTTTTTCAAGAAGGTGATTGAGCTCTCGAATATGACTCCAGGATCAAGGACTTCAAAGGAAAATTGATGACTAGGTGGCTAGGCCCATATCTGATAGAAATTTGTCATGAAAATGGGGCTATTCAAATAAGGACCATTGATGAAGAAGGTATCCCCTTTCTTGTCAATGGATATAGATTGAAAGCCTATAGAAGACCTTTGTCAAGGGAAGAGTTCATCAATACCTTCAATAAGGAAGTGAATGTGCTTGGAAGTGTCTTAGCTTCCAGCTCACCAAATTCTTGAAGATTGTTTTTATTTTTGAATAAATGAAAAAAAAGGGGAAAACGATAAGGGACCTAGGTGAAAACCTCTATGAGGCACCTAAGGCCAAGTTTTTGGGTTGAAAACCTCCTTGAGGCAGCCCAAAAGTGAAAAAAAAAAGAAAGAAAAAAAGGATCCTTGGGTGAAAACATCCCTTGAGGTGCCTAGGGTAGGCAGAGAGCTTGAAAACATCTTTTGAAGCAACCTACATGTCTTTCAAAAAAAATGGAATAAAAAGAGAAAAAAAAAAAAAAAACAAAATGCCATGGCACGGACCTCAAACATGCCCACTAATAAAATTTTGTGATTTTTGCAGGTTTTTGAAGAAAATAAAGGACTCATAGTTCATGGGACAACAAGCCAAGCATGACCCCATTCTTCCTCCATTCACTTCATATCTCCCATGCCTATTATGTCTCCATCATCCATCCTCACTTCCAGGCATCAAAAACCAGTTTTTATGCAATTTTCTGACTTCTATAGGGTTTCCTGTAGTTACTACACGAGTTTCCTCTAGTACTACAGGATGTCCTGAAACACTATAGACCTGAAATTATGATTGGAAAATGACGATGCAAGCCCATTCTAGGTTGAAAGAAGGGACCAAACACCTCACCACCTCTCACCCAATACTAGCTCATCACCATACCAACCTCTGCGTCCATTAAAATCCACTCAGAAAAATGAAAAAAATAGAAAGAAAAAAATCAAGGCTCATGCCATCATTGACCTCACTCACCTACCACTCCCTCTCCTCCATTTCCATCCTTCCACTCCTACAACACCACCCATTCCTCCTCCAAGTGAAAAAAAAATCTAAAAAAATGATGAAAAAAGTCAGTTACATGATTTCCTATAGTAACTAGAGGAAACCCTGTAGCAGACTGTGTTATCACAACAACAATTTCTCCATGCATTCTTCTTCAACACCCATGCAAGAAAAGAGCTCTTCCATCCCTCCAGACAATATGACTCCCATCTAGAGCTCAGCAGTAGCAGTAGAGACTGAGAACCTACACACAACAACAAAGAAGACAACCACATCAACAGGAAGAAATATACAGAAGAGTGACCAAGGAAAAGCACTTACCTGAACAAAAAGAAGAAAAAAAGAGTCACCCTCCAACATGCATCAACAAATGATGGTGAAGGGTTCTTCCCTGTAGTTCATTGTCGATAGTAGGAGCCAAAAGAAAATCATTTTAGAAGAGGTCATGAAGCAGATAGGTCTACCGACTACATCACATATGTAGTCGTACACTAACGAGTGGCATCACCAAGGATGAGATATCCACATTATCCAATAGCGCCACCTTCCCTACAACATCAAGCCCTTCACGGATGACGTACTATGTGATATTTCTCCTCTTGAAGTTTGTGATGTATTATTAAGACAACCATATTTGTGGAAGTGGCATGTTGTATGAGAGTATAGACCTCGCTCTTTTATTATTACTTTGGGCACCACTACCCAATGCACCGCTACCCAATGGATCGATCTATCGATGCTCTGTTATGGAGAATGACTAGATCAAGAGGCAGATTCAAGAGTTATTGCAAAAAGGGCACGTCAGGCTAAGAGTGAAAAAAAAAAGAAAAAAAAAAAGATCCCTGGGTGAAAACCACCCTTGAGCTGCCTAGGGTAGGCAGACAGGTTGAAAACCTCCTTTGAAGTGACCTACATGTCTTTCAAAAAAAATGGAATAAAAAGAGAAAAGGAAAAAAAAAAACAAAATGCCATGGCACGGACCTTAAACATGCCCACTAATAAAATCTTGTGATTTTTGCAGGTTTTTAAAGGAAATAAAGGACTCATAGTTCATGGGACAGAAAGACAAACATCACCCCATTCTTCCTCCATTCACTTCATATCTCCCATGCCTATTATGTCTCTGTCATCCATCCTCACTTCCTGGCATCAAAAACCAGTTTTTATGCAGTTTTCTTACTTATATAGGGTTTCCTGTATTTACTACAGGAGTTTCCTGTAGTTACTACAGGAGGATGTCCTGAAACACTATAGACATGAAATTATGATTGGAAAATGATTATGCAAGCCCATTCTAGGTTGAAAGAAGGGACCAAACACCTCACCACCTCTCACCCAATACCAGCTCATCACCATACCAACCTCTGTGTCCATTAAAAGCCACTCAGAAAAATTAAAAAAATAGAAAGAAAAAAAAATCCAAGGCTCATGCCATCATTGACCTCACTCACCTACCACTCCATCTCCTCCATTTCCATCCCTCCACTACTACAACACCACCCATTCCTCCTCCAAGTGAAAAAAATCTTAAAAAATGATGAAAAAAGGAAGTTACATGATTTCCTATAGTAACAAAGCAAGAACACTCAAATTGAAGGCTGCCAAGTTTTGTATCTTGAATTCTGCATTGTATTGGAAAGATCCCGGTGGAATTTTGTTAAACTTTCTGGTGGAAGAGGAGGCAAAGAAAGTCATGGAGGATTTCCACGGAGGAGAGTGTGGTGGAAATCTTTTTTGGAAATCAACAGCGAACAAAAATTTGAGAGAGGGGTACTACTGGCCTACTTTGTTTGTTGATGTGCATAAGATGGTAAAGCACTGTCATAAGTGTCAAATTTTTGAAGGGAAACAGAAATTACAGCCTTTGCCACTTAAGCCTATCGAAGTGAGCACTCCATTCCAGCAGTGGGGGTTGGATTTAATTGGGTAAATTCATCCCGCCTCTTCTGGACAGCATAGGTGGATCCTTACAGCAACAGACTATTTCACAAAATGGATTGAGGCAGCACCTACCAGACAAGCGACAGACACGGTAATAATTTCATTTCTTGAAAATAACATCTTGTCTCGCTTTGGTTGTCCAAACAAAATAATCACTGATAATGCAGCAGCTTTCAAATCGCAAAGGATGGTAGAATTTTGTCACAAATATCACATAATTTTGGGTCATTCAACTACCTATCATCCGCAAGGAAATGGATTGGTGGAATCTTCGAATAAATCTTTGGTCAACATCATCAAGAAGCTGCTGGAAATAAATAAGAAGAGCTGGAACAAGAGGCTGGTCCATGCACTTTGGGCAGACCGAATCAGTCAGAAAAAGTCTATTGGTATGTCACCGTTTGAGCTGGTTTATGGAGTAAACACAGTATTTCCCGCTTCTCTTGCTGCCCCAGTGGTCAAACTTCTTCAGGAGGCCAGCAGTGAGGAAGATCCCATGCAGAGAAGGCTGAATCAAATGATACACTTGCAGCAAACAAGAGAAGAAGTTTTCAAAAACACATCCAAGTTGCAGGAGAGGATAAAGAAAATTTATGACAGAAAAGCTAAAGCGGACAATTTTCAGTTGGATGATGTGGTGTTGAAGTGGGATGCAAGGAATGAAGAAAAAGGCAAGCATGGAAAGTTCAAAAATCTGTGGAAAGGTCCTTTCAAAATCGCAGCATATAGAGGTCAGAATGCCTTTCTTCTGAAGGAAATGAACGGGGAAGACTGTCCTGGAGGGCTGATCAATGGTCGGCTGCTCAAGCGGTATCATTGTTGATCTATTAATGTTGCTTCCACTGTCATTGTAAATACCATTTTTATTTCAGTTTGTTTCAGTATGTAAAGTCAGTTTTTGAGTTATTCCAATTGTCAAGTTTGAGTCAATTTCTTGGTTATTCCAGTTGTATAAACAAGTCAGAGTCTTGTGCTGTTTATTAAAATGATGGCTCCATAGCCCAATGGACAAAAGGCACTATCTAGCTCCTCCAGAGATCTGTTGTTCTTGGCACCTCCAAGGAGCTACCATCCCCCATTGGAGCCAATGTTAGAGTCGGTCTGGTCAGCCCTCCGTCAGAGATCAAAGCTCTTTGTGCATTTCAATTTTAGGTGTCCCGCTCCATCCACTCAGCTGCATTTCGCTAGGGACATGTCATGATCTGACGGAGAAAGTCATGCTACTCATTTTCCCTCATGTCTGGTCCCTGCTGGTCCAGGTCCTGGTCCATAATCATTGAATTTCATGATAGTCAAGGTCTGGTCATATTACCGGACAAAGTCCTTTTTATTGCTGGGTCTAGGAAATCATCAGTGTGGTCTTTGAAAAAACATGTCTAGAACAAGTCATGCAGGGCAGAGGGAGATCTTACACAGCTATGGTTCAGAAAGCATCATCATCACCTGAAGAGACATCGACTCTTCTTCAAAACTCTGTTTTGAAGAAAAGTCAAACAAGGTCAACTATGACAAAATTTTCCAAAAAATCGCCAATTGAATTTGTCAGATGCAGTCAGGGTTTTCATGGCCAGGTGCCCAGTCACACAATCCCTGCAAAGAAATGCCGAAAATTTCATAATGAGAGCCAAAATTTCAAAGAAAAAATGAAAAGCAGAGTGTTTTAAAGTCAATGAAAAGTGCAAAACTCAAACATTAGAAAGTGGGTCTTCAAAGAGGAAAAAATTAAACCCAACTCTCCCAAAGCCTATATATACTTGTTTTTGCCCAAAAGAAAAACCATTTGTGCTTTGGCAAGCTTGGAGAGAAATTACAAAGGTGACAGAGTAAATTCATGAGGGTTTGAGTGAGGGAGAGCTGGTTTCGAAAGGGCGTGGCGCACACACCAGGGAGTGCAGCACACACAGAGGGCGCGACGCATTGGCAACCAGCTCGCAGTGAAAAATCAACAAGGGCACGACACACTCAGGGCGTGCGGCGCACTGGGCTTGGCGCACGACGCACATAGCCAGGGAGCTCAAAACACTTGCAAATTGGTTTTATATCCCGGTTGAAGGCTAGCAAGCAAGAGGTAGGCTCAAAAGAAACCTATTCTCTGTCAATTTGGTCAATGACTGGTGTTTCTAAGATGTTGAATGATATCTATAGCGCATTGGCCATCCATGAAAACAATCATCAAAGCAAAATGATAAACGGGGTTTGCAAATTTGTGAAGACGCCACCAAGGTTGCTCCCATCCCCTTGTCCCCTCACTCCTCATCATTTGTCACCTCCATGCCCCCTTGTCTCCTAAGGAAACCCCCTAGAAATCTCCACTAAGACCCATCCCCAGAGTTCCAAGCAAACAAGTGTCGTTTGACAGTGCGCGATGCACACACAAGGTGGTGCGGCGCACTCAGGGTGCGCGGCGCATTGGGAGCCTGGCCACAGTGTCAACATTGCACTGGTGCGGCTCATACACGGCTCACGGCGCACTGGGAAAAGCGCGTGGCACACAGGCATGTGAATCCAAAAAAGCACCGAATCGCCCAAATTTTTATAAATGGCTCTCCAAATTGCAAAGGTGGCCCTAGATCCTTTCACCATTGATCCTTAACTCAAATAAAAAGACGATTTTGGTGACCATGAAATCAAAGGCGAAAATTTTATTAAGCAAACACAAAAATGACACAAAAAGGGTAAAAAGCTAGGGTTTTGCTACAGTAACATGATTGCTAAATATGCTCCTACCCTACCTCTATCAGCTAATTCCCCTGGGGCAGTTTCCCCTAATAGTTACCCTAGCTACATTGCAACCATATCCATTCGTCCCCTTATTCCCATAGCTCAAAATATCCCAAACCCTACCCCATCAAAACCATACCCCAAACACTCCCAAATCCGTGGTAAATTTCTCCTTTAAACCCCTATTCCCCTTTTCATCATTCCCCTCCTAACACTTCCCTGTTTTATTGTCCCCTTGGTGACAAATTTTGGAGCATCTATCAGTTTCATTGGATTCAGAGGGCAGCATAAAACTCAGGGTACAAGCAGCAGTAATGGCATTAGAAAATTCATCAGAGTATGAGGAGGGGACCCACAGTGACACATATTCAGGAGAGAGGGCCCATAGGAGACATCATTGGAGTGGCAGACATCTTAGAGATGAGCCAAGCACCCTCACTGAGCTGCAGGCATGCCCACTTGCCATGTCTTGTTTTCAATGCTTGGCATGCTATGAATTTTTTCAAAGGGTGGCTAATGTCAAAGTCCATCACGAGTTGGCCCACCCTTTTGCACTTCATCTACAGGGAGGCCAATCTGTCCTGGCTGGGGTCACTTTCACCTTAACATCGGAGGCTATATCAGTAGCAACAAGGTTACCAAACATTGGGGAGCAGTGGCATAAGAAGAAGAAGGTGGAGAGGCATCACTATGAGCCTTACATCAAGGACAGCTGCTTGAGCCAGCTCACCAGAGTTTTTCCATTCAGATTCTTGAGGGATGAGCATGCCCCACTCATGAGATTGATCATGAAGTATTTTAGTTGCGAGGGGAGGTTTTCTCGCCTTTATGCCTATCACATCCACTTGCTCATGCACTTCACTAGGGTGCGGATGATGAGCCTCCCATTTTTCATCTGCAACAACATTGAGAAGATGAAAAACTTCTTGCAGCGCAAGACCCAACGATAGAAGCTAAACAGTGTATATCATTTTACTCTCATCCGGATCTTGGTAGACCATCAGTTGGGATTGCAGGGTATTGCTTGGGAGGACTTCATCTCCCGTGATTTCTTCAGCGCCCCACGAGTGATATCAGATGAAGAACACGAGATGGGAGGTCCTTCACATCAGTTTGAGCCTGATCTGGGAGGTCCTTCACATCAATTTGAGCTTGAGATGGGAAGTCCTTCACATCAATTTGAGAGCCATGAGACTGCCACCATGCGAGTTTTCATCACATATCAGAGAGGCTATCCGAAAGGCACCAAACCGTTGTTTGCAGCAGCAAAGCGAGTGTTATCTCCACCCGGGGTGGAAGGGGCCTCACTTCCGCCATCAACATCACAAGAGCAGGGTAAGGGAAAAGAACCAGTGCAGGAGGAACGTCCATCAGGCGAGAAGGAGACCGAGTTTGTTCTCCTCCAGGATGACGAGACAGATGCAGAACCAACCAATGAGGAGCTTATAGAGATATCAGGGAGCAGCAATCAGAGATTGAAGACATGACCATTGATCTAGAAAGGGCCAAGTGGAACATGAACTACCTGGAGCGGTGAAACAAACAGCTTGAGGACCAACAGACGATCATGGAGCTGCAGAACATTGGCGCTGCTCAAAGAAGAAGGGTTCTGCTCAACTCTTTGGAGCAAGAAATCAATGAAGACCGAGAGTCCAACCTTGAGAGGGTCAACATGTATTTGGAGAGGTTGTTGGACAAAGAAAACAGGGAGAAAGACATGCTGAGGCGCATGACTCATCACTACCAGGCCCGAAACATGAGTTCCAAAGTAAGAATCAGGAGCCTAAAGGCAAAATTGCGCAAAGCGACAAAAGAGGCAAAGGAGGCAAAGGAGCAAGATCAGCTTCAAATCTTGGCCGAGGCTTCCTTGGCATAGCAAAGCACTTCATAGGGAACCTCCAGCCCAAATTTCAAAAAATTTGGGCAAATTTTCGTCACAGGAAAATTTTTTGGGTATAAAATAGGAAATTCCTCCCTGTGCGCCGTGCCACTAGCGCGTCGCTAAAAATATAGGACTCTAATCAAGGAACGACTTGCATATTTGGATTCAGCATCAAAAAATATGTCTACTAGTGTCTGAGCAAGAAATTTTGACAAGTTTTGTGTCTTCTAAAGGTCAAAAAACACCAAAATATGGCCTCTCTGCCACTTTTTTGACACACAAAAAGCAGTCTTGGGAGAATGAAGATTTGGAGGGGCAAATGAGCACCAAATTGAGAAATTATAGTGGGGTTAGAAATTAGACAGGACAGGATTTCCAACAAGCCCACTTGGGCACATTTTGGACACATGCAAGTGCCCCAAAACAGGCTCTAAAGTGGCGCGACGCACAGAGCATTTGGCGCGGTGCACACGGGAAAAAACAGCCAATTTGCTCCCGTTTCGCGACATTTCGGGTCGCGACTTCTCCAAGTGGGACCGATCATCTACACTTCGGTTTTTTGGCACAAAAGGTGGCATTTAAAGAGTTTTCTCTCCAGATGGGCATCTATCCAAGTGGCAAAAGAATGCAGAGGGTCACCCAGCCAAATGTCATGCTTGAGAGCGCTGCACCTGTAGCTGATGGTTGGCTCTCCATCTCCTTTTCGAAATGATTTGAGTAACTTCCCAACCCGTGGGCATTCCATCTCTTCTCTACACTTTCTATATATTGTATGCAAGTTATTTGCAAAAGCTTGGCTGGATTGTAACTTCTGGGAGACTGTGGGAAAGAAACTCTGTTTCTGCACTGTGTATTTTTGACAGAGAATTAATGAAAGGCAGTGGCTCTGTTTCATGAGATTCTTGTGGTCGTGAGTGTAGCAAATGTGTTCTTCTGTTCCATATGTATCTTGTTATGTTTCATATTTCATTTCATGCTTTATTTCCGTGAAATTTTCTAAGTGAGATTAGGTAGAATTCAATTTATATTGCTCTGCCGGTGGGAAAATTTCATGTGCAGTGTTATTCTTCTGTTGAAAATGATTCATGCGACCATGCCCTTTTCACTCTCTTCAGAAATATTTCCATTCCGCGTTACCTTAACCCGAAATTGTTGCGCTTGCCGCCTACCTTGCCTCACGGAATAATCTGTGCCTTCATTTTCATTTCTCTGTTCTTTGCTAAGTGCCAGTCCCATATACATCCTAGAAGCTCGATCACTTCATAAAATCTTTTCCAAAATCCCTTTTCACTTACTAGCCTAAGGTAAATATTGCATTGTGAGTCATCTCAGACCATTTTGCCTATCCATTCACTGAGCGTGACTCGGAGAGAGCCCTCTCCTGCTCTGGTAGGGCTAGCTACCAGACTGAGCGTGGTTTGTGGTTATCCTAATTTTTGCCTTCTTTCAACCTAAGGCAGATTTAGGTGCTAACACAATACATATTCTCCTATGGATAGCTTGATATTATGGCACTTTCCAGAGAAATTTATGGTTCCTCCATTTGCAACCATCACTTGACACGTTGGTGCTAGATATAGGAAGCAATTCAATTGCTTGACTATCTGATAATGAATAAAATTATGGGTACTACCCGAATCAATCAACACTTTTACCTTTTTCTTCTTGATATGCCCTTCTATCTTGAGAGTTTGAGGAGTGGTAATTCTTGTCAATGCATTACAAGATATGGTGAGATTCATTTCTTCTTCCTCTAGGGCTGGTTCCTGGTGTATATCCTCTTTTTTTGACATTTCTTGATCCTTTTCTTCCTCCTCTTCCTAATTTATGTAAATTAATTTCTTCTCAGCACACTTATGACCTT
This sequence comes from Pinus tabuliformis, assembly GCA_031772625.1. Classification (NCBI taxonomy): domain Eukaryota; kingdom Viridiplantae; phylum Streptophyta; class Pinopsida; order Pinales; family Pinaceae; genus Pinus; species Pinus tabuliformis. The sequence continues at coordinate 749,696,178 of CM062818.1, forward strand.
TAGTGTATTTTCTATTACAACTGTAATAGAAAACTTTTGCGCTTTTTTCTTCCAATTGTTGTGCTTTCAAGCTTGTAGGTTGTGGAAGTATAGAAGCAACAACACTTGCATCTTTATAGCTGTGAGTGGTAGGATTCCTTGTTGCCATAATTTTGATTTCAACTTTTCTTGCCAACCTGAATGCCTTCTCCAATGAATCAGATTCCCAAAGACAAACCTCATGTTGGATGTTATCCTTTAAAGTCCCTATGAAGACATTAATCATATGCTCCTTTGGAATATCCTTTACCTTATATTCAATTTTTGGAATTCCTCAATGTGCTCCACCATTGAAGCCCTTTGTTTGAGATTTGTCAATTGGCTAAAGAAGGTGTTGCTCTTTGTATCCTCATAATGTGCTGTCATTTCCTCCGTAAAAATTGACCAAGTGGAAATTATTTTACAAGAGAAAATCCATCGATACCATACAAACCGATTGGGTTCTAAATATAAAGTTGCAATGCATCAAACTTCTGTAGTATTGTCATCAAACTTCCTCATATCGATCTTTCGAATATGGTGGGTCTTCAATCCAAAGTTAGAGTCCATGAAATCATGATTAACATTTATTTTGTTCTCATCATGAATTTCCTCTACTACCTTTTCGCCATTAGGAAGCATTTATTGTAGTAACTTTGCCAAAAATCCCTTCAAACCTTCCATGTATTTCTTCAAATATTCAATGTTTCCTTCCAGTTTTGATTCTAAACCATCCATCTTAGATTCCATGCCATTCTTCAAACCATCCATCTTAGCTTTTGTTACTTTTTGTGAGAGTGAAATTTGTTGCACTTGGTCTCGTAATTTTGATATATCATGTTGCATTTATTCCTCTTCTGCATGAGTCATAGTAGAGATTTTGGGTTGCTTACTAGTTATTTCCATTTTCTTTCTTCATGGCATAAATTAATGATAATTATGCTTCACTATGCCCTTTGAATCACTTCAACTATTTTTTCAAACAAAACTTATGCAATTTTTAAAAAAATTACACACCTTTTTTTCACTTTGTAGGAGCTTGATATTGAATTTGTTATATCTCTGTAATTTCAGATCTCAAAGGTCTGAAATTTGGTCATGTGGTAGCCCAATTAGTCCTCTTTACAACCCCACAAGTCTGATCAAGATTGGATTATCCAATAAATATTTATGCCCAATCTCCCACGATGGCCTCATTATAGACTAGTTCAGTAGAGCGAAGTTGTACGAAGTGCTATGTGTCCTTGTTTCAACCTTCGGCCCTAAAAACAATACCCAAAAAACAAAATTTTGTCCTCTTTCTCTCACTTTTTACGAAATTTGAATCTGATGCTCAGAGATAAATTTATGATGATTTTACCAAGGTCACCTATTTGAGATGGAATTCGGGAACGTGCAAAAACCCTAAATTCCTTGGATCATATCTCCGAAAATATAGCGAGATGAGATCTGAAATTATGACATGAGGTGCATCATGATTTCAGCCCAAATGGTTTTTAATTTCAGCTTCTGAAACTTCGGACAAAAAAAATTAGAGCGAACATTCCATGATGACCTTTTTTGAAGTAGCGAAACCCTAGAATCCAAAGCTAATGTTATGCAACAAGCACACAAAATAGAAGAAGAGATAGATCAACGACTTTAAAATTAGCCTCTTCAAGGGGGAAACCTCCTTCACATTACACAAATGAACAATTATTGGATGATACAAATGGCAAGACCTCCTTTCTATATATAGGAGTCTCAAGGGTCACAATATAATCAGAGCCTACATAACAATAATATTATAAGGGCACAACAAAAACAATAGTGGGATTCTATGGAACACAATAATAACGACAATATAATAAGGGGCTTCCACTAATAAGAATAAGGGTTTACACTAGTATTATAGGGACCTAACATTATTTTAGTAGAAATTAGAGCCAATAGCCCAATATATCAAAGTGGGGGTACCATTTGGCTATTGGAATAATTATCAGTATCTCGTGATACAAGTAAACAACGACAAAAGTAAGGTGGTGTTTGGACCATAATTCATAGGCAAGATGTTTATGCTTAGTGTCAACCTCATTTGGGAAAATGAGCATCTAAATCACTTTAGGGGAAGAATGATCAAAGTGGGAGTAGTTAAATCCTTTTCCCATTGGTTTCAAAGGGGAATAATGATCATCTATTAGCACCTCAAAGCCAAGAGGAGAATGATAAGTCACTGGCACTTCAAAAGAAAATGAAGAGAGTGAGCAAACAATGGTAGTTTCATGATTCTAACTTAGGGATTTAAGCCCAAAAGCCATCAATGACTAGTAATGTTAGGTTGTATTTCCATCAATGCCAAAAGGGCAGATTGTTGAGTATGTTGTCATTGTTGTCAAGTCTAGCTAGTGATGTCAAGTGATATCAAGTTTAGGGGGATCTTGTTGAATTTTCATGCATGATGCTTATGTTGTTATTGATGTCTTGATTGTTTCTATTAAAAATGTTCTAAGCTCATGATGACTTGGTTGTTTTTTAGTAGCCCATCTTAGAAGGCACTTTGCTTGCAAGTAACTTGTTCAAATTCACATGAAAATTGTTTGGTTGGATAGCTCTCTCAGAGAGCTTTCCATTGGTATATGGCAATTATTCTAACTCTTCAATAATGAAGAAGAATATTAAGTTTGAGGTAATGGATTTTAATAAAGATGTGGACCCTAGTGGACCCTCGATGACATGGCAAGGTGACTTGGCAGAGACAGGTGGTAGATGATGATGTGGCACCCTATGGTCACGACACATGACAGGTGGATTTGGCCTTTTTGGGTAACCAAGTGGTCCTTTTTCAAGTAACACGTGCCAATGACGTGGTGGTGATGTGGCATGACAAGTGGGATACAATTACTTGGAAGTGATGTGGAAAAGACATGGCCCATTATCCATAAGCCACTGCCGCATGTTAGTGGTCGCATGTAGTGGACCGCATTAACCTCATTTGGCACCACGTTGCACAAAAGTAAACTGCATAGGACAAAACCTTCAACTCCTCCAACCTGCCGCCCCCCTCACTTGTTAAAGTGTGGATAGGTGTGGGAGGAGGGGGGTTGAAGTGATGCCTTTGTCATTTGATTTTAGTAGATCACTAGATCACAGGGCACACTTTAAAAAAGTGGGGGATATTTAATTTCACATAGGACAAAATACAGACCCCCACTCCTCCCACCCTCTTATTAATGTTCATATATTCATGGGGGAAGTGACTTCTCCATTGTTGAATTGAACGGGTCATTGGGTGCATCTTTGAAATTATTGGGTATTTAACACTGGCGAATTGCATAGGTCCAGACTTAAGCGCCATGTTAGGTGTAAGCACTCGGTTTTGACCTATGGTCATATGTTCTAGAGAGCATGAAAATAACGGGATACAATTGGATAAAATTTTGCATTTGGACACCAACTTCGCTTAAATGTTGACACTATTAAATTCCACCAAAGAACAAATATGAAGATGTTATGCCTATAAATAGGACGATTTATTGAAGCATGAATTGTACAAATTTGAGGGATGCTAGAAATGAAACAACGTGAATATGAAGAGGCTCAAGTTCTCATATCGTGAAGGAAAAAAATTTATACAGTAAGGTGAAGAGTTTCCATGGGTAAATACCATGGGTCAACACCCATGGTAAAGTAGGCTGAAAACTATAAATACATATAAAAACAATAAAATAGAAAATGGATTTATACAATTGAAATGAGAGTGAGCTAAAGTCGTTGTGTGTAAGAAGAAGAAATGGAGATCTGAAGCGGAGTAGAAGGGTTGTAGATAACCTTAGAGTAGGAAGGAGCATAGGCTCGAGGAAAGAGATGCAGAATAGAGACAAAGATTATAGATGTGATTGAGTGAAATGTTGATAGATTGAGTATGTTTGAGATGCAGTTAAATATCTAGGTAAGTTAGAGTTGAAGCAAGAATCAAATAAGATTGAAGATTAAGAAGAAAATAAAGAATGTGGGTATGTGTTTCAAATGGATGAAAGACGTATCTAATAGGCTAAGTGGGTTGGTGCCTGCAAATCAGGGGATACGAGTCTCCTTTAGGTGGGTACCTATAAAATTCACGGAGTTAGTGCTTCGTTTAGGTCCATGCCTATAAAGAAAGGGGGTTGGTTCCTCTTGCAAGTGGGTGTTTACAAATAAGGGGATGGGCATCTCCTTCTGGTTGATGCTAGTAAATTTTATATAACATTGGAATGGAGTCTACAACAATATTATGATATAAGCTTTATGGTTTTCTCCCTCCATGAATTTCCTTTTATATCTTATGTTCCTATGTGTTTCTTATCTAGTTGTTTATTGAATGGCTTAATTACTATATATTGTTAATACTTGTTAAATTATTCAATTACACTATTTGACACCCTCCTCCCGCCTCACCCCATTTCCCCAACCCTTAGTGTAATGATATTTCAAAACAGAAGAAAGGAAAAGATTAAGAGAAAGATTAGGTGATGAAAAGAAAGATATGAACAATTGAATAACACTAATTGGGGATCAATGTTACCGGTGCCTAATAAACTTTGGGGACAGGTGTCTCTAGTGGGTTAGAGCCTACAAAACTAAGAAGGGGGATATATATCTTCTACAAGTGGGAGTTTGCAATTTTTGTAAGTGTAGAATGGTGCCTACAACAATCATTTAAAGAAAAGAAAATTTGTATGTGATTTTCTCCCTTTATTGGTTTCCATGTTAAATCTTTATTTTCTATGTGTTCATTTAATTATGTGATGTTTTTCTATTTATTCCATAAATGCATGAGAAATAAGGATTGAAGTGAAATTTTCAACCCCCTCCTCTCTAGTATTCAACATTAACATACACATATTTAAAAAACATGAACCTTTGATTTGTGACTATTACTAACTAGCCTAGATCCATCTATCAAATCTCTCCAGGTGGAAACCTTTCCTCAAGTTTTGTACTAAAAAAGAGGTTTGCACCATTAGAGATTGGATCCCTCTCGTGGCTTCATAGATATAGAGTTAAGATGGATCTAGGCTTGTTTTATTAAAACCTTAAGTATGTAAACGATTTTAAATGTAGGCTTAATTATTTATAATAATAAAAATTAAAAATTAAAAGTGATATGGCGAAGAGTTCAAACATTTAAATGTTTGTTCAATTAATAATAAAAGGTTAAAGCAATAAAAATAATAAAATTCAATTTGTTATACCTTGATTTAGTTATTAAATTGTGAATAGGCTTTGTTAAAATATCATGGGCTAATACCATGGCTTATAAATACCACATGCCCAAAAAACATGACTTATTTCACAACCAAAATATTTTATAACAATATGACAAGATTCTTAACCATGGATATTCACCCCCACTTTACAGTGGATATTATTAACTTGTAAGAAATAAGATTTGTTACCATACAATAGGATAATACCATGACTTATCAATACCACATGCCCAAAAAACATAACTTATTTCACATCCAAAATATTTTATAACAATATGAAAATATTCTTAAGGATGGATATTCACCCTCACTTTACCATAGACATTATTAACTCATAAATAGGCTTTGTTACAATACCATGGGCCAATACCATGGCTTATCAATACCACATGCCAAAAAATCATAACTTATTTCACAATCAAAATATTTTATAAAAACATGACAAGATTATTAACCATGGATATTAAGTCGTGCTTTGCCATGGATATTATTAACTTGTAAATAGGCTTTATTACAATACCATGGATCAATACCATGGCTTATCAATACCATATACCAAAAAACCTTAACTTATTTCACAATAAAAATATTTTATTTTATCTTATTTTTATAACATTTTTTTGAATAGAAGGAAAAATGTTATAATTATTTTTGAGATATATCTATGTATGTGAGAAAGGGTGAATATCCATGGTTGAGAATATTTTCATATTGTTATAAAATATTTTGGTTCTCGAACAAGTTATTTTTTTTGGGCATGTGGTATTATCCACTCAAATAAACCACCACAAACTTTACAATAATAAAATACTTTTATATAATTTTATTCCAAATACAGGTCTCATTTTTTTTTTAAATTAATGTTTCCAAATACTTCTCCAATCTCAATACCCATTAAAAAAAACCTGGCAAACTAGTCTTGTCAGTGGCCATGGAAGATGGAAGAAATATCCGCAAGGTTGAACTATAAATAGAAAAGGGGTTGCATCACAATATTCCATGGAAGTTAAATACCTACCATCCATTTAATAATTATTAATAATTTTACTAGAATTTTGGAAGCCCTATTCCAAAACCCTCCCCATGAAATTTGAACATAGGACTTTGTGTAGACTAAACCCTACACAAGCTAATTAGTCTACAACTCATAGATGGTATCTAACTTAAATATATATACATTAAAAAAACAAGAAACAACATTTTTAAATACGAAAAATCACCCCACTTTACTATGGACAAACCCAAAAAACACAACCATATAAATTAATTTGTACAGTTAGATTCCCGGAAACACCAAAACAAAATGAATTTATCACCAAATGAAAGCTAAAATCTAATGAACCAATTATAATAAAATATTTTTATATAATTTTATTCCAAATACCTATTTCAATTTTTTTTTAAATTAATGTTTCCAAATACTTCTCCAATCTCAATACCCATTTAAAAAAAACCTGGCAAGCTCGTCTTGTCGACTGCCATGGAAGATGGAAGAAATACCCGCAGGTTGAACCATAAATAGGAAAAAGGGTTGCATCACAATGCCCACACTACAATCTCGGGCCTTTTTATCTTTCTTTGCTCTGAAATTACAGTACAATCTCTTGCCTTTTTATCTTTCTTTGCTCTGAAATTACAGAGAATATCCTGTACCCACAGAACTTAATCATAACTTAATCATGAGCCCAAGGGCAACCGCTGAAAGCGCTTTGGCAGATGAATTACGGTGCAAGCGATCGGACGGGAGGCGATGGCGTTGTTCTCAGCCCCGCGTGGAGGGAAAGAGCTACTGCCAACGTCATTCTGAAAAAATTGAACGCTATACCCACAAAAACAAGAAGCCCAAGCCCAACACAAGCAGATCGCCGGAATCAGAGATTGGTATAACAAAGCATTGTGTGAGCAACAAGTACAATGCAAAGTTTCAGAAGAAGTTGAAGCGATGGAGGGAGAAGAAATTGAAGGAAAAAAATAACGTATGGCGTTTGCGTTCCCTGTTGTTGTTAGGGTTACAATGTTAGTGCTTTCATGGACAACTCTGAAAATGCTCAAGATTTAGATAAAAAAGGGCATATTATTTCTTTTCTGCTAATTTGTTAATTTAGGGAAAAAGTGATGTCTTGTAATTTTAATTTCTTTTTCTATAATGATATTTTTTTTTGTTTATTTATATATTTAAAAATATATATAATTAGTAGGGATTTGAAGGTGGGAAGATAACAATGAAGTGTTTAAGATGTAGAATGAAGTATAAATGAACCTAAAGTAAGTTGATGATAAGTTCCTGCATTCAACACCCTAGCTTGACTTGTATTACAATTTTAATACTATTATTAAAAAAATTGGATTTTCCATTTTATAAAACAAACTCTACAAATGGTTTGTTTCATATTATGGATAATTATTGGTTGTGAGATATGCTTACAATTACTTTTCCTCTATTTATTTTATCTAATTCTCCCTACTTTTTCTCTTTGAGAGAAGGAGACCACATTGCAAGAAGGATTATGCATAGAGATTTATGACATTTGCAGCATTTTGTTTTCTTATTATTTGTATGTTTTTGTTTTGTGAGCTTGAGCATGTCCATGCTTTGTTTTATTTCTGGTATTTTATAGTTTTTTTTGTCTTTTTTCTTGTTTGTAGCTTGGGCTTGGTTTGGTTTGTTGCTTAAAAGAGGAAGCTTGTATGTAGAGAAAATGAAAGAGATAAGATGGGGGGTATTGTTGATAAATAAATATGAATCACCTTATCCTATATGCAATGTGTCTCATTTGGGTTTCTCTATGGCTGGTGATTCAATGTAAATGGGAAATGGATGATAGCAAGGAGACATGCATGGTTGATTTTTTATTCAATTTATTATGTGTTTTATTTATGGTCTCATACTCAAATATTTTTTTCTTTAAGTAGTGAGTTCCTACAGTAATAAAGTCTATAAAGGTGTAGTTGTGAAGATACCTTACACTATGGGATTCTAGCACAAAGGATGTGGGAATCAAGATTTTCTCTTACAAAATAAGATGGGGATTATTGTTCATAAATGAATGTGAATCACCTTATCTTATATTTAACGTGTCTCACTTATGTCAAGGAGATATGTATGGTTAATTCTTCATTGCATTTATTCGTTATTTAATCTATTATATGCCTTATTTGTGGTCTAATACTCTAGTTCATTTGTTTTCTTTGTGTAATGTGTGAGTATAGTTGTGGAATCTAAGAAGTTCCAATGTTGAAGATACCTTACCTTGTGAAAATGTAGCACAAAGGATGGGTGACTCATGTTTTTCTCTTCGAAATGTATTTTCACAAAGATTTATCATTTTGTCATAATTTTGTTGAACTATCATCTTGTCAATATGTGCGATTTTCGATATTTTCCACAAACTTTGCTTAAAAAAGAATTATATTGTGGTTCACATGGACTTATTATTCATTATTTTCACAACTATAATGTTGATCAATGTATGATGATTCCATATTAGAAGTTGGAAATGACCAAGGGAAAGGGGGAATGTATGGCTAATTCATCGTTCTCTTTACTTAGATACTTAATTTTGTATGTGGTTTATTTATGGCCTCATATATAAATTTTGTTTGTTCAATAAGTGTTTGTAGTTGTAGATTATAAGAAGGCTAACTAAATAATATACCTTAGACAATGTAAATTCAAGGGAGAGGATAGGTGGGTTGTGTTATTTTCTAGCAAAATAGCATCATTTTATAATTGAAACAAATTTTCTTCATTTGCAAAATGGTTTCTTATTCTAGCATGGTTCTTGGGTATTATTGCTTAATTAGTGCTTTGAAATTCAAACATATGTCATAACATTAATTAAACTACATTGGGTTCAAAATATTTATGTTTTTCAAGCCTTATTATTTAGGGTTGTTATGTTATAACCTTGACTACTTTATGGTATCCTTCTTGCTACTTTTAAATGCCATCCATGCCAACCACAAAATTATTAGATCTATTATGTGCTTCATTTCTTTGTCATTACTCACCCCTATTTTTGGTTATCATTCATCATTTCCTTATGTTTAATTAATGCATAATTGGCTAAGTTACCATGGGTGCCATAATTTTTTCTTTATTTTTTGATTTCATATAATAGATATTTGGTTTTAGGTTTAATGGTATAAAGACCAATGTTGAAAGAAGTTTTCATTGATGTCAACAGATATCCAAATTAAAGAGAAAATTACATATTTCAAAATATTATTTTTTGATTTTTGATGCCCCATTTGGATACCCTATCTTTGAATGCATTTTTACTCCATTTACGTAGCTCAAATGGAAGCATAACATATATGGTTAGAAATATTACAAGTTCCAAGAACTTTCTAATAGTATATGGAACTCCCTCTAACTCCTCATGGTTAGGAGAATAATAATTCAAATATTCGTTGTACATTCTGCCAATTGCACAAGCCAGTCTAGCTAGTGGACAAGCAAAGCTAAGCTAGTGGACAAGCAAGCCTAGTTTGGACCCTAAATGCATTATAAATAGGTGCAAGAAGGATCATTTAAAGTAACTCACTCAAGAAATTTCAGATATATTCAAACAAGTGAAGAAAAGGAGGTTTAAGGTTCATACCTCATGAACTAGAAGTGAAGAGGAGCTTATTTGCATAGACTTTCTTGGCAAGGATTTTTTGCTTATTTTGGAATGATTTTTTTGGCTCATTTTGGAAGGATTTTTGGCACAACTTTTGAATGTTTTTAGATAGGAATATAGGGCTAGTTGTAGACCTATTCTTAAAGGCCAAATTTTGTCCCCTTTGAAGGCCAAATTTCAGATCTATGTAGAGGGTCAAATTCTAGTGTGGAAGGTTGAAAAGAAACAAAGGAAAGAACAACAAAAAATTCTTCAAAAAGAAAAAGTTTGTATTCAAGAGAAGATAGTAACTCATCTGATGAAGCTAGATGATAGTGACCATGATTCTAATAGATTTCTATTCATGGAATTAGTTTCTCATAACGAAACTCCTGAAAACTATGAAGGAAATCATGAAGAATAAGAAGGAGAATTGGATCTTGAGGTGGAATTGATTAGTTCCTTAACTTATCTTAGAAGAAACACCCAAGAGACAGTTGGAAGAGAAGGAGAGAATAATTGGGAATGTAGAAGCTAAGATAGTCTCCTTGAGGAAGGAACTATGAAAGAAGGACATCCAACAAAAAATTGACAAATAGTACAAAAATATTGGATGAAATCATATGTAGCCATAAATCATTCACTGATAGGTATGGACTAGGATATAAACAAATAATATTGATAAAGGTTCAAGCTATATGATGACAAGAAATGAAGGAAATAAATGGAGTTATGTTGATGCACTCAATGGTCCTATCGAGAAGGAAGAATATAAGTCGCTAAAGGAGGATGCACATAATCCAACAATGATAATACTAAAGAAGAATATCATATTGAGAGGGACAACACCATAAACAAGACCACCTACACTCAGGTACCAAAATATTTTTCTTGGAGTGTGTTATTCTTGTAATAATTTTGGGCAAAAGGTTATAAATAGTAGAGTCTATGTAAGAGGTAGAAATACTAGAAATAGCTATGAAAATCCCAAGAACTACTATGAAGGTAGTTATGGTAGAAAATCTCATGAGGTAGGTTCTCAAGAGAAATTATAACAATTTTGGCATTCCTAGTGATGAAGCTAAGTGTTACAAATGGAACAATTTTAAACACATGGCCATAAATTATAGAAGCAATTTGGTAGTTCCTTCAAGGGAAACAACACAAGTTCATGTCCATCATATGGGGGAGAAACTAAGAACTTGGAAAAATAAACAGGAATATTTGAAGGTTGAGGAATATCGGCTTTCCCTACAAGCCCAAAGCAAAAGAAGTTAATATTATATTGATAGTGGACGCTCAAAGCATATGAAAGATGTTGCTCAAGAAAGGAAAATCAAATTTGGCTTTGTCATAGGATATTGGGGCATACACACTTTGACAATATTGTAAAGCTCAGTAAGAACGAATTGTAAGGGATATGTCTGAAATTACAAATCCTTCAAACACTGTGTGTGTAATGTCAGTGTGCAAAAGAAACAAGAGTTGAGTTCAAAAATAAGGAACATTCCATGAAAAAAAAACTAGAATTTGTACATACTGATTTATGTGGGCCAATAAGAACAAAAGGAATAGATGGAAAATAATACTTCATGTTGTTTATTGATGACTACACAAGGATGACCTCGGTTTTTTTCTTAAAAAGAAGTCAAAAGCTTTGAAAATTTTTAGAATATTCAAGGAAGTTGTTCAAAATGAAACTGATTTAAAAATCCATTGCTTGAGATTAGATAATGGAGGATAATTCACTTCAAATAAATCCAATGACTATTTTGAAGAACGTGGAATAAGAAGACACTTCTTAATAGCTAGAATTCCTCAAAAAAATGGAGTGATTGAAAGAAATAACAGAAATGTGGAAGAGATGGATAGAATTTTTTTGCACAAATCCAAGCTAAGTAATATCTTTTGGGTTCAAGAAGTACATATAGTTGTTCACTTTTTTAATAGAGGATTGCTCGGAAGCAACAATGAAAAAACTCCCTGTGAACTATGGAAGGGAAGACCAACTAGTGCCAGGAATTTCAGAATATTTGGAAGCAAATGTAACATAAAGAGAGATGACCAGAAGTTAGGAAAGTTTTACTCTGGATAGATGAAGGCATACTTGTTAGGTACTCATGTAAAAGAAAAGCATATAAGTGCTACAATCTTAGACTCAACAAGATAGTAGAAAATATCAATGTAAAAATTAATGAAACAAAAGTGTTGAATACCAATAAGGAAAGAAAAAATCAACACATATTTGAATAATAGGAAGAGGGAGAACCAAAGCAAGAGGAAGAAAAATAAGAAGAGAAGCATCCAGAGATAGAACAAGAAGAATCAGATAATTAGCAAGATTTTCATACACCTTTGTGGACACCTAAATGTTGGTATTAGAAGAATCATCGAAAAATTTAAACAAATCATTAGGGAAAAGAGTGCAGGAGTAGAAACCAAAAGAAGAAAAAAAGCACAAACATCAGAGCAAGGGCATGTATCATTATCGTCCACAATTGAACCAAGTAACTTTGAGGAAGCTAGAAATGAACTTTGGATCAATTACATGGAAGAATAACTTAATCAAATAAAGAATAATCAGACATGGGAAATTGTTCCAAGACCCAAGAACAAAAATGTGATTGGTTCAGAATGAGTCTATATAAACAAACTAAATGAATATGGAAAGGTGACCAAAAACAAAGCAAGGATAGTGTGCAGAGAATATCCCAAGTTGAAGAAATAGAATTTGAAGAAACTTTTGCTCTAGTAGCCAAAATGGAAGCAATCAAAATTCTCTTGGCCTATGCATGCTCCAAAAGAATAAAAGTGTATAAGATGGATGTAAACTTATACTTAGTTAATGGAGATCTAGAAGAAGCAGGGAAAATTTTAAGAACCCCCCCTAAATTTATAAATATAATAAATGGGCGAATCTCCATGGTATATAGGAAAAATGGAAGGCGATTTTATCAATAATATAATATGTATATATAATTTTTTGGCGAATCTCTCACGAGGCATGGCGAATATTTTACTCAATTATAAAATCTTGTAAGATCTGTCTTTCACTAAATAATAAAACTTTGTAAAGTCCTAGTGAATCTTAGCATATGCTACATGCTGGTTTAATTCCCCATTTAAATAGGCTACATTCGAGGTGAATACCATGGGTCAATACCATGTGCCATTTTGATGAATACCATGGGTCAATACCATGTGCTATTTTTATTTTTATTAATTCTAATATTAGGGTTAATAATGGTTTTTTGCATGGTATTAATAACAATCTAGTCCATGGTATCTGTCACATAGTATTTTGGCCATAGGTTTCACCTAAATATAACCCATTTTTTGAGTGTTCGTAAATATAAGGTGACTTATGGAGTAAATATAAAAAAATGTTTTATTTGTTTACCATACCTCTAGTTTATTTATATTTTTATTAATTTACCATACCTCTTTTACAAATATGGTATTTGGCCCATAGGATTCACTTAAATAAAACCTCTTTCTTGAGCCTTCATAAATAGAACGAGGGTTATGGACTAAATATAAAAAGAGGTTTTATTTATATTTTTATTTATTTACCATACCTTTTGAGTAAGTATAAAAAGACGTTTTATTTATTTACCATACCACCAATTTACTTATATTTTTATTTGTTTACACCCTTACATGTATATAAGGTGACTTATGGAGTAAATATAAAAAATGTTTTATTTATTTACCATACCTCTCATTTATTTATATTTTTATTAATTTACCATACCTCTTTTATAAATATGGTATTTGGCCCATAGGATTCACTTAAATAAAATCGTATTCTTGAAAATGGGCGAATGGAAGGTTGTAAGTCCTAATTTCAAGGGCTAAATTTACCCTTTTTACCCTATCCCTTAAAATAATGTGGGCTATTTGACGTGATTTGTAAAAATGTACTATGATACAAAATATTCGCCCACTAAAAATTTAAAACCCCTCACCCCTAAAATTATCCTTGAGAAGAAGTCTACATAGAACAACCAAAAGGATTCCTATTATCAAAAGATGAGGGCTATGTTTGTAAACTAAATAAAGCTTTGTATGGGCTTAAGAAAGCCTCTAGAGCATGGTACTCAATATTCAGCAAGTATTTGCAACAACAAGGACTCAAAAAGGGAAATGCAGACAATAATCTATAGATAAAGGAAAATCAAGATAATATGATTGTCATTGAAATATACTTTGATGACATCATCTTTGGAAGTGATGATGATATATTAAGTCAAAACTTTGCAAATGATATGACAAATGAATTTGAAATTTCTTTGCATGTGGAGCTGACTTTACTTTTGGAAATGCATATATTTCTACTAGATGAAGTCATTTTCATCTCTCAAACCAAGTGAATCAAATAAATGTTGAAGCAGTTCAAAATGGAAGACTAGAAACCTGTGATCACTCCTATGATCATCATATGCAAGTTGAGAAAAGAAGGTGAATCCAACGAAATGGGCCAAAACAATATAAATCGATGAATGGTAGACTACTCTATGTGACAGCTTCAAGACTATATGTAATGCAAGAAGTTGGATAGGTTTCAAGATTTCAAGCAACACTGAAGGAAACTCATTTTCTAATAATGAAAAGGATATTCATATATCTCAAATGAACGACAAAATATGGGTTGGGGTATCCAAAAAGAAAGGAATTAACACAGGTAGCTTACACAGATTCATATTGGGTAGGAATTATAGATGACAAAAGAAGTAAAAGTGGAGCATCCTTCTACTTGGGAAACTATGTAGTATCCTAATTACATAAGAAGCAATATTATGTATCCTTGTCTAGAGTAAAAGTAGAATATATTATAGTAGTAACATGTTGTACTTAGGTCCTCTTGATGAAGAAAACCTTACAATACATAAGAGTAAAATTTGATGAGCCTATTTCAATACTTCGTGAGAACACAAGTGCAATAAACATCTCTAAGAGTCCAAATATGCATTTTAACACTAAGCATATTCCTATAAAGTTTCACTTTCTAAGGTATCAAGTAAAAAAAAGGAATACTAAGCTAGAATATGTTGGCCCTGAAGGAGCATATTTTAGACATCACTAAGCCACTTCCCAAAGAGACATTTGAGTATCTCAGACAGAAACTCGGAGTAATTTCTTCTCCAAATTTATTTGCACAATCTTCAATAAAGAAAGAAAAGGGGAGAGACAGTTTCAAGGGGAGTTAACCTTTTTTTTTTTTATGTCAAAGGGGGAGAGAAAGATCAAGAAACACGCAGGCAATGGGAGCATGATCACAGGGGGAGTATGATGGTTTCCATCAATGAAAAATGGGGAGATTGTTGAAAGAAGTTGTCATTGATGTCAAAGGATGTCCAAATGAAAGAAGTTTTTGGATTCTCAATGCCCCATTTGGATACCTTATATTTTAATGCATTTTTTCTCCATTTACCTAGCTCAAATGGAACCATAGCATATATGGTTGGAAATCTTATTTTGATACCTTTCTAATGGTGTATGGAACTCCCTCTAACTCCTCATGGTTCAGGAGAAATGATTTTTCAAATTTTCACTATATATTTTGCCAGATGCACAATCCAGTCTAGCCAGTGCATAAGTCAATGCAACCAGTGGACAAGTTGGCTCCATATAGACCCCAAATGCACTATAAATAGGCACGAGAAGGATAATTTCAAGCAACTCACTCAAGATATTTTAGATCTATTCAAAAAAGCAAAGAAAAGATATGTAAGGTTCATAACTCATGAACCAGAAGCGAAAAAGAGCTTATTTGGAGAGACTTTCCAGGGAAGGATTTTTGGCACATTTTGAATTGTTTTTAGATTTTTTAAGGTTTTTTGTATTATTTTGGAAGATCTTTTGTCACACCTTTTTATTGTTTTTTTCCCTGGCTAGAAGCCTAATTACATAACTATTCTTGAGGATAGAACTTTGTCCCCTCTCAAGGCCAAATTTTAGATTTGTATAGAGGGTTGAACTCAAACCTATTTTTAGGGATAAATCCTAGAGTGTTTGAAATCAAGATTCATGTCTGTTTGGAAGATATACCATTGTACTATGTTGAGTAGGTCAAACCCTATGAAGGAAGCAGATCTCTAGAGGTCGAGTGCAAGGATCATTTGTTTAGGGAAGTGTTGGGTTTAGGAATCCTAGTACCTATGTGAAGGACAAAGGAGTAGATTCCAAAAGAGTGAACTTTCTTTGACTAATATTGATTCTTGTATAAGCTTTGATGTTGATCAATCAAGGAGTTGGCTCTTCCTTTCAGTCGGTGCTCATAAACTAGGGAGTTTGTGTTTCCTTTTAGTTGGTGTTGATAAACTAGGGAGTTGGTGATTCCTTTCAATTAGTGTTGATTCCTTTCAATTATATGTTTTTCACGTAAGATTTTGTGTTTTGTATATTTATGTGCTTTGATTTATAACTTTGGATGCATTTACAAGATTTTTAAGTTAAAAATTGTTGATACTAATTCAACCCCCCCCCGGTACCATTGAATGTTCCAAAAGTCACATATAAACTAAACAAAAAGAGATGCAAATGCAGAGAAAGTGATAAGTGAATAGTTCCTTTTCATTGTAAAAAAAAATATCACTAGGTGACCCAATGAAATATTTCTTGCTTACAGAATGATTGTGCCTTTTTTTATGATCCCCAAGTATTATCACTTAGTTAATGATTTTGAGGTTGGAACTTACCATGTAAACTTATTAAAGTCATGTTGGTTTTTATATATGTCAATATCTATTGAATCTTCCCAATTATAAATATATGCCTCACTTCTATGAGGCGACATATCTACTCTTTATATTTTGTATCCTTGGTGTTGTATTCAATTTCTTCAATGGACTTGTAAGAAAATTCAAAACTTCGCATCACTACTTCTAGGTAAAATCAGGGATATAAACATGAAAAAGACTTCATGTGTACATCATTTTACATTCTTTTAGGGAAATATCCATCTTATTACACATATATGAATATTACTTCAGCTACAATGAAAATATAATATTATAGATTTTAAAGTTTCATTAAGCATGTTATGACAACATAGAATTCAGTCCCACTATCTTAATAAATCATGTTGTAAAATAGCAATGAACATTGATCGATCCAAGATAAATATCTTATTTATGATGAAAAATTTAGCATAACAATTGTACACTTCATATTATCCTAGTAATGAAAAGCACAACATCCCAGTTCATCTTGAGTTGGTGCAACAATTCCTTTCACAAGTCTTTGATGCCTCCCAAACCTAGATATGTTTTCCACAATGACTACGAACTTTGTTCAATAATACAAAGGCCAAGCAAGGCATTACACCAAACTCTACAAGCCAACCTTTGAAGCTGCCAACATCACACGAATTTTCAAATCCCATGATCGTCCACTTGCATCACACAAATCATTAAGAAGAGCCACATACTTGCATCTAACAAGTGAAAGCACCCTAATACTAGTATCAAATTATCATCGAATATTTGTTACAAAAGTAATACATGATCTTACAAGATTCCCAAGTAGCTATAATCACACCAAATATCGATATATAAGATACTAGGTAGTTGTGATTAATAAAGAAATTTCCCTTTTTTTATATGGCCTAATGTGAGGGATGTTGACACAAAAATATGGAACTAAGTAGTCTGATTCAACTATCAAAGCCCCAAATGAAGTGTCAGTTGTCCACCCTCCAATCATTGGCTTTTAAACTCAAGAATTTTTCCTCAACATATGTGCATGGTGTCTCCAATACCTCTAATGACTTGTCCACAAATTCCAAGAGTATAAAACCATCCTCCATGGTTCTTAATACATGTTATAAGCAACCATCATCCTAAACAAGTGCACCCTTGTAAAATCTTTCAAAACCATCACATGTGTGCTAACAATGACCTCGAGAAGCATGTCTTAATCATCACACCAAGTAATTCAACAAAAATGAAACAAAAGGGATAGGGGATCGCAAGCCTTCATCATCACACCAAGTACTCCCCTAGCTAGGTGAAAATACTTTCAAAGCAACGAAAAGATAGCACTCCCTCTTTGCAAGAAATGGAATCTCTGGAACTCTCATCGATTGAATAAGTTAGTGCAACATGTCTATCAAGTAGCTTATGAAAAATACTTAAGTTACTAAATTTTTTGGCACATGAACATGCTTGTATCCATCTTGTAATCACTAAGCAAGCCATCTAAACTTCTAGCAAGATGAAGTAGAGGGTAAGAATGATACCCTTCCCTTTCCTCTCTTCACTCAAAATTAGATTTGAGATATTATTTTATATTTGGATCAAATTCAAGAACAAAAACCTTTCATTTCCTCCAACCACTAAAGGATATACATGTGATCTTGAAGACCACTTATCCTCGTCAAACTTCACCAATGCTCACCACTTTCTTCCAATCTGTTGGAATGCAAATCCAGTGCGTCAACCTCACTTATAGGCTGCAAATCCAACTCTATTGTAGTATTGGAATCAATAACCAATCCCTCCAAAGCTTGTCTCACAAGTATCACTCTCCTCCACCATGGCATCACTCAACCCATCTTCTGTAAAAATAGAGGGCTAATCGAAGAATTTAGTGCAACATAGCTAGAAAATCACTTATGAGAAATATTTGCCCTAATTGAAGTAATAGGTTCTTGTACATGATCGTAACCGTCATGTAATCTATGAGTAATCCTTCTTGACTTTGATCCAGGTGGATATTAGTGGCAACCCTCCTATTCCACTTGGAACCCAACATTGTCTCTTTCAATTTTTCAGTTTCCTTAATTGTTGCATAATTTACTATTTTGGTAGTTTTTCGGGTCCTAAACTTCCGTAGCCCTTTTGAGTCCCTAAACGACATTTTTTGGGAAAACCATGAAAACATGAGTCAATTCATGATTACATTCGAAAGTTGTAGTCCTCAGTTAGATATTTCTAACGAGGTATTGTGTGCACCAAAAGGAGATCGTGCGCCAAAGTTACAACCCGTGAAATTGATGTACCAATTTACCCAAACAGGGCCCATAGTTTTGGCGCTTCATCTCCTAGGGTTAATTTTTTCGATGTTTAGGGTTTTTCATTCTTTTTCAATAACAAATAGGCCTTCGAGCCTCATTATAACACAATTCAGAGGCATGTAGCTAGCACATCTCTTCTAAGAGATAAGCTACAATCGCCTGAGCTAGTTTATTTCCATTTTGTTTGTAAGCATATTTCAATATTTGATATTAATGAAATGAAGTGTTATTTTTGTTGTGTATCTAAATTTATGGTTATATCTATGGTTTGTTGCATTCTTATTTAAGTTCAAATCAATGGTATTAGATCGTTCTGCTCTTTATCTATTTTTCTTTGCATGTCCCCAATGAGGTTGGGATATAAGGAGTTAGGGCACGAACTGGTCGAACCTTTGCAAGAGAGAAGGTATGTAATCACCACTTATTGTGTTGAGCACTAGGGAAGGTATGTAATCACCACTTATTTTGTCATCTTTTCCTTAAATTCATAACTTCTTTGCATTATGAAATGAGCATATGATGAAAGATTATGATAAAGTTTAGAAGATTTGTGAGCAACGTGATTTGTGTGCATGAATAAGCAGAAAAAGCCTGAAAAGAATCATAAACCACTACCCAAGCCTGATAAAGCTAAGGGGCTGGTGACCCTTGGCAGATCGACCTTTATAGACGAAATCCTTAAAAAAGCATAATATCAGCCTTCAATAGGACCTAGAAAATTGCTTCTATACAACATACTAGTTCCCTTCAGGCCACAGGATCACCATCTGTAGCCTTTACTGAGGTGCACAGCCAAACTGAGGAGCAAGATTTTCAAGAAATTGAGAATTCTAGCCCAAAATCATTGCAAGAAGGGAACCTTAGTAATCTTTGCGAAGGGAGAGGAGAAACAGGGGAAACTGAAGAACCAATATCTCCTCTTGGAATAATTTAGGCATTAAGCAGCCCAGATAAGGGAAGTGCTGCAAAAATCATCCAGAACGAAGTTGAAGAACCTCAAGAACTAAAATCCCCCCAGACATTAGCAACTCTCATCATCCCAGACAAAGGAAGTTCTATTAAGGCCATCCCTGCTCCGTCTAGCCAACCTAAGAATACCCTCCTAGAAATCCCGGAAGGTTATTGGCATATATTTGACCAAATGGCCCAGATCCAACCAAACACCCAAACCTCCACACTGCAATATCCCATTGTAGATAATGCAGTCAATGCACCTATGAAGACAATTGCTCTCTAGGGTATCCCTACATTTCATGGCCTAACATTGGAAGACCCAGATACATTTTTGTTTGAATTCGATGTGTTGTGCAGAGGATATGACTATACCACCGACACCCAGAAGCTGAAACTATTTCTCTCTACCTCAAAAGGGGTTGCTTTACGATGGTTTATGGGGTTGTGTGGGGGTGTTATCAATGATTGGGATCAAATCAAAAGTGCTTTCCTGAAGAAATATCAGGATTATTGTAGATCCAGAGAGTTAAAATATGAAATATTTCAGATGGTAGCTAGACCTAATGAAACACTAGAAGAATATGTTGAATGTTTTCAGTATAATCTTCAACGATCTCCTTATGCATCATTACCCTTACGTGATAATGTATTAAAAACAACATTAATTAAAGGTATGAAGGAACAATGGATTGAAACATTGAATATTTGGGGACTCTGACAACACAGCTCGATATTATGCAAGCCAAACAGAAACAAGCAGAGGCAGAGCAAAATCTGGAAATCTTCTATCCCAGATGCAGAAAGAAACACAGCCACAAAGTGTGCCCATTAGATGCGGTTCAAGTTTGCATCATTTGTACAAAAGACCACTCTACAGAAAGTTGTCCCTCACTTCCCGGTTTGAAAGCGGTATACAAGGAAGTAGAAGAAGAACTAGAACCAGTGTACCTACTTAATCAGTGCCATCAATGGCAGCTGCGACAATCAAGCATGTTCCCCGATCCAGCTTCTTCTTTCCAACCTCCACAATATCCTGCTCAACAATATCATACAATGTGGAAAAATCAACCTCCCTTCTCAAATTGGTCACAACAACCATTTCCTTCATCATCATGGCCGAATCAAGCAAGCCAATCTAATTGGTTAAATTTTCCCTACGTTCCACCATAATGGCAAACCAATGCGTATCCAGCACAATGGTCCCCTCCCACTTCGCAGAGTCAAGCCTGGCAGACAAACTGGCAAATACCAATGAATCAGCCAGTAGGAACCATTCCTCTCCCTCAACCTACACTGCTAGCACTACAACAAAATCCCCAGTCCAATTTAAGACCGCAACTCCTAGCCCAACCCAACCCGAACCCAAATAACAGATCAGTCCAATCTGTTCAAATAATTGAAACACCAGAGCTAGAAACCGATCTAAGGGAGTGTAACAACATTTAATTAAGGTATGGGCACATTATAGAAACCGAGGGAGATAAAAATGTTCAAGTTGAAAATCAGTTACCTGCAGAAAAACCATTACAAGAAGAAGATGTGGTTAGAAAACCGACTCATCATCAAGCAATCACATCTTCTCCCCCATTCCCAGAACGATTAATTATACCACACCCTATAGAACATCCCGACTTTGATATTCTGGGAGAACTTAAGAATTCGTACATAAAAATCCCACTCCTCCAAGCTATCCAAGATATCCCAATATATCCAAAGACCATCAAAGAGCTATGTACAAAAAAACCAAGGAGGAGAATAACAAATAACTCAATAGTCCAAGTAGTTGGCACCTTATCTGACCTATTATCAAGAAGAGAAGCACCCATCAAATATGAATACCCAGGAAATCCAATAGTGACAGTGAAAATCAATGGACAAACCTTTTTAAATGCCTTAGTTGATTTAGGGACTACAATTAATATCTTAACAACCACCACTTGTCAAAAACTGGGCATTACATCAGTAGAACCAAGTTCCACTTTTTTAGATCTAGCTGACTGATCAGTGGTTAGGACGGAAGGCACACTACATGATGTCATGGTATATATTGATTCCTCGTAATATCCTACCGACTTTCTGATAATAAACCCCAAAAACCGACTTGATGGACATCCGTTAATTTTAGGCAGACCTTGGCTTTCAACCGTTGATGCTTACATTGGTTGTCGACAAGGCAGTATGACCATAACTAGAGGGAGTAATATCAAGAATCTAGCCCTATACCCTTCAGTCCAGCCAAGTGTAATGATAATAAAAGCTAACAAACATCCTGTTTCATACTTTACCGAAAACATTAGATCCCCATTAACTATAGAAGATGCCCTCAATTTCAAAGATCAAATAGAGGATGATGTTATTAACAACTTTATTAACCAAGCTGAATCCAGATCCCACGTATAATGTCACATGATAAAGGCAGCATTTGATAATGAATTAGAAGGAGATCCTCTCAAAGACACTCATGATCAAACAATACCTACTACCTCCGTTTCAAATAGCAAAACTGTAGAGGTTGAGGGAGGAAAAACTTTAAACATCAATAGTAACTTGAATCCTGAACAAGAAGAGAAGCTGATCCAAATACTGAAAAAATACAAGGAAGCATTTGCATGGGATTATCCGAACATGAAGGGAATCGATCCGCAGTTATGTACACACCACATTTACACAGAAAAGGATGTAAGACCTGTTCGCCAACCCCAAAGAAGACTTAACCCTCATCTCTAAGACATTGTGAAAGCTGAATTACAAAAACTTTTAGATGTAAACTTTATTTATCCTATCTCCGATAGCAAATGGGTCTCTCCACTTGTAGTGGTGCCGAAAAAGAATGGAAAGTGGAGGATTTGTGTAGATTACAGAGAATTAAATAAAGAAACCCAAAATCCCACTTTCCCGTTCCATTCATTGACCAGGTATTAGATACATTAGCAAGAAAGAAATTATTTTCTTTCTTGGATGGCTTCAGTGGATACAATCAGATTCAGATTCCCCCTGAAGACCAAGACAAAACTACTTTTACCTATCCTTGGGGAACGTTTGCCTACAAAGTTTTACCCTTTGGCCTATGCAATGCCCTTGCCACATTTCAAAGGGCTACCCTCAGCATCTTTTTAGATTTAATAAGTTAAGGGCTCGAAGTATACATGGATGATTTTACACCATACGGAGATGATTTTGACCCAACTCTAGACACGTTGGAAAAGGTGCTGCAACGATGTATCGTCACTAGGCTCTGCCTGAGCCATGAGTGTTATAGGCATATTTGGGCACTTCAACCCTGTCAGGCGGATAAATCGTTCTTGCGGACAAGACCAATCTCCCTAGTATCTATGGATATCTAGCGACAAGCAAACCAAACAAATTCTATCTTTCTCTAAATATGCGATTTATAAATAAAAGCCAAGAGATGCTTCAAACCCTACCTCAAGTCTAGTGCTAGTTTGTGGAAGCCACGCTTCGTTTGTCCAAATGAGCTCCCTTTTAAAGAACTTGCAAACGTAAACATGCACACATCAAATAACACTTGCATAGCCAATATAATAAACCATATTTATCATGATGATCAAGGAATTCATGAAATAAACCATAGAAGACAATTTATTGAGAAAAATGAATCTGATTGTATTAACTTTAAACAAAGAAGAACTTTACAACCTTGGTGCCTTGATGTTGTACAAGCTCCTCCCAGGTTCCAACAAGAATATCCTCTACTTTGACAAGTTTCACTCTCTTCCCAAATAAGCCAAAAGGTATGTAATCTCTTCTCTCAAGCTCAAATAGGAACTCTAAATTCCAAAAACATTTACCCTTAAAAAATGTTCAACTTTTAACCTCCCTAGCAGCCAGCCCAATGCCTCATTTTATAGTGCAGAGGAAGGAAGTTACCAGGTCCACCTTCAAAGGGATAGAGTCCTCCTTCAAAGGGATAATCTCCTCACATCAAGGGGTTAGCTCCTTTAGTTATGTGATGCATGAAACTCAAAGGAGAAAACATGCCACCTCAAGATTCCCTCTAGAAGATTCCAAAAATAACCCAAAGTGAGTTTTTAAGAATGTACTTGCGCCTTTTTGACTTTTACAGGGGTTCGCACCCATTACACAGAAACAGAGCGGGCAGATCCACAGGGGACATGACCAGTAGGTGCGGGACCGCAGGTAATGCTAAGAGAAAGTGCAGAACCAGAGTTTTAGAGATTTTTAAGGGCTTCCTCTCATTTTCAAGGCTTGACATGAAGAGCTGAGGTTTAATACTTTCATAGGAGGATAGTATGAGTGGTGATATACTCACATTGACTCAAATAGGAAGTCTAAATTCCAACAACATTTACCCTAAAATATGTTCAGCTTTTAACCTCCCTAGCAACCAGCCCAATGCCTCATTTTATAGTGCAGAGGAAGGAAGTTACCAGGTCCACTTTTAAAGGGATAGAGTCCTCCTTCAAAGGGATAAGCTCCTCACATCAAGGGGTTAACTCTTTTAGTTATGGGATGCATGAACCTCAAAGGAGCAAACTTTCCACCTCAAGATTCCCTCTAGAAGCTTCCAGAAATAACCCAAAGTGAGTTTTTAAGAATGTACTTGCGCCTTTTTTACTTTTACAGGGGTCTGCACCCATTACACAGAAACAGAGCAGGCAGATCCACAGGGGACATGAACAGTAGGTGCGGGACCGCAGGTAATGCTAAGAGAAAGTGTGGAACCAGAGTTTTAGAGATTTTTAAGGGCTTTCTCTCATTTTCAAGGCTTGACATGAAGAGTTGAGGTTTAAGACTTTCATAGGAGGATAGCATGAGTGGTGATAGATTCACACTGACTGCAGAATGTCATGGTGACAATATTTTGTGTAGCAGATTGTCCCCTAAAGTGCGAAGTCTGTAACAGATGAGGATAGTATTTGTCATCTAAGAAGAGTGAAGTAATTTATCATTTTGAGGATCATCCTTTCGAGAGCCTGGTTGGAACCTGTAAAAACATTCAATACAAAATATATATATGTGATCATATCATCACTAAGGTAGGAATTCCCATACTCAAATCAAAACTGACTAGAAAGCTAACTAAACTGCTCTGATATAGGAGTGATCTTGAAATACATCTCAAGTATAGACATATGTAGACACAGTATGGGTGCAGCCATCTGTTTATGAATAGTCCACTGTATAATGAATAACAAAATTCCTCGCAACCTGGATGGTGGAAACTAGATCCAGGGTCTTGATTTCTACTTCCCGAACTAGTACGATTCTATCCATGTGAATGAATGTGTCGAAGTCGAACATGGTAGAAACCACTTGATTACCAGTAAATGATGTAAATTGTTAACAAGTGTGAGAGAAACCACCAGTAATGTCAATGGCTCTCAAAGTACTTAGTACAATCCATGAAATGTGAATAGATGTGTTGATGTCAAACATGTCACAGAATCCTTTGATCGAAGGTCAATGATGCAACCTGTCATCGAAGGCGAGAAACATGCCATTGAGGCATGCAGATTCCAAGGTACTCATGATTTCTAGATCATCTTTCTAGATAATGAGCTGAAGTCGATAGAAAGTGATCCGTCGTAGGCAAGCCCACAACACAAAATCATAAATCAAGTTTGAAGAAATATGTTTGCAAGGACTGACTCAGGGATGGTCAAGATGGATGACATATATTTTGTAGATGAATGGTTTATTTTCACTGACCTCTTGAACACATAATGACACTGCGGATGGTTTGGTGACAATTGACCCAAAGCTAATACCCAGAAACCGGCTGAAGACTTTCAATATGTTTTGATTAACTATTAGGAAAAGGATTTCCCAACACAGGAGTACAAAAAGTGTTGTGTTCAAGAGTGGTTAAATGCTTTTTTGAGACACAAAGTATAACAAACAGGTCCATTTTTCTCTGTTTTCCCCCACTATTTCTGGCAAGTACCTATTTATTTTTGACAAGCTTGAGGAGGATAACATTTGCTTGATTATAAGCTCATCCTTTGGATGAGTCCAACTTAGTTTAAAATTCGAACCCTAAGAAGGAGTAGTCCGTCCCTGTTTGTAATTAAATAGTTCCTTGACTGTTAAATTTTAATGAGTCCAGTATAGGAGAAACTCAGCATTTTTTAATTTTAGGGAGTGAGAAGAAAAACTTAAGAAAACTCCATGGTTGTCCTTTTTCGTAAATTTGTGTCTCCCAAGCCCGAAAAGGTATAAAATAATACTTGAGAGAACCACTTGACCATTACGATCAAGGAGTACTTTTCATAATTAGTGTCTCTGATTCAAAAAAGTAAAAAAGTGATCAACGACACGTCGTTTTATAACCAATATCGAATTTGAAACAACAAAAATCCGGCAATCTTTTCATGTTTATACAGTCAGAAAAGAGTTGTAAGTGGACCGTCCTTTTAATTCCATTTTAACAAGTTTAAAAAGAAAAACTCAGCAATATTTTCATATTTTACGAGTCAAAAAAGAGCTTAAAGACGACTCGTCCTAGAGGAACAACTGGTATAAAGGGTAGCAACTGGTTCTGGCAATGGAGGAACTACTCAAAACATGTAATGGTTAAGAGGTTGGCTAATAAAACCACTCATAGATGCGGTCCCTCAGGAAGGGTAAACAACCAAGTGAAAGCATATGATCAACGAAAGATATGGGGGCGATGGAATGAAAACAACCAAGGCTCATCTAATAGAATTTAGCGGATAAAAACGACAATCACGAGATGTAAATTAGATATAGGTTCATTTTTACACAAGCTTGAACCATAGAGAACTCTGCTTGGATTTGGTTTCATGTTTACACAAGCTTGAAATGAAAAACAATGCTTGTTATAAGTTCGCATGCCCCCAGCATAATGACGCAAAACGAGGTACATGCCCCCCAAGCTTCATTGCATTCAACCAGGTGGATGAAATGAAGGTTTAGTTTCAAGATCTTGGAAAGACTCGAGGGAGTTGTTTCATTTTTTAGTGAGGTTGACACAGGAAAAGAATTATCCTCAAAACCCTTGTTTCATATTTTAGACGAGCCTGACACAAGATAAGGAACTATGCTTATGACTCCTTTGATGAGCCCCAAAAATGCACAATTATTTGGGCTCATTCAACCTCCTAATTTGGCTTAGTCCACCATTCTCATTTGTTTATTGCATGGTTTTGATTATTTTTATGTTAATAGAGTGAATTTGGTTAGTCATTATGCCAACAAGTCTAATGGGTGCTTTGTGTAGCCTTGTTGGTCAACTTGGAGACAAAATTGAAGGTCTTAATGAGCACTTGGCAGCCAAATTCGTGGGAGAACAAGCTAGAGGATTTGTAGGAAGGTGTCCCCCTCATTTATGGACCCTTACCTCGAATTCTCCACCATCAGCTCGGAGTTCAAAGGCCACCAAATCAATGAGCTCAAGGGCAGCCAAGCAAGTCAAGTTGGACTGCTGTTAACTACAAGTCTTGGGCAGCCAAGTCCCTAACTTTTAGGAGGACTGTTGGGTCCTCAAATTGTATAAATAAGAAGGCTTGGGGCCTCATTTTGGTTAGCTAGTTGGTAGTCATTTTTGTAGCTAGTTATTCATTTTGTTTTAGACATTAGTTAGCTAGCTTGTAGTTCGATTTTTAGGCCATGGATTAGCTTTGCTTTCAGCTCATTCTCAAGCTCTCCTTATGGACAGTTTTGATGTACTTTTCATTTCTTGATTAATAAAGATGGATCCAGCTTTGCACCAACTCTAAATCTTTCATGGGAGGCTGTAGCTCTTGGGGTTGGGCCTATCTCAAGCGCCCAGTACCTCCCTTGTGTATCTTTATGTGTTTGCTGCATTCTTGAAATAAAAAATCTGCTCTTTAGATCTTTCTTTGTTATGGTAGTTGGTTTTGATGGGTAACGTAGCTTTTTATGCTTAGAATCGATTGGTAGGAGTTTGTTATGCATTTAGATATTTTGGAATGCTCTTTCTCACGTGAAGTACATGGTTCTCTTTCCAAACAAAGCTGCTGTTCATTTATTTCATTGACAATTAGATTAAGTTAGCTAGGACTTGGTTTGTTTGCAAGAATTCATTGATTCGTTTAAATGAGCATTGTGCAGGGCATCTCTATCATCTTCATCACCTCCTCAAGTTCTATTTAACCTCTGTCTCACCTAGTTACCCTCCAACTCTCTCATTTCCCACATAGCTCCATCTCCTTCAACTTTCGTTGACATAGCCCTTTACCTTCCAACCTACTCCCTACACTCACTTCCCATCCTATTCTTTCACTTCCAAAGCCATCACCAGCCTCATTCCTACCTTACACATCTCCCTCTACCATTCCATTACCCCTCCATCACTCCAAACACTCACGGTAGGTCATCCTGTAGCCATTTGTAGTCATCCTGTAGAAAACAAAGTATCCTGTAGGATCCTCCACAGCCATCCTGTAGGAGGCCACTCTCTCGGTTGTTGAGCATCTGAATGCGAGGAACCTCTGTGGATGGGTGCTAAGGATCCTTAGGGACCTCTCCTAGCCTTCCCAACCTGTCCCACGCTTTCCTTCCTTCTCCATCCCATCTGCACAACCAAACCCTAGTTAGCACAAGATCACAATCATTCCACACACTTAAAGGAAAAATACAAAAACATAACTTTCATGATGCAAGTAGTTTAGATCCATGCATTTTCACTTATTAGAGGTAATGACAGCATTGGTAGAAGTTGCATTTACATTCTTTGCATTATAGAGGTTAGACTAGTCAAATTAGGGTTTCCTAGGTTTACATGCTTTGATTTGCTTTCAGTTCATTTTTGTCAAGTAAAGTAGCCTTCCTTTGAGATTAGCTTTCGTCCATCAATTAGCAAGCTTCTTCTGAGAGCCTATAGAAGTTGGCTTGAGCCCTAGTGGACTTGTGCCAGCTGACCAAGTGACAGCTGCGACAAGAGCTAGTACTTGTGCATATAGCACCGTCGCTTCCAAGTTTGTACGAACTACCGGGTTGATAAAATTAAGAGACAGGAAGCCCCAGGAGTTGTAGCATTATTGCTACAATACTGGAGCTCACCATCTTTTTGGCGCCGTTGCCGGGGAAGCGGCAGAGTATTGGTGATTGTTGCTATTCTTCTATTTTCTACTACAACCTTCTTCTAAGTAGTTTACTTCATTTCCATTATGCAATTTCATTTATGCAAAAGTAGATTAGCCTTTCCTGCTTTCATAGATTAGCATTTCCTGCTTTCCTAGAATAGCCTTTCAATTCCGCATTTCAATTCTGCAAGCGTAGATTAGCATTTCAATTCCACAAGCGTAGACTAGCATTTCATTCTTGCAATTTCATTTGAGCAAAATAGATTAGTCCTTTCAATTTCGCAAGATAGTTAGTTGCAGTTCAATCTATTTCATGCTTTGTAGGAGTAGAGATAAGTTAGAAAAATGATTGCACAACACCCCCACTGCTTCACACAGCCAACGTTCTTCTTCGATGGCTGTGATGAAAGGACCCCTGGGTGGACATCAAGACATATCTGAAGAACCTCTAGGGGAGAAGAAGAAGAAACATTCCTCTGAAGCAAATGGCTACAAGCAGAAATGTTGGGAGCAGTCCCTTATCCAAATATGAATTTGCAAATCATATCGAAGAATTCAAGAGTGACATGAGGCAGTTTCTTGCCATGCAACTGGATACCTTGCGGATCCAAAAGAAGCAAGAAGAAGCCAAGAGGGCTTTGGTCATTTTTTGTCCTAGGTGCCTTAAAAAGCATCCTAGGAACGAATGTCCAATGCACTCCCTAGAAGTGTGTTTTGTATGTGAAGAATACCATCCTACAGATCAGTGCCCTTCCTTGCCCAGAATCAAAGCTGCATATCAAAGAGCCAAGGGAGCCACTGAATCACTCTATTATATGAACCAAAGGAGGCCACATGGACCTAGATCTTACCAGCAGGAGATGCAAGGATACCCGAGACCTATTATGACCCTTATCAAGCCACTTGCATGCCTTCTTGGGATCCCCCTGCTCATCCTTCCTAGTCTACACCTCCTCCTTGGTCATATTCTCCTTGTTCCTTCACAGATCCATATTATGCCCAACCAGCTGCTCATTCGTTTCACTCTTATGCTCAGCCACAGCCTCAGTGGAATGCACCTTATCAGGAGTGGAGGCCCCAGTACAACTCTCATCCCACTCATTTTCCTCCACCACCTGCTCATCCACAACCATCGCCTCCTCCTCCACCAAGGCAACCCAAAATTCCTACCCAACCACAATGCCATCCATCTCCATCTCAATTTCACACCTCCACTCAGCTCCCCGTACCTCCATTTCCAAAACCATGCAATGGAGCAGCTCAACCCAATTGCAAATCTGAGGCACAACATGTGCAAATGATTCCTCGTGAGCTCAATGATGTTCACCAAAGCTCAGGAAAAGTAATGCAAAAAAGAGATCATCTTGAAAGCATTGAAGGACCAAAAGCAAAAGAAGATTCAAAAGAGGAGATCAAAGAACCATGGGCTACACTTGATGAAGAAAAGAGATCAGAATCAGAGATCGAGAAAGCTTCCTCATGGTCACCATCAAATCCTCCATGTACTCAAGAGAAAAATCAGCAAAAAGAGGAAGATCATAAGGTCATGATAGAAGGTGACATGAAGAATGATCCAGATCAGCAAAAGAACCAAGGATATCAAAGCTATATTGAGATATGGTTTCAGAAGATCACTAAGTTGCAGCAGTACTTTCTTCCTCAACTTCGTTTGATCCCTTCAAAGCCAGATCATTTTGTCTCTGAAATTTGGATAGTTGTCAAAGCATGCATTCCGAGCCTTCACATCATTTTGTCTCTAATCTTGATGTGCACATGGCTCCATTGGAAGTATTCTTATACTTGAAAATGATTTTGTTTTTTTTCAAGTAGGGTAGGGTAGAAAAAAAAGAAAAAAAAAAAAAATGAAAAAAGAGGAAAATAGAAATCTAAGGTGAAAACCTCCTCGGAGGTGCCTTAGATTGGCTCATCGATTGAAAACCTCCATGAGGCGGTCAATGGGTTGGAAAAAAAGAGAAAAGAGAAAAAGATCTTTGGGTGAAAACCTCCCTTGGAGGCGCCCAAGGCAGGCAATTAGGGTGAAAACCTCCATGAGGCGCCCTAGTTGTTTTTCAAAAAAAAAAAAGAGAGAAAAAAGAAAAAATAAAAAGCTAATCTCCATTTCATGTTGCAGCAGTGACATTGCAGGTTGCAAGAAGGACATTGTAGATCAGGTGGATCACTCAAAACAAAGACAAAGGAGTTTTGGTGCCTTCTACAGGAAGTTTCGTATCTTCTACAGGAAGCTTACAAAAAAGCCAAATTGATCCCCAAAGAGGACCTGAAGGCTTGGAATATGTCCATGAGGCCTACACTCATCTATGTTTCCACTCCTCACCCCTTCTCCATCATTCTTTTCATGTCATTATGCTTCTTTCCTCAAAACTGTGTTTTCTACAGGATGCTCTATATTTCTACAGGAAACATCCTGTAGAACCTTTGGACGAGCCAAATTCAATCTCAAAAATGAATCTAATGGTGGGAATCTGTTGATTAGGCCTACAAGCACTTGTGTGTCCATCCCTTGCCTTCATCCATCATTTTTTCCACCTCCTTGTGCCTCTTATTGTGCTTCTACAAGATCTTCCTGTAGAAATTGTGGGAAACTAGGCATGCATTTCAAAAAGTGGTTTTGCAAGCATGGTAGCTTCCTCAAAGGTTCAAGAGTCCTCCTTCAGTCTTCCAACTCATCCTCCATCATCTCCATACCTGCATCACAGCAAAAATTCATTTTGTCATCCCATGCAAGCACATGCAAAAAGCTTTGAGGCAAAAATCCATAGAGCAGAATTTGTTTTTGCCATAACCTAAAAACCATGCATCCATTTGACAAACCGCTTTATGGGGAATTGTACAAGGTTGATGACAACATGCCTGAGCAGTTTCATGCAATTCCGGTGCACGGTTTCCAAGAAATCAGCCTCCATCACCATCAGCCATTTTTGCATTTTCTCCATAACCGTGCATCCGTTTCAAAACCTGTTTCATGGGGAGATGCACATGGATGATAGTAGCCTACCCAAGCAGTTTCAGCCGATTCCGATGCATGGTTTCCGAGAAATCGAACTCTGAAATCTTCAGCCATTTTCCAATTTTCTCGAAATACGTGCATCCATTGATCACGAATTTGCTATGGGAGATGCATCATGATGGTAGGAACATGCCCACCAAGTTTCAGCTCAATCCGGTTTGCCGTTTGGGAGAAATGGAAAAAAGAAGTTCTGGTCCTGTGAAAATTCAATGGCAGCAGGTTCAGGATGCAGATCTGAACGTGGAAATGAATTCTTGCTGCATGCATCTGGCCAGAGGACACCTGCACAAGAAAACCAGCCATGGATTAGCAGCCCAGCCATCATGCAACCATAAAATCAAATGCATGCAGCAATGACAGCCCACAGCAGCTCACGGCAGCCATTCAACTTCGAGGTATGTGACAAACCCATTCTTCTATTGCATAAAATTAATTTGGAAACTGCATGAATGAATGAAATGGTGAGATTAAGCCACGGATTAGTGAGGCTCAACCGATTGTCTTCTCTAGCGCTCAAGGCAAAAATCACGCAGCATGATCGGCCATTCACGTGAAAATTAAAAAAAACACAGTTAATGGTAGTTGAACTCCAGTGAACAGGATGTCAACTAATTAACGGAGAGAAGAAGACATGTATCACTGCAGTTTGAAAAATCTAGCGCACATGTTTTTTCCACCTCATCACAAATCACGGAGAAATTGAAGACGGCTTGGCTGAAACTCATGAACTGCTGTTCATCGACACTTTCCACGTCCTCAACTAAAGTGTGCACAATCAGTTAATTGGTTCTCTATCATCAACTCATTTGATGATTGTTTTATTTCTCTCCAAAATTGTTGCAATGATCATGATTCACTCGAAGTGTATTCGAATTCAGATGGAGATAAACGAAAATTAGCAGAACATCTTAGAGAAAAATATATGAAATGGTTAGCAAAACTTATTTCAACATCTTCAAATATGGTCTCGGTGGTTCTTCCATGGCTCTATTTGGCAGCGTAGGTGGTGGTATTTGCACCAAAGCAGCAGATGTAGGTGCTGATCTTGTTGGCAAGGTTGAGAGGAACATTCCTGAAGACGATCCACGCAACCCAGCTGTCATTGCTGATAATGTTGGTGACAATGTTGGAGATATCGCTGGTATGGGATCAGATCTATTTGGGTCCTATGACTGAATCTTCCTGTGCAGCTCTGGTTGTTGCATCCATATCATCATTTGAAAACTCTCATGATCTTACTGCCATGTGTTATCCCTTGCTTATTAGTTCAATGGGTATCATTGCTTGCTTAATCACAACTCTGTTTGCAACTAACATATTTGAGATCAAGGCTGTGAAGGAAATTGAGCCTGCATTGAAAAAGCAATGTATTATCTCCATAGTAGTGATGACTATTGGCATTGTTGCTGTAAGCCTAGTTGCATTGCCTTCATCCTTCACTATCTTCAATTTTGGTACCCAGAAGGTTGTAAAGAACTGGGAGCTTTTCTTCTGTGGTGCTATTGGTTTGTGGTCTGGCCTTGTTATTGGTTTTGTCACTGAATACTGCACTAGTAATGCTTACAGCCCTGTCCAAGATGTTGCCGATTCATGCAGGACTGGAAGCAGCAACTAATGTTATATTTGGGTTGGCTGTGGGATACAAATCTGTTATTATATTTGCTATTGCAGTAAGCATTTTATGAAGCAAAGAA
Source organism: Pinus tabuliformis (assembly GCA_031772625.1). Classification (NCBI taxonomy): domain Eukaryota; kingdom Viridiplantae; phylum Streptophyta; class Pinopsida; order Pinales; family Pinaceae; genus Pinus; species Pinus tabuliformis. Next base: position 749,729,770 of record CM062818.1, read on the forward strand.
AGCTGCCGCAGTCGGAAAGTATTGTCATGTCAGGAACAGAAACGCGAATCAAGGTTAACTAATGGAAAAAACAGTGATTCCCATCCAGCTTCGGCATGCAATATCTATTCTCGGGCAGTTCAATGAAGCTAGCAGACTGTTTCTACAGGAAGCTAGCAGACTGTTTCTACAGGAAGACAGAGACTGTTTCTACAGGAAGCTAGCAAACAGTTTCTACAGGAAAGTTTGAAAAGAGGGAAGCCAAAGGAGAAATCGGCCGAGATGCTAGCCAAGGACGTCACCAGGGCCATCAAAGACAAGGGGAGAGATTTGGTTGCTCAGAGGATGAGCAACACTTTCAGTAGGGGGGTGATGATGAGCCCCAAAAATGCACAATTATTTGGGCTCATTCAACCTCCTAATTTGGCTTAGTCCACCATTCTCATTTGTTTATTGCATGTTTTTGATTATTTTTATGTTAATAGAGTGAATTTGGTTAGTCATTATGCCAACAAGTCTAATGGGTGCTTTGTGTAGCCTTGTTGGTCAACTTGGAGACAAAATTGAAGGTCTTAATGAGCACTTGGCAGCCAAATTCGTGGGAGAACAAGCCAGAGGATTTGTAGGAAGGTGTCCCCCTCATTTATGGACCCTTACCTCGAATTCTCCACCATCAGCTCGGAGTTTAAAGGCCACCAAATCAATGAGCTCAAGGGCAGCCAAGCAAGTCAAGTTGGACTGCTGTTAACTACAAGTCTTGGGCAGCCAAGTCCCTAACTTTTAGGAGGACTGTTGGGTCCTCAAATTGTATAAATAAGAAGGCTTGGGGCCTCATTTTGGTTAGCTAGTTGGTAGTCATTTTTGTAGCTAGTTAGTCATTTTGTTTTAGACATTAGTTAGCTAGCTTGTAGTTCGATTTTTAGGCCATGGATTAGCTTTTCTTTCAGCTCATTCTCAAGCTCTCCTTATGGACAGTTTTGATGTACTTTTCATTTCTTGATTAATAAAGATGGATCCAGCTTTGCACCAGCTCTAAATATTTCATGGGAGGCTATAGCTCTTGGGGTTGGGCCTATCTCAAGAGCCTAGTACCTCCCTTGTGTATCTTTATGTGTTTGCTGCGTTCTTGAAATAAAAAATCTGCTCTTTAGATCTTGCTTTGTTATGGTAGTTGGTTTTGATGGGGTAACGTAGCTTTTTATGCTTAGAATCGATTGGTAGGAGTCTGTTATGCATTTAGATATTTTGGAATGCTCTTTCTCACGTGAAGTACATGGTTCTCTTTCCAAACAAAGCTGTTGTTCATTTATTTCATTGACAATTAGATTAAGTTAGCTAGGACTTGGTTTGTTTGCAAGAATTCATTGATTCGTTTAAATGAGCATTTTGCAAGGCATCTCTATCATCTTCATCACCTCCTCAAGTTCTATTTAACCTCTGTCTCACCCAGTTACCCTCCAACTCTCTCATTTCCCACATAGCTCCATCTCCTTCAACTTTCGTTGACATAGCCCTTTACCTTCCAACCTACTCCCTACACTCACTTCCCATCCTATTCTTTCACTTCTAAAGCCATCACCAGCCTCATTCCTACCTTACACATCTCCCTCTACCATTCCATTACCCCTCCATCACTCCAAACACTCACGATAGGTCATCCTGTAGCCATTTGTAGTCATCCTGTAGAAAACAGAGTATCTTGTAGGATCCTCCACAGCCATCCTGTAGGAGGCCACTCTCTCAGTTGCTGAGCATCTGAATGCGAGGAACCTCTATGGATGGGTGCTAAGGATCCCTAGGTACCTCTCCTAACCTTCCCAACCTGTCCCACGCTTTCCTTCCTTCTCCATCCCATCTGCACAACCAAACCCTAGTTAGCACAAGATCACAATCATTCCACACACTTAAAGGAAAAATACAAAAACATAACTTTCATGATGCAAGTAGTTTAGATCCATGCATTTTCACTTATTAGAGGTAATGACAGCATTGGTAGGAGTTGCATTTACATTCTTTGCATTGTAGAGGTTAGACTAGTCAAATTAGGGTTTCCTAGGTTTACATGCTTTGATTTGCTTTCAGTTCATTTTTGTCAAGTAAAGTAGCCTTGCTTTGAGATTAGCTTTCGTCCATCAATTAGCAAGCTTCTTCTGAGAGCCTATAGAAGTTGGCTTGAGCCCTAGCGGACTTGTGCCAGCTGACCAAGTGACAGCTGCGACAAGAGCTAGTACTTGTGCATATAGCACCGTCGCTTCCAAGTTTGTACGAACTACCGGGTTGATAAAATAAGAGACAGGAAGCCCCAGGAGTTGTAGCATTATTGCTACAATACTGGAGCTCACCATCCTTGTTTCATTTTTTAACAAGCTTGACACAAGACAAAGACCTATGCTCATAAAATCCTTGATTCATTTTTTTAATGATCTTGACACAAGACAAGGAACTATGCTCAAGTCTACTATATACAATCTACCTAACAAGGAACTATGCTCTAAAATCCTCTATTCATTTTTTAACAAGCTTGACACAAGACAAGGAACTATGCTCTAAAATCCTTGATTCATTTTTAATGAGCTTGACACAAGACAAGGAAATATGCTCAAGACTCCTTGTTTCATTTTTTAATTAGCTTGACACAAGACAACGAACTATGCTCAAGGCTCCTTGTTTCATTTTTTAATGAGCTTGACACAAGACAAGGAACTATGCTCATGTCTACTCTCTGCAATCTATCTAACAAGGAATTATGCTCTAAAATCCTTGATTCATTTTTTAACGAGCTTGACACAAGACAAGGAACTATGCTCTAAAATCCTTGATTTATTTTTTTAATGAGGTTGACATAGGGAAAGAACTGTCCTCATACCTGATTCAGTTTTTAACGAGGTTGACTCAGTAACAGGAACTATCCTCTGACCATCTGATTCATTTTTTAACGAGGTTGACACAAAAAAAGAACTGTCCTCATACCTGATTCATTTTTTAGCAAGGTTGACTCAGTAACAGGAACTATCCTCTGACCAACTGATTCATTTTTTAACGAGGTTGACACAGGAAAAGAACTGTCCTCATACCTGATTCATTTTTTAGCGAGGTTGACTCAGTAACAGGAACTATCCTCTGACGAACTGATTCATTTTTTAATGAGGTTGACACAAGAAAAGAAATGTCCTCATACCTGATTCATTTTTTAGTGAGGTTGACTCAGTAACAGGAACTATCCTCTGACCAACTGATTCATTTTTTAACGAGGTTGACACAGGAAAAGAACTGTCCTCATTCTTGATTCATTTTTTAACTAGGTCGACACAGTAAAAGGAACTTTCCTCGAACCCACTGATTATGGCTTCCAACTGAAAGAAATACATGTTAATGGACACACCTTGATCATGGCTTCCAAGAGGTCTTCATCAGAAGGAAGAATAGTTCTCTGGAAGGAACACATGTCAGGGGACTCAAGAGTGATAAGAACATCACGTTCAAGTAATCCCATAGAGTTTTCCATGTCAATTACCGAATCTAAATCAAAGGAAGATGAGCAAACAGTGAGAGGCTCACTTACATCGGTGACTGAAAACGTGGGACCAGTTGCCACATAATTAACCCGTGGCAAGGTAGATACCACTTTAGAATCAAGAACATTTAGGGGTGTCATATTATTGGTAGTTGAAACAAGACTAGGGAACGAAAGCTGGTCTATAGTCACAATATTTCCATTGTGAGGGAAAGACATCACGTGAAAGAGTGTCGATACGACAACTTTCATTGCATAAACATAGTCTTTCCCGAGGAGTAAATTGAAATCCAAGGGACCTCGAACTACCATAAGATCAATACAGACAGTTTTACCTTCCAAGATAATAGCAAACTTAGGAAGGATCCCTAAAGGTTCACTAATGGTTCTGTTAAAAGCTTTCAGATTCTGCGTAATAGGCACAAGCTGAGGGGAACCCAAAGCTTTCTAATCAGTTGAGGATAAAATACTAACAAAAGCATCTTCATCTACCTGTGTGTGGTGTATTTCCCTACCACAAGCCTTGACAATGATTTGGAAAGGGATGGAGGAAGGAAGACGAGGTTCTGTCAGTCTATTCCAATCATAGGAAAAGACCTCAATACTTGGAGTGGGTTCTGTAGAAACATGTGAAATGCCCCCTGGCGTAGAAGAATCTAATGTAACAAGAAGAACCTGAGCAGTATGAAGTTCAATCTCTAAAGGGAGAGTGGGATTGACCGAATCTGAAATTGAATCGACCACTTCATCAACTAATGGATCATCAACCTGAGGGATATGAGTTTCTCTCTCCAATGGAAGAGTGGGATTGAGTGTACTTGAAATTATATCAATCAGTCCGTCAGTGGATGGTAGGTTGGGAGAAAGTTTAGGGTAACCAGTTGGAAATTCTTGTTCTGGAACAGTAAGGATTTCCAACAATTTTGAGGCTTCATCCATGTGAGGGAAAATGTGAGTTTGATGACTCCCTTTGCATAACTTACAAGGAAACCTAACTTTACCCTTTTCCCCAGGAACTTGACTATCACTGGTTGATGGATCAATGGAAAGTTGATGAGATTTTTCTAACCATAATTCCAAGACCTTTGGAATACCAGGAAAATTGATAAGGAAGTGGTCACCCTTACAAAGCCTGCAAGGGTATTTAGGTTTACGATGCATGTTGGAGGTTTCCTCAACACAACTAACACTTACAGGCATGGTTGGTTGGTTGAATTCTTTCTTATCTTGCTTCTTCTTCTTCTTCTTCTTCCCTTTCTTCTTCTTCTTAGCCACTTTGTTACTAGCGTCAAGGATTTTACCAAGTGAAAAGGAAGAAATGGAGGAAGAAAAATTAGGAGAAGAAGGTAAAGGGTCAACAGAAGGTTGGTGATGTTGAGATGGTGAACTCTTTTGAGGTGAAGCATTCAGTTGAGGTGGAACAATTGGAGTATTTGGGGCCAACAAAGTTGAAAATAACCATATCGGTAAACCTATTGTAAATCCAGGTAATGAAAAAGTAGCCATATAAGGAAGACCAACATTTCCAAAGTAAGGAAAAGTACTAGGATTCTCGTTAAGAGGGGTTCCTTGGTTGGTAAATTCCAGAACAGTTGCCATTATATTCAACTTCAGTGAATTTTATTAACAATTTAAAACTAAAATTAACAATTCACAATTCATACCTAACAATTAAAATTCGCAATTCACCCCTATGGTATCTAAAAGTAAAAACAATCAAATTAACAAGCGGTATGAAATCTAGGAGTCAAACCACACACAAACAGTAACTTTCCATTCTAAAAACAGTAGTTGGTGATGAAATCCAATGTCGCAGAATTCAATACAGAAAGGGCGGTTGGAACAGTTACCCCGACAACCTGCTTAATGAAATAGACTGGCACAAGTTTCTTCACAAAACCATCTCGAGTGAAGAGAACCCTCCAGAGAGTCCAAGTGAGTCTAGTTGACGTTTGCTTCAGGTACAGTGGGATCTTCACTAAGAGAAATATAAAAAATTCTCTAATGCACTAATTTCATCAAGAAAAACTAATGCAAATAAATTCCAAAACAGTTTTTATTTTTATTTTTGTGTTAAAAACAAGCATAAAAATATGTAAATTCAAATCAAAGAAAGTTGATCTAAATCTACGATTGATTTTTCCAGAATGTATTGTAATCTATGCATAATTCACTTGAAAAGTATGCAAATGTAATCTATGCACATTGTTCATTCATATTCTGAAAATGAGAATTCTAATTATGCAAATGTGATCTATGCAAGAGAATTCTCAAACAAAAGATGATTCTAATGTAATCTAAGAACCAATCAAGTGCAAGTCAAGAAAATTGGGTGAGAGTTCCAAAGATCAAAAAATAAAAACACTCAAAGGCGATTAACACTCATACACAATTTAGCCCCCCTTCCAGGTAATGACCAAAGGAAATCAAATTAAGAATTTCTCAAAAAAGAGACTCAAAACAACCAATTAACTTAATGGAGATTGATGAGATGAAGAATTTGATGAAAGAAACTCATAAACAAGGCTTTTTGATAGAAAACATGCAGATCTGGGTAGACACTAAAAGCCGAAAATAAAAATTAAACTTAACTGGACAAAAACAATTTAGGTTTTTCAAAAAATTTAACAGGGTTCGCAGGCTTCCAGTAGAACCAGATGCGGTACCGCTCTGTGTAGTAAAGAAACAGTGCGGGGATGTCCGCACTATGTTACAAACAGAATGTGCAGTCATCTTAAAACTTTCAAAAAAAAAAAAATATCCAGAACCTAAAAACTACCCAATCCCACACACATCAAGAAAAAACCAGAAACAAGAAACAATTCCTCAAGTCAAAGTAAAAGTAAAGGCATTACACAGACGCGATTGGGCTACAAGATTACCAGAAGTCTTGTGGGAATACAGAACAACATCGAGAAGCACTACTAGTTATTCCCCATATCACCTAGTATTTGGAAAAGAACCCATCTTTCCAATAGAATTTGAAATACAAACCTTGATAACAACACAAGAAGTCGGTCTAGATTTAAATGAGGCCTAGATTAACTACTAGAACAAATCAATGAGCTGGATGAAATCAGGCTCTCCACGCTTCAACATACCGCATTAATCCAACAACAGAGAGCCAAATGGCATGACGCCCTCATCAAAAATAAAGTCTTCCGCGAAGGAGATTGGGCGCTCCTATACGATTCCAGGTTTTAGGATTTTCCGAGGAAACTTCAAACTTGTTGGCTGGGACCATACGAAATCCAGAAGGTGCATGATAATGGCACCATTACTTTAACCACCATTGATGGATATGGACATACCTTTAAGGAAAATGGCCACCGAGTTCGATTGTACCACAAACCACTCACTCGGGAATCCTTCTACCAACAACTCTGGGAAGACTCTGACATGCAGATTCTGGCTAAGGAGGAGAACTCTTCCTCACTTTTGGTTCACTAAGTGATTTGATTGCTTTCAAATTTTGTAGATAATTCTTTTGTTTTCTTTGTGTAAATTACTTTCTGTATAGATCTCTGCATTTCTGCAACTTTTTCATTTTGTTGTTCCTCTCAGATGGAACAACACTTTCACCGTTCTATTTTTCCTTTTCGAAGGAACAACACTTCTGCATTTTTCTATTCCTTTCGGAAGGAACATCATTTTCACCGATTTGCTATTCCTCTTTGAAGGAACAACACTTTTGCATTTTTTTGTTCCTTTTCGAAGGAATAACATTTCCACGATTTTGTTTTTTCCTTTCCGAAGGAACAACATTTTTGCATTTTGTTGTTCCTTTCCGAAGGAACAACATTTCCATTGTTTTGATGTTACTTTCCGAAGGAACAAAATTTTCATGTTTTGTTGTTCCTTTCCGAAGGAACAACATTTCTGCATTTTTGTTGTTCCTTTCTGAAGGAAAAACACTTATGCCTTTTGTTGTTCCTTTCCGAAGGAACGTCACTTTTACGTTTTGCTGTTCCTTTTCGAAGGAACAAAATTTCTGCATTTTTGTTGTTCCTTTCTGAAGGAATAGCACTTTCGTTTTCTATTGTTCCTTTCTGAAGGAACAACACTTTTGTTTTCTGTTGCTCCTTTCTGAAGGAACAACACTTTTTCTTTTTTTGTTTTTCCTTTCCAAAGGAACAACACATTCTTTTTTCTGTTGTTCCTTTCCGAAGGAACAACACTTTTATTTTTTGTTGTTCCTTTCCAAAGGAACAGAACCTCCATTTATTTGTTGTTCCTTTTTGAAGGAACAACATTTTCGCATTTTTTGTTTACACTTGCTTTCTTTGCTATTCCGGTTAAGGGACAGTTGTTGTTCCTCTCAAGGAATAGCAGTTTCGAGTATGTCTTTCCTTTTGCTTGCGGTTTTTGTGTACAATAGTTGTTTTATCTTGAGAACAACATTTTAGAGTGCATTTTCTTCTTTTTTGTGTGTTTTACCATTTAGATCATTTTTGTGAGTCACGGTCATTTAAAGAACAACTATACGTTTATGGAACAAATACTAGAGGATACTAAAATCAACAAATTACATAAAAATCGTTATCTTTAGAAGAAATTGCTTTGAATTGATAAGAGAAAAGAGGAAAGGACACAACTATTGATCATCGTGCTATCATTATTTTACTAATACCAATATGATTGATTATTTTTATCATGATGGTTCTTCCTAAATCCCCATAATTCTCTTTGATCATTATTATTGAATAAGAATAAGGGAATATTTTTCTCTATTGAGATGTTAAGACTTCTTCCATCATCCCTACTTTTAAGGAGTGTTGAACCACCCTCTGTATAAATAGGAAAAGTGTTATATAAAAGAAAATAAGAAAAAGAAAAATGTTTATATGACTGCTAACATGATTTGTCAGATAAAGGATAGGGGGTCTCATCAAGAGCTAGCCTACCATGATCATAAGGAAGAAAGTGAAGTGGCATTCCCACCATGGCCACCACACCAGGGATATGATCCAAGAGGCACATCAGAAAAAATAAAAAATTCTTGGAACAGGACGTCTCATCATGAGCCGACCTACCCACCTTTCACTCCTTCCTGGTGAATGACATTGTGATTCATCTGGTTACCAAGCCAGCATAATGGCCTCCATTCTGACATTGCACAACACTTTCCTAGGCGTACACAAAGGATTATGGTTCCAAACGTGAAATGAACAAATCTATCAAGGTTATGGAGACATGTCGGCAACAGAGCTCTGTTGATGGTACTGAAGTCATATTTCTAATACACCAATAGCAATTATATAACCCTTCTTCTTATATCTTTGTAAATGGTTCAAATGAGATTATGTATACAACCCTTTCGAACCTTTGATACATGAAAATCATTTGCAAATCAATTATGATGGTAAAAGTTGATAATGATCGCATAGGACCTTTTATTCACGTCATTTGTCCTATCCTCAAATTCTCGCATCATATCATGACATTTCCTTATTTATTGGCGATTTTATCATATGCCTCGATCTCAATAATCCGCTTATTTTTGTAAACATGGCATATCTTTATACGTTGTTCCTTTATGACTTTGTACTATGGCAGTTCATCATGCTGCTCCTTCATTTGATGGCCGAGGACGGCCTATTACATTACAGGGGGGCGCGGGTGATTCTCATAATTCGCTAGCATACATGTCAGCTCATCATTCAGAAGAATTATGACTCGAGAACAACAAAGCTTAACGGTATTTTGTTTCCCAATATGCATGGCTTGTTGTTCCAAAGCTATTTCCGTATTTTTCTCTGTAAAAATTAGCAGTAAATTAGAAATTTGAACAGCTTCTTATTCCATCACCTTATCTGTGCTTTCCTAAGAGTGAAATTTGAATAGCCTGTTGTTCCATTATCGTCTATATGTTTTTTTACAGTGTGTGCTAAGCATGAAATAAGATGGGAGGAAGATCAATTCGCAGCGAGCCAAAGGTGTTGATGGTCTCCGATGTTGCACGAGAAATCATAGCAAGGGCAGGATGGATAACTTACCTTAACCGTCTACAGCAATCCAACGAGATAGTGGCGATTGAGTTTCTGTAAAATTTGCAAGAACATATTTCCATGGTGAGAGGGAGACAGATAGCAGTTACTAATGACATAATTGCAGAAGTTTCGGGACTGCTAGCCACTGGACCTGTGTGGACTCTTAAAAAGGTGAGACTGTGAGATGCCATGAAAATCTTCCAAGACGAGGAGCAGAACCTGACTATAAAAGGGAAGGGAGTTCTACCGACAACCTTGGGAAAGCCATGGGCAGAATTGGCGAGAATTATCCAGAGTTGCATCACTTGTAATGGTAGGAAAGACGTGGTAAGACCACACCATCTTAAACTTTTAGCTGTGTTAAAGCAAAAATGCACTGTGAATTTTCCTGCGTTTTTAAATTTTTTATTACACGATGTTGCCCGAAGCATGGAGAAATCTCACCATGTAAAGTCATTAGTAAGCCACCATGGGTTAATATGACTGATAGTCATCTACAGTCTTGCCCAACAGCAGAGTAGTTGGGAAGAACTGATTTTCATGATAGACGGGGGACTCGCTTTGCCAGCCCCAAAATGAAAACATGTTGACAATACATCGAGCAGACCACTGAAACGAAGAAAATCTGTTAGGTTGGAAAGGATTAGAGGAATGCTGGGAAATTCCTAGGGAAATATTAGTCAACCTGAAGAGATACATGATTCAGGAGATGAACAACCCCCATAAGGGGAGAACGAAAAAGAATTGGAGGAAAACAATGAAGGAGAACTGGAGGAGGAGACTGAGCAATCCGGTCGAGAAGAAGAGGAAGCAGAGCAACGCAGTGAAATTCCACTGCAAAACTCGCTGCAAGAAGATGAACTGGACCAAATTCTGGCCAATATGGGCGAATATGTCCAACCTCACAGCCCACTTAACCCCTATACCGAAGAAGGACTGCAGGAGCACTCTGCTCATGATAAAAGTGCATCCGAGGAACTATGTGATGAGGAAGAAGGACTGCATGAGCACTCTGTTCATGATAAAAGTGCATCCGAGGAACTGTGTGATGAGGAAGAGGGAGAAGAGGACCACTCCGCTCATAACGAGAGCGTATCTGGGGATAAGAGTGACGAGAATGAAGAAGAGGAACAATCTGTTGCTAGTCAGAATACACCAGAAGAATTCCATGATGAAGAAGGGGTAGAAGAAGAAACTACCCAGGAAACAACAGAGCAAGCTAGGGTTTCTACCCTTGAAAAAACCGATCAACAGAATACTGAAGAAGCACCGCAAGAAGAAAATAAGGGAATTGGCCAAGGCAAAGGTGCAATACCTGAAGTACATTTACGAGGAGGGACATTTACCAATTATCTTATGATGATATCAAGACAGTTTTCAAAAATTATTCTAGGGAAACTAGAAAGAAGGGTAGGGCTAGTCAAGCTTTAGTCAGTTCATCCTCCTCCAACACATCCATCAAAAGTGAAATTGGGAACATGTTGAAAGACTTTAAGAGTGAAATGATGCATACCCTTTCTCTGCAAATGGACACCATGTAGATCAAGAGGATGCAGGAGGAAGCAGAAAGTGCCTTAGTTATCTTTTTCCCTAAATGCACCAGGAGGAACCATAGAAATGAATTCCCATTGAATCTTATAAATATCTGCTTTGTCTATGAGGAGAACCACTCCACAAAAAATTTTCCTTCTCTTCCTCGATTGAAAGTTGTATATCAAGGAACTGAAGGTGTGACTGAACAACTTTGATATATCAACCAAAGGAGGCCTCAAGGACCTCGACCATACCAGTAAGGCATGCAAGGGGTGTCCTATTGATATTACAGCCCTAACTAGAATGCATCCGTTCCCCCTTGGTGTCCTCATGCTCATCCTTAATGGTCCACACCTTCTCCCTAGTCGTTTGCACCTCAATACCATTCCCAACCTGCCAATCAATCATTTCAACCATATGATTCCCCACAATGTCAATGGACTACACCATCACAGGGGTGGAGGCCCCCATACAAACTATCTCTAGCTGTACTACCTCCAGATCCATCTATGTCACATCTACTTCACCCTTCTCCACCTAAGCAACCTCGGATGCCTACTCAGCCAAATTTGAACCCAAAAAACAAGCAGGTACAACAGTTCTATAGTGGAGAGACATCCTACCCTGCCTATGTTTTGAAATTCAAGAAATCAACCTCAGGTTTGGAAGAGTGCTTCTAGATAATCAACCTCCATCTCCACCTGAGGAGCTTGAAGAGGAAAAGGAAGAGAGTGGTCCTCAAGTCAATCCACCTCCTTTTCCTAAGAGATTAATCCATCCTAGCCAAGACATCCTAGAAGAGACTGAACTTGTGGGTGAATTGAAAAACTTGTGTGTTAAAATCCAACTCCTCTAAGCTATCAAGGATGTCCCCATCTACAACAAGTTAATCAAGGAGAAATGCTTCAAACATCCTGGGAGGAGAAAGAAAGACACACCTACCATTAGTGTCATTAGATAGTTGTCTAACTTATGTTGGGGAGAGTGATTTGCCCGAAGTATGTAGACCCTTGAAATCCTTTGGTAGATGTGCACATTGATGGTATCATTTTCCCCCATAGCTTGATTGATCTTGGGGCTTCCATAAATGTGATGACTAAGGATACTATGCTTAAATTGAATCTCCAAGGATCATTAAGGAAGACCACAATAGTCTTGAAACTTGCAAATAGATCCACAGTAGCCCCTGAGGGATTTGTTGAGGATGTAATGGTCTCCATTGATTCCTGGGAATACCCTACTGACTTCTTAGTTCTCCAACCCATGACCAAGCTCAATGGTTATCCTCTCATCCTTTGAAGGAAATGGTTATCCATTTCTTATTCTTACAAAAGTTGTAGGGTTGGGAATATGACCATTAAAAATGGGCATTTATCCAAAAACTTGGTCTTGTACCCCCTTCTCAACCATACTTAGATAATGAATGCAACCTAATGAATGCAACTTGATTGATAAAATCTTACAGAATCAGACCCCAACACCATGTCTCTTGATGAGTTAGCAAAGAAAGCCGTAGATAACCCTTGGACAGATTTGTGCCTAGCTGACTCAAGTCCTACTCATGTAAAGATGATAGAATTTTGTCCAGATAGAACGTTGAAAATCAACCCCTCTCTCTCTGCACATCAAGAAAAGGAGTTATGTGACATGCTAAGAGAGCATCCAGATGCCTTTGTGTGGAGTTATAAGTAAATCAAGGGAGTGTGCCCTTCAGTGTGTACTCACCATATTTACATCAAGTAATGTTGAAAGCCAGTGCTCCAACTTCATACGAGAATGAACCCAAACCTCAAAGACATAGTTAAAGAAGAACTGCAGAAGTTGTTGGATGTAGGGTTAATTTACCCCATCTCAGAGAGTGAGTGGGTGTCTACTCTAGTTTTGGTCCCAAAGAAGAATGGAAAATGGAGGATTTGAGTGGACTACAGAGAGTTAAACAAAGCCACAAAAAAATACCATTTCCCTCTACCTTTCATTGACCAAGTCTTGGATGGTCTTGCAAGAAAGAAGTTCTTCTCTTTCCTAGATGGATTCAGTGGTTACAATCAGATCTAGATCAGCCCACAGGGCCAAGATAAAACCACATTCACTTTTCCTTGGGGTACCTTTGCTTATAGGGTTCTTCCTTTTGGATTATGTAATGCCCCTGCCACTTTTCATAAGGAAGTCTTGTGCATGTTTGCAGAGCTAGTCCATGACTCTGTAGAAATTTATATGGATGATTTCACTCCCTATGGGTGTGATTTCCTGTTAGGCCCCTATACTACTAGTGTAACCCCTTATTGTTATTAGTAAAACCCACTTATTATATTGATGTACCCATGTAGTGCCCATATTGTTACTAATGTACCCCATAGAAGCCCACTATTGTTATTATTGTGCCCTTACATTATTATTGTTATGTCGGCTTTGATTATGTTATGATCCCTTAGACTCCTATATATAGAAAGGAGGTATTTTCATTTGTATCATCCAAGAATTGTTCATTTATGTAATGTAAAGGAGGTTGCCCCCTTGAAGAGGCTGAATTCTAAGGCGTGGATCTCTCTTTTCTATCTTTTTGTGAGCTGGTTTCATAACATTTGGTATCAGAGCTTTGGATTCTAGGGTTTCGCTGCTCCAAACAGGTCATCGTGGCATTTTCGCTATAACTTTTTTTCTATGATGTTTCAGAAGTCACAAAAAAAACCCATTTGAGAAGAAAGCGCGCTGAACCTTGGGTCCAAATTTCAGAGATTTTCGAGCGATATTTACGGAGATATACTCTGAGGAATTTGGTCTTTTTACAGACTCCTGAATTACATTCAAAACAGGTGACCTAGGGAAAATCGTCATAACTTTCTTTCTAAGCATCGGATTGAAATTTATCAAGAAGGTACAAAAAGAGGACGGACTGTAGTTTGTTTTATATATTTTTTAGAGTAAAATCTTGAAACCGTGACACGTGGCACTTCATACAAGTTCGCTCTAATGAACTAGTTTACAATCAGGTCACTGTGGGAGATTGTGCATAACTCTTTCTTGGAGAATCCAATTTGGATCAGACTAGTGGCATTGGAAAGAGGACACAGAAGGCTACTACAGGTTGCAATTTCAGAACTTAAAGATCCAAAAGTACAAAGTTATAGTCATTTCAAGGTCGAGATCCTAAAATCAAGAAAAAGCAAGATGAGGAAGTTTGATGGCAAGGATCCGGTAAATTGGATACTTCAGATGGAGCAATATTTTGATCTAAATGGTGTACAACTGTTACAAAAGGTATGTATTGCATCTTCATATTTAGAACCAGATCAATTTTTATGGTACAAAGGGCTTTGTTCTCGTAAACAACTTGTTACGTGGTCAATTTTCACGAAGGAAATGATAGCACATTATGAGGATACAAAGATCAACACCTTCTTTAGAGAAACACCACAACAATTGGAAAGGGTGAAAGGTCTTTGTGACATAGTGGAAAGAAAAATTATGGAAACTAAGAAGTGTACCTCTCACAACTATAAAGATGGAAGTGTTGTTTCTCCTAGCTTTCCACAACCTACAAGGGTTACACCACAACAATTGGAAGAAAAAAGAGAAAAGGGGATTTGTTACAATTGTGATAGCAAATGCACTAAAGGTCATAAGTGTACTGAGAAGAAATTATTTTACATAGAGTATGAAGAGGAGGAATAAAAGGATCAAGAAACATCAAAAGAAGAAGATATACGTCAGGACCTTACCCCAGATAAAGAAGAAATGAATCAGAACATATCTTGTAAACTATTGGCAAGAATGACCACTCCTCAAACTCTCAAGATAGAAGGACATATCAAGAAGAAAAAGGTGCAAGAAGTGAAAGATCACATCAAGAAAGAAGAAATGAATCCAGCCATATCTTGTAATTCGCTGGTTGGAATTACCACTCCTCAAACTATCAAGATAGAAGGACATATCAAGAAGAAAAATGTTCAAGAAGTGAAAGATCACATCGAGCGTCAAGAAATGAATCCGACCATATCTTGTAAAGGATTGGAAGAAATTACCACTCCTCAAACTCTAATGATAGAAGGACATATCAAGAAGAAAAAGGTTCAAGCAGTGAAAGATCACATCAAGCATCAACAACAAGTTCTCCGACATTTAAAGGATAACGCCACTTCGGTGCAAAATCAAATGAAACAACAGGTAGATCAACATCATAGTGAAAAAAAATTTGATGTAGGTGGCCGGGTATTTTTACTGCTACATCTAAAGCAAGCTATTTATGAGAAGGAAATGTTTGCAATACTACATGCACTTAAATGACGACCTTACCGAATGGGAAGACTCTTCAAGGATGAGGATGTGAAAGCATTGTTTTGTGCTATTTCTATTATCCAACCAGATTGGATAAATGAAGCAAGGGATCAATGGAAGAAGGACAAAGAAGTATGGCCACTTATTCAAAAGTTGCAAAAGATCCCAATTCAAACAATATTTCCAGATATTAAAAAGGAAGGAAAAATCATATTGGAACCTGGAGCAGTCATAGAAACAAGAACCCGACAAATACGAAATCGATCAATTTCAGAGTATCTCATCAAGTGGAAGAACTTACCCGCTGAAGATTCCACATGGGAGAACAAGAATTTTATACAGAAGCATCAAGAACTACTCAAGCGTTGAGGACAATGCTTTTTGAAGGAGAGGGGCATGTTAGGCCCCTATACTACTAGTGTAACCCCTTATTGTTATTAGTAAAACCCACTTATTATATTGATGTACCCATGTAGTGCCCATATTGTTACTAATGTACCCCATAGAAGCCCACTATTGTTATTATTGTGCCCTTACATTATTATTGTTATGTCGGCTTTGATTATGTTATGATCCCTTAGACTCCTATATATAGAAAGGAGGTCATTTCATTTGTATCATCCAAGAATTGTTCATTTATGTAATGTAAAGGAGGTTGCCCCCTCGAAGAGGTTGAATTATAAGGCATGGATCTCTCTTTTCTATCTTTTTGTGAGCTGGTTTAGTTCTCTCTCCATGGTTTTTTGACATAACCAACTACTTATTGGTTGCACGGTTCCCCAAGGAAAAGAGCAGAATGATAAGAAAGAGCACCCCATTCACTTTGGATTGGGGGAAATATAATCAAGCTAGGCCTAGATCAAATTTTGAGGAGATGTGTCAGGGAAGAGGAAGTCTTTGACATCCTTCTGGCCTATCATGATGGGCCTTATGGAGGTCACTTTGCAGCTAAGAGGACAACCTTCAAGGTACTGCAATCTGGATACTACTAGCCCACTCTCCACCAAAATGAAAGAAGATACACTAGTTGATGTGACCAGTGCCAAAGAATGGGGAAACCTACTCCCAGGGATGAAATTCCTTTGCAACCTCAAGTGACTCTTGATCCATTTGACAAGTGAGGCATGGATTTCACTGGGCCCATTGATCCACCATCAGGGCATAAAAAGTACAATATTGTGTGCACTGAGTATTTGACAAAGTGGGCTAAAACCAATGCTATCAAGGTAGAAACAGAGTAGAAAGTGGCTGAGTTATTAAGGGAGAATTTATTTTACAAGTTTTGGTACCCTAGAGAACTAGTCACTGACGAGGGAGCTAAAATCACCTCACACCTGATTGAAAATTTGTTGAGGCAACATAAGATCAAACAAAATAAGTCAACTGCATATCTTCCTCGGGCCAATGGAAAGGTCAAGGTTACCAACAGAGCATTGGAAGGAATTCTAACAAAGGTTGTGAGAAGCAGCAGAAAATATTGGTCTGACAGACTAGTTGAGGCCATTTGGGCCTATAATACAACCTGGAAGACAACCACTGACTTCACCCCTTATGACTTGGTCTATGAGAAGAAGATTCTGATCTCCATTGAGTTTGAGTACAACAATTTGAGAATGGTAGCATAATTGGATTTAGATTGTACAAAGGAATAGTAAAAGAGGTTGTTCCACCTCAATGGTTTTGATGAATTCAGGATGCAAGCCCTCCTACACACAGAAGTTACTCAAGTACAAAGAAAGGTTTGGCATGACAAAAACATCAAAGACAATTTTTTTCAAGAAGGTGATTGAGCTCTCGAATATGACTCCAGGATCAAGGACTTCAAAGGAAAATTGATGACTAGGTGGCTAGGCCCATATCTGATAGAAATTTGTCATGAAAATGGGGCTATTCAAATAAGGACCATTGATGAAGAAGGTATCCCCTTTCTTGTCAATGGATATAGATTGAAAGCCTATAGAAGACCTTTGTCAAGGGAAGAGTTCATCAATACCTTCAATAAGGAAGTGAATGTGCTTGGAAGTGTCTTAGCTTCCAGCTCACCAAATTCTTGAAGATTGTTTTTATTTTTGAATAAATGAAAAAAAAGGGGAAAACGATAAGGGACCTAGGTGAAAACCTCTATGAGGCACCTAAGGCCAAGTTTTTGGGTTGAAAACCTCCTTGAGGCAGCCCAAAAGTGAAAAAAGAAAGAAATAAAAAAAGGATCCTTGGGTGAAAACATCCCTTGAGGTGCCTAGGGTAGGCAGAGAGCTTGAAAACATCTTTTGAAGCAACCTACATGTCTTTCAAAAAAAATGGAATAAAAAGAGAAAAGAAAAAAAAAAAACCAAATGCCATGGCACGGACCTCAAACATGCCCACTAATAAAATTTTGTGATTTTTGCAGGTTTTTGAAGAAAATAAAGGACTCATAGTTCATGGGACAACAAGCCAAGCATGACCCCATTCTTCCTCCATTCACTTCATATCTCCCATGCCTATTATGTCTCCATCATCCATCCTCACTTCCAGGCATCAAAAACCAGTTTTTATGCAATTTTCTGACTTCTATAGGGTTTCATGTAGTTACTACACGAGTTTCCTCTAGTACTACAGGATGTCCTGAAACACTATAGACCTGAAATTATGATTGGAAAATGACGATGCAAGCCCATTCTAGGTTGAAAGAAGGGACCAAACACCTCACCACCTCTCACCCAATACTAGCTCATCACCATACCAACCTCTGCGTCCATTAAAATCCACTCAGAAAAATGAAAAAAAATAGAAAGAAAAAAATCAAGGCTCATGCCATCATTGACCTCACTCACCTACCACTCCCTCTCCTCCATTTCCATCCTTCCACTCCTACAACACCACCCATTCCTCCTCCAAGTGAAAAAAAAATCTAAAAAAATGATGAAAAAAGTCAGTTACATGATTTCCTATAGTAACTAGAGGAAACCCTGTAGCAGACTGTGTTATCACAACAACAATTTCTCCATGCATTCTTCTTCAACACCCATGCAAGAAAAGAGCTCTTCCATCCCTCCAGACAATATGACTTCCATCTAGAGCTCAGCAGTAGCAGTAGAGACTGAGAACCTACACACAACAACAAAGAAGACAACCACATCAACAGGAAGAAATATACAGAAGAGTGACCAAGGAAAAGCACTTACCTGAACAAAAAGAAGAAAAAAAGAGTCACCCTCCAACATGCATCAACAAATGATGGTGAAGGGTTCTTCCCTGTAGTTCATTGTCGATAGTAGGAGCCAAAAGAAAATCATTTTAGAAGAGGTCATGAAGCAGATAGGTCTACCGACTACATCACATATGTAGTCGTACACTAACGAGTGGCATCACCAAGGATGAGATATCCACATTATCCAATAGCGCCACCTTCCCTACAACATCAAGCCCTTCACGGATGACGTACTATGTGATATTTCTCCTCTTGAAGTTTGTGATGTATTATTAAGACAACCATATTTGTGGAAGTGGCATGTTGTATGAGAGTATAGACCTCGCTCTTTTATTATTACTTTGGGCACCACTACCCAATGCACCGCTACCCAATGGATCGATCTATCGATGCTCTGTTATGGAGAATGACTAGATCAAGAGGCAGATTCAAGAGTTATTGCAAAAAGGGCACGTCAGGCTAAGAGTGAAAAAAAAAAAGAAAAAAAAAAGATCCCTGGGTGAAAACCACCCTTGAGATGCCTAGGGTAGGCAGAGAGGTTGAAAACCTCCTTTGAAGTGACCTACATGTCTTTCAAAAAAAATGGAATAAAAAGAGAAAAGGAAAAACAAAAACAAAATGCCATGGCACGGACCTTAAACATGCCCACTAATAAAATCTTGTGATTTTTGTAGGCTTTTAAAGGAAATAAAGGACTCATAGTTCATGGGACAGAAAGACAAACATCACCCCATTCTTCCTCCATTCACTTCATATCTCCCATGCCTATTATGTCTCTGTCATCCATCCTCACTTCCTGGCATCAAAAACCAGTTTTTATGCAGTTTTCTTACTTATATAGGGTTTCCTGTATTTACTACAGGAGTTTCCTGTAGTTACTACAGGAGGATGTCCTGAAACACTATAGACATGAAATTATGATTGGAAAATGATTATGCAAGCCCATTCTAGGTTGAAAGAAGGGACCAAACACCTCACCACCTCTCACCCAATACCAGCTCATCACCATACCAACCTCTGTGTCCATTAAAAGCCACTCAGAAAAATTAAAAAAATAGAAAGAAAAAAAAATCCAAGGCTCATGCCATCATTGACCTCACTCACCTACCACTCCATCTCCTCCATTTCCATCCCTCCACTACTACAACACCACCCATTCCTCCTCCAAGTGAAAAAAATCTTTAAAAATGATGAAAAAAGGAAGTTACATGATTTCCTATAGTAACAAAGCAAGAACACTCAAATTGAAGGCTGCCAAGTTTTGTATCTTGAATTCTGCATTGTATTGGAAAGATCCCGGTGGAATTTTGTTAAACTTTCTGGTGGAAGAGGAGGCAAAGAAAGTCATGGAGGATTTCCACGGAGGAGAGTGTGGTGGAAATCTTTTTTGGAAATCAACAGCGAACAAAAATTTGAGAGAGGGGTACTACTGGCCTACTTTGTTTGTTGATGTGCATAAGATGGTAAAGCACTGTCATAAGTGTCAAATTTTTGAAGGGAAACAGAAATTACAGCCTTTGCCACTTAAGCCTATCGAAGTGAGCACTCCATTCCAGCAGTGGGGGTTGGATTTAATTGGGTAAATTCATCCCGCCTCTTCTGGACAGCATAGGTGGATCCTTACAGCAACAGACTATTTCACAAAATGGATTGAGGCAGCACCTACCAGACAAGCGACAGACACGGTAATAATTTCATTTCTTGAAAATAACATCTTGTCTCGCTTTGGTTGTCCAAACAAAATAATCACTGATAATGCAGCAGCTTTCAAATCGCAAAGGATGGTAGAATTTTGTCACAAATATCACATAATTTTGGGTCATTCAACTACCTATCATCCGCAAGGAAATGGATTGGTGGAATCTTCGAATAAATCTTTGGTCAACATCATCAAGAAGCTGCTGGAAATAAATAAGAAGAGCTGGAACAAGAGGCTGGTCCATGCACTTTGGGCAGACCGAATCAGTCAGAAAAAGTCTATTGGTATGTCACCGTTTGAGCTGGTTTATGGAGTAAACACAGTATTTCCCGCTTCTCTTGCTGCCCCAGTGGTCAAACTTCTTCAGGAGGCCAGCAGTGAGGAAGATCCCATGCAGAGAAGGCTGAATCAAATGATACACTTGCAGCAAACAAGAGAAGAAGTTTTCAAAAACACATCCAAGTTGCAGGAGAGGATAAAGAAAATTTATGAGAGAAAAGCTAAAGCGGACAATTTTCAGTTGGATGATGTGGTGTTGAAGTGGGATGCAAGGAATGAAGAAAAAGGCAAGCATGGAAAGTTCAAAAATCTGTGGAAAGGTCCTTTCAAAATCGCAGCATATAGAGGTCAGAATGCCTTTCTTCTGAAGGAAATGAATGGGGAAGACTGTCCTGGAGGGCTGATCAATGGTCGGCTGCTCAAGCGGTATCATTGTTGATCTATTAATGTTGCTTCCACTGTCATTGTAAATACCATTTTTATTTCAGTTTGTTTCAGTATGTAAAGTCAGTTTTTGAGTTATTCCAATTGTCAAGTTTGAGTCAATTTCTTGGTTATTCCAGTTGTATAAACAAGTCAGAGTCTTGTGCTGTTTATTAAAATGATGGCTCCATAGCCCAATGGACAAAAGGCACTATCTAGCTCCTCCAGAGATCTGTTGTTCTTGGCACCTCCAAGGAGCTACCATCCCCCATTGGAGCCAATGTTAGAGTCGGTCTGGTCAGCCCTCCGTCAGAGATCAAAGCTCTTTGTGCATTTCAATTTTAGGTGTCCCGCTCCATCCACTCAGCTGCATTTCGCTAGGGACATGTCATGATCTGACGGAGAAAGTCATGCTACTCATTTTCCCTCATGTCTGGTCCCTGCTGGTCCAGGTCCTGGTCCATAATCATTGAATTTCATGATAGTCAAGGTCTGGTCATATTACCGGACAAAGTCCTTTTTATTGCTGGGTCTAGGAAATCATCAGTGTGGTCTTTGAAAAAACATGTCTAGAACAAGTCATGCAGGGCAGAGGGAGATCTTACACAGCTATGGTTCAGAAAGCATCATCATCACCTGAAGAGACATCGACTCTTCTTCAAAACTCTGTTTTGAAGAAAAGTCAAACAAGGTCAACTATGACAAAATTTTCCAAAAAATCGCCAATTGAATTTGTCAGATGCAGTCAGGGTTTTCATGGCCAGGTGCCCAGTCACACAATCCCTGCAAAGAAATGCCGAAAATTTCATAATGAGAGCCAAAATTTCAAAGAAAAAATGAAAAGCAGAGTGTTTTAAAGTCAATGAAAAGTGCAAAACTCAAACATTAGAAAGTGGGTCTTCAAAGAGGAAAAAATTAAACCCAACTCTCCCAAAGCCTATATATACTTGTTTTTGCCCAAAAGAAAAACCATTTGTGCTTTGGCAAGCTTGGAGAGAAATTACAAAGGTGACAGAGTAAATTCATGAGGGTTTGAGTGAGGGAGAGCCGGTTTCCAAAGGGCGTGGCGCACACACCAGGGAGTGCAGCGCACACAGAGGGCGCGACGCATTGGCAACCAGCCCGCAGTGAAAAATCAACAAGGGCACGACGCACTCAGGGCGTGCGGCGCACTGGGCTTGGCGCACGACGCACATAGCCAGGGAGCTCAAAACACTTGCAAATTGGTTTTATATCCCGGTTGAAGGCTAGCAAGCAAGAGGTAGGCTCAAAAGAAACCTATTCTCTGTCAATTTGGTCAATGACTGGTGTTTCTAAGATGTTGAATGATATCTAAAGCGCATTGGCCATCCATGAAAACAATCATCAAAGCAAAATGATAAACGGGGTTTGCAAATTTGTGAAGACGCCACCAAGGTTGCTCCCATCCCCTTGTCCCCTCACTCCTCATCATTTGTCACCTCCATGCCCCCTTGTCTCCTAAGGAAACCCCCTAGAAATCTCCACTAAGACCCATCCCCGGAGTTCCAAGCAAACAAGTGTCGTTTGACAGTGCGCGATGCACACACAAGGTGGTGCGGCGCACTCAGGGTGCGCGGCGCATTGGGAGCCTGGCCACAGTGTCAACATTGCACTGGTGCGGCGCATACACGGCTCACGGCGCACTGGGAAAAGCGCGTGGCACACAGGCCTGTGAATCCAAAAAAGCACCGAATCGCCCAAATTTTTATAAATGGCTCTCCAAATTGCAAAGGTGGCCCTAGATCCTTTCACCATTGATCCTTAACTCAAAGAAAAAGACGATTTTGGTGACCATGAAATCAAAGGCGAAAATTTTATTAAGCAAACACAAAAATGACACAAAAAGGGTAAAAAGCTAGGGTTTTGCTACAGTAACATGATTGCTAAATATGCTCCTACCCTACCTCTATCAGCTAATTCCCCTGGAGCAGTTTCCCCTAATAGTTACCCTAGCTACATTGCAATCATATCCATTCGTCCCCTTATTCCCATAGCTCAAAATATCCCAAACCCTACCCCATCAAAACCATACCCCAAACACTCCCAAATCCGTGGTAAATTTCTCCTTTAAACCCCTATTCCCCTTTTCATCATTCCCCTCCTAACACTTCCCTGTTTTATTGTCCCCTTGGTGACAAATTTTGGAGCATCTATCAGTTTCATTGGATTCAGAGGGCAGCATAAAACTCAGGGTACAAGCAGCAGTAATGGCATTAGAAAATTCATCAGAGTATGAGGAGGGGACCCACAGTGACACATATTCAGGAGAGAGGGCCCATAGGAGACATCATTGGAGTGGCAGACATCTTAGAGATGAGCCAAGCACCCTCACTGAGCTGCAGGCATGCCCACTTGCCATGTCTTGTTTTCAATGCTTGGCATGCAATGAATTTTTTCAAAGGGTGGCTAATGTCAAAGTCCATCACGAGTTGGCCCACCTTTTTGCACTTCATCTACAGGGAGGCCAATCTGTCCTGGCTGGGGTCACTTTCACCTTAACATCGGAGGCTATATCAGTAGCAACAAGGTTACCAAACATTGGGGAGCAGTGGCATAAGAAGAAGAAGGTGGAGAGGCATCACTATGAGCCTTACATCAAGGACAGCTGCTTGAGCCAGCTCACCAGAGTTTTTCCATTCAGATTCTTGAGGGATGAGCATGCCCCACTCATGAGATTGATCATGAAGTATTTTAGTTGCGAGGGGAGGTTTTCTCGCCTTTATGCCTATCACATCCACTTGCTCATGCACTTCACTAGGGTGCGGATGATGAGCCTCCCATTTTTCATCTGCAACAACATTGAGAAGATGAAAAACTTCTTGCAGCGCAAGACCCAACGATAGAAGCTAAACAGTGTATATCATTTTACTCTCATCCGGATCTTGGTAGACCATCAGTTGGGATTGCAGGGTATTGCTTGGGAGGACTTCATCTCCCGTGATTTCTTCAGCGCCCCACGAGTGATATCAGATGAAGAACACGAGATGGGAGGTCCTTCACATCAGTTTGAGCCTGATCTGGGAGGTCCTTCACATCAATTTGAGCTTGAGATGGGAAGTCCTTCACATCAATTTGAGAGCCATGAGACTGCCACCATGCGAGTTTTCATCACATATCAGAGAGGCTATCCGAAAGGCACCAAACCGTTGTTTGCAGCAGCAAAGCGAGTGTTATCTCCACCCGGGGTGGAAGGGGCCTCACTTCCGCCATCAACATCACAAGAGCAGGGTAAGGGAAAAGAACCAGTGCAGGAGGAACGTCCATCAGGCGAGAAGGAGACCGAGTTTGTTCTCCTCCAGGATGACGAGACAGATGCAGAACCAACCAATGAGGAGCTTATAGAGATATCAGGGAGCAGCAATCAGAGATTGAAGACATGACCATTGATCTAGAAAGGGCCAAGTGGAACATGAACTACCTGGAGCGGTGAAACAAACAGCTTGAGGACCAACAGACGATCATGGAGCTGCAGAACATTGGCGCTGCTCAAAGAAGAAGGGTTCTGCTCAACTCT
Source organism: Pinus tabuliformis (assembly GCA_031772625.1). NCBI lineage: Eukaryota > Viridiplantae > Streptophyta > Pinopsida > Pinales > Pinaceae > Pinus > Pinus tabuliformis. The sequence goes on from CM062818.1 coordinate 749,754,187, forward strand.
TTGGAGCAAGAAATCAATGAAGACCGAGAGTCCAACCTTGAGAGGGTCAACATGTATTTGGAGAGGTTGTTGGACAAAGAAAACAGGGAGAAAGACATGCTGAGGCGCATGACTCATCACTACCAGGCCCGAAACATGAGTTCCAAAGTAAGAATCAGGAGCCTAAAGGCAAAATTGCGCAAAGCGACAAAAGAGGCAAAGGAGGCAAAGGAGCAAGATCAGCTTCAAATCTTGGCCGAGGCTTCCTTGGCATAGCAAAGCACTTCATAGGGAACCTCCAGCCCAAATTTCAAAAAATTTGGGCAAATTTTCGTCACAGGAAATTTTTTTGGGTATAAAATAGGAAATTCCTCCCTGTGCGTCGTGCCACTAGCGCGTCGCTAAAAATATAGGACTCTAATCAAGGAACGGCTTGCATATTTGGATTCAGCATCAAAAAATATGTCTACTAGTGTCTGAGCAAGAAATTTTGACAAGTTTTGTGTCTTCTAAAGGTCAAAAAACACCAAAATATGGCCTCTCTGCCACTTTTTTGACACACAAAAAGCAGTCTTGGGAGAATGAAGATTTGGAGGGGCAAATGAGCACCAAATTGAGAAATTATAGTGGGGTTAGAAATTAGACAGGACAGGATTTCCAACAAGCCCACTTGGGCACATTTTGGACACATGCAAGTGCCCCAAAACAGGCTCTAAAGTGGCGCAACGCACAGAGCATTTGGCGCGGTGCACACGGGAAAAAACAGCCAATTTGCTCCCGTTTCGCGACATTTCGGGTCGCGACTTCTCCAAGTGGGACCGATCATCTACACTTCGGTTTTTTGGCACAAAAGGTGGCATTTAAAGAGTTTTCTCTCCAGATGGGCATCTATCCAAGTGGCAAAAGAATGCAGAGGGTCACCCAGCCAAATGTCATGCTTGAGAGCGCTGCACCTGTAGCTGATGGTTGGCTCTCCATCTCCTTTTCGAAATGATTTGAGTAACTTCCCAACCCGTGGGCATTCCATCTCTTCTCTACACTTTCTATATATTGTATGCAAGTTATTTGCAAAAGCTTGGCTCGATTGTAACTTCTGGGAGACTGTGGGAAAGAAACTCTGTTTCTGCACTGTGTATTTTTGACAGAGAATTAATGAAAGGCAGTGGCTCTGTTTCATGAGATTCTTGTGGTCGTGAGTGTAGCAAATGTGTTCTTCTGTTCCATATGTATCTTGTTATGTTTCATATTTCATTTCATGCTTTATTTCCGTGAAATTTTCTAAGTGAGATTAGGTAGAATTCAATTTATATTGCTCTGCCGGTGGGAAAATTTCATGTGCAGTGTTATTCTTCTGTTGAAAATGATTCATGCGACCATGTCCTTTTCACTCTCTTCAGAAATATTTCCATTCCGCATTACCTTAACCCGAAATTGTTGCGCTTGCCGCCTACCTTGCCTCACGAAATAATTTGTGCCTTCATTTTCATTTCTCTGTTCTTTGCTAAGTGCCAATCCCATATACATCCTAGAAGCTCGATCACTTCATAAAATCTTTTCCAAAATCCCTTTTCACTTACTAGCCTAAGGTAAATATTGCATTGTGAGTCATCTCAGACCATTTTGCCTATCCATTCACTGAGCGTGACTCGGAGAGAGCCCTCTCCTGCTCTGGTAGGGCTAGCTACCAGACTGAGCGTGGTTTGTGGTTATCCTAATTTTTGCCTTCTTTCAACCTAAGGCAGATTTAGGTGCTAACACAATACATATTCTCCTATGGATAGCTTGATATTATGGCACTTTCCAGAGAAATTTATGGTTCCTCCATTTGCAACCATCACTTGACACGTTGGTGCTAGATATAGGAAGCAATTCAATTGCTTGACTATCTGATAATGAATAAAATTATGGGTACTACCCGAATCAATCAACACTTTTACTTTTTTCTTCTTGATATGCCCTTCTATCTTGAGAGTTTGAGGAGTGGTAATTCTTGTCAATGCATTACAAGATATGGTGAGATTCATTTCTTCTTCCTCTAGGGCTGGTTCCTGGTGTATATCCTCTTTTTTTGACATTTCTTGATCCTTTTCTTCCTCCTCTTCCTAATTTATGTAAATTAATTTCTTCTCAGCACACTTATGACCTTTAGTGTATTTTCTATTACAACTGTAATAGAAAACTTTTGCGCTTTTTTCTTCCAATTGTTGTGCTTTCAAGCTTGTAGGTTGTGGAAGTATAGAAGCAACAACACTTGCATCTTTATAGCTGTGAGTGGTAGGATTCCTTGTTGCCATAATTTTGATTTCAACTTTTCTTGCCAACCTGAATGCCTTCTCCAATGAATCAGATTCCCAAAGACAAACCTCATGTTGGATGTTATCCTTTAAAGTCCCTATGAAGACATTAATCATATGCTCCTTTGGAATATCCTTTACCTTATATTCAATTTTTGGAATTCCTCAATGTGCTCCACCATTGAAGCCCTTTGTTTGAGATTTGTCAATTGGCTAAAGAAGGTGTTGCTCTTTGTATCCTCATAATGTGTTGTCATTTCCTCCGTAAAAATTGACCAAGTGGAAATTATTTTACAAGAGAAAATCCATCGATACCATACAAACCGATTGGGTTCTAAATATAAAGTTGCAATGCATCAAACTTCTGTAGTATTGTCATCAAACTTCCTCATATCGATCTTTCGAATATGGTGGGTCTTCAATCCAAAGTTAGAGTCCATGAAATCATGATTAACATTTATTTTGTTCTCATCATGAATTTCCTCTACTACCTTTTCGCCATTAGGAAGCATTTATTGTAGTAACTTTGCCAAAAATCCCTTCAAACCTTCCATGTCTTTCTTCAAATATTCAATGTTTCCTTTCAGTTTTGATTCTAAACCATCCATCTTAGATTCCATGCCATTCTTCAAACCATCCATCTTAGCTTTTGTTACTTTTTGTGAGAGTGAAATTTGTTGCACTTGGTCTCGTAATTTTGATATATCATGTTGCATTTATTCCTCTTCTGCATGAGTCATAGTAGAGATTTTGGGTTGCTTACTAGTTATTTCCATTTTCTTTCTTCATGGCATAAATTAATGATAATTATGCTTCACTATGCCCTTTGAATCACTTCAACTATTTTTTCAAACAAAACTTATGCAATTTTTAAAAAAATTACACACCTTTTTTTCACTTTGTAGGAGCTTGATATTGAATTTGTTATATCTCTGTAATTTCAGATCTCAAAGGTCTGAAATTTGGTCATGTGGTAGCCCAATTAGTCCTCTTTACAACCCCACAAGTCTGATCAAGATTGGATTATCCAATAAATATTTATGCCCAATCTCCCACGATGGCCTCATTATAGACTAGTTCAGTAGAGCGAAGTTGTACGAAGTGCTACGTGTCATTGTTTCAACCTTCGGCCCTAAAAACAATACCCAAAAAACAAAATTTTGTCCTCTTTCTGTCACTTTTTACGAAATTTGAATCCGATGCTCAGAGATAAATTTATGATGATTTTACCAAGGTCACCTATTTGAGATGGAATTCAGGAACGTGCAAAAACCCTAAATTCCTTGGATCATATCTCCGAAAATATAGCGAGATGAGATCTGAAATTATGACATGAGGTGCATCATGATTTCAGCCCAAATGGTTTTTAATTTCAGCTTCTGAAACTTCGGACAAAAAAAATTAGAGCGAACATTCCATGATGACCTTTTTTGAAGTAGCGAAACCCTAGAATCCAAAGCTAATGTTATGCAACAAGCACACAAAATAGAAGAAGAGATAGATCAACGACTTTAAAATTAGCCTCTTCAAGGGGGAAACCTCCTTCACATTACACAAATGAACAATTATTGGATGATACAAATGGCAAGACCTCCTTTCTATATATAGGAGTCTCAAGGGTCACAATATAATCAGAGCCTAGATAACAATAATATTATAAGGGAACAACAAAAACAATAGTGGGATTCTATGGAACACAATAATAACGACAATATAATAAGGGGCTTCCACTAATAAGAATAAGGGTTTACACTAGTATTATAGGGACCTAACATTATTTTAGTAGAAATTAGAGCCAATAGCCCAATATATCAAAGTGGGGGTACCATTTGGCTATTGGAATAATTATCAGTATCTCGTGATACAAGTAAACAACGACAAAAGTAAGGTGGTGTTTGGACCATAATTCATAGGCAAGATGTTTATGCTTAGTGTCAACCTCATTTGGGAAAATGAGCATCTAAATCCCTTTAGGGGAAGAATGATCAAAGTGGGAGTAGTTAAATCCTTTTCCCATTGGTTTCAAAGGGGAATAATGATCATCTATTAGCACCTCAAAGCCAAGAGGAGAATGATAAGTCATTGGCACTTCAAAAGAAAATGAAGAGAGTGAGCAAACAATGGTAGTTTCATGAGTCTAACTTAGGGATTTAAGCCCAAAAGCCATCAATGACTAGTAATGTTAGGTTGTATTTCCATCAATGCCAAAAGGGCAGATTGTTGAGTATGTTGTCATTGTTGTCAAGTCTAGCTAGTGATGTCAAGTGATATCAAGTTTAGGGGGATCTTGTTGAATTTTCATGCATGATGCTTATGTTGTTATTGATGTCTTGATTGTTTCTATTAAAAATGTTCTAAGCTCATGATGACTTGGTTGTTTTTTAGTAGCCCATCTTAGAAGGCACTTTGTTTGCAAGTAACTTGTTCAAATTCACATGAAAATTGTTTGGTTGGATAGCTCTCTCAGAGAGCTTTCCATTGGTATATGGCAATTATTCTAACTCTTCAATAATGAAGAAGAATATTAAGTTTGAGGTAATGGATTTTAATAAAGATGTGGACCCTAGTGGACCCTCGATGACATGGCAAGGTGACTTGGCAGAGACAGGTGGTAGATGATGATGTGGCACCCTATGGTCACGACACATGACAGGTGGATTTGGCCTTTTTGGGTAACCAAGTGGTCCTTTTTCAAGTAACACGTGCCAATGACGTGGTGGTGATGTGGCATGACAAGTGGGAGACAATTACTTGGAAGTGATGTGGAAAAGACATGGCCCATTATCCATAAGCCACTGGCGCATGTTAGTGGTCGCATGTAGTGGACCGCATTAACCTCATTTGGCACCACGTTGCACAAAAGTAAACTGCATAGGACAAAACCTTCAACTCCTCCAACCTGCCGCCCCCTCACTTGTTAAAGTGTGGATAGGTGTGGGAGGAGGGGGGTTGAAGTGATGCCTTTGTCATTTGATTTTAGTAGATCACTAGATCACAGGGCACACTTTAAAAAAGTGGGGGATATTTAATTTCACATAGGACAAAATACAGACCCCCACTCCTCCCACCCTCTTATTAATGTTCATATATTCATGGGGGAAGTGACTTCTCCATTGTTGAATTGAACGGGTCATTGGGTGCATCTTTGAAATTATTGGGTATTTAACACTGGCGAATTGCATAGGTCCAGACTTAAGCGCCATGTTAGGTGTAAGCACTCGGTTTTGACCTATGGTCATATGTTCTAGAGAGCATGAAAATAACGGGATACAATTGGATAAAATTTTGCATTTGGACACCAACTTCGCTTAAATGTTGACACTATTAAATTCCACCAAAGAACAAATATGAAGATGTTATGCCTATAAATAGGAGGATTTATTGAAGCATGAATTGTACAAATTTGAGGGATGCTAGAAATGAAACAACGTGAATATGAAGAGGCTCAAGTTCTCATATCGTGAAGGAAAAAAATTGATACAGTAAGGTGAAGAGTTTCCATGGGTAAATACCATGGGTCAACACCCATGGTAAAGTAGGCTGAAAACTATAAATACATATAAAAACAATAAAATAGAAAATGGATTTATACAATTGAAATGAGAGTGAGCTAAAGTCGTTGTGTGTAAGAAGAAGAAATGGAGATCTGAAGCGGAGTAGAAGGGTTGTAGATAACCTTAGAGTAGGAAGGAGCATAGGCTCGAGGAAAGAGATGCAGAATAGAGACAAAGATTATAGATGTGATTGAGTGAAATGTTGATAGATTGAGTATGTTTGAGATGCAGTTAAATATCTAGGTAAGTTAGAGTTGAAGCAAGAATCAAATAAGATTGAAGATTAAGAAGAAAATAAAGAATGTGGGTATGTGTTTCAAATGGATGAAAGACGTATCTAATAGGCTAAGTGGGTTGGTGCCTGCAAATCAGGGGATACGAGTCTCCTTTAGGTGGGTACCTATAAAATTCACGGAGTTAGTGCTTCGTTTAGGTCCATGCCTATAAAGAAAGGGGGTTGGTTCCTCTTGCAAGTGGGTGTTTACAAATAAGGGGATGGGCATCTCCTTCTGGTTGATGCTAGTAAATTTTATATAACATTGGAATGGAGTCTACAACAATATTATGATATAAGCTTTATGGTTTTCTCCCTCCATGAATTTCCTTTTATATCTTATGTTCCTATGTGTTTCTTATCTAGTTGTTTATTGAATGGCTTAATTACTATATATTGTTAATACTTGTTAAATTATTCAATTACACTATTTGACACCCTCCTCCCGCCTCACCCCATTTCCCCAACCCTTAGTGTAATGATATTTTAAAACAGAAGAAAGGAAAAGATTAAGAGAAAGATTAGGTGATGAAAAGAAAGATATGAACAATTGAATAACACTAATTGGGGATCAATGTTACCGGTGCCTAATAAACTTTGGGGACAGGTGTCTCTAGTGGGTTAGAGCCTACAAAACTAAGAAGGGGGATATATATCTTCTACAAGTGGGAGTTTGCAATTTTTGTAAGTGTAGAATGGTGCCTACAACAATCATTTAAAGAAAAGAAAATTTGTATGTGATTTTCTCCCTTTATTGGTTTCCATGTTAAATCTTTATTTTCTATGTGTTCATTTAATTATGTGATGTTTTTCTATTTATTCCATAAATGCATGAGAAATAAGGATTGAAGTGAAATTTTCAACCCCCTCCTCTCTAGTATTCAACATTAACATACACATATTTAAAAAACATGAACCTTTGATTTGTGACTATTACTAACTAGCCTAGATCCATCTATCAAATCTCTCGAGGTGGAAACTTTTCCTCAAGTTTTGTACTAAAAAAGAGGTTTGCACCAATTGGATCCCTCTCGTGGCTTCATAGATTTAGAGTTAAGATGGATCTAGGCTTGTTTTATTAAAACCTTAAGTATGTAAACGATTTTAAATGTAGGCTTAATTATTTATAATAATAAAAATTAAAAATTAAAAGTGATATGGCTAAGAGTTCAAACATTTAAATGTTTGTTCAATTAATAATAAAAGGTTAAAGCAATAAAAATAATAAAATTCAATTTGTTATACCTTGATTTAGTTATTAAATTGTGAATAGGCTTTGTTAAAATATCATGGGCTAATACCATGGCTTATAAATACCACATGCCCAAAAAACATGACTTATTTCACAACCAAAATATTTTATAACAATATGACAAGATTCTTAACCATGGATATTCACCCCCACTTTACAGTGGATATTATTAACTTGTAAGAAATAAGATTTGTTACAATACAATAGGATAATACCATGACTTATCAATACTACATGCCCAAAAAACATAACTTATTTCACATCCAAAATATTTTATAACAATATGAAAATATTCTTAAGGATGGATATTCACCCTCACTTTACCATAGACATTATTAACTCATAAATAGGCTTTGTTACAATACCATGGGCCAATACCATGGCTTATCAATACCACATGCCAAAAAATCATAACTTATTTCACAATCAAAATATTTTATAAAAACATGACAACATTATTAACCATGGATATTAAGTCGTGCTTTGCCATGGATATTACTAACTTGTAAATATGATTTATTACAATACCATGGATCAATACCATGGCTTATCAATACCACATACCAAAAAACTTTAACTTATTTCACAATAAAAATATTTTATTTTATCTTATTTTTATAACATTTTTTTGAATAGAAGAATGAAAAATGTTATAATTATTTTTGGTATGTGAGAAAGGGTGAATATCCATGGTTGAGAATATTTTCATATTGTTATAAAATAACTTGGTTCTGGAACAAGTTATGTTTTTTGGGCATGTGGTATTATCCACTCAAATAAACCACCACAAACTTTACAATAATAAAATACTTTTATATAATTTTATTCCAAATACAGGTCTCTTTTTTTTTTTTAAATTAATGTTTCCAAATACTTCTCCAATCTCAATACCCATTAAAAAAAACCTGGCAAACTAGTCTTGTCAGTTGCATGGAAGATGGAAGAAATATATGCAAGGTTGAACTAAAAATAGAAAAGGGGTTGCATCACAATATTCCATGGAAGTTAAATACCTACCATCCATTTAATAATTATTAATAATTTTACTAGAATTTTGGAAGCCCTATTCCAAAACCCTCCCCATGAAATTTGAACATAGGACTTTGTGTAGACTAAACCCTACACAAGCTAATTAGTCTGCAACTCATAGATGATATCTAACTTAAATATATATACATTAAAAAAACAAGAAACAATATTTTTAAATACGAAAAATCACCCCACTTTACCATGGACAAACCCAACAAACATAACCATATAAATTAATTTGTACAGTTAGATTCCCCAAAACACCCAAAAAAAATGAATTTATCACCAAATGAAAGCTAAAATCTAATGAACCAATTATAATAAAATATTTTTATATAATTTTATTCCAAATACCTATTTCAATTTTTTTTTAAATTAATGTTTCCAAATACTTCTCCAATCTCAATACCCATTTAAAAAAAACCTGGCAAGCTCGTCTTGTCCGCTGCCATGGAAGATGGAAGAAATACCCGCAGGTTAAACCATAAATAGGAAAAAGGGTTGCATCACAATGCCCACACTACAATCTCGGGCCTTTTTATCTTTCTTTGCTCTGAAATTACAGTACAATCTCTTGCCTTTTTATCTTTCTTTGCTCTCAAATTACAGAGAATATCCTGTACCCACATAACTTAATCATGAGCCCGAGGGCAACCGCTGAAAGCGCTTTGGCAGATGAATTACGGTGCAAGCGATCGGACGGGAGGCGATGGCGTTGTTCTCAGCCCCGCGTGGAGGGCAAGAGCTACTGCCAACGTCATTCTGAAAAAATTGAACGCTATACCCACAAAAACAAGAAGCCCAAGCCCAACACAAGCAGATCGCCGGAATCAGAGATAGGTATAACAAAGCATTGTGTGAGCAACAAGTACAAGATACAGGAAGCCCAAATTGCTGAAACCATAAAATTGCCCAGAGAAATATTTGCGCTACAGGATCTCAGAAACGTTTTAACGGTAGAGGCGTGGAGAGAAGATCTTACAGAGCGGGAAAAATCTAGACTTCGTGCATTTCTTCCAGAAGGGCAGAGCAATAATGACGATGTGGCTGAATCTTAACTTTGGGAACCCGGCGATCACATGGGGGGCGAGTGTGTGCAAGGAGGAGCAATGCCCTGAAGCTCTGCTGCGGAGAGAACGGAATTTGAAGCGGTCTCAGTCGCAGTGTTTCCAAGATATGAAGACGTATTACCACGCTCTCCGTGGTACCATTGTTGAGTTGCATGAACTCTGTGAGTCTTGTGGTATGAACAATGCAAAGTTTCAGAAGAAGTTGAAGCGATGGAGGGAGAAGAAATTGAAGGAAAAAAATAACCAGTAAAATAAAGATTCACCGTAGAAAAAAGATTCACCGTAGAAAAAAGCGAACGTATGGCGTTTGCGTTCCCTGTTGTTGTTAGGGTTACAATGTTAGTGCTTTCATGGACAACTCTGAAAATGCTCAAGATTTAGATAAAAAAGGTCATATTGTTTCTTTTCTAATTTTAATTTCTTTTTCTATAATGATATTTTTTTGTTTATTTATATATTTAAAAATATATATAATTAGTAGGGATTTGAAGGTGGGAAGATAACAATGAAGTGTTTAAGATGTAGAATGAAGTATAAATGAACCTAAAGTAAGTTGATGATAAGTTCCTGCATTCAACACCCTAGCTTGACTTGTATTACAATTTTAATACTATTATTAAAAAAATTGGATTTTCCATTTTATAAAACAAATTCTACAAATGGTTTGTTTCATATTATGGATAATTATTGGTTGTGAGATATGCTTACAATTACTTTTCCTCTATTTATTTTACCTAATTCTCCCTACTTTTTCTCTTTGAGAGAAGGAGACCACATTGCAAGAAGGATTATGCATAGAGATTTATGACATTTGCAGCATTTTGTTTTCTTATTATTTGTAGGTTTTTGTTTTGTGAGCTTGAGCATGTCCATGCTTTGTTTTATTTCTGGTATTTAATAGTTTTTTTTGTCTTTTTTCTTGTTTGTAGCTTGGGCTTGGTTTGTTTTGTTGCTTAAAAGAGGAAGCTTGTATGTAGAGAAAATGAAAGAGATAAGATGGGGGGTATTGTTGATAAATAAATATGAATCACCTTATCCTATATGCAATGTGTCTCATTTGGGTTTCTCTATGGCTAGTGATTCAATGTAAATGGGCAATGGATGATAGCAAGGAGACATGCATGGTTAATTTTTTATTCAATTTATTATGTGTTTTATTTATGGTCTCATACTCAAATATTTTTTTCTTTATGTAGTGAGTTCCTACAGTAATAAAGTCTATAAAGGTGTAGTTGTGAAGATACCTTACACTATGGGATTCTAGCACAAAGGATGTGGGAATCAAGATTTTCTCTTACAAAATAAGATGGGGATTATTGTTCATAAATGAATGTGAATCACCTTATCTTATATTTAACGTGTCTCACTTATGTCAAGGAGATATGTATGGTTAATTCTTCATTGCATTTATTCGTTATTTAATCTATTATATGCCTTATTTGTGGTCTAATACTCTAGTTCATTTGTTTTCTTTGTGTAATGTGTGAGTATAGTTGTGGAATCTAAGAAGTTCCAATGTTGAAGATACCGTACCTTGTGAAAATGTAGCACAAAGGATGGGTGACTCATGTTTTTCTCTTCGAAATGTATTTTCACAAAGATTTATCATTTTGTCATAATTTTGTTGAACTATCATCTTGTCAATATGTGCGATTTTCGATATTTTCCACAAACTTTGCTTAAAAAAGAATTATATTGTGGTTCACATGGACTTATTATTCATTATTTTCACAACTATAATGTTGATCAATGTATGATGATTCCATATTAGAAGTTGGAAATGACCAAGGGAAATGGGGAATGTATGGCTAATTCATCGTTCTCTTTACTTAGATACTTAATTTTGTATGTGGTTTATTTATGGCCTCATATATAAATTTTGTTTGTTCAATAAGTGTTTGTAGTTGTAGATTATAACAAGGCTAACTAAATAATATACCTTAGACAATGTAAATTCAAGGGAGAGGATAGGTGGGTTGTGTTATTTTCTAGCAAAATAGCATCATTTTATAATTAAACCAAATATTCTTCATTTGCAAAATGGTTTCTTATTCTAGCATGGTTCTTGGGTATTATTGCTTAATTAGTGCTTTGAAATTCAAACATATGTCATAACATTAATTAAACTACATTGGGTTCAAAATATTTATGTTTTTCAAGCCTTATTATTTAGGGTTGTTATGTTATAACCTTGACTACTTTATGGTATCCTTCTTGCTACTTTTAAATGCCATCCATGCCAACCACAAAATTATTAGATCTATTATGTGCTTCATTTCTTTGTCATTACTCACCCCTATTTTTGGTTATCATTCATCATTTCCTTATGTTTAATTAATGCATAATTGGCTAAGTTACCATGGGTGCCATAATTTTTTCTTTATTTTTTGATTTCATATAATAGATATTTGGTTTTAGGTTTAATGGTATAAAGACCAATGTTGAAAGAAGTTTTCATTGATGTCAACATATATCCAAATTAAAGAGAAAATTACATATTCAAATTACATATTTCAAAATATTATTTTTTGATTTTTGATGCCCCATTTGGATACCCTATCTTTGAATGCATTTTTACTCCAGTTACGTAGCTCAAATGGAATCATAACATATATGGTTAGAAATATTACAAGTTCCAAGAACTTTCTAATAGTATATGGAACTCCCTCTAACTCCTCATGGTTAGGAGAATAATAATTCAAATATTCGTTGTACATTCTGCCAATTGCACAAGCCAGTCTAGCTAGTGGACAAGCAAAGCTAAGCTAGTGGACAAGCAAGCCTAGTTTGGACCCTAAATGCATTATAAATAGGTGCAAGAAGGATCATTTCAAGTAACTCACTCAAGAAATTTCAGATATATTCAAACAAGTGAAGAAAAGGAGGTTTAAGGTTCATACCTCATGAACTAGAAGTGAACACCTTTGTGGACACCTAAATGTTGGTATTAGAAGAATCATCCAAAAATTTAAACAAATCATTAGGGAAAAGAGTGCAGGAGTAGAAACCAAAAGAAGAAAAAAAGCACAAACATCAGAGCAAGGGCATGTATCATTATCGTCCACAATTGAACCAAGTAACTTTGAGGAAGCTAGAAATGAACTTTGGATCAATTCCATGGAAGAATAACTTAATCAAATAAAGAATAATCAGACATGGGAAATTGTTCCAAGACCCAAGAACAAAAATGTGATTGGTACAGAATGAGTCTTCATAAACAAACTAAATTAATATGGAAAGGTGACCAAAAACAAAGCAAGGATAGTGTGCAAAGAATATCCCAAGTTGAAGAAATAGAATTTGAAGAAACTTTTGCTCTAGTAGCCAAAATGGAAGCAATCAAAATTCTCTTGGCCTATGCATGCTCCAAAAGAATAAAAGTGTATAAGATGGATGTAAACTTATACTTGGTTAATGGGGATCTAGAAGAAGCAGGGAAAATTTTAAGAACCCCCCCTAAATTTATAAATATAATAAATGGGAGAATCTCCATGGTATATAGGAAAAATGGAAGGCGATTTTATCAATAATATAATATGTATATATAATTTTTTGGCGAATCTCTCAGCAGGCATGGCGAATATTTTACTCAATTATAAAATCTTGTAAGATCTTGGCGAGTCTTTCACTAAATAATAAAACTTTGTAAAGTCCTAGTGAATCTTAGCATAGGCTACATGCTGGTTTAATTCCCACATATAAATAGGCTACATTTGAGGTGAATATGGGTCAATACCATTTGCCATTTTGGTGAATACCATGAGTCAATATCATGTGTTATTTTTATTTTTATTAATTCTAATATTAGGGTTAATAATGGTTTTTTGCATGGTATTAATAACAATCTAGTCCATGGTATCTGTCCCATAGTATTTTGGCCATAGGTTTCACCTAAATATAATCCATTTTTTGAGTGTTCCTTAATATAAGGTGACTTATGGAGTAAATATAAAAAAATGTTTTATTTGTTTACCATACCTCTCGTTTATTTATATTTTTATTAATTTACCATACCTCTTTTACAAATATGGTATTTGGCCCATAGGATTCATTTAAATAAAACCTCTTTCTTGAGCCTTCATAAATAAAACGAGGGTTATGGACTAAATATAAAAAGAGGTTTTATTTATTTACGATATGTCTAGTTTATTTATATTTTTATTTATTTACCATACCTTTTGAGTAAGTATAAAAAGATGTTTTATTTATTTACCATACCACCACTTTACTTATATTTTTATTTGTTTACACCCTTACATGTATATAAGGTGAATTATGGAGTAAATATAAAAAATGTTTTATTTATTTACCATACCTCTCATTTATTTATATTTTTATTAATTTACCATACCTCTTTTATAAATATGGTATTTGGCCCATAGGATTCTCTTAAATAAAACCTATTCTTGAAAATGGCTAAATTTACCTTTTTTACCCTATCCCTTAAAATAAGGTGGGCTATTTGAGGTGATTTGTAAAAATGTACTATGATACAAAATATTCGCCCACTAAAAATTTAAAACCCCTCACCCCTAAAATTATCCTTGAGAAGAAGTCTACATAGAACAACCAAAAGGATTCCTATTATCAAAAGATGAGGGCTATGTTTGTAAACTAAATAAAGCTTTGTATGGGCTTAAGAAAGCCTCTAGAGCATGGTACTCAATATTCAGCAAGTATTTGCAACAACAAGGACTCAGAAAGGGAAATGCAGACAATAATCTATAGATAAAGGAAAATCAAGATAATATGATTGTCATTGAAATATACTTTGATGACATCATCTTTGGAAGTGATGATGATATATTAAGTCAAAACTTTGCAAATGATATGACAAATGAATTTGAAATTTCTTTGCATGTGGAGCTGACTTTACTTTTGGAAATGCATATATTTCTACTAGATGAAGTCATTTTCATCTCTCAAACCAAGTGAATCAAATAAATGTTGAAGTAGTTCAAAATGGAAGACTAGAAACCTGTGATCACTCCTATGATCATCATATGAAAGTTGAGAAAAGAAGGTGAATCCAACGAAATGGGCGAAAACAATATAAATCGATGAATGGTAGACTACTCTATGTGACAGCTTCAAGACTATATGTAATGCAAGAAGTTGGATAGGTTTCAAGATTTCAAGCAGCACTGAAGGAAACTCATTTTCTAATAATGAAAAGGATATTCATATATCTCAAATGAACGACAAAATCTGGGTTGGGGTATCCAAAAAGAAAGGAATTAACACAGGTAGCTTACACAGATTCATATTGGGTAGGAATTATAGATGACAAAAGAAGTAAAAGTGGAGCATCCTTCTACTTGGGAAACTATTTAGTATCCTAATTACATAAGAAGCAATATTAAGTATCCTTGTCTAGAGTAAAAGTAGAATATATTATAGTAGTAACATGTTGTACTTAGGTCCTCTTGATGAAGAAAACCTTACAATACATAAGAGTAAAATTTGATGAGCCTATTCCAATACTTCGTGAGAACACAAGTGCAATAAACATCTCTAAGAGTCCAAATATGCATTTTAACACTAAGCATATTCCTATAAAGTTTCACTTTCTAAGGTATCAAGTAAAAAAAAGGAATACTAAGCTAGAATATGTTGGCCCTGAAGGAGCATATTTTAGACATCTTCACTAAGCCACTTCCCAAAGAGACATTTGAGTATCTCAGACAGAAACTCGGAGTAATTTCTTCTCCAAATTTATTTGCACAATCTTCAATAAAGAAAGAAAAGGGGAGAGACAGTTTCAAGGGGAGTTAACCTTTTTTTTTATGTCAAAGGGGGAGAGCAAGATCAAGAAACACGCAGGCAATGGGAGCATCATCACAGGGGGAGTATGATGGTTGCCATCAATGAAAAATGGGGAGATTGTTGAAAGAAGTTGTCATTGATGTCAAAGGATGTCCAAATGAAAGAAGTTTTTGGATTCTCAATGCCCCATTTGGATACCTTATATTTTAATGCATTTTTTCTCCATTTACCTAGCTCAAATGGAACCATAGCATATATGGTTGGAAATCTTATTTTGATACCTTTCTAATGGTGTATGGCACTCCCTCTAACTCCTCACGGTTTAGGAGAAATGATTTTTCAAAATTTCACTATATATTTTGCCAGATGCACAAGCCAGTCTAGCCAGTGCATAAGTCAGTGCAACCAGTGGACAAGTTGGCTCAATATAGACCCCAAATGCACTATAAATAGGCACGAGAAGGATAATTTCAAGCAACTCACTCAAGATATTTTAGATCTATTCAAAAAAGCAAAGAAAAGATATGTAAGGTTCATAACTCATGAACCAGAAGCTAAAAAGAGCTTATTTGGAGAGACTTTCCAGGGAAGGATTTTTGGCACATTTTGAATTGTTTTTAGATTTTTTAAGGTTTTTTGTATTATTTTGGAAGATCTTTTGTCACACCTTTTTATTGTTTTTTTCCCTGGCTAGAAGCCTAATTACATAACTATTCTTGAGGATAGAACTTTGTCCCCTCTGAAGGCCAAATTTTAGATTTGTATAGAGGGTTGAACTCAAACCTATTTTTAGGGATAAATCCTAGAGTGTTTGAAATCAAGATTCATGTCTGTTTGGAAGATATACCATTGTACTATGTTGAGTAGGTCAAACCCTATGAAGGAAGCAGATCTCTAGAGGTCGAGTGCAAGGATCATTTGTTTAGGGAAGTGTTGGGTTTAGGAATCCTAGTACCTATGTGAAGGACAAAGGAGTAGATTCCAAAAGAGTGAACTTTCTTTGACTAATATTGATTCTTGTATAAGCTTTGATGTTGATCAATCAAGGAGTTGGCTCTTCCTTTCAGTCGGTGCTCATAAACTAGGGAGTTTGTGTTTCCTTTTAGTTGGTGTTGATAAACTAGGGAGTTGGTGATTCCTTTCAATTAGTGTTGATAGATCTGAATGTACTATATATATATAAAGAAAATAATTATATGTTTTTCACGTAAGATTTTGTGTTTTGTATATTTATGTGCTTTGATTTATAACTTTGGATGCATTTACAAGATTTTTAAGTTAAAAATTGTTGATACTAATTCAACCCCCCCCGGTATCATTGAATGTTCCAAAAGTCACATATAAACTAAACAAAAAGAGATGCAAATGCAGAGAAAGGGATAAGTGAATAGTTCCTTTTCATTGTAAAAAAAAATAGCACTAGGTGACCCAATGAAATATTTCTTGCTTACAGAATGATTGTGCCTTTTTTTATGATCCCCAAGTATTATCACTTAGTTAATGATTTTGAGGTTGGAACTTACCATGTAAACTTATTAAAGTCATGTTGGTTTGTATATATGTCAATATCTATTGAATCTTCCCAATTATAAATATATGCCTCACTTCTATGAGGCCACATATCTACTCTTTAGATTTTGTATCCTTGGTGTTGTATTCAATTTCTTCAATGGACTTGTAAGAAAATTCAAAACTTCGCATCACTACTTCTAGGTAAAATCAGGGACATAAACATGAAAAAGACTTCATGTGTACATCATTTTACAGTCTTTTAGGGAAATATCCATCTTATTACACATATATGAATATTACTTCAGCTACAATGAAAATATAATATTATAGATTTTAAAGTTTCATTAAGCATGTTATGACAACATAGAATTCAGTCCCACTATCTTAATAAATCATGTTGTAAAATAGCAATGAACATTGATCGATCCAAGATAAATATCTTATTTATGATGAAAAATTTAGCATAACAATTGTACACTTCATATTATCCTAGTAATGAAAAGCAAAACATCCCAGTTCATCTTGAGTTGGTGCAACAATTCCTTTCACAAATCATCCTAATAAAAGAGTCTTTGATGCCTCCCAAACCTAGATATGTTTTCCACAATGACTACGAACTTTGTTCAATAATACAAAGGCCAAGAAAGGCATTACACCAAACTCTACAAGCCAACCTTTGAAGCTCCCAACATCACACGAATTTTCAAATCCCATGATCTTCCACTTGCATCACACAAATCATTAATAAGAGCCACATACTTGCATCTAACAAGTGAAAGCACCCTAATACTAGTATCGAATTATCATCGAATATTTGTTACAAAAGTAATACATGATCTTACAAGATTCCCAAGTAGCTATAATCACACCAAATATCGATATATAAGATACTAGGTAGTTGTGATTAATAAAGAAATTTCCCTTTTTTTATATGGCCTAATGTGAGGGATGTTGACACAAAAATATGGAACTAAGTATTCTGATTCAACTATCAAAGCCCCAAATGAAGTGTCCGTTGTCCACCCTCCAATCATTGGCTTTTAAACTCAAGAATTTTTCCTCGACATATGTGCATGGTGTCTCCAATACCTCTAATGACTTGTCCACAAATTCCAAGAGTATAAAACCATCCTCCATGGTCCTTAATACATGTTATAAGCAACCATCATCCTAAACAAGTGCACCCTTGTAAAATCTTTCAAAACCATCACATGTGTGCTAACAATGACCTCGAGAAGCATGTCTTAATCATCACACCAAGTAATTCAAAAAAAATAAAACAAAAGGGATAGGGGATCGCAAGCCTTCATCATCACACCAAGTACTCCCCTAGCTAGGTGAAAATAATTTCAAAGCAACGAAAAGATAGCACTCCCTCTTTGCAAGAAATGGAATCTCTGGAACTCTCATCGATTGAATAAGTTAGTGCAACATGTCTATCAAGTAGCTTATGAAAAATACTTAAGTTACTAAATTTTTTGGCACATGAACATGCTTGTATCCATCTTGTAATCACTAAGCAAGCCATCTAAACTTCTAGCAAGCTGAAGTAGAGGGTAAGAATGATACCCTTCCCTTTCCTCTCTTCACTCAAAATTAGATTTGAGATATTATTTTATATTTGGATCAAATTCAAGAACAAAAACCTTTCATTTCCTCCAACCACTAAAGGATATACATGTGATCTTGAAGACCACTTATCCTCGTCAAACTTCACCAATGCTCACCACTTTCTCCAAATTGTTGGAATGCAAATCCACTGCGTCAACTTCACTTATAGGCTGCAAATCCAACTCTATTGTAGTATTGGAATCAATAACCAATCCCTCCAAAGCTTGTCTCACAAGTATCACTCTCCTCCACCATGGCATCACTCAACCCATCTTCTGTAAAAATAGAGGGCTAATCGAAGAATTTAGTGCAACATAGCTAGAAAATCACTTATGAGAAATATTTGCCCTAATTGAAGTAATACGTTCTTGTACACGATCGTAACCGTCATGTAATCTCTGAGTAATCCTTCTTGACTTTGATCCAGGTGGATATTAGTGGCAACCCTCCTATTCCACTTGGGACCCAACATTGTCTCTTTCAATTTTTCAGTTTCCTTAATTGTTGCATAATTTGCTATTTTGGTAGTTTTTCGGGTCCTAAACTTCCGTAGCCCTTTTGAGTCCCTAAACGACATTTTTTGGGAAAACCATGAAAACATGAGTCAACTCATGATTACATTCGAAAGTTGTAGTCCTCAGTTAGATATTTCTAACGAGGTATTGTGTGCATCAAAAGGAGATCGTGCGCCAAAGTTACAACCCGTGAAATTGATGTACCAATTTACCCAAACAGGGCCCATAGTTTTGGCGCTTCATCTCCTAGGGTTAATTTTTTCGATGTTTAGGGTTTTTCATTGTTTTTCAATAACAAATAGGCCTTCGAGCCTCATTATAACACAATTCAGAGGCATGTAGCTAGCACATCTCTTCTAAGAGATAAGCTACAATCGCCTGAGCTAGTTTATTTCCATTTTGTTTGTAAGCATATTTCAATATTTGATATTAATGAAATGAAGTGTTATTTTTGTTGTGTATCTAAATTTATGGTTATATCTATGGTTTGTTGCATTCTCATTTAAGTTCAAATCAGTGGTATTAGATCATTCTGCTCTTTATCAATTTTTCTTTGCATGTCCCCAATGAGGTTGGGATATAAGGAGTTAGGGCACAAACTGGTCGAACCTTTGCAAGAGAGAAGGTATGTAATCACCACTTATTGTGTTGAGCACTAGGGAAGGTATGTAATCACCACTTATTTTGTCATCTTTTCCTTAAATTCATAACTTCTTTGCATTATGAAATGAGCATATGATGAAAGATTATGATAAAGTTTAGAAGATTTGTGAGCAACGTAAAATGTCTAATAATTACCTTTTCCTATGCAGAAAAAGAGGAAAATGGAAGATCGCCACTCCAAAGGAAAATACAAGACAAAATCAATCGTTGTCCCTTTGACAGGGAACCGCATCCAAATGAGGCAATCCATATTGGAGCGTACAAGCCACAAAAAGGAAGAGGAGATACCAAATCAGCGCAAGAGAACGAAGAGATAACTAAAAATAACAATCTGGCGAAAGAGGCTAAGGGCCCGGCCCTGGTGGATCACTTGCTTCCTGTACAATTATTTTCCGATTCCAAGTCGTGTGTGGATTGATTTCTTTTATCTTCTTTGTTCAGTAATCTATTGTTCCTTATTATTTCATATGTTGGCTCTGTTATATCACATTCCCATTTGAATAGTAAGGTTATCTTCTGCAACTAGAATGTTATGCTGTTCATTCTGAATTTATATCGCATTGTCGTTCCTTTAGCAGATTATTGTATAACATTTTTGTTCCTTACAGATTACCATTACTGTTCGTTTACAGAGTAACGGTGCTGCGTATTCATAAATCAGTACTATTGTGTATTTATCTACGGTTTACCTCCAAGTGTGATTAGTATTCATTGGGATTTTTGTTCCACCGTGATCGCAATTTCTATTTCTTCATAACCGTGACTAATAATTGTTATGCCGAAACTCAGATTACTGTTTCTTTCAATATAGATGTGATGTGTGCAATATTTGATTTGGTTTGTTGTGCATTTACATTTGATTCAGGTTGTTGTTCAATATTTCATAACTTCCTTTAAGTTTGTTGTCCTATATCCGTTTGTTGTTCAAATCATTTCTGAGGTAAAGATTGATGCTTAATTCCTATATATTACAATTACTGCTTCGTTCATTTCTGTAGGTTAAAGCTTTGTTGTTCAATATTTTTAAGTAGATTAGTTGTTGTTCCATTTCCTGTTATTTCAATTATCATTACTTTGGTGTGAACAAAATGATCTGAAACTGTAGTGAACATTAACTATTGTTGTCCAGTTCCCAGGTTGATGATATTTTCCTTGATTGCTTTCCAATTATATCAGTTTACAAAGGAAAGAGTTATTGTTACTGCACCCTTGACTAATGAAGTGATGTAGCTTTCTGAGTGAATGATTTAAGTCTCAGAGTGTTAAGTTTCTTTTTGTAAGTAGATTTTATTCCAAGCATCCGTTTACTCTTGTATTTAAAGCACTATACTACTAGCATTACTCTTGACAAGTGACTGCCTCAGACTGAGTACACTCTTTGAGATAACAAATCGTACCTGGATTGATAATTAATGTAGGGTAAATAGAGGTGAAAAAGACCCTTTTTGCTGCTCGACATTTTGGTGCCATTGCCAGGGAAGAGTGTAGCCATTTGTTTCTTTCTAGAGTAGTGTAAGTACCTGCTAGGAGAGAATTGGGTTTTAAAAATGGGAGGTAAGAACCTGTGTACGGAGCATGTAACAGCCCTGCTCCCCTACCCGCTTTACTATAGATTTGTTGTTGTTTTGGGTAGAAATAAAAATTTGATTTGTGTGCATGAATAAGCAGAAAAAACCTGAAAAGAATCCTAAACCACTACCCAAGCCTGATAAAGCTAAGGGGCTGGTGACCCTTGGCAGATCGACCTTTATAGACGAAATCCTTAAAAAAGCAGAATATCAGCCTTCAATAGGACCTAGAAAATTGCTTCTAGACAACCTACTAGTTCCCTTCAGGCCACAGGATCACCATCTGTAGCCTTTACTGAGGTGCACAGCCAAACTGAGGAGAAAGATTTTCAAGAAATTGAGAATTCTAGCCCAAAATCATTGCAAGAAGGGAACCTTAGTAATCTTTGCGAAGGGAGAGGAGAAACAGGGGAAACTGAAGAACCAATATCTCCTCTTGGAATAATTTAGGCATTAAGCAACCCAGATAAGGGAAGTGCTGCAAAAATCATCTAGAACGAAGTTGAAGAACCTCAAGAACTAAAATCCCCCCAGACATTAGCAACTCTCATCATCCCAGACAAAGGAAGTTCTATTAAGGCCATCCCTGCTCCGTCTAGCCAACCTAAGAATACCCTCCTAGAAATCCCGGAAGGTTATTGGCATATATTTGACCAAATGGCCTAGATCTAGCCAAACACCCAAACCTCCACACTGCAATATCCCATTGTAGATAATGCAGTCAATGCACCTATGAAGACAATTGCTCTCCAGGGTATCCCTACATTTCATGGCCTAACATTGGAAGACCCAGATGCATTTTTGTTTGAATTCGATGTGCTGTGCAGAGGATATGACTATACCACCGACACCCAGAAGCTGAAACTATTTCTCTCTACCTCAAAAGGGGTTGCTTTACGATGGTTTATGGGGTTGGGTGGGGGTGTTATCAATGATTGGGATCAAATCAAAAGTGCTTTCCTGAAGAAATATCAGGATTATTGTAGATCCAGAGAGTTAAAATATGAAATATTTCAGATGGTAGCTAGACCTAATGAAACACTAGAAGAATATGTTGAATGTTTTCAGTATAATCTTCAACGATCTCCTTATGCATCATTACCCTTACGTGACAATGTATTAAAAACAACATTAATTAAAGGTATGAAGGAACAATGGATTGAAACATTGAATATTTGGGGACTCTGACAACACAGCTCGATATTATGCAAGCCAAACAGAAACAAGCAGAGGCAGAGCAAAATCTGGAAATCTTCTATCCCAGATGCAGAAAGAAACACAGCCACAAAGTGTGCCCATTAGATGCGGTTCAAGTTTGCATCATTTGTACAAAAGACCACTCTACAGAAAGTTGTCCCTCACTTCCCGGTTTGAAAGCGGTATACAAAGAAGCAGAAGAAGAACTAGAACCAGTGTACCTACTTAATCAGCGCCATCAATGGCAGCTGCGACAATCAAGCATGTTCCCCGATCCAGCTTCTTCTTTCCAGCCTCCACAATATCATGCTCAACAATATGATACAATGTGGAAAAATCAACCTCCCTTCTCAAATTGGTCACAACAACCATTTCCTTCATCATCATGGCCGAATCAAGCAAGCCAATCTAATTGGTCAAATTTTCCCTACGTTCCACCATAATGGCAAACCAATGCGTATCCAGCACAATGGTCCCCTCCCACTTCGCAGAGTCAAGCCTGGCAGACAAACTGGCAAATACCAATGAATCAGCCAGTAGGAACCATTCCTCTCCCTCAACCTACACTGCCAGCACTACAACAAAATCCCCAGTCCAATTTAAGACCGCAACTCCCAGCCCAACCCAACCCGAACCCAAATAACAGACCGGTCCAATCTGTTCAAATAATTGAAACACCAGAGCTAGAAACCGATCTAAGGGAGTGTAACAACATTTAATTAAGGTATGGGCACATTATAGAAACCGAGGGAGATAAAAATGTTCAAGTTGAAAATCAGTTACCTGCAGAAAAACCATTACAAGAAGAAGATGTGGTTAGAAAACCGACTCATCATCAAGCAATCACATCTTCTCCCCCATTCCCAGAACGATTAATTATACCACACCCTATAGAACATCCCGACTTTGATATTCTGGGAGAACTTAAGAATTCGTACATAAAAATCCCACTCCTCCAAGCTATCCAAGATATCCCAATATATCCAAAGACCATCAAAGAGCTATGTATAAAAAAACCAAGGAGGAGAATAACAAATAACTCAATAGTCCAAGTAGTTGGCACCTTATCTGACCTATTATCAAGAAGAGAAGCACCCATCAAATATGAATACCCAGGAAATCCAATAGTGACAGTGAAAATCAATGGACAAACCTTTTTAAATGCCTTAGTTGATTTAGGGACTACAATTAATATCTTAACAACCACCACTTGTCAAAAACTGGGCATTACATCAGTAGAACCAAGTTCCACTTTTTTAGATCTAGCTGACTGATCAGTGGTTAGGACGGAAGGCACACTACATGATGTCATGGTATATATTGATTCCTGGGAATATCCTGCCGACTTTCTGATAATAAACCCCAAAAACCGACTTGATGGACATTCGTTGATGCTTACATTGGCTGCCGACAAGGCAGTATGACCATAACTAGAGGGAGTAATATCAAGAATCTAGCCCTATACCCTCCAGCCCAGCCAAGTGTAATGATAATAAAAGCTAACAAACATCCTGTATCATACTTTACCGAAAACATTAGATCCCCATTAACTATAGAAAATGCCCTCAATTTCAAAGATCAAATAGAGGAT
The DNA here is from genome assembly GCA_031772625.1 of Pinus tabuliformis. Classification (NCBI taxonomy): domain Eukaryota; kingdom Viridiplantae; phylum Streptophyta; class Pinopsida; order Pinales; family Pinaceae; genus Pinus; species Pinus tabuliformis. Next base: position 749,778,062 of record CM062818.1, read on the forward strand.
GATGTTATTAACAACTTTATTAACCAAGCTGAATCCAGATCCCACGTATAATGTCACATGATAAAGGCAGCATTTGATAATGAATTAGAAGGAGATCCTCTCAAAGACACTCATGATCAAACAATACCTACTACCTCCGTTTCAAATAGCAAAACTGTAGAGGTTGAGGGAGGAAAAACTTTAAACATCAATAGTAACTTGAATCCTGAACAAGAAGAGAAGCTGATCCAAATACTGAAAAAATACAAGGAAGCATTTGCATGGGATTATCCGGACATGAAGGGAATCGATCCCTAGTTATGTACACACCACATTTACACAGAAAAGGATGTAAGACCTGTTCGCCAACCCCAAAGAAGACTTAACCCTCATCTCTAAGACATTGTGAAAGCTGAATTACAAAAACTTTTAGATGTAAACTTTATTTATCCTATCTTCGATAGCAAATGGGTCTCTCCACTTGTAGTGGTGCCGAAAAAGAATGGAAAGTGGAGGATTTGTGTAGATTACAGAGAATTAAATAAAGAAACCCAAAAATACCACTTTCCCGTTCCATTCATTGACCAGGTATTAGATACATTAGCAGGAAAGAAATTATTTTCTTTCTTGGATGGCTTCAGTGGATACAATCAGATTCAGATTGCCCCTGAAGACCAAGACAAAACTACTTTTACCTATCCTTGGGGAACGTTTGCCTACAAAGTTTTACCCTTTGGCCTATGCAATGCCCTTGCCACATTTCAAAGGGCTACCCTCAGCATCTTTTTAGATTTAATAAGTTAAGGGCTCGAAGTATACATGGATGATTTTACACCATACGGAGATGATTTTGACCCAGCTCTAGACACGTTGGAAAAGGTGCTGCAACGATGTATCGTCACTAGGCTCTGCCTGAGCCATGAGTGTTATAGACATATTTGGGCACTTCAACCCTGTCAGGCGGATAAATCGTTCTTGCGGACAAGACCAATCTCCCTAGTATCTATGGATATCTAGCGACAAGCAAACCAAACAAATTCTATCTTTCTCTAAATATGTGATTTATAAATAAAAGCCAAGAGATGCTTCAAACCCTACCTCAAGTCCAGTGCTAGTTTGTGGAAGCCACGCTTCGTTTGTCCAAATGAGCTCCCTTTTAAAGAACTTGCAAACATAAACATGCACACATCAAATAACACTTGCATAGCCAATATAATAAACCATATTTATCATGATGATCAAGGAATTCATGAAATAAACCATAGAAGACAATTTATTGAGAAAAATGAATCTGATTGTATTAACTTTAAACAAAGAAGAACTTTACAACCTTGGTGCCTTGATGTTGTACAAGCTCCTCCCAGGTTCCAGCAAGAATATCCTCTACTTTGACAAGTTTCACTCTCTTCCCAAAGAAGCCAAAAGGTATGTAATCTCTTCTCTCAAGCTCAAATAGGAACTCTAAATTCCAAAAACATTTACCCTTAAAAAATGTTCAACTTTTAACCTGCAACCAGCCCAATGCCTCATTTTATAGTGCAGAGGAAGGAAGTTACCAGGTCCACCTTCAAAGGGATAGAGTCCTCCTTCAAAGGGATAATCTCCTCACATCAAGGGGTTAGCTCCTTTAGTTATGTGATGCATGAAACTCAAAGGAGAAAACATGCCACCTCAAGATTCCCTCTAGAAGCTTCCAAAAATAACCCAAAGTGAGTTTTTAAGAATGTACTTGCGCCTTTTTGACTTTTACAGGGGTTCGCACCCATTACACAGAAACAGAGCGGGCAGATCCACAGGGGACATGACCAGTAGGTGCGGGACCGCAGGTAATGCTAAGAGAAAGTGCAGAACCAGAGTTTTAGAGATTTTTAAGGGCTTCCTCTCATTTTCAAGGCTTGACATGAAGAGCTGAGGTTTAAGACTTTCATAGGAGGATAGTATGAGTGGTGATATACTCACACTGACTCAAATAGGAAGTCTAAATTCCAACAACATTTACCCTAAAATATGTTCATCTTTTAACCTCCCTAGCAACCAGCCCAATGCCTCATTTTATAGTGCAGAGGAAGGAAGTTACCAGGTCCACTTTTAAAGGGATAGAGTCCTCCTTCAAAGGGATAAGCTCCTCACATCAAGGGGTTATCTCCTTTAGTTATGGGATGCATGAACCTCAAAGGAGCAAACTTTCCACCTCAAGATTCCCTCTAGAAGCTTCCAGAAATAACCCAAAGTGAGTTTTTAAGAATGTACTTGCGCCTTTTTTACTTTTACAGGGGTCCGCACCCATTACACAGAAACAGAGCAGGCAGATCCACAGGGGACATGACCAGTAGGTGCGGGACCGCAGGTAATGCTAAGAGAAAGTGCGGAACCAGAGTTTTAGAGATTTTTAAGGGCTTTCTCTCATTTTCAAGGCTTGACATGAAGAGCTGAGGTTTAAGACTTTCATAGGAGGATAGCATGAGTGGTGATAGATTCACACTGACTGCAGAATGTCATGGTGACAATATTTTGTGTAGCAGATTGTCCCCTAAAGTGCGAAGTCTGTAATAGATGAGGATAGTATTTGTCATCTAAGAAGAGTGAAGTACTTTATCATTTTGAGGATCATCCTTTGGAGAGCCTGGTTGGAACCTGTAAAAACATTCAATACAAAATATATATATGTGATCATATCATCGCTAAGGTAGGCATTCCCATACTCAGATCAAAACTGACTAGAAAGCTAACTAAACTGCTCTGATATAGGAGTGATCTTGAAATACATCTCAAGTATAGACATATGTAGACACAGTATGGGTGCAGCCATCTGTTTATGAATAGTCCACTGTATAATGAATAAAAAAATTCCTCGCAACCTGGATGGTGGAAACTAGATCCAGGGTCTTGATTTCTACTTCCCGAACTAGTACGATTCTATCCATGTGAATGAATGTGTCGAAGTCGAACATGGTAGAAACCACTTGATTACCAGTCAATGATGTAAATTGTTAACAAGTGTGAGAGAAACCACCAGTAATGTCAATGGCTCTCAAAGTACTTAGTACAATCCATGAAATGTGAATAGATGTGTTGATGTCGAACATGTCACAGAATCCTTTGATCGAAGGTCAATGATGCAACCTGTCATCGAAGGCGAGAAACATGCCATTGAGGCATGCAGATTCCAAGGTACTGATGATTTCTAGATCATCTTTCTAGATAATGAGCTGAAGTCGATAGAAAGTGATCCGTCGTAGGCAAGCCCACAACACAAAATCATAAATCAAGTTTGAAGAAATATGTTTGCAAGGACTGACTCAGGGATGGTCAAGATGGATGACATATATTTTGTAGATGAATGGTTTATTTTCACTGACCTCTTGAACACATAACGACACTGCGGATGGTTTGGTGACAATTGACCCAAAGCTAATACCCAGAAACCGGCTGAAGACTTTCAATATGTTTTGATTAACTATTAGGAAAAGGATTTCCCAACACAGGAGTACAAAAAGTGTTGTGTTCAAGAGTGGTTAAATGCTTTTTTGAGACACAAAGTATAACAAACAGGTCCATTTTTCTCTCTTTTCCCCCACTATTTCTGGCAAGTACCTCTTTATTTTTGACAAGCTTGAGGAGGATAACATTTGCTTGATTATAAGCTCATCCTTCGGATGAGTCCAACTTAGTTTAAAATTCGAACCCTAAGAAGGAGTAGTCCGTTCCTGTTTGTAATTAAATAGTTCCTTGACTGTTAAATTTTAATGAGTCCAGTATAGGAGAAACTCGGCGTTTTTCAATTTTAGGGAGTGAGAAGAAAAACTTAAGAAAACTCCATGGTTGTCCTTTTTCGTAAATTTGTGTCTCCCAAGCCCGAAAAGGTATAAAATAATACTTGAGAGAACCACTTGACCATTACGATCAAGGAGTACTTTTCATAATTAGTGTCTCTGATTCGAAAAAGTAAAAAAGTGATCAACGACACGTCGTTTTATAACCAATATCGAATTTGAAACAACAAAAATCCGGCAATCTTTTCATGTTTATACGGTCAGAAAAGAGTTGTAAGTGGACCGTCCTTTTAATTCCATTTTAACAAGTTTAAAAAGAAAAACTCAGCAATATTTTCATATTTTACGAGTCAGAAAAGAGCTTAAAGACGACTCGTCCTAGAGGAACAAGTGGTATAAAGGGTAGCAACTGGTTCTGGCAATGGAGGAACTACTCAAAACATGTAATGGTTAAGAGGTTGGCTAATAAAACCACTCATAGATGCGGTCCCTCAGGAAGGGTAAACAACCAAGTGAAAGCATATGATCAGCGAAAGAGATGGGGGCGATGGAATGAAAACAACCAAGGCTCATCTAATAGAATTTAGCGGATAAAAACGACAATCACGAGATGTAAATTAGATATAGGTTCATTTTTACACAAGCTTGAACCATAGAGAACTCTGCTTGGATTTGGTTTCATGTTTACACAAGCTTGAAATGAAAAACTATGCTTGTTATAAGTTCGCATGCCCCCAGCATAATGACGCAAAATGAGGTACATGCCCCCCAAGCTTCATTGCATTCAACCAGGTGGATGAAATGAAGGTTTACTTTCAAGATCTTGGAAAGACTCGAGGGAGTTGTTTCATTTTTTAGTGAGGTTGACACAGGAAAAGAATTATCCTCAAAACCCTTGTTTCATTTTTTAGACGAGCCTGACACAAGATAAGGAACTATGCTTATGACTCCTTGTTTCATTTTTAACAAGCTTGACACAAGACAAAGACCTATGCTCATAAAATCCTTGATTCATTTTTTTAATGAGCTTGACACAAGACAAGGAACTATGCTCAAGTCTACTATATACAATCTACCTAACAAGGAACTATGCTCTAAAATCCTTTATTCATTTTTTAACAAGCTTGACACAAGACAAGGAACTATGCTCTAAAATCCTTGATTCATTTTTAATGAGCTTGACACAAGACAAGGAAATATGCTCAAGACTCCTTGTTTCATTTTTTAATTAGCTTGACACAAGACAACGAACTATGCTCAAGGCTCCTTGTTTCATTTTTTAATGAGCTTGACACAAGACAAGGAACTATGCTCATGTCTACTCTCTACAATCTATCTAACAAGGAATTATGCTCTAAAATCCTTGATTCATTTTTTAACGAGCTTGACACAAGACAAGGAACTATGCTCTAAAATCCTTGATTCATTTTTTTAATGAGGTTGACATAGGGAAAGAACTGTCCTCATACCTGATTCATTTTTTAACGAGGTTGACTCAGTAACAGGAACTATCCTCTGACCATCTGATTCATTTTTTAACGAGGTTGACACAAGAAAAGAACTGTCCTCATACCTGATTCATTTTTTAGCGAGGTTGACTTAGTAACAGGAACTATCCTCTGACCAACTGATTCATTTTTTAACGAGGTTGACACAGGAAAAGAACTGTCCTCATACCTGATTCATTTTTTAGCGAGGTTGACTCAGTAACAGGAACTATCCTCTGACCAACTGATTCATTTTTTAACGAGGTTGACACAAGAAAAGAAATGTCCTCATACCTGATTCATTTTTTAGTGAGGTTGACTCAGTAACAGGAACTATCCTCTGACCAACTGATTCATTTTTTAACGAGGTTGACACAGGAAAAGAACTGTCCTCATACTTGATTCATTTTTTAACTAGGTCGACACAGTAAAAGGAACTTTCCTCGAACCCACTGATTATGGCTTCCAACTGAAAGAAATACATGTTAATGGACACACCTTGATCATGGCTTCCAAGAGGTCTTCATCAGAAGGAAGAATAGTTCTCTGGAAGGAACACATGTCAGGGGACTCAAGAGTGATAAGAACATCACGTTCAAGTAATCCCATAGAGTTTTCCATGTCAATTACCGGATCTAAATCAAAGGAAGATGAGCAAACAGTGAGAGGCTCACTTACATCGGTAACTGAAAACGTGGGACCAGTTGCCACATAATTAACCCGTGGCAAGGTAGATACCACTTTAGAATCAAGAACATTTAGGGGTGTCATATTATTGGTAGTTGAAACAAGACTAGGGAACGAAAGCTGGTCTATAGTCACAATATTTCCATTGTGAGGGAAAGACATCACGCGAAAGAGTGTCGATACGACAACTTTCATTGCATAAACATAGTCTTGCCCAAGGAGTAAATTGAAATCCAAGGGACCTCGAACTACCATAAGATCAATACAGACAGTTTTACCTTCCAAGGTAATAGCAAACTTAGGAAGGATCCCTAAAGGTTCACTAATGGTTCTGTTAAAAGCTTTCAGATTCTGCGTAATAGGCACAAGCTGAGGGGAACCCAAAGCTTTCCAAGCAGTTGAGGATAAAATACTAACAAAAGCATCTTCATCTACCTGTGTGTGGTGTATTTCCCTACCACAAGCCTTGACAATGATTTGGAAAGGGATGGAGGAAGGAAGACGAGGTTCTGTCAGTCTATTCCAATCAAAGGAAAAGACCTCAATACTTGGAGTGGGTTCTGTAGAAACATGTGAAATGCCCCCTGGCGTAGAAGAATCTAATGTAACAAGAAGAACCTGAGCAGTATGAAGTTCAATCTCTAAAGGGAGAGTGGGATTGACCGAATCTGAAATTGAATCGACCACTTGATCAACTAATGGATCATCAACCTGAGTGATATGAGTTTCACTCTCCAATGGAAGAGTGGGATTGAGTGTACTTGAAATTATATCAATCACTCCGTCAGTTGATGGTAGGTTGGGAGAAAGTTTAGGGTAACCAGTTGGAAATTCTTGCTCTGGAACAGTAAGGATTTCCAACAATTTTGAGGCTTCATCCATGTGAGGGAAAATGTGAGTTTGATGACTCCCTTTGCATAACTTACAAGGAAACCTAACTTTACCCTTTTCCCCAGGAACCTGACTATCACTGGTTGATGGATCAATGGAAAGTTGATGAGATTTTTCTAACCATAATTCCAAGACCTTTGGAATACCAGGAAAATTGATAAGGAAGTGGTCACCCTTACAAAGCCTGCAAGGGTATTTGGGTTTACGATGCATGTTGGAGGTTTCCTCAACACAACTAACACTTACAGGCATGGTTGGTTGGTTGACTTCTTTCTTATCTTGCTTCTTCTTCTTCTTCTTCTTCCCTTTCTTCTTCTTCTTAGCCACTTGGTTACTAGCGTCAAGGATTTTACCAAGTGAAGAGGAAGAAATGGAGGAAGAAAAATTAGGAGAAGAAGGTAAAGGGTCAACAGAAGGTTGGTGATGTTGAGATGGTGAACTCTGTTGAGGTGAAGCATTCAGTTGAGGTGGAACAATTGGAGTATTTGGGGCCAACAAAGTTGAAAATAACCATATCGGTAAACCTATTGTAAATCCAGGTAATGACAAAGTAGCCATATAAGGAAGACCAACATTTCCAAAGTAAGGAAAAGTACTAGGATTCTCGTTAAGAGGGGTTCCTTGGTTGGTAAATTCCGGAACAGTTGCCATTATATTCAACTTCAGTGAATTTTATTAACAATTTAAAACTAAAATTAACAATTCACAATTCATACCTAACAATTAAAATTCGCAATTCACACCTATGGTCTCTAAAAGTAAAAACAATCAAATTAACAAGCGGTATCAAATCTAGGAGTCAAACCACACACAAACAGTAACTTTCCATACTAAAAACACTAGTTGGTGATGAAATCCAACGTCGCAGAATTCAATACAGAAAGGGCGGTTGGAACAGTTACCCCGACAACCTGCTTAATGAAATAGACTGGCACAAGTTTCTTCACAAAACCATCTCGAGTGAAGAGAACCCTCCAGAGAGTCCAAGTGAGTCTAGTTGACGTCTGCTTCAGGTACAGTGGGATCTTCACTAAGAGAAATATAACAAATTCTCTAATGCACTAATTTCATCAAGAAAAACTAATGCAAATAAATTCCAAAACAGTTTTTATTTTTATTTTTGTGTGTTAAAAACAAGCATAAAAATATGTAAATTCAAATCAAAGAAAGTTGATCTAAATCTACGATTGTTTTTTCCAGAATGTATTGTAATCTATGCACAATTCACTTGAAAAGTATGCAAATGTAATCTATGCACATTGTTCATTCATATTCTGAAAATGAGAATTCTAATTATGCAAATGTGATCTATGCAAGAGAATTCTCAAACACAAGATGATTCTAATGTAATCTAAGAACCAATCAAGTGCAAGTCAAGAAAATTGGGTGAGAGTTCCAAAGATCAAAAAATAAAAACACTCAAAGGCGATTAACACTCATACACAATTTAGCCCCCCTTCCAGGTAATGACCAAAGGAAATCAAATTAAGAATTTCTCAAAAAAGAGACTCAAAACAACCAATTAACTTAATGGAGATTGATGAGATGAAGAATTTGCTGAAAGAAACTCATAAACAAGGCTTTTTGATAGAAAACATGCAGATCTGGGTAGACACTAAAAGCCGAAAATAAAAATTAAACTTAACTGGACAAAAACAATTTAGGTTTTTCAAAAATTTTAACAGGGTCCGCAGGCTTCCAGTAGAACCAGATGCGGTACCGCTCTGTGTAGTAAAGAAACAGTGCGGGGATGTCCGCACTATGTTACAAACAGAATGTGCGGTCATCTTAAAACTTTCAAAAAAAAAAAATAATCCAGAACCTAAAAACTACCCAATCCCACACACATCAAGCAAAAACCAGAAACAAGAAACAATTCCTCAAGTCAAAGTAAAAGTAAAGGCATTACACAGACGCGATTGGGCTACAAGATTACCAGAAGTCTTGTGGGCATACAGAACAACATCGAGAAGCACTACTAGTTATTCCCCATATCACCTAGTATTTGGAAAAGAACCCATCTTTCCAATAGAATTCGAAATACAAACCTTGAGAACAACACAAGAAGTCGGTCTAGATTTAAATGAGGCCCAGATTAATTACTACAACAAATCAATGAGCTGGATGAAATCAGGCTCTCCACGCTTCAACATACCGCATTAATCCAACAACAGAGAGCCAAATGGCATGACGCCCTCATCAAAAATAAAGTCTTCCGCGAAGGAGATTGGGCGCTCCTATACGATTCCAGGTTTCAGGATTTTCCGAGGAAACTTCAAACTTGTTGGCTGGGACCATACGAAATCCAGAAGGTGCATGATAATGGCACCATTACTTTAACCACCATTGATGGATATGGACATACCTTTAAGGAAAATGGCCACCGAGTTCGATTGTACCACAAACCACTCACTCGGGACCAACAACTCTGGGAAGACTCTGACATGTAGATTCTGGCTAAGGAGGAGAACTCTTCCTCACTTTTGGTTCACTAAGTGATTTGATTGCTTTCAAATTTTGTAGATAATTCTTTTGTTTTCTTTGTGTAAATTACTTTCTGTATAGATCTCTGCATTTCTGCAACTTTTGCATTTTGTTGTTCCTTTCAGATGGAACAACACTTTCACCGTTCTATTTTTCCTTTTCGAAGGAACAACACTTCTGCATTTTTCTGTTCCTTTCGGAAGGAACATCATTTTCACCGATTTGCTATTCCTCTTTGAAGGAACAACACTTTTGCATTTTGTTGTTCCTTTTCGAAGGAATAACATTTCCACGATTTTGTTTTTCCTTTCCGAAGGAACAACATTTCCATTGTTTTGATGTTACTTTCCGAAGGAACAACATTTCCATTGTTTTGATGTTACTTTCCGAAGGAACAAAAATTTCACGTTTTGTTGTTCCTTTCCGAAGGAACAACATTTCTGCATTTTTGTTGTTCCTTTCTGAAGGAACAACACTTCCGCCTTTTGTTGTTCCTTTCCGAAGGAACGTCACTTTTACGTTTTGTTGTTCCTTTTCGAAGGAACAAAATTTCTGCATTTTTGCTGTTCCTTTCTGAAGGAATAGCACTTTCGTTTTCTATTGTTCCTTTTTGAAGGAACAACACTTTTGTTTTCTGTTGTTCCTTTATGAAGGAACAACACTTTTGCTTTTTTTGTTGTTCCTTTCCAAAGGAACAACACATTCATTTTTCTGTTGTTCCTTTCCGAAGGAACAACACTTTTATTTTTTGTTGTTCCTTTCCAAAGGAACAGAACCTCCATTTATTTGTTGTTCCTTTTTGAAGGAACAACATTTTCGCATTTTTTGTTTACGCTTGCTTTCTTTGCTATTCCGATTAAGGGACAGCTGCTGTTCCTCTCAAGGAATAGCAGTTTCGAGTATGTCTTTCCTTTTGCTTGCGGTTTTTGTGTACAGTAGCTGTTTTATCTTGAGAACAACATTTTTAGAGTGCATTTTCTTCTTTTTTGTGTGTTTTACCATTTAGATCATTTTTGTGAGTCACGGTCATTTAAAGAACAACTATACGTTTATGGAACAAATACTAGAGGATACTAAAATCAAAAAATTACATAAAAATCGTTATCTTTAGAAGAAATTGCTTTGAATTGATAAGAGAAAAGAGGAAAGGACACAACTATTGATCATCGTGCTATCATTATTTTACTAATACCAATATGATTGATTATTTTTATCATGATGGTTCTTCCTAAATCCCCATAATTCTCTTTGATCATTATTATTGAATAAGAATAAGGGAATATTTTTCTCTATTGAGATGTTAAGACTTCTTCCACCATCCCTACTTTTAAGGAGTGTTGAACCACCCTCTGTATAAATAGGAAAAGTGCTATATAAAAGAAAATAAGAAAAAGAAAAATGTTTATATGACTGCTAACATGATTTGTCAGATAAAGGATAGGGGGTCTCATCAAGAGCTAGCCTACCATGATCATAAGGAAGAAAGTGAAGTGGCATTCCCACCATGGCCACCACACCAGGGATATGATCCAAGAGGCACATCAGAAAAATAAAAAATCCTTGGAACAGGACGTCTCATCATGAGCCGACCTACCCACCTTTCACTCCTTCCTGGTGAATGACATTGTGATTCATCTGGTTACCAAGCCAACATAATGGCCTCCATTCTGACATTTCACAACACTTTCCTAGGCGTACACAAAGGATTATGGTTCCAAAGGTGAAATGAACAAATCTATCAAGGTTATGGAGACCTGTCGGCAACAGAGCTCTGTTGATGGTACTGAAGTCATATTTCTAATACACCAATAGCAATTATATAACCCTTCTTCTTATATCTTTGTAAATGGTTCAAATGAGATTATGTATACAACCCTTTCGAACCTTTGATACATGAAAATCATTTACAAATCAATTATGATGGTAAAAGTTGATAATGATCGCATAGGACCTTTTATTCACGTCATTTGTCCTATCCTCCAATTCTCGCATCATATCACGACATTTCCTTATTTATTAGCGATTTTATCATATGCCTCGATCTCAATAATCCGCTTATTTTTGTAAACATGGCATATCTTTATACGTTGTTCCTTTATGACTTTGTACTATGGCAGTTCATCATGCTGCTCCTTCATTTGATGGCCGAGGACGGCCTATTACATTACAGGGGGGCGCGGGTGATTCTCATAATTCGCTAGCATACATGTCAGCTCATCATTCAGAAGAATTATGACTCGAGAATAGCAAAGCTTAACGGTATTTTGTTTCCCAATATGCATGGCTTGCTGTTCCAAAGCTATTTCCGTATTTTTCTCTGTAAAAATTAGCAGTAAATTAGAAATTTGAACAGCTTCTTATTCCATCACCTTCTCTGTGCTTTCCTAAGAGTGAAATTTGAATAGCCTGATGTTCCATTATCGTCTCTATGTTTTTTTACAGTGTGTGCTAAGCATGAAATAAGATGGGAGGAAGATCAATTCGCAGCGAGCCACAGGTGTTGATGGTCTCCGATGTTGCACGAGAAATCATAGCAAGGGCAGGATGGATAACTTACCTTAACCGTCTACAGCAATCCAACGAGACAGTGGCGATTGAGTTTCTGTAAAACTTGCAAGAACATCATTCCATGGTGAGAGGGAGACAGATAGCAGTTACTAATGACATAATTGCAGAAGTTTCGGGACTGCCAGCCACTGGACCTGTGTGGACTCTTAAAAAGGTGAGACTGTGAGATGCAATGAAAATCTTCCAGACGAGGAGCAGAACCTGACTATAAAAGGGAAGGGAGTTCTACCGGCAACCTTGGGAAAGCCATGGGCAGAATTGGCGAGAATTATCCAGAGCTACATCACTTGTGATGGCAGGAAAGACGTGGTAAGACCACGCCATCTTAAACTTTTAGCTGTGTTAAAGCAAAAATGCACTGTGAATTTTCCTGCGTTTTTAAATTTTTTATTACACGATGTTGCCCGAAGCATGGAGAAATCTCACCATGTAAAGTCATTAGTAAGCCACCATGGGTTAATATGACTGATAGTTAGCTACAGTCTTGCCCAACAGCAGAGTAGTTGGGAAGAACTGATTTTCATGATAGACGGGGGACTCGCTTTGCCAGCCCCAAAATGAAAACATGTTGACAATACATCGAGCAGACCACTGAAACGAAGAAAATCTGTTAGGTTGGAAAGGATTAGAGGAATGCTGGGAAATTCCTAGGGAAATATTAGTCAACCTATAGAGATACATGATTCAGGAGATGAACAACCCCCATAAGGGGAGAACGAAAAAGAATTGGAGGAAAACAATGAAGGAGAACTGGAGGAGGAGACTGAGCAATTCGGTCGAGAAGAAGGGGAAGCAGAGCAACGCAGTGAAATTCCACTGCAAAACCCGCTGCAAGAAGATGAACTGGCCCAAATTCTGGCCAATATGGGCGAATATGTCCAACCTCACAGCCCACTTAACCCCCATACCGAAGAAGGACTGCAGGAGCACTCTACTCATGATAAAAGTGCATCCGAGGAACTGTGTGATGAGGAAGAAGGACTACATGAGCACTTTGTTCATGATAAAAGTGCATCCGAGGAACTGTGTGATGAGGAGGAGGGAGAAGAGGACCACTTCGCTCATAACGAGAGCGTATCTGGGGAGAAGAGTGACGAGAATGAAGAAGAGGAACAATCTGTTGCTAGTCAGAATACACCAGAAGAATTCCACGATGAAGAAGGGGTAGAAGAAGAAACTACCCAGGAAACAGCAGAGCAAGCTAGGGTTTCTACCCTTGAAAAAACCGATCAACAGAACACTGAAGAAGCACCGCAAGAAGAAAATAAGGGAATGGGCCAAGGCGAAGGTGCAATACCTGAAGTACATTTACGAGGAGGGACATTTACCAATTATCTTATGATGATATCAAGACAGTTTTCAAAAATTATTCTAGGGAAACTAGAAAGAAGGGTAGGGCTAGTCAAGCTTTAGTCAGTTCATCCTCCTCCAACACATCCATCAAAAGTGAAATTGGGAACATGTTGGAAGACTTTAAGAGTGAAATGATGCATACCCTTTCTCTGCAAATGGACACCATGTAGATCAATAGGATGCAGGAGGAAGCAGAAAGTGCCTTAGTTATCTTTTTCCCTAAATGCACCAGGAGGAACCATAGAAATGAATTCCCATTGAATCTTATAAATATCTGCTTTGTCTATGAGGAGAACCACTCCACAAAAAATTTTCCTTCTCTTCCTCGATTGAAAGTTGTGTATCAAGGAACTGAAGGTGTGACTGAACAACTTTGATATATCAACCAAAGGAGGCCTCAAGGACCTCGACCATACCAGTAAGGCATGCAAGGGGTGTCCTATCCATATTACATCCCTAACTAGAATGCATCTGTTCCCCCTTGGTGTCCTCATGCTCATCCTTAATGGTCCACACCTTCTCCCTAGTCGTTTGCACCTCAATACCATTCCCAACCTACCAATCAATCATTTCAACCATATGATTCCCCACAATGTCAATGGACTACACCATCACAGGGGTGGAGGCCCCCATACAAACTATCTCTAGCTGTACTACCTCCAGATCCATCTCTGTCACATCTCCTTCACCCTTCTCCACCTAAGAAACCTCGGATGCCTACTCAGCCAAATTTGAACCCGAAAAACAAGCAGGCACAACAGTTCTATAGTGGAGAGACATCCTACCCTGCCTATGTTTTGAAATTCAAGAAATCAACCTCAGGTTTGGAAGAGTGCTTCTAGATAATCAACCTCCATCTCCACCTGAGGAGCTTGAAGAGGAAAAGGAAGAGAGTGGTCCTCAAGTCAATCCACCTCCTTTTCCTGAGAGATTAATCCATCCTAGCCAAGACATCCTAGAAGAGACTGAACTTGTGGGTGAATTGAAAAACTTGTGTGTTAAAATCCAACTCCTCTAAGCTATCAAGGATGTCCCCATCTACAACAAGTTAATCAAGGAGAAATGCTTCAAACATCCTGGGAGGAGAAAGAAAGACACACCTACCATTAGTGTCATTAGATAGTTGTCTAACTTATGTTGGGGAGAGTGATTTGCCCGAAGTATGTAGACCCTTGAAATCCTTTGGTAGATGTGCACATTGATGGTATCATTTTCCCCCATAGCTTGATTGATCTTGGGGCTTCCATAAATGTGATGACTAAGGATACTATGCTTAAATTGAATCTCCAAGGATCATTAAGGAAGACCACAATAGTCTTGCAACTTGCAAATAGATCCACAGTAGCCCCTGAGGGATTTGTTGAGGATGTAATGGTCTCCATTGATTCCTGGGAATACCCTACTAACTTCTTAGTTCTCCAACCCATGACCAAGCTCAATGGTTATCCTCTCATCCTTTGAAGGAAATGGTTATCCATTTCTTATTCTTACAAAAGTTGTAGGGTTGGGAATATGACCATTAAAAATGGGCATTTATCCAAAAAATTGGTCTTGTATCCCCTTCTCAACCATACTTAGATAATGAATGCAACCTAATGAATGCAACTTGATTGATAAAATCTTACAGAATCAGACCCCAACACCATGTCTCTTTCATCGTGGCATTTTCGCTATAACTTTGTTTCTGTGATGTTTCAGAAGTCGGAAAAAAAACCCATTTGAGAATAAATCGCGCTGAACCGTGGGACGAAATTTAAGAGCTTTTCGAGCAATATTTGCGGAGATATGCGTTGAGGAAGTTGGTATTTTTACAGACTCCTGAATTACATTCAAAACAGGTGACCTAGGGAAAATCGTCATAACTTTCTTTCTGAGCATTGGATTGAAATTCCGCAAGAAGGTACAGAAAGAGGAAGGACTGTAGTTTGTTTTTATATATTTTTTAGAGTCAAATATTGAAACAGTGACACGTGGCACTTCATACAATTTCGCTCTACTGAACTAGTCTACAATCAGGTCACTGTGGGAGATTGTGCATAACTCTTTCTTGGAGAATCCAATTTGAATCAAACTAGTGGCATTGGAAAGAGGACACAGAAGGCTACTACAGGGTGCAATTTCAGAACTTAAAGATCCAAAAGTACAAAGTTACAGTCATTTCAAGGTTGAGCTCCTAAAATCAAGAAAAAGCAAGATGAGGAAGTTTGATGGCAAGGATCCGGTAAATTGGATACTTCAGATGGAGCAATATTTTGATCTAAATGGTGTACAACTGTTACAAAAGGTATGTATTGCATCTTCATATTTAGAACCAGATCAATTTTTATGGTACAAAGGGCTTTGTTCTCGTAAACAACTTGTTACGTGGTCAATTTTCACGGAGGAAATGATAGCACATTATGAGGATACAAAGAGCAACACCTTCTTTAGAGAAACACCACAACAATTGGAAAGGGTGAAAGGTCTTTGTGACATAGTGGAAAGAAAAATTATGGAAACTAAGAAGTGTGCCTCTCACAACTATAAAGATGGAAGTGTTGTTTCTCCTAGCCTTCCACAACCTACAAGGGTTACACCACAACAATTGGAAGAAAAAAGAGAAAAGGGGATTTGTTACAATTGTGATAGCAAATGCACTAAAGGTCATAAGTGTAATGAGAAGAAATTATTTTACGTAGAGTATGAAGAGGATGAAGAAAAGGATCAAGAAACATCAAAAGAAGAAGATATACGTCAGGACCTTACCCCAGAGAAAGAAGAAATGAATCAGAACATATCTTGTAAACTATTAGCAAGAATGACCACTCCTCAAACTCTCAAGATAGAAGGACATATCAAGAAGAAAAAGGTGCAAGAAGTGAAAGATCACATCAAGAAAGAAGAAATGAATCCAGCCATATCTTGTAATTCACTGGTTGGAATTACCACTCCTCAAACTATCAAGATAGAAGGACATATCAAGAAGAAAAATGTTCAAGAAGTGAAAGATCACATCGAGCGTCAAGAAATGAATCCGACCATATCTTGTAAAGGATTGGAAGAAATTACCACTCCTCAAACTCTAATGATAGAAGGACATATCAAGAAGAAAAAGGTTCAAGCAGTGAAAGATCACATCAAGCATCAACAACAAGTTCTCCGACTTTTAAAGGATAACGCCACTTCGGTGCAAAATCAAATGAAACAACAGGTAGATCAACATCATAGTGAAAAATGTTTTGATGTAGGTGACCGGGTATTTTTACTGCTACATCTAAAGCAAGCTATTTATGAGAAGGAAATGTTTGCAATACTACATGCACTTAAAAAATGGCGACCTTACCGAATGGGAAGACTCTTCAAGGATGAGGATGTGGAAGCATTGTTTTGTGCTATTTCTATTATCCAACCAGATTGGATAAATGAAGTAAGGGATCAATGGAAGAAGGACAAAGAAGTATGGCCACTTATTCAAAAGTTGCAAAAGATCCCAATTCAAACAATATTTCCAGATATTGAAAAGGAAGGAAAAAACATATTGGAACCTAGAGAAGTCATAGAAATAAGAACCCGACAAATACGAAATCGATCAATTTCAGAGTATCTCATCAAGTGGAAGAACTTACCCGCTGAAGATTCCACATGGGAGAACAAGAATTTTATACAGAAGCATCAAGAACTACTCAAGCGTTGAGGACAATGCTTTTTGAAGGAGAGGGGCATGTTAGGCCCCTATACTACTAGTGTAACCCCTTATTGTTATTAGTAAAACCCACTTATTATATTGATGTACCCATGTAGTTCCCATATTGTTACTAATGTACCCCATAGAAGCACACTATTGTTATTATTGTGCCCTTACATTATTATTGTTATGTCGGCTTTGATTATGTTATGATCCCTTAGACTCCTATATATAGAAAGGAGGTCTTTTCATTTGTATCATCCAAGAATTGTTCATTTATGTAATGTAAAGGAGGTTGCCCCCTCAAAGAGGCTGAATTCTAAGGCGTGGATCTCTCTTTTCTATCTTTTTGTGAGCTGGTTTCATAACAGACTCTAAATTTTTCTGGTCAGAAAGATGCCAAGAGGTCCTCGAAACCTTAAAGGACAAGTTGACTACTACACCCATAATCTGAGGACCAAATTGGGCTCTTCCTTTAGACATCCATGTTGATGCCTCTGAAAAAGTTATAGGAGAAACTCTAGGCCAGATAGATCAAAAGTTGCCTTATGTCATTCATTTCATCAACAAAAATCTGTCCAAGGCTGAATTGAAATATATTGTGACTTAAAAAGAGCTACTAGATGTTGTCCATTCCTTGAATAAATTTAGACACTACATCACTAGTTACCAGACCTTTGTACATACTGACCATGCTGATATTAAAATATTTGATGAACAAGCCTGATGTGAATGCCAAAATTATTAGATGGTTTCTTTTATTACAATAGTTTGATCGAACTATCATTGATAAGCCGTGTAGAGAAAATGTAGTTGCATATTTTTTGTCTAGACTTGCTTTCCCTACATGTGAGGAAGGAATGGTTGATGATCAGCTGCCAGATTATCATTTATTTTCTATTTTAGTTCTCTCTCCATGGTTTTTTGACATAACCAACTACTTAGTGGTTGCACGGTTCCCCAAGGAAAAGAGCAGAATGATAAGAAAGAGCACCCCATTCACTTTGGATTGGGGGAAATATAATCAAGCTAGGCCTAGATCAAATTTTGAGGAGATGTGTCAGGGAAGAGGAAGTCTTTGACATCCTTCTGGCCTATCATGATGGGCCTTATGGAGGTCACTTTGCAGCTAAGAGGACAACCTTCAAGGTACTGCAATCTGGATACTACTGGCCCACTCTCCACCAAAATGAAAGAAGATACACTAGTTGATGTGACCAGTGCCAAAGAATGGGGAAACCTACTCTCAGGGATGAAATTCCTTTGCAACCTCAAGTGACTCTTGAGCCATTTGACAAGTGAGGCATGGATTTCACTGGGCCCATTGATCCACCATCAGGGCATAAAAAGTACAATATTGTGTGCAATGAGTATTTGACAAAGTGGGCTAAAACCAATGCTATCAAGGTAGAAACAGAGTAGAAAGTGGCTGAGTTATTAAGGGAGAATGTATTTTACAAGTTTTGGTACCCTAGAGAACTAGTCACTGACGAGGGAGCTAAAATCACCTCACACCTGATTGAAAATTTGTTGAGGAAACATAAGATCAAACACAAGAAGTCAACTGCATATCTTCCTCGGGCCAATGGAAAGGTAGAGGTTACCAACAGAGCATTGGAAGGAATTCTCACAAAGGTTGTGAGAAGCAGCAGAAAATATTGGTTTGACAGACTAGTTGAGGCCACTTGGGCCTATAATACAACCTGGAAGACAACCACTGACTTCACCCCTTATGACTTGGTCTATGAGAAGAAGATTCTGATCTCCATTGAGTTTGAATACAACAATTTGAGAATGGTAGCATAATTGGATTTAGATTGTACAAAGGAACAGTAAAAGAGGTTGTTCCACCTCAATGGTTTTGATGAATTCAAGATGCAAGCCCTCCTACACACAGAAGTTACTCAAGTACAAAGAAAGGTTTGGCATGACAAAAACATCAAAGACAATTTTTTTCAAGAAGGTGATTGGGCTCTGGAATATGACTCCAGGATCAAGGACTTCAAAGGAAAATTGATGACTAGGTGGCTAGGCCCATATCTGATAGAAATTTGTCATGACAATGGGGCTATTCAAATAAGGACCATTGATGAAGAAGGTATCCCCTTTCTTGTCAATGGATATAGATTGAAAGCCTATAGAAGACCTTTGTCAAGGGAAGAGTTCATCAGTACCTTCAATAAGGAAGTGAATGTGCTTGGAAGTGTCTTAGCTTCCAGCTCACCAAATTCTTGAAGATTGTTTTTATTTTTGAATAAATGAAAAAAAAGGGAAAAACAATAAGGGACCTAGGTGAAAACCTCTATGAGGCACCTAAGGCCAACTTTTGGGTTGAAAACCTCCTTGAGGCAGCCCAAAAGTGAAAAAAAAAAAAAAGAAAAAAAGATCCTTGGGTGAAAACATCCCTTGAGGTGCCTAGGGTAGGCAGAGAGCTTGAAAACATCTTTTGAAGCAACCTACATGTCTTTCAAAAAAAATGGAATAAAAAGAGAAAAGAAAAAAAAACAAAATTCCATGGCACGGACCTCAAACATGCCCACTAATAAAATTTTGTGATTTTTGCAGGTTTTTAAAGAAAATAAAGGACTCATAGTTCATGGGACAACAAGCCAAGCATCACCCCATTCTTCCTCCATTCACTTCATATCTCCCATGCCTATTATGTCTCCATCATCCATCCTCACTTCCAGGCATCAAAAACCAGTTTTTATGCAATTTTCTGACTTCTATAGGGTTTCCTGTAGTTACTACACGAGTTTCCTCTAGTACTACAGGATGTCCTGAAACACTATAGACCTAAAATTATGATTGGAAAATGATGATGCAAGCCCATTCTAGGTTGAAAGAAGGGACCAAACACCTCACCACCTCTCACCCAATACTAGCTCATCACCATACCAACCTCTGCGTCCATTAAAAACCACTTAGAAAAATGAAAAAAATAGAAAGAAAAAAATCAAGGCTCATGCCATCATTGACCTCACTCACCTACCACTCCCTCTCCTCCATTTCCATCCTTCCACTCCTACAACACCACCCGTTCCTCCTCCAAGTGAAAAAAAAATCTAAAAAAATGATGAAAAAAGTCAGTTACATGATTTCCTATAGTAACTAGAGGAAACCCTGTAGCAGACTGTGTTATCACAACAACAATTTCTCCATGCATTCTTCTTCAACACCCATGCAAGAAAAGAGCTCTTTCATCCCTGCAGACAATATGACTCCCATCTAGAGCTCAGCAGTAGCAGTAGAGACTGAGAACCTACACACAACAACAAAGAAGACAACCACATCAACAGGAAGAAATATACAGAATAGTGACCAAGGAAAAGCACTTACCTGAACAAAAAGAAGAAAAAAAGAGTCACCCTCCAACATGCATCAACAAATGATGGTGAAGGGTTCTTCCCTGCAGTTCATTGTCGATAGTAGGAGCCAAAAGAAAATCATTTTAGAAGAGGTCATGAAGCAGATAGGTCTACCGACTACATCACATATGTAGTCGTACACTAACGAGTGGCATCACCAAGGATGAGATATCCACATTAGCCAATAGCGCCACCTTCCCTACAACATCAAGCCCTTCACGGATGACGTACTATGTGATATTTCTCCTCTTGAAGTTTGTGATGTATTATTAAGACAACCATATTTGTGGAAGTGGCATGTTGTATAAGAGTATAGACCTGGCTCTTTTATTATTACTTTGGGCAATAAGTTGTATGGGATACTGGAGGTAGCCCCACCTATTTCTAGCAGCAGTAAATGGACAAGGTCGTGGAGGACTATAGGGACATTTTCACCTCACCTACAGGAGTACCTCTACACTGTCAGGTCAAGCACTCGATCGTTATAACCCCCAGTGCACCACTACCCAATGGATCGATCTATCGATGCTCTGTTATGGAGAATGACTAGATCAAGAGGCAGATTCAAGAGTTATTGCAAAAAGGGCACGTCAGGCTAAGAGTGAAAAAAAAAAAGAAAAAAAAGATCCCTGGGTGAAAACCACCCTTGAGCTACCTAGGGTAGGCAGACAGGTTGAAAACCTCCTTTGAAGTGACCTACATGTCTTTCAAAAAAAATGGAATAAAAAGAGAAAAGGAAAAAGAAAACAAAATGCCATGGCACAGACCTTAAACATGCCCACTAATAAAATCTTGTGATTTTTGCAGGTTTTTAAAGGAAATAAAGGACTCATAGTTCATGGGACAGAAAGACAAACATCACCCCATTCTTCCTCCATTCACTTCATATCTCCCATGCCTATTATGTCTCTATCATCCATCCTCACTTCCTGGCATCAAAAACCAGTTTTTATGCAGTTTTCTTACTTATATAGAGTTTCCTGTATTTACTACAGGAGTTTCCTGTAGTTACTATAGGAGGATGTCCTGAAACACTATAGACATGAAATTATGATTGGAAAATGATTATGCAAGCCCATTCTAGGTTGAAAGAAGGGACCAAACACCTTACCACCTCTCATCCAATACCAGCTCATCACCATACCAACCTCTGTGTCCATTAAAAGCCACTCAGAAAAATAAAAAAAATAGAAAGAAAAAAAAATCCAAGGCTCATGCCATCATTGACCTCACTCACCTACCACTCCATCTCCTCCATTTCCATCCCTCCACTACTACAACACCACCCATTCCTCCTCCAGGTAAAAAAAATCTAAAAAAATGATGAAAAAAGGAAGTTACATGATTTCCTATAGTAACAAAGCAAGAACACTCAAATTGAAGGTTGCCAAGTTTTGTATCTTGAATTCTGCATTGTATTGGAAAGATCCTGGTGGAATTTTGTTAAACTGTCTCGTGGAAGAGGAGGCAAAGAAAGTCATGGAGGATTTCCACGGAGGAGAGTGTGGTGGAAATCTTTTTTGGAAATCAACAGCGAACAAAATTTTGAGAGAGGGGTACTACTGGCCTACTTTGTTTGTTGATGTGCATAAGATGGTAAAGCACTGTCATAAGTGTCAAATTTTTGAAGGGAAAGAGAAATTACAGCCTTTGCCACTTAAGCCTATCGAAGTGAGCACTCCATTCCAGCAGTGGGGGTTGGATTTAATTGGGGAAATTCATCCCGCCTCTTCCGGACAACATAGGTGGATCCTTACAGCAACAGACTATTTCACAAAATGGATTGAGGCAGCACCTACCAGACAAGCGACAGACACGGTAATAATTTCATTTCTTGAAAATAACATCTTGTCTCGCTTTGGTTGTCCAAACAAAATAATCACTGATAATGCAGCAGCTTTCAAATCGCAAAGGATGGTAGAATTTTGTCACAAATATCACATAATTTTGGGTCATTCAACTACGTATCATCCGCAAGGAAATGGATTGGCAGAATCTTCGAATAAATCTTTGGTCAACATCATCAAGAAGCTGCTGGAAATAAATAAGAAGAGCTGGAACAAGAGGCTGGTCCATGCACTTTGGGCAGACCGAATGAGTCGGAAAAAGTCTATTGGTATGTCACCGTTTGAGCTGGTTTATGGAGTAAACACAGTATTTCCCGCTTCTCTTGCTGCCCCAGTGGTCAAACTTCTTCAGGAGGCCGGCAGTGAGGAAGATCCCATGCAGAGAAGGCTGAATCAAATGATACACTTGCACCAAACAAAAGAAGAAGTTTTCAAAAACACATCCAATTTGCAGGAGAGGATAAAGAAAATTTATGACAGAAAAGCTAAAGCAGACAATTTTCAGTTGGATGATGTGGTGTTGAAGTGGGATGCAAGGAATGAAGAAAAAGGCAAGAATGGAAAGTTCAAAAATCTGTGGAAAGGTCCTTTCAAAATTGCAACATATAGAGGTCAGAATGCCTTTCTTCTGAAGGAAATGAACGGGGAAGACTGTCCTGGAGGGCTGATCAATGGTCGACTGCTCAAGCGGTATCATTGTTGATCTATTAATGCTGCTTCCACTGTCATTGTAAATACCATTTTTATTTCAGTTTGTTTCAGTATGTAAAGTCAGTTTTTGAGTTATTCCAATTGTCAAGTTTGAGTCAATTTCTTGGTTATTCCAGTTGTATAAACAAGTCAGAGTCTTGTGTTGTTTATTAAAATGATGGCTCCATAGCCCAATGGACAAAAGGCACTGTCTAGCTCCTCCAGAGATCTGTTGTTCTTGGCACCTCCAAGGAGCTACCATCCCCCATTGGAGCCAATGTTAGAGTCGGTCTGGTCAGCCCTCCGTCAGATATCAAAGCTCTTTGTGCATTTCAATTTTAGGTGTCCCGCTCCATCCACTCAGCTGCATTTCGCTAGGGACATGTCATGATCTGATGGAGAAAGTCATGCTACTCATTTTCCCTCATGTCTAGTCCCTGCTGGTCCAGGTCCTGGTCCATAATCATTGAATTTCATGATAGTCAAGGTCTGGTCATATTATCGGACAAAGTCCTTTTTATTGCTGGGTCTAGGAAATCATCAGTGTTGTCTTTGAAAAAACATGTCCAGAACAAGTCATGCAGGGCAGAGGGAGATCTTACACAGCTATGGTTCAGAAAGCATCATCATCACCTGAAGAGACATCGACTCTTCTTCAAAACTTTGTTTTGAAGAAAAGTCAAACAAGGTCAACTATGACAAAATTTTCCAAAAAATCGCCAATTGACTTTGTCAGATGCAGTCAGGGTTTTCATGGCCAGGTGCCCAGTCACACAATCCCCGCAAAGAAATGCCGAAAATTTCATCATGAGAGCCAAAATTTCAAAGAAAAAATGAAAAGCAGAGTGTTTTAAAGTCAATGAAAAGTGCAAAACTCAAACATTAGAAAGTGGGTCTTCAAAGAGGAAAAAATTAAACCCAACTCTCCCAAAGCCTATATATACTTGTTTTTGCCCAAAAGAAAAACCATTTGTGCTTTGGCAAGCTTGGAGAGAAATTACAAAGGTGACAGAGTAAATTCATGAGGGTTTGAGTGAGGGAGAGCTGGTTTCCAAAGGGCATGGCGCACACACCAGGGAGTGCAGCACACACAGAGGGCGCGACGCATTGGCAACCAGCTCGCAGTGCAAAATCAACAAGGGCGCGACACACTCAGGGCGCGCGGCGCACTGGGCTTGGCGCACGACGCACACAACCAGGGAGCTCAAAACACTTGCAAATTGGTTTTATATCCCGGTTGAAGGCTAGCAAGCAAGAGGTAGGCTCAAAAGAAACCTATTCTCTGTCAATTTGGTTAATGACTGGTGTTTCTAAGATGTTGAATGATATCTAAAGCGCATTGGCCATCCATGAAAACAATCATCAAAGCAAAATGCTAAACGGGGTTTGCAAATTTGTGAAGACGCCACCAAGGTTGCTCCCATTCCCTTGTCCCCTCACTCCTCATCATTTGTCACCTCCATGCCCCCTTGTCTCCTAAGGAAACCCCCTAGAAATCTCCACTAAGACCCATCCCCAGAGTTCCAAGCAAACAAGTGTCGTTTGACAGTGTGCGATGCACACACAAGGTGGTGCGGCGCACTCAGGGTGCGCGGTGCATTAGGAGCCTGGCCACAGTGTCAACATTGCACTGGTGCGGCGCATACACAGCTCACGGTGCACTGGGAAAAGCGCGTGGCACACAGGCCTGTGAATCCAAAAAAGCACCGAATCGCCCAAATTTTTATAAATGGCTCTCCAAATTGCAAAGGTGGCCCTAGATCTTTTCACCATTGATCCTTAACTCAAAGAAAAAGACGATTTTGGTGACCATGAAATCAAAGGCGAAAATTTTATTAAGAAAACACAAAAATGACACAAAAAGGGTAAAAAGCTAGGGTTTTGCTACAGTAACATGATTGCTAAATATGTTCCTACCCTACCTCTATCAGCTAATTCCCCTGGAGCAGTTTCCCCAAATAGTTACCCTAGCTACATTGCAATCATATCCATTCGTCCCCTTATTCCCATAGCTCAAAATATCCCAAACCCTATCCCATCAAAACCATACCCCAAACACTCCCAAGTAAATTTCTCCTTTAAACCCCTATTCCCCTTTTCATCATTCCCCTCCTAACACTTCCCTATTTGATTGTCCCCTTGGTGACAAATTTTGGAGCATCTATTAGTTTCATTGGATTCAGAGGGCAGCATAAAACTCAGGGTACAAGCAGCAGTAATGGCATTAGAAAATTCATCAGAGTATGAGGAGGGGACCCACAGTGACACATATTCAGGAGAGAGGGCCCATAGGAGACATCATTGGAGTGGAAGACGTCTTAGAGATGAGCCAAGCACCCTCACTGAGCTACAGGCATGCCCACTTGCCATGTCTTGTTTTCAATGCTTGGCATGCTATGAATTTTTTCAAAGGGTGGCTAATGTCAAAGTCCATCATGAGCTGGCCCACCCTTTTGCACTTCATCTACAGGGAGGCCAATCTCTCCTGGCTGGGGTCACTTTCACCTTGACACCGGAGGCTATATCAGTAACAACAGGGTTACCAAACATTGGGGAGCAGTGGCATAAGAAGAAGAAGGTGGAGAGGCATCACTATGAGCCTTACATCAAGGACAGCTACTTGAGCCAGCTC
Organism: Pinus tabuliformis; assembly: GCA_031772625.1. Taxonomy (NCBI): domain Eukaryota; kingdom Viridiplantae; phylum Streptophyta; class Pinopsida; order Pinales; family Pinaceae; genus Pinus; species Pinus tabuliformis. Next base: position 749,803,485 of record CM062818.1, read on the forward strand.
ACCAGAATTTTTCCATTCAGATTTTTGAGGGATGAGCATGCCCCACTCATGAGATTGATCATGAAGTATTTTAGTTGCGAGGGGAGGTTTTCTCGCCTTTATGCCTATCACATCCACTTGCTCATGCACTTCACCAGGGTGCGGATGATGAGCCTCCCATTTTTCATCTGCAACAACATTGAGAAGATGAAAAACTTCTTGCAGCGCAAGACCCAACGACAGAAGCTAAACATTGAACAGTGTATATCATTTTACTCTCATCCAGATCTTGGTAGACCATTTGTTGGGATTGCAGGGTATTGCTTGGGAGGACTTCATCTCCCGTGATTTCTTCAGCGCCCCACGAGTGATATCAGATGAAGAACACGAGATGGGAGGTCCTTCACATCAGTTTGAACCTGATCTGGGAGGTCCTTCACATCAATTTGAGCTTGAGATGGGAATTCCTTCACATCAATTTGAGAGCCATGAGACTGCCACCATGCGAGTTTTCATCACATATCAGAGAGGCTATCCGAAAGGCACCAAACCGTTGTTTGCAGCAGCAAAGCGAGTGTTATCTCCACCCAGGGTGGAAGGGGACTCACTTCCACCATCAACATCACAAGAGCACGGTAAGGGAAAAGAACCAGTGTAGGAGGAACGTCCATCAGGCGAGAAGGAGACCGAGTTTGTTCTCCTCCAGGATGACGAGACAGATGCAGAACCAACCAATGAGGAGCTTATAGAGATCATCAGGGAGCAGCAATCAGAGATTGAAGACATGACCATTGATCTAGAAAGGGCCAAGTGGAACATGAACTACCTGGAGCGGTGAAACAAACAGCATGAGGACCAACAGACGATCATGGAGCTGCAGAACATTGGTGTTGCTCAAAGAAGAAGGGTTCTGCTCAACTCTTTGGAGCAATAAATCAATGAAGACCGAGAGTCCAACCTTGAGGGGGTCAACATGTATTTGGAGAGGTTGTTGGACAAATAAAACAGGGAGAAAGACATGTTGAGGCGCATGAATCATCACTACCAGGCCCGAAACATGAGTTCCAATGTAAGAATCAGGAGCCTAAAGGCAAAATTGCGCAAAGCGACAAAAGAGGCAAAGGAGGCAAAGGAGCAAGATCAGATTCAAATCTTGGCCGAGGCTTCCTTGGCATAGCAAAGCACTTCATAGGGAACCTCCAGCCCAAATTTCAAAAAATTTGGGCAAATTTTCGTCACAGGAAAATTTTTTGGGTATAAAATAGGAAATTCCTCCCTGTGCGCCGTGCCACTAGCGCGTCGCTAAAAATATAGGACTCTAATCGAGGAACGACTTGCATATTTGGATTCAGCATCAAAAAATATGTCTACTAGTGTCTGAGCAAGAAATTTTGACAAGTTTTGTGTCTTCTAAAGGTCAAAAAACACCAAAATATGGCCTCTCTGCCACTTTTTTGACACACAAAAAGCAGTCTTGGGAGAATGAATATTTGGAGGGGAAAATGAGCACCAAATTGAGAAATTATAGTGGTGTTAGAAATTAGACAGGACAGGCTTTCCAACAAGCCCACTTGGGCACATTTTAGACACATGCAAGTGCCCCAAAACAGGCTCTAAAGTGGCGCGACGCACAGAGCATTTGGCGCGGTGCACAGGGGAAAAAACAGCCAATTTGCTCCCGTTTCGCGACATTTCGGGTCGCGACTTCTCCAAGTGGGACCGATCATCTACACTTCGGTTTTTTGGCACAAAAGGTGGCATTTAAAGAGTTTTTTCTCCAGATGGGCATCTATCCAAGTGGTAAAAGAATGCAGAGGGTCACCCAGCCAAATGTCATGCTTGAGAGTGCTACACCTGTAGATGATGGTTGGCTCTCCATCTCCTTTTCGAAATGATTTGAGAAACTTCCCAACCCCTGGGAATTCCATCTCTTCTCTACACTTTCTATATATTGTATGCAAGTTATTTGCAAAAGCTTGGCTGGCTTGTAACTTCTGGGAGACTGTGGGAAAGAAACTTTGTTTCTGCACTGTGTATTTTTGACTGAGAATTAATGAAAGGCAGTGGCTCTGTTTCATGAGATTCTTGTGGTCGTGAGTGTAGCAAATGTGTTCTTCTGTTCCATATGTATCTTGTTATGTTTCATATTTCATTTCATGCTTTATTTCCGTGAAATTTTCTAAGTGAGATTAGGTAGAATTCAATTTATATTGCTCTGCCGGTGGGAAAATTTCATGTGCAGTGTTATTCTTCTGTTGAAAAGGATTCATGCAACCATGCCCTTTTCACTCTCTTCAGAAATCTTTCCATTCCGCGTTACCTTAACCCGAAATTGTTGTGCTTGTCGACTACCTTGCCTCACGGAATAATCTGTGCCTTCATTTTCATTTCTCTTATCTTTGCTAAGTGCCAGTCCCATATACATCCTAGAAGCTCGATCACTTCATAAAATCTTTTCCAAAATCCCTTTTCACTTACTAGCCTAAGGTAAATATTGCATTGTGAGTCATCTCAGACCATTTTTCCTATCCATTCACTGAGCGTGACTCGAAGAGAGCCCTCTCCTGCTCTGGTAGGGCTAGCTACCAGACTGAGCGTGGTTTGTGGTTATCCTAATTTTTGCCTTCTTTCAGCCTAAGGCAGATTTAGGTGCTAACACAATACATATTCTCCTATGGATAGCTTGATATTATGGCACTTTCCAGAGAAATTTATGGTTCCTCTATTTGCAACCATCACTTGACACGTTGGTGCTAGATATAGGAAGCAATTCAATTGCTTGACTATCTGATAATGAATAAAATTATGGGTACTACCCGAATCAATCAACACTTTTACCTTTTTCTTCTTGATATGCCCTTCTATCTTGAGAGTTTGAGGAGTGGTAATTCTTGTCAATGCATTACAAGATATGGTGAGATTCATTTCTTCTTCCTCTAGGGCTGGTTCCTGGTGTATATCCTCTTTTTTTGACATTTCTTGATCCTTATCTTCCTCCTCTTCCTAATTTCTGTAAATTAATTTCTTCTCAGCACACTTATGACCTTTAGTGTATTTTCTATTACAACTGTAATAGAAAACTTTTGCGCTTTTTTCTTCCAATTGTTGTGCTTTCAAGCTTGTAGGTTGTGGAAGTCTAGAAGAAACAACACTTGCATCTTTATAGCTGTGAGTGGTAGGATTCCTTGTTGCCATAATTTTGATTTCAACTTTTCTTGCCAACCTGAATGCCTTCTCCAATGAATCAAATTCCCAAAGACAAACCTCATGTTGGATGTTATCCTTTAAAGTCCCTATGAAGACATTAATCATATGCTCCTTTGGAATATCCTTTACCTTATATTCAATTTTTGGAAGTCCTCAATGTGCTCCACCATTGAAGCCATTTGTTTGAGATTTCTCAATTGGCTAAAGAAGGTGTTGCTCTTTGTATCCTCATAATGTGATGTCATTTCCTCCGTAAAATTTGACCAAGTGGAAATTATTTTACAAGAGAAAATCCATCGATACCATACAAACCGATTGGGTTCTAAATATAAAGTTGCAATGCATCAAACTTCTATAGTATTGTCATCAAACTTCCTCATATCGATCTTTCAAATATGGTGGGTCTTCAATATAAAGTTAGAGTCCATGAAATCATGATTAACATTTATTTTGTTCTCATCATGAATTTCCTCTACTACCTTTTTGCCATTAGGAAGCATTTATTGTAGTAACTTTGCCAAAAATCCCTTCAAACCTTCCATGTCTTTCTTCAAATATTCAATGTTTCCTTTTAGTTTTGATTCTAAACCATCCATCTTAGATTCCATGCCATTCTTCAAACCATCCATCTTAGCTTTTGTTACTTTTTGTGAGAGTGAAATTTGTTGCACTTGGTCTCGTAATTTTGATATATCATGTTGCATTTATTCGTCTTCTGCATGAGTCATAGTAGAGATTTTGGGTTGCTTACTAGTTATTTCCATTTTCTTTCTTCATGGCATAAATTAATGTTAATTATGCTTCACTATGCCCTTTGAATCACTTCAACTAATTTTTCAAACAAAACTTATGCAGTTTTTAAAAAAATTGCATACCTTTTTTTTTTCACTTTGTAGGAGCTTGATATTGAATTTGTTATATCTCTGTAATTTCAGATCTCAAAGGTCTGAAATTTGGTCATGTGGTAGCCCACTTAGTCCTCTTTACAACCCCACAAGTCTGATCAATATTGGATTATCCAAGAAATATTTATGCCCAATCTCCCACGATGGCCTCATTATAGACTAGTTTAGTAGAGCGAAGTTGTACGAAGTGCTACGTGTCATTATTTCAACCTTCGGCCCTAAAAACAATACCCAAAAAACAAAATTTTGTCCTCTTTTTGTCACTTTTTACGAAATTTGAATCCGATGCTCAGAGATAAATTTATGATGATTTTACCAAGGTCACCTATTTGAGATGGAATTCGGGAACGTGCAAAAACCCTAACTTCCTTGGATCATATCTCCGAAAATATAGCGAGATGAGATCTGAAATTATGACATGAAGTGCATCATGATTTCAGCCCAAATGGTTTTTAATTTCAGCTTCTGAAACTTCGGACAAAAAAAATTAGAGCGAACATTCCATGATGACCTTTTTTGAAGTAGCGAAACCCTAGAATCCAAAGCCAATGTTATGCAACAAGCACACAAAATAGAAGAAGAGATAGATCAACGACTTCAAAATTAGGCTCTTCAAGGGGGAAACCTCCTTTACATTACACAAATGAACAATTATTGGATGATACAAATGGCAAGACCTCCTTTCTATATATAGGAGTCTCAAGGGTCACAATATAATCAGAGCCAACATAACAATAATATTATAAGGGCACAACAAAAACAATAGTGGGATTCTATGGAACACAATAATAACGACAATATAATAAGGGGCTTCCACTAATAAGAATAAGGGTTTACACTAGTATTATAGGGACCTAACATTATTTTAGTAGAAATTAGAGCCAATAGCCCAATATATCAAAGTGGGGGTACCATTTTGCTATTGGAATAATTATCAGTATCTCGTGATACAAGTGAACAACGACAAAAGTAAGGTGGTGTTTGGACCATAATTCATAGGCAAGATGTTTATGCTTAGTGTCAACCTCATTTGGGAAAATGAGCAGCTAAATCCCTTTAGGGGAAGAATGATCAAAGTGGGAGTAGTTAAATCCTTTTCCCATTGGTTTCAAAGGGGAATAATGATCATCTATTAGCACCTCAAAGCCAAGAGGAGAATGATAAGTCATTGGCACTTCAAAAGAAAATGAAGAGAGTGAGCAAACAATGGTAGTTTCAACAGCCTAACTTAGGGATTTAAGCCCAAAAGCCATCAATGACTAGTAATGTTAGGTTGTATTTCCATCAATGCCAAAAGGGCAGATTGTTGAGTATGTTGTCATTGTTGTCAGAGTTAAGATGGATCTAGGCTTGTTTTATTAAAACCTTAAGTATGTAAACGATTTTAAATGTAGGCTTAATTATTTATAATAATAAAAATTAAAAATTAAAAGTGATATGGCTAAGAGTTCAAACATTTAAATGTTTGTTCAATTAATAATAAAAGGTTAAAGCAATAAAAATAATAAAATTCAATTTGTTATACCTTGATTTAGTTATTAAATTGCGAATAGGCTTTGTTAAAATATCATGGGCTAATACCATGGCTTATAAATACCACATGCCCAAAAAACATGACTTATTTCACAACCAAAATATTTTATAACAATATGACAAGATTCTTAACCATGGATATTCACCCCCACTTTACAGTGGATATTATTAACTTGTAAGAAATAAGATTTGTTACAATACAATAGGATAATACCATGACTTATCAATACCACATGCCCAAAAAACATAACTTATTTCACATCCAAAATATTTTATAACAATATGAAAATATTCTTAAGGATGGATATTCACCCTCACTTTACCATAGACATTATTAACTCATAAATAGGCTTTGTTACAATACCATGGGCCAATACCATGGATTATCAATACCACATGCCAAAAAATCATAACTTATTTCACAATCAAAATATTTTATAAAAACATGACAAGATTATTAACCATGGAGATTAAGTCGTGCTTTGCCATGGATATTACTAACTTGTAAATAGGCTTTATTACAATACCATGGATCAATACCATGGCTTATCAATACCACATACCAAAAAACCTTAACTTATTTCACAATAAAAATATTTCATTTTATCTTATTTTTATAACATTTTTTTGAATAGAAAAATGAAAAATGTTATAATTATATTTGAGATATATCTATGTATGTGAGAAAGAGTGAATATCCATGGTTGAGAATATTTTCATATTGTTATAAAATAACTTGGTTCTGGAACAAGTTATGTTTTTTGGGCATGTGGTATTATCCACTCAAATAAACCACCACAAACTTTACAATAATAAAATACTTTTATATAATTTTATTCCAAATACACGTCTCATTTTTTTTTTTAAATTAATGTTTCCAAATACTTCTCCAATCTCAATACCCATTAAAAAAAACCTGGCAAACTAGTCTTGTCAGTCGCATGGAAGATGGAAGAAATCTCTGCAAGGTTGAACTATAAATAGAAAAGGGGTTGCATCACAATACTCTATGGAAGTTAAATACCTACCATCCATTTAATAATTATTAATAATTTTACTAGAATTTTGGAAGCCCTATTCCAAAACTCTCCCCATGGACTTTGTGTAGACTAAACCCTACACAAGCTAATTAGTCTACAACTCATAGATGGTATCTAACTTAAATATATATACATTAAAAAAACAAGAAACAATATTTTTAAATACGAAAAATCACCCCACTTTACCATGGACAAACCCAAAAAACACAACCATATAAATTAATTTGTACAGTTAGATTCCCCAAAACACCCAAAAAAAATGAATTTATCACCAAATGAAAGCTAAAATCTAATGAACCAATTATAATAAAATATTTTTATATAATTTTATTCCAAATACCTATTTCAATTTTTTTTTTAAATTAATGTTTCCAAATACTTCTCCAATCTCAATACCCATTTAAAAAAAAACCTCGCAAGCTCGTCTTGTCGGCCGCCATGGAAAATGGAAGAAATACCCGCAGGTTGAACCATAAATAGGAAAAAGGGTTGCATCACAATGCCCACACTACAATCTTGGGCCTTTTTATCTTTCTTTGCTCTGAAATTACAGTACAATCTATTGCCTTTTTATCTTTCTTTGCTTTGAAATTACAGAGAATATCTTGTACCCACAGAACTTAATCATGAGCCCGAGGGCAACCACTGAAAGCGCTTTGGCAGATGAATTACGGTGCAAGCGATCCGACGGGAGGCGACGGCGTTGTTCTCAGCCCCACATGGAGGGCAAGAGCTACTGCCAACGTCATTCTGAAAAAATTGAAGGCTATACCCACAAAAACAAGAAGCCCAAGCCCAACACAAGCAGATTGCCGGAATCAAAGATTGGTATAACAAAGCATTGTGTGAGCAACAAGTACAATATACAGGAAGCCCAAATTGCTGAAACCATAAAATTGCCCAGAGAAATATTTGCGCTACAGGATCTCAGAAACGTTCTAACGGTGGAGGCATGGAGAGAAGATCTTACAGAGCGGGAAAAATCTAGACTTCGTGCATTTCTTCCAGAAGGGCAGAGCAATAATGACGATGTGGCTGAATCTCTGCTCAGTGGAGAGAATCTTAACTTTGGGAACCCAACGATCACATGGGGGGCGAGTGTGTGCAAGGAGGAGCAATGCCCTGAAGCTCTGTTGCGGAGAGAACGGAATTTGAAGAAGTCTCAGTCGTAGTATTTCCAAGATATGAAGACGTATTACCACGCTCTCCGTGGTACCATTGTTGAGTTGCATGAACTCTGTGAGTCTTGTGGTATGAATAATGCAAAGTTTCAGAAGAAGTTGAAGCAATGGAGGGAGAAGAAATTGCACTTTTTTCTTCCAATTGTTGTGCTTTCAAGCTTGTGGGTTGTGGAAGTCTAGAAGCAACAACACTTGCATCTTTATAGCTGTGAGTGGTAGGATTCCTTGTTGCCATAATTTTGATTTCAACTTTTCTTGCCAACCTGAATGTCTTCTCCAATGAATCAGATTCCCAAAGACAAACCTCATGTTGGATGTTATCCTTTAAAGTCCCTATGAAGACATTAATCATATGCTCCTTTGGAATATCCTTTACCTTATATTCAATTTTTGTGAGTCCTCAATGTGCTCCACGATTGAAGCCCTTTGTTTGAGATTTGTCAATTGGCTAAAGAAGGTGTTGCTCTTTGTATCCTCATAATGTGTTGTCATTTCCTCCATAAAAATTGACCAAGTGGCAATTATTTTACAAGAGAAAATCCATCGATACCATACAAACCGATTGGGTTCTAAATATAAAGTTGCAATGCATCAAACTTCTGTAGTATTGTCATCAAACTTCCTCATATCGATCTTTCGAATATGGTGGGTCTTCAATCCAAAGTTAGAGTCCATGAAATCATGATTAACATTTATTTTGTTCTCATCATGAATTTCCTCTACTACCTTTTCGCCATTAGGAAGCATTTATTGTAGTAACTTTGCCAAAAATCCCTTCAAACCTTCCATGTCTTTCTTCAAATATTCAATGTTTCCTTTCAGTTTTGATTCTAAACCATCCATCTTAGATTCCATGCCATTCTTCAAACCATCCATCTTAGCTTTTGTTACTTTTTGTGAGAGTGAAATTTGTTGCACTTGGTCTCGTAATTTTGATATATCATGTTGCATTTATTCCTCTTCTGCATGAGTCATAGTAGAGATTTTGGGTTGCTTACTAGTTATTTCCATTTTCTTTCTTCATGGCATAAATTAATGATAATTATGCTTCACTATGCCCTTTGAATCACTTCAACTAATTTTTCAAACAAAACTTATGCAATTTTTAAAAAAATTACACACCTTTTTTTCACTTTGTAGGAGCTTGATATTGAATTTGTTATATCTCTATAATTTCAGATCTCAAAGGTCTGAAATTTGGTCATGTGGTAGCCCACTTAGTCCTCTTTACAACCCCACAAGTCTGATCAAGATTGGATTATCCAAGAAATATTTATGCCCAATCTCCCACGATGGCCTGATTATAGACTAGTTCAGTAGAGCGAAGTTGTACGAAGTGCTACGTGTCATTGTTTCAACCTTCGGCCCTAAAAACAATACCCAAAAAACAAAATTGTGTCCTCTTTCTGTCACTTTTTACGAAATTTGAATCCGATGCTCAAAGAGAAATTTATGATGATTTTACCAAGGTCACCTATTTGAGATGGAATTCGGGAACGTGCAAAAACCCTAACTTCCTGGGATCATATCTCCGAAAATATAGCGAGATGAGATCTGAAATTATGACATGAGGTGCATCATGATTTCAGCCCAAATGGTTTTTAATTTCAGCTTCTGAAACTTCGGACAAAAAAAATTAGAGCAAACATTCCATGATGACCTTTTCTGAAGTAGCGAAACCCTAGAATCCAAAGCTAATGTTATGCAACAAGCACACAAAATAGAAGAAGAGATAGATCAACGACTTCAAAATTAGCCTCTTCAAGGGGGAAACCTCCTTTACATTACACAAATGAACAATTATTGGATGATACAAATGGCAAGACCTCCTTTCTATATATAGGAGTCTCAAGGGTCACAATATAATCAAAGCCTACATAACAATAATATTATAAGGGCACAACAAAAACAATAGTGGGATTCTATGGAACACAATAATAACGACAATATAATAAGGGGCTTCCACTAATAAGAATAAGGGTTTACACTAGTATTATAGGGACCTAACATTATTTTAGTAGAAATTAGAGCCAATAGCCCAATATATCAAAGTGGGGGTACCATTTGGCTATTGGAATAATTATCAGTATCTCGTGATACAAGTGAACAACGACAAAAGTAAGGTGGTGTTTGGACCATAATTCATAGGCAAGATGTTTATGCTTAGTGTCAACCTCATTTGGGAAAATGAGCAGCTAAATCCCTTTAGGGGAAGAATGATCAAAGTGGGAGTAGTTAAATCCTTTTCCCATTGGTTTCGAAGGGGAATAATGATCATCTATTAGCACCTCAAAGCCAAGAGGAGAATGATAAGTCATTGGCACTTCAAAAGAAAATGAAGAGAGTGAGCAAACAATGGTAGTTTCATCAGTCTAACTTAGGGATTTAAGCCCAAAAGCCATCAATGACTAGTAATGTTAGGTTGTATTTCCATCAATGCCAAAAGGGCAGATTGTTGAGTATGTTGTCATTGTTGTCAAGTCTAGCTAGTGATGTCAAGTGATATCAAGTTTAGGGGGATCTTGTTGAATTTTCATGCATGATTCTTATGTTGTTATTGATGTCTTGATTGTTTCTATTAAAAATGTGCTAAGCTCATGATGACTTGGTTGTTTTTTAGTAGCCCATCTTAGAAGGCACTTTGATTGCAAGTAACTTGTTCAAATTCACATGAAAATTGTTTGGTTGGATAGCTCTCTCAGAGAGGTTTCCATTGGTATATGGCAATTATTCTAACTCTTCAATAATGAAGAAAAATATTAAGTTTGAGGTAATGGATTTTAATAAAGATGTGGACCCTAGTGGACCCTCGATGACATGGCAAGGTGACTTGGCAGAGACAGGTGGTAGATGATGATGTGGCACCCTATGGTCACGACACATGACAGGTGGATTTGGCCTTTTTGGGTAACCAAGTGGTCCTTTTTCAAGTAACACGTGCCAATGACGTGGTGGTGATGTGGCATGACAAGTGGGAGACAATTACTTGGAAGTGATGTGGAAAAGACATGGCCCATTATCCATAAGCCACTGGTGCATGTTAGTGGTCGCATGTAGTGGACCGAATTAACCTCATTTGGCACCACGTTGCACAAAAGTAAACTGCATAGGACAAAACCTTCAACCCCTCCAACCTGCCGCCCCCCTCACTTGTTAAAGTGTGGATAGGTGTGGGAGGAGGGGGGTTGAAGTGATGCCTTTGTCATTTGATTTGAGTAGATCACTAGATCACAGGGCACACTTTAAAAAAGTGGGGGATATTTAATTTCACATAGGACAAAATACAGGCCCCCACTCCTCCCACCCTCTTATTAATGTTCATATATTCGTGGGGGAAGTGACTTCTCCATTGTTGAATTGAACGGGTCATTGGGTGCATCTTTGAAATTATTGGATATTTAACACTGGGCGAATTGCATAGGTCCAGACTTAAGCGCCATGTTAGGTGTAAGCACTTGGTTTTGACCTATGGTCATATGTTCTAGAGAGCATGAAAATAACAGGATACAATTGGATAAAATTTTGCATTTGGACACCAACTTCGCTTAAATGTTGACACTATTAAATTCCACCCAAGAACAAATATGAAGATGTTATGCCTATAAATAGGAGGATTGATTGAAGCATGAATTGTACAAATTTGAGGGATGCTAGAAATGAAACAACGTGAATATAAAGAGGCTCAAGTTCTCATATTGTGAAGGAAAAAAGATTGATACAATAAGGTGAAGAGTTTCCATGGGTAAATACCATGGGTCAACACCCATGGTAAAGTAGGTTGAAAACTATAAATACATATAAAAACAATAAAATAGAAAATGGATTTATACAATTGAAATGAGAGTGAGCTAAAGTCGTTGTGTGTAAGAAGAAGAAATGGAGATCTGAAGCGGAGTAGAAGGGTTGTAGATAACCTTAGAGTAGGAAGGAGCATAGGCCCGAGGAAAGAGATGCAGAATAGAGACAAAGATTATAGATGTGATTGAGTGAAATGTTGATAGATTGAGTATGTTTGAGATGCAGTTAAATATCTAGGTAAGTTAGAGTTGAAGCAAGAATCAAATAAGATTGAAGATTAAGAAGAAAATAAAGAATGTGGGTATGTGTTTGAAATGGATGAAAGACGTATCTAATAGGCTAAGTGGGTTGGTGCCTGCAAATCAGGGGATACGAGTCTCCTTTAGGTGGGTACCTATAAAATTCACGGAGTTAGTGCTTCATTTAGGTCGATGCCTATAAAGAAAGGGGGTTGGTTCCTCTTGCAAGTGGGTGTTTACAAATAAGGGGATGGGTATCTCCTTCTGGTTGATGCTAGTAAATTTTATATAACATTAGAATGGAGTCTACAACAATATTATGATATAAGCTTTATGGTTTTCTCCCTCCATGAATTTCCTTTTATATCTAATGTTCCTATGTGTTTCTTATCTAGTTGTTTATTGAATGGCTTAATTACTATATATTGTTAATACTTGTTAAATTATTCAATTACACTATTTGACACCCTCCTCCCGCCTCACCCCATTTCCCCAACCCTCAGTGTAATGATATTTCAAAACAGAAGAAAGGAAAAGATTAAGAGAAAGATTAGGTGATGAAAAGAAAGATATGAACAATTGAATAACACTAATTGGGGATCAATGTTCCCGGTGCCTAATAAACTTTGGGGATAGGTGTCTCTAGTGGGTTAGAGCCTACAAAACTAAGAAGGGGGATATATATCTTCTACAAGTGGGAGTTTGCAATTTTTGTAAGTGTAGAATGGTGCCTACAACAATCATTTAAAGAAAAGAAAATTTGTATGTGATTTTATCCCTTTATTGGTTTCCATGTTAAATCTTTATTTTCTATGTGTTCATTTAATTATGTGATGTTTTTCTATTTATTCCATAAATGCATGAGAAATAAGGATTGAAGTGAAATTTTCAAACCCCTCCTCTCTAGTATTCAACATTAACATACACATATTTAAAAAACATGAACCTTTGATTTGTGACTATTACTAACTAGTCTAGATCCATCTATCAAATCTCTCGAGGTGGAAACCTTTCCTCAAGTTTTGCACTAAAAAAGAGGTTTGCACCATTAGAGATTGGATCCCTCTCGTGGCTTCATAGATATAGAGTTAAGATGGATCTAGGCTTGTTTTATTAAAACCTTAAGTATGTAAACGATTTTAAATGTAGGCTTAATTATTTATAATAATAAAAATTAAAAAGTAAAAGTGATATGGGGAAGAGTTCAAACATTTAAATGTTTGTTCAATTAATAATAAAAGGTTAAAGCAATAAAAATAATAAAATTCAATTTGTTATACCTTGATTTAGTTATTAAATTGTGAATAGGCTTTGTTAAAATATCATGGGCTAATACCATGGCTTATAAATACCACATGCCCAAAAAACATGACTTATTTCACAACCAAAATATTTTATAACAATATGACAAGATTCTTAACCATGGATATTCACCCCCACTTTACAGTGGATATTATTAACTTGTAAGAAATAAGATTTGTTACAATACAACAGGATAATACCATGACTTATCAATACCACATGCCCAAAAAACATAACTTATTTCACATCCAAAATATTTTATAACAATATGAAAATATTCTTAAGATGGATATTCACCCTCACTTTACCATAGAGATTATTAACTCATAAATAGGTTTTGTTACAATACCATGGTCCAATACCATGGCTTATCAATACCACATGCCAAAAAATCATAACTTATTTCACAATCAAAATATTTTATAAAAACATGACAAGATTATTAACCATGGATATTAAGTAGTGCTTTGCCATGGATATTATTAACTTGTAAATAGGCTTTATTACAATACCATGGATCAATACCATGGCTTATCAATACCACATACCAAAAAACCTTAACTTATTTCACAATAAAAATATTTTATTTTATCTTATTTTTATAACATTTTTTTAAATAGAAGAAGGAAAAATGTTATAATTATTTTTTAGATATATCTATGTATGTGAGAAAGAGTGAATATCCATGGTTGAGAATATTTTCATATTGTTATAAAATATTTTGGTTCTCGAACAAGTTATGTTTTTTGGGCATGTGGTATTATCCACTCAAATAAACCACCACAAACTTTACAATAATAAGATACTTTTATATAATTTTATTCCAAATACAGGTCTCATTTTTTTTTTAAATTAATGTTTCCAAATATTTCTCCAATCTCAATACCCATTAAAAAAAACATGGCAAACTAGTCTTGTCAGTGGCCATGGAAGATGGAAGAAATATGTGCAAGGTTGAACTATAAATAGAAAAGGCTTTGCATCACAATATTCCATGGAAGTTAAATACCTACCATCCATTTAATAATTATTAATAATTTTACTAGAATTTTGGAAGCCCTATTCCAAAACCCTCCCCATGAAATTTGAACATAGGACTTTGTGTAGACTAAACCCTACACAAGCTAATTAGTCTACAACTCATAGATGGTATCTAAGTTAAATATATATACATTAAAAAAACAAGAAACAATATTTTTAAATACGAAAAATCACCCCACTTTACCATGGACAAACCCAAAAAACACAACCATATAAATTAATTTGTACAGTTAGATTCCACAAAACACCAAAAAAAAATGAATTTATCACCAATTGAAAACTAAAATCTAATGAACCAATTATAATAAAATATATTTATATAATTTTTCCAAATACCTATTTCAATTTTTTTTTTTAAATTAATGTTTCCAAATACTTCTCCAATCTCAATACCCATTTAAAAAAAACCCTGGCAAGCTCCTCTTGTCAGCTGCCATGGAAGATGGAAGAAATACCGGCAGGTTGAACCATAAATAGGAAAAAGGGTTGCATCACAATGCCCACACTACAATCTCGGGCCTTTTTATCTTTCTTTGCTCTGAAATTACAGTACAATCTCTTGCCTTTTTATCTTTCTTTGCTCTGAAATTATAGAGAATATCCTGTACCCACAGAACTTAATCATGAGCCCGAGGGCAACCGCTGAAAGCGCTTTGGCAGATGAATTACGATGCAAGCGATCCGACGGGAGGCGATGGCGTTGTTCTCAGCCCCGCGTGGAGGGCAAGAGCTACTGCCAACGTCATTCTGAAAAAATTGAAGGCTATACCCACAAAAACAAGAAGCCCAAGCCCAACACAAGCAGATCGCCGGAATCAGAGATTGGTATAACAAAGCATTGTGTGAGCAACAAGTACAAGATACAGGAAGCCCAAATTGTTGAAACCATAAAATTGCCCAGAGAAATATTTGCGCTACAGGATCTCAGAAACGTTTTAACGGTAGAGGCGTGGAGAGAAGATCTTACAGAGCGGGAAAAATCTAGACTTCGTGCATTTCTTCCAGAAGGGCAGAGCAATAATGACGATGTGGCTGAATCTCTTCTCAGTGGAGAGAATCTTAACTTTGGGTACCCGGCGATCACATGGGGGGCGAGTGTGTGCAAGGAGGAGCAATGCCCTGAAGCTCTGTTGCGGAGAGAACGGAATTTGAAGCAGTCTCAGTCGCAGTATTTCCAAGATATGAAGACGTATTACCACGCTCTCCGTGGTACCATTGTTGAGTTGCATGAACTCTGTGAGTCTTGTGGTATGAACAATGCAAAGTTTGAGAAGAAGTTGAAGCGATGGAGGGAGAAGAAATTGAAGGAAAAAAACGTATGGCGTTTTGCGTTCCCTGTTGTTGTTAGGGTTACAATGTTAGGGTTACAATGTTAGTGGTTTTATGGACAACTCTGAAAATGCTCAAGATTTAGATAAAAAAGGGCATATTGTATATTTTTTTTTGTTTATTTATATATTTAAAAATATATATAATTAGTAGGGATTTGAATGTGGGAAGATAACAATGAAGTGTTTAAGATGTAGAATGAAGTATAAATGAACATAAAGTAAGTTGATGATAAGTTCGTGCATTCAACACCCTAGCTTGACTTGTATTACAATTTTAATATTATTATTAAAAAAATTGGATTTTCCATTTTATAAAACAAACTCTACAAATGGTTTGTTTCATATTATGGATAATTATTGGTTGTGAGATATGCTTACAATTACTTTTCCTCTATTTATTTTACCTAATTCTCCCTACTTTTTCTCTTTGAGAGAAGGAGACCACATTGCAAGAAGGATTATGCATAGAGATTTATGACATTTGCAGCATTTTGTTTTCTTATTATTTGTATGTTTTTGTTTTGTGAGCTTGAGCATGTCCATGCTTTGTTTTATTTGTGGTATTTTATAGTTTTTTTTGTCTTTTTTCTTGTTTGTAGCTTGGGCTTGGTTTGGTTTGTTGCTTAAAAGAGGAAGCTTGTATGTAGAGAAAATGAAAGAGATAAGATGGGGGGTATTGTTGATAAATAAATATGAATCACCTTATCCTATATGCAATGTGTCTCATTTGGGTTTCTCTATGGCTAGTGATTCAATGTAAATGGGCAATGGATGATAGCAAGGAGACATGCATGGTTAATTTTTTATTCAATTTATTATGTGTTTTATTTATGGTCTCATACTCAAATATTTTTTTCTTTATGTAGTGAGTGCCTACAGTAATACAGTCTATAAAGGTGTAGTTGTGAAGATACCTTACACTATGCAATTGTAGCACAAAGGATGTGGGAATCAAGATTTTCTCTTACAAAATAAGATGGGGATTATTGTTCATAAATGAATGTGAATCACCTTATCTTATATTTAACGTGTCTCACTTAAATTTCTTATATGTAACATGTCTCACTTAAATTTCTTTATGTCTAATGATTGCATGGGAGTGGACATTTCTTTATGTCAAGGAGATATGTATGGTTAATTCTTCATTGCATTTATTCATTATTTAATCTATTATATGCCTTATTTGTGGTCTAATACTCTAGTTCATTTGTTTTCTTTGTGTAATATGTGAGTATAGTTGTGGAATCTAAGAAGTTCCAGTGTTGAAGATACCTTACCTTATGAAAATGTAGCACAAAGGATGGGTGACTCATGTTTTTCTCTTAGAAATGCATGTTATCACTTAACCCATTTAAATGTTTGATATTTTCACAAAGATTTATCATTTTGTCATAATTTTGTTGTGCTATCATCTTGTTAATATGTGCAATTTTTGATATTTTCCACAAACTTTGCTTAAAAAAGAATAATATTGTGGTTCACATCTTCAAGACTTATTATTCATTATTTTCACTACTATAATGTTGATCAATGTATGATGATTCCATATTAGAAGTTGGAAATGACCAAGGGAAAGGGGGAATGTATGGCTAATTCATCATTTTGCTTACTTATATACTTAATTTTGTATGTGGTTTATTTATGGTCTCATATATAAATTTTGTTTGTTTAATAAGTGGTTGTAGTTGTAGAGTATAAGAAGGCTAACTGAATAATATACCTTAGATAATGTAAATTCAAGGCAGAAGATAGGTGGGTCGTGTTATTTTTGTAATATCCCGTTTCAGAGATATTCCCCGAAACCCCAGTAAACTCCAACCAAATACGCACAAATAATATAATAACCGGGAAACTCAAAATGATAAAAATAACAATGGTGCAACATGTAATAATGTGAACATGAGATATAAGCAGATACTCGAGAAATGCAGAGAGAAATGCTAAGCCATTTTATTATACTGAGTAATGGAATGAGTACAAGAGGTGATCTGAAGGATGGCACCTCAATTTGCACCAGGCAAGTGAAGAATTACTCAGAATAGCAAAGGAATGACCTCTCTCTCAACTGTGTGGATGCTGCTGGAGAACTGTCATGCTTTTGCTGCCGCTAGAAATCAAATGAGGATTTGGGGATGTTCCCCTCCTCAAAAAATGCTGAAGCTCTGGAATCTACCTCTACTCAGAAAACCCAGAAAAACCCAGGAAGCTTTCCTGAAATGGCTGACCCCCGGAAATCGCCCCCTTGGGGAATCGCACAATCCCTCAAGGCCCTGCGCTGCCACTGAGTAGAATCCTCAAAAATACTGCCTGAAACTCTGCCAAACTCCTCCAATATGCAAGAGTTGATCCCTTGCTCAATATCTCAGCTCAACTCCTCCACAAACCCCCAATCCGGAACTGCCTCCAGAAGAACTACGTCCCTCTCTCTCAAGACTGCGCAGTCCTCCAATGCTCAGCTCCACCTAAATGCCAAAGAACAAAACTACTGCAAAAATACTGCTGAAAATACCTTGCCCGAGCGGTCACTCGAAGTCCCCCGAGGCTAAGGGTGGGATCTCCGAACGGAGACACTCAGTGCACTAAACAGTGTTGCAAACATGCTAAACAGCCAGCGTGCTCCAAGTCGAAGTGACTAGCTCAAATGCTCCTAACCGAATCCCAAAATGAGGAGCCTCCTCTCTCCTTTATAGCATTGGCCTCTCTCAATCCCAAGGCTCACCTCCTCCAATGTAATCTCCTCTTGCCACGTGTTCCTTTTCCCATCTGCGCAGTCCCTCCAAGTGTCTGCATGGGCCCCATCTCTGCGTGGTCCTTTGGCCCCCTTGGCTCCCCTTTAAGTCACAACGTTGTGCTACTAGGAGTGAATTTTATTCTAAAAGTGAGTTATGTCCCCTTTTCCTTACCTATATATTTACAAATAACTATAGAAGGCAAAAATTGAGCAAAATCGAATATTCCAATTAGCCATGGCTAATTAGGAATATTACAGTCTCCCCTGGCAAAATGTTGCTTGTCCTCAAGCAACTAAAGTGATGGATGATGCAAGATCTTCTCACTCTCCCAAGTGGTATCCTCATCCGGTAAAGTCTTCCACCTCACCAAGAATTCACGGATCGTCCTGCTCCGCAGTTGTCTCTACCTGGTATCAATAATAGCCTCTGGATGCAACACCAAATGCCCCTCATCATTCGTGGGTGGTAGCTCATCTGTCACTATCACATGCTGCCCCAGCACCTTCTTCAGGCATGATACATGAAAAACGTTATGAATCTTGCTGCCTTGGGGCAGCTCCAACTCATATGCAACCTATCCAATCCTGCGTATCACCCTGTATGGCCCATAAAAGTGAGGCTTGAGATTTTCAACCCCCTTCTGCTTTAGTGACGACTGTCGGTATGGCTGTAATCATAGGTAGAACAAGTCCCCTACCTCAAACTGTCTCTCCACTCGACCCCTGTCATCATACAGCTTCTAGTTCTGCGTTGTAGCCACATTATCCTTGAGAGCTCGGAGGATATCCTGACTCTCTTGGATCCAAATCTTGGCTCTTGGAGCCTTGCTAGCACCAAACATCATGTCAACAAAAGATAAAGGATGATATCCATACAAAGCATAGAATGGTGACATACCAATGGACATGTGATGTGTAGTGTTGTAGCAGTACCCCCCAAGATGCAGCCACTTTAGCCATGCTCGTTGTTGTCCACTAACATAGTTACACAAGTAGCCCCTCAGCCACTTGTTAACTATTTCTGTCTGCATGTACTTCTATGGGTGATAACTGGTACTCGGTGTCAACTCTGTTCCCACCAACCGAAAAATCTCCTGCCAAAACCCGCCCATGAAACGACTGTCCCTGTCACTGATGATGGTCTTAGGAAGACCATGTAGCCTGAAGACCTCTCTGAAGAACATCTCGGCCACCTGTGCTACTGTGTAATGTGCGGATATGGCGAAAAAATGTGCGTACTTTGTTAGTCGATCAACGACGACAAAGATACAATCCTTGCCCTGCACCATGGGGAACCCTGTGATGAAGTCCATCGAAATACTCTCCCATTTCCCCTCCGGAATGGGAAGAGGCTATAATAATCCTACAGGATGGCTCATCTCCCCCTTGTTCCTCTGGCAAACGTTGCACTCTCGGACATGCTGGAGTACGTCCTCCTTGAGGCCCTTCCATGAGAACCTCTCTCTAATGGCCCTGTAGGTTTTGGTAAACCCCTGATGGCCTGCCAATGGTGAATCATGTGACGCCTGAAGTATCTTCTTCTTGAGCTGAGATCTCTCAGTCAAGAAGATCTGGTCCCTGTAGTAGATGATCTCATCAACCACCCTATACCTGTCATCCGCCACCTACCCATCTAGAACTTCACATGCAAATATGTCCTTGGAGTACTCTACTAAGAGTCGAGCCCTCCAGTCTACGTCCAAGCTCATAAGAGACAACGTGGCTGGTCTACGTGAAAGGGCATCTGCTACCACGCTGTTCTTACCCTTGACATACACAATGTCAAATTCGTACGCTTGGATCTTACTGATCCACTTCTGCTACCTCTCCTGTAGCTGCTTCTGCTCCAAAAAGAACTTGAGGCTATTGTGATCAGTCCTCACCCTGAACCTGTTACCCACCAAATACTGCCAATACTTGGCCAATGCATGCATGATGGCCAGCATCTCCTTATCGCATATAGAATACAACCTCTCGTGCGGAAGGAGCTTCCATCTCTCAAAGGCTATAGGTGACCTCCCTGCATCAATACTGTGTCGATCCCCTCTCCCGACGCATCACACTCTAAAACAAATGGTTGCGTAAAATCCGACAATGCAAGAACTGGGAAGCTACTCATAACCTCCTTGAGCCTGTCAAAGGCTTGTTACGCTGTATCCGACCAACTGAATGCCCACTTCCTCGTCAAATATGTCAGGGGTGCAAAAAGCTGTGTGAAACTCTTGACAAACTTCTGGTAGTAAGTACAAATACCAATGAATCCCCAAAGTTCCGTCATGTTCCTCGGCTCTGGCCAATATCTGATGGCCCTAATCTTCTCCTCGTGGACTCTCACTCCATCCACCCCTATGATGTGTCCCAAGTACAACATCTCCGTCAATCCAAACTCACACTTGGATAGTTTGGCATAGAACAGTTGCTCCTCCAAGATGCGCAACACTGTCTCAATGTGCTGGAGATGCTCCTCCCAAGTCCTGTTGTAAATGAGCGTATCATCAAAGAATACCAACACAAACTTCCTCAAGTGACTGCTGAAGATGTGATTCATGCAAGAGTGGACTGTAGCTGGGGCATTGGTTAGCCCGAACGGCATAACCAAAAACTCAAAGTGCCCATAGTGACACCTGAAGGCGGTCTTAGGAATGTCTTGTTCCCTCACACGAATCTGATGGTACCCAGATCTCAAATCAATCTTTGAGAAGAATCGGGCTCCTCTCAACTCATCCATCATCGATCTTGGGTATGGGGTACCTGTTCTTCGGTGTCTTCTTGTTCAGGGCCCTGTAGTCAATGCACATCCTCAATGTGTCGACCTTCTTCTTCACCAACACCACGGAAGAAGAAAAAGGACTTGTGCTCGACCGAATGTGCCCAAGAGCCAGCAACTCTTGAATGACCCGCTCAATCTCATCCAAATAGGCCTTGGGATGCCTATAGGGGGTAGTAACCACTGCTTGTATGCCCTGCTCAAGCTCAATGGTGTGCTCAAACCCCCGGTCTGGTGGCTGTCCTTGTGAAATCTCCCCAAATACTGTGGCATACCAGTCAAGGATGGACTGGATCTCTGCATGCACTATCTGCCCTGTAGTCCTTGTCTCTGATGCATGCAGCTCCACTAACCAATCTATGTCCCCCTTCTGGAAGATTGCCTCCATCCAATGAGCTGAAACAGTCTGAGGTCGGTATGTGTGTTGTCCCCATATCTTCTCATGCCTCCCTGTCTTCTCATCATCCCACTCCATCTCTAGGTCCTTCCAATCTATAGTGACCTTCCCTAGAGTGATGAGCCACTGAAAACCCAGTACTATGTTGATGTCTGGAATATTGACCACGAAGAAGTGGTCAGTCAGTGTGTAGGTGCCCATCGCCATTGATAGCTCTGGAACATAACGAGCACACAACATGGTCTGATCTCCTGGGACCAAAACTAAAAATCCATCGAAGCTCTCTATCAGTATACCTCTCCGCTCAACCATTTGTGCATCGATGAAGTTGTGGGTGGCCCCACTGTCAACCAAAACTGAAACTCGTTGGCCACATACTATCCCCCGTACGTGCAGTGTCAAATACTTGGGAACTCCTCGCAATGCTGCAAGGACTCCTCCAGTAGGTGCAAAAGCTGCACCACCTGCTACTGCTGGTGGAGGTGGAAAGGGTCCCTGCACGACATGACCATCTCCTGCCTCCACATCATCCTCGTCATCCTCTTCCTCGCTGCTCTCGGAGAAGACCTCAATAAAATGTGCTTTGCTAGCAGTACATCTATGTCCTGGTGCCCATGGCTCCTAACAGGTGAAGCACAACCACTTCTTCTTTAACTCCCTCCTGGAATCATCGTCAATCTATACTCGTCCTGGATTCCCCTTTGAAGGCAGAATCCTCACATCCTTCCCTTTAGGCTGAAAAGCCTGTCGCTGGGGGTAAGGTGTCCGAGTCCTAGGTAAGACATCCTGTAAGTCCCAGGTCCTACTGATAGCATCCTGAAGTGTGGTTGGTCTAGCAAATCTGACTAGACCCCGAAGTGGCTCTGCTAACCCCTCAACATACATGTAGATCCTCCGTGCCATGGATAGATCTGGCACCATCACTGAAACCCTCAAAAAGTCCGCAATGTAGGTTTCTAGGCTCCCTCTCTGTTTGAGACTCGTCAACTCAACAAAGTGTTGTTCTGGATCCCTCCGATCAAACCTCCCCATCAATATCCTGGTGAACTCGGCATACGTCGTCACTGCGGAATGCCCGAGTGTAACCATCCCATGGAACCACCAATCTTGGGCTTCACCATCCAAATGTAATGTCGCCACCTTGATGGCCTCTGCCTCCGACATCTGATTAAGCTGGAAATAGATGTCCAGCTTCTCCACCCAAGACCTTGTCGAACTGTTGATGAACCATCAAATGTAGGCAAGTGGAATATACTAACTGTGCGGTGGGTGTCTCCATCGTGATAATGTCGGTGTCCTCTATGATGGTCATGGGGTCTACTATCCCACTGGAGCTAAACAAAATCTCTGAATGAAAGAGCATCCCTGAACTCCTACCCATAGGCCTGGTACTCTGCAAAATAACCGCCCATATGACCGGGCTCTACCTCCTGTTGGGCTCCAGCCCCCATGTCCGCTCCTAGGAAAGTGGGCATGGTAGAGCGTGTAGGGGCATGTGAGGCCATCTGCTGAGTAATATCATGCTGAGTGGCACCCTACTCTGGAAAATGGTGAGATGTGCCTGATCCCTCACCAACGTGGAAAACTCGTGGGTTCTCACACTGTCTAGCCTCCACTGCTGTGAATCTCTGCCCCATCACCTCAGTCTACCTCGATAGATCCTGCACTAATTTGAGGAGCATGTCTACAAATCTCTTCCCATCCTCATCTGCCATCGGATCCTCCTGCTCTGCATCCACCCTAGGCTCCTTCTGTTCTGTGTCCACCATAGGCTCCTTCTGTTCTATGTCCACCACAGGCTCCTCCTGTTCTGCGTCCACCACCGAAACACAGTCTCCCTCTCCGTAGGTGTTCTCCAACCTACACCCAGTGTCTTTGTATCTCCTACCTCTGTAATAGATGTAGGGTTTTTCCCCCAGTTTCATAGATTGCTAGCTCCACAGGCTGAGCCAGATCTATGCTCTGATACCACTGTAATATCCCGTTTCAGAGATATTCCCCGAAACCCCAGTAAACTCCAACCAAATACACACAAATAATATAATAACCGGGAAACTCAAAATGATAAAAATAACAGTGGTGCAACATGTAATAATGTGAACATGGGATATAAGCAGATACTCGAGAAATGCAGAGAGAAATGATAAGCCATTTTCTTATATTGAGTAATGGAATGAGTAGAGGAGGTGATTAGAAGGATGGCACCTCGACTTGCACCAGGCAAGTGAAGAAATACACTCAGAATAGCAAAGGAATGGCCTCTCTCTCAACTATGTGGATGCTGCTGGAGAACTGTCGTGCTGCTGCTACTGCTAGAAATCAAATGAGGATTTAGGGTTGTTCCCCTCCCCAGAAAATGCTGAAACTCTGGAATCCACCTCTACTTAGAAAACCCAGGAAGCTTTCCTGAAATGGTTGACCGCCGGAAATCACCCCCTTGGGGAATCACGTAATCCCTTAAGGCCCTGCGCTACCACTGAGTAGAATCCTCCAAAATATTGCCTGAAACTCTACCAAACTCCTCCAATATCCAAGAGCTGATCCCTTTCTCAATATCCCAGCTCAACTCCTCCACAAACCCCCAATCCGAAACTACCTCCAAAAGAACTGTGTCCCTCTCTCTCAAGACTACGCAGTCCTCTAATGCCTACCTCCACCTAAATGCCAAAGAACGAAACTATTGCAAAAATACTGCTAAAAATACCTTGCCCGAGTGGGCACTCGAAGTCCTCTGGGGCTAAGGGTGAGATCTCTGAACGAAGACACTCAATGCACTAAACAGTGCTATAGACAGGCTAAACAACTAGCGTGCTCCAAGTCGAAGTGACTAGCTCAAATGCTCCTAATCGAATCCCAAAATGAGGAGCCTCCTCTCCCCTTTATAACATTGGCCTCTCTCAATCCCAAGGCTCACCTCCTCCAACGTAATCTCCTCTTGCCACATTTTCCTTTTCCCATCTGCGCAGTCCCTCCAAGTGTCTGTGTGGGCCCCATCTTTGTGTGGTCATTTGGCCCACTTGGCTCCCCTTTAAGTCACAACGTTGTGCTACTAAGAGTGACTTTTATTCTAAAAGTGAGTTATGTCACCTTTTCCTTACCTATTTATTTACAAATAACTATAGAAGGCAAAAATTGAGCAAAATCGAATATTCCAATTATCCATGGCTAATTAGGAATATTACAATTTTCTAGCAAAATAGCATCATTTTATAATTGAATTAGATATTCTTCATTTGAAAAATGGTTTCTTATTCTAGCATGGTTCTTGGGTATTATCGCTTAATTAGTGCTCTAAAATTCAAACATATGTCATAACATTAATTAAACTACATTGGGTTCAAAATATTTATGTTTTTCAAGCCTTATTATTTAGGGTTGTTATGTTATAACCTTGACTACTTTGTGTTATCCTTCTTGCTACTTTTAAATGCCATCCATGCCAACCACGAAATTATTAGATCTATTATCTGCTTCATTTCTTTGTCATTACTCACCCCTTATTTTGGTTATCATTCATCATTTCCTTATGTTTAATTAATGCATAATTGGTTAAGTTACCGTGGGTGCCATAATTTTTTCTTTATTTTTTGATTTCATATAATAGATATTTGGTTTTAGGTTTAATGGTATAAAGACCAATGTTGAAAGAAGTTTTCATTGATGTCAATGGATATCCAAATTAAATAGAAAATTACATATTCAAATGGAATATTTCAAAATATTGTTTTTGGATTTTTGATGCCCCATTTGGATACCCTATCTTTGAATGCATTTTTACTCCATTTACATAGCTCAAATGGAAGCATAACATATATGGTTGGAAATCTTACAAGTTCCAAGAACTTTATAATAATATATGGAACTCCCTCTAACTCCTCATGGTTAGGAGAATAATAATTCAAATATTCACTATACATTCTGCCAATTGCACAAGACAGTCTAGCCAGTGGACAAGTTAGCTAAGCTAGTGGACAAGCAAGCCTAGTTTGGACCCTGAATGAATTATAAATAGGTGCAAGAAGGATCATTTAAAGTAACTCAGTAAAGAAATTTCAGATATATTCAAACAAGTGAAGAAAAGGAGGTTTAAGGTTCATACCTCATGAACTAGAAGTGAAGAGCTTATATGCATAGATTTTCTGGGCAAGGATTTTTTGCTTATTTTGGAATGATTTTTTTGGCTCATTTTGGAAGTATTTTTGGCACAACTTTTGAAAGTTTTTAGATATGAATATAGGGCTAGTTGTAGACCTACTCTTAAAGGCCAAATTTTGTCCCCTTTGAAGGCCAAACTTCAGATCTATGTAGAGGGTCGAATTCTAGTGTGGAAGGTTGAATTTTAGGGCTATCCCGAGAGCAGTGACCTTTCCCTATTTAGGCCAAATTTTAGGACCAAAGATCTGGTATAGAGAAGGTTGAACTCAAGCCTATTTTAAGGGCTAAATCTTGGTGTTTTTGAAGGTGAGTTTCAGGTCTATTTTGAAGATCTAACATTTTCCTCTTTTGAGGAGGTTGAACCCTCAGAAGGAGGTAGAGTTCTAGAGGCTAATTTATGCAAATATGGTTTTATTGATAAGGAGGCCAAGTTCAAAGATCATTTATTAAGGGAATTATTGTGTTAAGAAGTCGAGTGACTATGTGAAGGAAAGAGGAGTAGCTTCCAAAAGGGTAGACTTTCTTTGAATAATATTGACTCGTGTATTAAGAATATATATATTAATAAAATCATTATGTGGTTTTCACTTAAAAATGAATTTGTTTTATATATTTATGTGTTTTTATTTATACCTATGGATGCATTTACAAGTTCTTGAAGATAAAAATTGTTAATAGTGATTCACCCCCTTCTCAACTGTACTAAATATTCCAACAATTAGTATCATAGAAAACTCCCTCATAAACATTTTAACCACTAGAACGTAGATCTTGGTGAGACTCATGGAAAAGAAAGAATAATACACCAAACATAGTCTACCATTGTTTGATGGAGAAAATTATGTCGTTTGGAGCATACAGATGATATTTTTCTTACAAGCACAAGGAGTTGATGTTTGGAAATTTGTTCTAAATAAATAAAAGGTACCAACCTCTACTCCAATAGATCTGGTTGGAAGAAGACTTTATGAAAATAATTATAAAAGCTTCTCAAGGTTATGCATTGTGAATCAATAAAGGAAATCTGGGACAAACTCAAGAATGTGTATGAAGGAGATGAATAGGTCAAAGGGGCCAAGCTTCAAACATATAGAGGACAGTTTGAACACCTAAAGATGAAGGAATATGAAGGTGTTGCAACTTACTTTCTTGGAGTTGATGAGATCATGAATACTATGAGAGGAATGGGAGAGAAGAGGACTAAAAGGGAAAATCCATCCAAAAGAGAAATAGTTTTGAAGGTTTCCAATAAGACAATGAAGAACAAGAAAAAATCAAAAACAAACTCTGACTATAGCAATGATTGATGCGTTGAATAAGAAGCCAACTTTGTGATAAAGTTGAAAAGAGGAACTCTCAAATATAAAGGTAAGCCTCCCTTTAAGTGTTTTGAATGTGGAATAATTGGTTATTAGGCTTCTAAATATCCTTTTGGAAAGGGGTCAGATAGTGATGAAGAAGAAATTTATAAGAAATAAAAGAAATATTACAAAAGAAACAAAGGAAAGAACAACAAAAAATTCTTCAAAAAGAAAAATGTGTATTCAAGAGACGACAGTAACTCATCTAATGAAGCCAGATGTTAGTGACCATGATTCTAATAGATTTATATTCATGGAATTAGATTCTCATAATGAAACTCCTGAAAACTATGAAGGAAATCATGAAGAATAAGAAGGAGAATTGGATCTTTAGGTGGAATTGATTAGTTCCTTAACTTATCTTAGAAGAAACATTGAGGAGACAGTTGGAAGAGAAGGAGAGAATAATTGGGAATGTAGAAGCTAAGATAGTCTCCTTGAGGAAGGAACTATGAAAGAAGGACATTCAACAAAAAATTGACAAATAGTACCAAAATATTGGATGAAATCATACATAACCATAAATCATTCACTCATAGGTATGGACTAGGATATAAACAAATAATATTGATAAAGGTTCAAGCTATATGATGACAGGAAATGAAGGAAAGAAATGAAGTTATGTTGATGCACTCAACGGTCCTATCAAGAAGGAAGAATATAAGTCGCTAAAGGAGGATGCACAAAATCCAACAATGAGAATATTAAAGAAGAATATCATATTGAGAGGGTCAACACCATAAACAAGACCACCTACACTCAGGTACCAAAATATTTTTCTTGGAGTGTGTTATTCTTGTAATAATTTTGGGCAAAAGGTTATAAATAGTAGAGTCTATGCAAGAGGTAGAAATACTAGAAATAGCTATGAAAATCCCAAGAACTAATATGAAGGTAGTTATGGTAGAAAATCTCGTGAGGTAGGTTCTTAAGAGAAATTATAACAATTTTGGCATTCCTAGTGATAAACTAAGTGTTACAAATGGAACAATTTTAAACACATGGCCATAAATTATAGAAGCAATTTGGTAGTTCCTTCAAGGGAAACAATGCAAGTTCATGTCCATCATATAGGGGAGCAACTAAGAACTTGGAAAAAGAAACAGGAATATTTGAAGGTTGAGGAATATGGGCTTGCCCTACAAGCCCAAAGCAAAAGAAGTTAATATTATATCGATAGTGGACGCTCAACGCATATTGATGAGCCCCAAATTTGGTAACATTTTGGGCTCATTTGGCCTAACTACCTTTGCTCAATCCTTCATTTTTCATAACTTATGCGTCATTTTTTAGTATGTTTATGTCATTTGTACGAATAAGGGCAGTCACTATTCCTAGGTGGCTAACACGTGCTCATTTCAGGTTTTTTGACACATGATTGGAACAAAACTGAGCAGATAAGGACCAGAAGACAGCCAAGATGGGGTTGAGGATTCGTAGGAGGGTTTTCCACAACATTAAATGGCCTTCCTCGGGATCTTCACCCCCAGCTCCGAGCTCCAACAGCCACCACAACCGGATTAGAAGGCAGCCAAATGGATTTTGAGGAAGCAGCAGTTCACTCCTAGTTTGGTCAGCCAAGTCCCACTGATTTAGGAGGCCAGCTTGGGGCCTCGTGATGTATAAATGATAAGGCTTTAGCCTTCGAAGAGGACTTTTGAAACATTGTTGCACATTCTGCACTACAAGCTGCTAGCTTGGTTTTGCTCTTTTGTAGCCATTATTGGCATGCTATTTGACTTATGAGTATTATTTTTTAATGGAAAGCAGTTCGATTTGATCTCAGTTCTAAGTTTTTAAAAGGAGCCATAGCTCTCGGGGTTGGGCCCAACCTGAGAGCCTAAGGCCTCCTTCTTTTGTATTGTTATCTTTTCTTTCAGCATTATGGTTTCCTTTACATGCATTTGAAACGCAGTTTGTTGAGTTAGATTTCTTGGTGTGGTTAAGTAGGTCATTGTTAGAAGTTGTTTAGAATAGAGTGAAGAGATTGGAGTTGATAAAAGTTCCAGAAAAGGGTTGCCTGCACACTCATTTTCACCTCTTTCTAGGGGCTGGAATTGCAGACAGTGCCACCCACCAAAAACATTGGTTTACGTATTCATGCAATCTTTGGTGCAATATTTTCGGTTGTAGAAGTTGTCCATGCATTCAGACCTCTTGGAATGTTTCTTTGCTTCAGTACCATACATGGTTTTCTTTAGAAATAATGTTGTTGTTCATTGGTTCCATTAAACAGTTAGGACAGATTAGGAATGTTTTGATTATGTGCAGGACGTGGATGATTTGATTCAGTTTACACTGTGCAACGCTACTCCCTCACTCTCTTGTCCTTCTAAGCCTTTCCCAGGCCAACTGCTCATCTCCCAATTAGACCCCTTATCTCTCAACTACTCTACTGCCCACGTTATCCTACCTTTTCGGCCTTCCATTCCCTCTACCCTCTTTCAGACAAACTAGCTTAGCACACCCCCTCATCATCTCATCTCTCAGTCACTAAGGCATTACAAACCTCTCTCCTACCTACCTATCCACCCATGCAGCCTCTTCCACTCACCCATCACCCAAAATCCAATTGTAGAACATCCTGTAGGAATTACTGAACATCCTTTAGAAATTCTGAAACATCCTGTAGAACCCCTGCAGACTTCCTGTAGAAGCTCATAAACGCGGTCTCTTGGTAGCCAAAAGTTGTGAAACTCTCTGGAAGGGTGTTAGGGACCCCTTAGACCCTATCTGAACTTTCCCAACCTTTTTCAAGCCTTTCTCCTCCTTGATCCACCTCTGCACAGTAAAAAGCTAATTAAAAGCACATGCATGATAATTCTAATGATTGAAACAAAAATACAAAAAAATGTTTTCTTCAGATAGAGGTAGTCTAGACACATGTATTTTACCTTCATAGAAGTAATGACATCTCTTTCATTAGTTTGCATTCCCATCTCCGCCTCAGTAAGACTAGCTGGTAGAATTAGGGTTTGCTAGGGTTTGCGTTTCTTGTTGGCTTTCAGTTCCTTTCTGCAAATAGATTAGCTTCCCTTGAGTTAGCTTTCATCCATCAGTTAAAAAGCTTCTTCTAAGAGCTCATAGAAGTTGGCTTGAGCCCCTAGCAGACTTGTGCCAGCTGACCAAGTGACAGCTGCGGCAAGAGCTAGTACTTGTGCATACAGCACCGTCGCTTCCAAGTTTGTTACGAACTACCGGGTTGATAAAATTAAAGAAGGAAGCTCCAGGAGTTGTAGCATTATTGCTACAATACTGGAGCCCACCATCTTTTTTGCATCGTTGTCGGGGAAGCGTCAGAGTATTGGTGATTGTTGCTTTTCTTCTACTTCCCTACTCTCACCTTCTGCTAAGTAGTATTTCATTTCCATTCTGCAATTTCCTTTCTGCAAAAGTAGCATAGACATTTCCCGCTTTCATAGATTAACATTTCAATTCTGCAATTTCATTTCTGCAAGCGTAGATTAGCATTTCAATTCCGCAAGCGTAGTCTAGCATTTCATTCCTGCGATTTCATTTGAGAAAAATAGATTAGTTTTTTCATGCTTTCATTTCAATTCCGCATTTCCATTTCAGCAAGATAGTTAGTTGCAGTTCAATCTGTTTTAGTTTTGCAGGTACCAGAAAAACAAAAGCAATCAGAAGTCTTTTCATTTCATGCCTCGTAGAAATCGAGATAAAACAAGAAAATTCTTACCCAACACCCCCACCACATCACTAAGTCACCCTTCTCTCTTCTTTGGTGACAGTGATCCAGAAGAACCTATAGGTGAACCTCTTGAGATATACGAAGATCCTATAGCAGAAGAAGAGTTAGAGAACACTCCATCTGAAGCTATGGCTGACAATAGGGGAGAAGATGAGAGAATTGAAGGTGCCTTCCCCATCCGAGAGACCAATGGAGACATGAAAATGAAGAAAATCAGCCCCTCCGCTTTACCTCACTTCCATGGACTGACTACCAAATACCCTGATACCTTCCTGTTTGAGTTTGTTGTCCTTTGTCGAACCTATGACTATACCGAGGATGAGCAAAAACTGAAACTCTTCCCCTCTACCCTTAAGGATGTAGCACTACGCTGGTTCACGGGCTTACCTGGGAATAGTATCACCACTTGGGCCCAGATGCAGCAAGCTTTCAATACCAAATACCGGGACTACTGTAGGTCCAAGGAAACCAAGGGAGAAATATTTCGGATGACCATGGGGAATGGTGAGTCTTTAGAAGATTACGAGGAAAGGTGCCAACTTAGCTATGAATGGGCCATGTGCACACTTGACCCTGAATCTCTTAAGTTGGTCCTGCTCCGAGGAGTCCCTGAAGACCTCCTAGATACCCTTCACATGCTAGCTGGAGGAGATATTTACCAACTACCTTATGAGGACATAAAGACAGTGTTTAGAAACCACTCTAGGGCAGCCTGGAAAAGAGGTAGAGTAAACCTCCTCTCAGCTGGTATTCCTTTCTCCAAACATGAGTTTGCAAATCAATTAGAGGACCTCAAGAGTGAGGTGAGACAGACCATCGCCATGCAACTTGATACATTCCGAATCCAACAGAAGAAAGAGGAAGCTGAGAGGGCTTTGGCTATCTTCTGCCCTAGGTGTACAAGGAAACACCCTAAGAACGAGTGCCCATTACAATCGGTTGAGGTATGTTTTGTCTGTGAGGAGGACCACCCCACAAACCAGTGTCCAACCTTACCTGGGCTCAAAGCCATGCATCAAGGGACAGAAGCACCCACTGAACCTCTCTATTTCCTCAACCAAAGGAGGCCACATGGACCCAGACCTTACCAACAGGGGATGCAAGGGACACCCCAAGCTTATTACAGCCCCAACCAATCCACTCATATGTCTTCCTGGGGACCCCCTGTTCATCCTTCCTGGTCTATACCTCCTCCATGGTCTTACCCGCCTCAGTACCATACCCAGCCCACTACTCCTTCGTTTCATTCGCATGCCCAGCCACAGCCTCAGTGGAATGCACCTCAATCGGGGTGGAGGTCCCAGTACAATACTCTTACCGCCATTTTGCCTCCACCACCAGCTCAACCACAACCATTACCTCCTGCTCCTCCAAGGCAACCCCAAATTCCTGCTCAACCGAACCCGAACCCCAACAACAGATAGGCCCAGCAAGTATATACTAGGGAAACATCATGCCCTACCTATGT
Source organism: Pinus tabuliformis (assembly GCA_031772625.1). Taxonomy (NCBI): domain Eukaryota; kingdom Viridiplantae; phylum Streptophyta; class Pinopsida; order Pinales; family Pinaceae; genus Pinus; species Pinus tabuliformis. The sequence continues at coordinate 749,835,629 of CM062818.1, forward strand.
TGTGGAGATCCAGGAGATCAATCTGCGATCTGGAAAGACTCTTTCGGATTTCCAACCTCCTCCCCCAGAGGACGAGGAAGATAAACAGGAAAGTGAAACAAAGGCCATTCCACCCTTTCCTAATAGACTAACGGCCACCACACAACCCAACCCAGAGGAAGATGAGCTTCTGGGAGAACTCAAACAGTTGTGTGTGAGAATACCACTTCTCCAAGCCATCAAAGATGTACCGATATACAACAAACTGGTTAAGGAAAATTGTTTCAGACACCCAATCAGGCGAAAAAGAGATGCTTCAACCATCAATGTCGTAGGACAACTATCTGATCTTATGTTGGGGCAGGCCATCTGCCCAAAGTATCTGGATCCTGGGAGTCCTGTAGTGGATGTCCACATCAATGGCACCATCATACCTCACACATTGATTGATCTGGGGGCTGCCATTAATGTGATGACCAGAGATACCATGCTCAAACTCAACCTTCAGGGTTCCTTGAGAAAGACCTCGACAATCCTGCAACTAGCAGATCGCTCCACCGTGACTCCCGAAGGGATTGTAGAGGATGTCTTGGTCTCTGTTGACTCTTGGGAGTACCCTGTAGACTTCTTGGTTCTGCAACCAAAGGCAAAGCTTACTGGATATCCCCTTATTTTTTGAAGGCCTTGGTTAGCCACTGCAGATGCTTACATAAGCTGTCGTGCAGGAAACATGACCATCAAAAATGGTCCTATGTCCAAGCAGCTAGTCCTGTACCCTCCTGCCCAACCCTTATTAGAGCATGACTTACCACTTTGGTTGGAGGAAGGAGAAGAGGATGAGGTGTACTCAGCACCTTTGTGCACCCTAGACACCACTAGGGGAGGCCTCCCAACCGAGGATGATTTGATTGAGACCTTGATCCAGAATCCACCTCCCAGTGCATTGTCCTTAGAAGAATTGGTGGAGGATACCCGAGCCAGCACCTTAGTGGACCTTTGTGTGACTAACCCTGTCACTCCCAAAGTCAAAAATGTGGAGTTTGGCCCTGAGAGAACGTTAAAGATCAGCTCTTCCTTATCTCCTTCCCAAGAAAAGGAGCTGTGTCGTCTGTTGGCCAGTCATCTAGATGCTTTTGCTTGGATATATAAGGAGATGAAAGGAGTCCATCCTTCGGTCTGTACCCATCACATCTACATCAAAGAAGACCGTAAACCGGTTAGGCAACCCCAAAGGAGAATGAATCCAGCCTTTAAGGACATCGTCAAGGAGGAATTACAAAAACTATTGGATGTCGGATTCATTTACCCCATCTCGGATAGCGAATGGGTGTCCCATTTGGTGTTGGTTCCCAAGAAAAACGGGAAGTGGAGAATCTGTGTGGACTACCGAGAACTGAACAAGGCCACCAAGAAAGACCATTTTCCTCTACCCTTCATAGATCAAGTGTTGGATGGCCTGGCAGGGAAGAAGTTTTTCTCTTTCCTAGATGGGTTTAGCGGGTATAATCAGATCCAAATCAGCCCAAAAGACCAAGATAAGACCACCTTCACTTGTCCTTGGGGTACCTTTGCTTACCAAGTTCTTCCCTTTGGACTATGCAATGCTCATGCCACCTTCCAGAGAGTCGTCTTGAGCATCTTTTCTGAGCTGGTCCATGATTCGGTGGAAATCTATATGGATGACTTCACTCCTTATGGGTCCAACTTCCCGAAAGCATTGTCCAATCTGGGAAAAGTCCTAACCAAGCGCATTGAGATGAACCTGTCCCTTAGTCCTGAAAAGTGTGAATTCTTGATGACTGAAGGGACCATGCTAGGCCATACCATTTCTTGCCAAGGGTTACAGGTGGATCCTAACAAAATTGCTTTCATCAAGAAGGTTCCACCCCCTCAGAAGGTAAGATATGTTCGAAGTTTCTTAGGTTCAGCAGGGTATTATAGGAGATTCATTAAAGACTTCAGCAAGCTAGCCTCGCCATTGTTTAGCCTCTTGGCAAAAGATGTTGAGTTTAAATGGACTGACGATTGTCAGAAGGCTCTGAATGAATTAAAGGACAAGTTGGTGTCTGCCCCAATCTTGAGAGGTCCAAACTGGGCCCTACCTTTCCACATCAACACTGATGCCTCGAACAAAGCCATAGGGGCAGCCTTAGGACAAGTTGAACAAAAACTTCCATACGCCATATACTTTGTCAGCAAAAACTTATCCAAGGCAGAACTGAATTACACTGTAACTGAGAAAGAATTCTTGGCCGTGGTCCATGCACTAAACAAATTTCGACATTATATCACTGGATATCAAACATTTGTACATACTGATCATGCTGCAATTAGATATTTAATGAATAAACCGGATGTGAATGCTCGTATTATTAGATGGTTACTTTTGTTGCAGCAGTTTGATTTGACTATTGTTGACAAGCCAGGTAAAGAAAATGTTGTTGCTAACGTTTTTTCTAGATTGGATTTACCTGCAGGAGAGGATGGAACAGTGGATGACTAGATGCCAGATGAACATCTGTTTGCTATTTCAATACTCTCTCCATGGTTTGCTGATATAGCAAACTACCTTGTCTCAGCACAGTTTCCTCCGCACCTATGCTCCAGAGAGAAGAGCAGGATCATACGGAAGAGTGCCTCATTCACTTAGATCGGGGGCAACCTATTCAAGCTTGGCCCTGATCAGATCTTAAGGCGTTGTGTAAGGGAGGAGGAAGTCTTTGATATCCTCCTCACTTGTCATGACGGGCCTTGTGGAGGACATTTTGCAGCCAAAAGGACTGCCTTCAAAATCCTGCAGGCAGGCTACTATTGGCCCACGCTTCATCAGGATGTCAGAAGGTATATCAGCCAATGTGAACGATGCCAAAGAATGGGGAAACCGACTCCAAGGGATGAAATGCCTCTCCAACCTCAAGTGACTCTTGAGCCATTTGAGAAGTGGGGTATGGATTTTGTGACTCCAATCAATCCTCCTTCGAGGCAAAGGTCTTACATCATTGTGTGCATAGACTACCTGACAAAGTGGGCAGAAACCAAGGCAATCAAAGCAGCGACAGAAGAAAAGGTGGCCGAGTTCTTAAGAGAGAACATCTTCTACAAATTTGGCTACCCAAGAGAGCTAGTCACCGATCAAGGAAGCTAGTTCACCTCCAACTTAATTGAAGACCTACCTGCTCATCACAAAATCAAGCATAGGACTTCCACCCCCTATCATCCTCAAGAAAATGGGCAGGTGGAAGTCACCAATAGAGCATTGGAAGGGATCTTGACTAAGGTGGTGAGCAACAGCAGGAAAGATTAGGCAGATCGCCTGGTTGAGGCCACGTGGGCTTACAACACCACTTGAAAGACCACAATCGGCTTCACACCTTATGAGTTGGTCTATGGGAAGAGAGCTTTGCTGTCAATTGAGTTCGAATACAACACCTTGAGGATGGCAGCTTAGCTGGACCTAGATCTCAGCCATGCCCAACAAGAAAGGTTATTGCAGCTGAATGGATTGGACGAGCACCGAATGCAGGCCCTTCTCCACTCAGAAGTGGTCAACTTCAGAGGAAGGTGTGGCATGACCAACACCTCAATGACAAGCAATTTCAGCCGGGAGATTGGGCGTTGTTGTATGATTCCAAGCATAAGGATTTCAAGGGGAAGCTGAGAACCAGATGGTTGGGACCATATGCAGTGGAAAAATGTAATGACAATGGATCTGTTCTTATTCGGACCATTGATGAGGAGGCCATCCCGATGCTTGTCAATGGGCATCGACTAAAGATCTACAGAAAACCTCTTTCAAGGCAAGAATTCATCAAAACTGTGGAAAAATCAGTGCTAGTCATAGAGAAGGGTTCTGCCTCTGTTTTGGGCATACCCTGAAGATCTTTAAAAAAAAAAAAAAAAGATCCTTGGGTGAAAACCTTTCTGAGGCTCCCAAGGCAGATGGTAGGGGTGAAAACCTCATTGAGGTGTCCTTGCTGTCTTTCTGAAAATGTTTGAAAAAGACCCTTGAGTGAAAACCTCTTTGAGGCACTCAAGGCAGATGGTAAGGGTGAAAACCTCATGGAGGCGCCCCTGTTGTCTTTCAAAAAAGAAAAAAAATAATAATAATAAAAAAAAAATAGGGAAAACAAGTTCAAGATGTGGCAATGCATGCAGGTTGCAGGTATTCCATGCAGGAAAAGAGGCCCCTCAATTCAAAGACAAGGGTCCCTCCTATGCTACCAGGTGACCTCACCAGCACTCCCTCCGGAAACACTTATCTTCCAAGGTCTGGGCGTGATTTGATCACAGTTTAGCCTCCTACAAGAAGCTACAGGACTTTCTACAGGAAGTTCTGTATTTCTACAGGAAACTTCCTGTAGAAGCTTTGGACGGCCCAGAACTGACTGTGTGGGGAGATCTAACGCCCGAGGTCCGACACGGAGGCATGCAAGCTAATGTTTTCCCTATCACGCACTGTTTTCGCCTCCTTCTACCACCCCAGTTGCCATGCAATGGAAATACCTGCACAGTCAAATCAGAACATTGAATTATCAGAGGAAGCGATTCTCAAATGAAAAAAGGATGCAGAGACACCATGCACTACATATCAAAGCCATCCGAGGGCCCTGCGATCATGATCGTGATGCCACCGTCTCCACCATTTCAGCATGCACCCGAGGAGGAGAAACTGCTACATGACATCCTACAAGAATCCCGTAGCAGTTCATCTAGCTAGAGTGTACACCATCAAGGCGCCGGCAACACATAGAGTGGGCATGCACCATCCGCAGCCAAGTAATAAGCGTCGTAACCAACAGCAGTCTGCGAGGAGGAACCCCCGTGCCTGTGTGTGAAGCAGCAACAAGCAAATCCAATCACCCTCGTCCTGAAACCTAAAAATAACTTCGCGGCCGCACAGGTAAGTGCCTCACCCTTTTTTCGTCAAATTACATGAACTATGCTCTGAAATGTTTGCAAGTGTGGAAATGAATGGGTTGAGCAGTCGGGTAGCCATTCAATTGGCCACCAAGACTAGTCAGATGGTCTCGTCAGATTTGGAAAGTGTTGGTCGTGGCAAGAAAAACGGGTAATGGACACGTGAGAAGCGTCCAATCGGGGAGAAGCGACGATATAACAGAAATGGCGGCGGCAGATCTGCAGGGAATGATGCGGAAGTCAGGGAGACTTGCAGTGAAATGAGTAGGTGACATCGTCCAACGGTCCGGCAAGGACAGCTCACCCCCGCACCACAAGTTCGGCCGGGATTCAAATCCACCAGCTAGATCGTCACTCCTCTCATTTATCACTAGCCGTTTTGCAGTCGAGTAAGCGTCTGAATTTCTCTGAAGCTCGTTACTCCAAGTCCTCGGCTCGTTCAGACGTCTGGTGGTGGCACAGAAGGTGCAGAACCACTGACGTGCTCTCCAGAACCTGTGCGCGACTTCTACAAGAAGCTGCGCTACAGGAAGCTCGCCGCTACGGAGGAAAATTGATCTATTCACATCAAAGGTGGCGAATTGGAAAAGGTAAGCCTGAACCTGTTCCTCCCATGCAATTGGTTTGAAGGGTGGCGAAGTCGACGTCCTCAAAAATGTAAAACTACAGTCTGAGCATAAAATTGCAAGCGACGTCTTCCTTTTGCATGGAAATTGTCGTCGTAGTATATGCGGGGTTTTCTACAGGATTTGGTTCGTAATTAAGGCCCCGTCAAGGCTCATCTGTAGATAGCCAAGGATTCACGAATTGTGTGCGTGACAGAGGCGTAGTTCTGCACTCTGTCTCAAGAAATCCGAAAGTGTTGGGTGTGGAGCCTGATTATCTTCTATAGTACCGGCATATTGGACCCCAGTTCAAAATGGGGCGGCAATGCCGCCCGTAAAATAATTGCTGCCGTGGGGGGTTTTGGGAGCCCCCCCCTGGCCGGGGGTTTCGGGGGCAGCGCCCCCGAAGCTAAAAGCAGCTATAAAATTGCCTTGTAAAAGTATAGTAATTTCTAGTCAATTTGGGTCGTTCATTAGGCGGATGATCTGACGGTAGAACTTATGTTTAGTTTAGGGTTTTTTGCCCTAGAAGGCAACCCCTCTCTTTATATGAGGGCATTGTATTTGAGGCTGTGAGATAGATGTGTATTCGGTGAGCGAGAAACATAGAGGTGAGACTGTGAGAGAAAACAAAGGATATTACAGCGGTTTTGCTGTAGGTTGTATCTCTTCATTTTGCTGGATAATAGAAAGGAAGGACTGGCTGTTCGGGGTGGACGTAGCCCAAACTGGGTGAACCACATATATCTGTGTCTTTCTTGTTTTTTGCGTTTTCTGTGTTTATATTTCTGCAATATTTTATGTGTTCCATTGCTCCATAATATATAATTTTGTAACAGAAAGGCCATCTTTCGATACGCACCCGCCACATCCGGCTAACATAGCAGGCTTTCACCATGTCGGGTGGATTCATCAGAAAGGAACCGACAGACTCAAAGAAACTACGGGAAAACCCGGAGGTGGTAGAACTGTTCACTCGTACGCGATGGATGTCGTTCTGCGACAAGCTTCAAGGTTATGATGATGAGGTGGCAGAGGAGTTCCTGCGAGCTTTGAAGCCAAAATCTAAAACGCTTGTTGTTGTCAATTTCAGGGGTTTGAATCTCAGACTCACCCCACAATTCATCAGCAGGGTCACTGACCTCCCAATGGGGGTACCGTGGGACAAGGAGGAGAGGAAATTAGGCCAGAAGGCTAAAAAGGAGTTCTTTCCACCGGAGGAGCAATTCTCCGAGGATAAGAACGGGGTTCGCAGAGCTAGCCTACAGCCACTTTGGAGTGAGGTCAGCCTCCAAATCATGAAGTATATCACGTGCGAAGGACGATTTAGCATCGTATATGGGTACCATTTCCGGCTGCTCACAGAATTGAGGCACCAAATGGACCTACCTTCAAAAAACAAGCTAAGTATTCCTTAATTCCTCCTGTAGTCCATGACTGAATGTGCCACCAAATTACGAGAGGGCACGCCAGACCAGGTAGCCCATCATGGGCTCATTAAGCTCCTCGTGGAGGATGCACTCCTCACCTACACAGTCCCTCTCTCATGGGAAGCCTTCCGAAATCTGACTAAGGATGGCGATATCAAAATGTTGACCGAGGAGCTCACCTCCTCCAGCAGCGAGGAGAAGGAGTCAGTACACACAGAGAAGAAAGGGAAAGGCCACGAACCCGCGGCCAAAGCACCGAAGAAAGAACAAAAAGGGAGGCAAGAGAAACCCTAGGTTGCTGAAAAGGAGGGTGACAAATCCACATTGACACCCAGAGAGAAAAGGCTACAGAGTAGGGTGGAAAGGACAGGACAAGTCCACGTCAGTAAAGGCACCTCGAAGGCAGCCTCAACCAAGTTAAAAAGCAAAGCACCCTCAGCCAAACAGGCTAAAACAGTGCCACCTGTTTCTACAGGAAAACCAAAAACGGCTTCTACAGGAAGCCAGAAATCAGCTGATACAGGGCCTTCTACAGGAAGCCCTGAGAAAGGAAAACCAAAAGAGAAGACAGTCGAAATTCTTGCAAGGGAGGCAGCAGCCGTGCTGGCCACCCTTAGTACACCTCCTAAGCCGAAGGAAAAGCGAAAGAGGGAGACCCCTCTGTATTTCAAAGCCAGGAGAAGTGTGAGAATCAAAACGGACAAGTCTCAACCTCCATCCAGCAGCCCAATTACTATAGAAGATACCCCTACCTCGCCAAGGGAGAGGTCCCCCTCAAAAATATCAGTCACTTATGAGCAGGGGAGCCCGAAGACAACTACTTGGAAGGAGAGGATGGACAGGTTGGCTTCAAAAGCCCGGCTACAGGATGCTGAGGCTGCTCTACAGGAAACATTAGCCCGACTTAAGGAGATAGAGAGGATGGAGGGAGAGGCACCCTCATCACCACTTAGGGGAGACGAAGTAGAGCCATCGAGGGAAGAAGAGAAAGAGCATATTCCGGAACCTAGTCCCCAGCCAAGCTTGAGCTCGTATTATAACTTTTTGGAGGCTGGGAAAATTATTCCACAAAAATTCACAGTGCCGCTTTTCTTTGCGTTGGAGGAAGAAAGAGTGAGGACCCACACGTGGATGAAAATAGCTAAATCAAAAGGAGTGGCAGATATAGGCCCTTTGGAGAAACAACTCAAGGAGGCGAGAAAAGAATTAGCTATGGCCAAACACGTGGCAAACTACCAGCGGGTATTCCTACAGGAAGAGAACGAGAAACTTAAACTGCAGCTACATGAACTGAAGAAGGAAAAGGGCACATCCTCAGGGGACACTACAACAGAACATCAAGGCAGAGAAGGACTGCAAGTTGGTCTTGGGGATCCAACCTCGCATCTACAGGAAAGGGAACTGCAAGCACAAATCGAGATACAAGCTCTCAAACAACAGTTGCTGCAAAAAGACGCACAACTAGCTTGCATGGCCAGTTGGGCCATGGATGCTCTACAATGAAGACAGCCGGCCAAATCCTATGGCCTGTACCTACGAGACCAGTGGCTGCAATTTCAGATTAATGCATTGGCACAGAGGGGTATCTCCCAACTCCAAGACCCCCAACAATTCACAGCGTTATGTAATAGCATTTCATCAGAGGATAAGGCCAAACTCTCGGAGTTCTATCTCCATAATTTGGCCCTTCCTAATGTGACTACATGGGATCCCAACACAGTTGTAGGGGATATGCAGTTGATGGCATTTGCCTCATGGTTGAACCATGAAGAGAAGAGGGCAGCAGAGGTCAAAGAGGTCATGGAACGAGAATTACATGAGCCACTGCTGATTAGAGCAGAGCCAGGGGATCCCACTGCATTGATATCGGCCCACCAACACTTAGCCACCAACCCTCAAACTTTATTGAAATACATGGATCAGCAGGCACAGGCCATAGCACATTTCGAGGATATGGAGCGACTGTTAGGGGACAACTGTGTTCATACTTGCACCTGCCGATGGAACACATTGTCCCACAGCCTTAAAATCAGAGAATACCATACTCCAACTCGAATGAGGGAAGCTCTAGCACGGGTGCCCCTCTACAAGAAGTCCATACAGAACCTCCAAGCCAGCTGGATTGGCCTCAAGCTAATCCCACCTCTGCTGTTAGGATTGATGGAAGGCAGCACAGAAAAAAAAGAGCATAAGAAGTGGGAAGAGGTGGAAAGGAAGGCTGGGTTCCATGCTAGTGAGGAGGAGACCACTTCAGAAGCCTGGGATGTGAGGGTGGCGGTGAAAGTAATGAAGGACGAGGAGCTGGATTAGTTGCTCAAGGATGAGCAATCATTTTAGCTAGGGGGTGATGATGAGCCCCAAATTTGGTAACATTTTGGGCTCATTTGACCTAAATACCTTTGCTCAATCCTTAATTTTTCATAACTTATGCATAATTTTTTAGTATGTTTATGTCATTTGTACGAATAAGGGCAGTCACTATTCCTAGGTGGCTAACACGTGCTCATTTCAGGTTTTTTGACACATGATTGGAACAAAACTGAGCAGGTAAGGACCAGGAGACAGCCAAGATGGGGTTGAGGATTCATAGGAGGGTTGTCCACAGCATTAAATAGCCTTCCTCGGGATCTTCACCCCCAGCTCCGAGCTCCAACAGCCACCACAACCGGATTAGAAGGTAGCCAAACGGATTTTGAGGAAGCAGCAGTTCACTCCTAGTTTGGTCAGCCAAGTCCCACTGATTTAGGAGGCCAGCTTGGGACCTCGTGATGTATAAATGATAAGGCTTTAGCCTTCGAAGAGGACTTTTGAAACATTGTTGCACATTCTGCACTACGAGCTGCTAGCTTGGTTTTGCTCTTTTTTAGCCATTATTGGCATGCTATTTGACTTATGAGTATTATTTTTTAATGGAAAGCAGTCCGATTTGATCTCAGTTCTGAGTTTTTAAATGGAGCCATAGCTCTCGGGGTTGGACCCAACCTGAGAGCCTAAGGCCTCCTTCTTTTGTATTGTTATCTTTTCTTTCAGCATTATGGTTTCCTTTACATGCATTTGAAACGCAGTTTGTTGAGTTAGATTTCTTGGTGTGGTTAAGTAGGTCATTGTTAGAAGCTGTTTAGAATAGAGTGAAGAGATTGGAGTTGATAAAAGTTCCAGAAAAGGGTTGCCTGCACACTCATTTTCACCTCTTTCTAGGGGCTGGAATTGCAGACAGTGCTACCCACCAAAAACATTGGTTTACGTATTCATGCAATCTTTGGTGCAATATTTTCGGTTGTAGAAGTTGTCCATGCGTTCAGACCTCTTGGAATGTTTCTTTGCTTCAGTACCATACATGGTTTTCTTTAGAAATAATGTTGTTGTTCATTGGTTCCATTAAACAGTTAGGACAGATTAGGAATGTTTTGATTATGTGCAGGACGTGGATGATTTGATTCAGTTTACACTGTGCAGCGCTACTCCCTCACTCTCTTGTCCTTCTAAGCCTTGCCCAGGCCAACTGCTCATCTCCCAATTAGACCCCTTGTCTCTCAACTACTCTACTGCCCACGTTATCCTACCTTTTCGGCCTTCCATTCCCTCTACCCTCCTTCAGAAAAACTAGCTTAGCACACCCCCTCATCATCTCATCTCTCGGTCACTAAGGCATTACAAACCTCTCTCCTACCTCCCTATCCACCCATGCAGCCTCTTCCACTCACCCATCACCCAAAATCCGATTGTAGAACATCCTGTAGGAATTACTGAACATCCTTTAGAAATTCTGAAACATCCTATAGAACCCCTGCAGACTTCCTGTAGAAGCTCATAAATGCGGTCTCTTGGTAGCCAAACTTTGTGAAACTCTCTGGAAGGGTGTTAGGGACCCCTTAGACCCTCTCTAAACTTTCCCAACCTTTTTTAAGCCTTTCTCCTCCTTGATCCACCTCTGCACAGTAAAAAGCTAGTTAAAAGCACATGCATGATAATTCTAATAATTGAAACAAAAATTAAAAAAAATGTTTTCTTCAGATAGAGGTAGTCTAGACACATGTATTTTACCTTCATAGAATTAATGACATCTCTTTCAGTAGTTTTCATTCCCATCTCCGCCTTAGTAAGACTAGCTGGTATAATTAGGGTTTGCTAGGGTTTGCGTTTCTTGTTGGCTTTCAGTTCCTTTCTGCAAATAGATTAGTTTCCCTTGAGTTAGCTTTCGTCCATCAGTTAAAAAACTTCCTTCTAAGAGCTCATAGAAGTTGGCTTGAGGCCCTAGCGGACTTGTGCCAGCTGACCAAGTGACAGCTGCGACAAGAACTAGTACTTGTGCATACAGCACCGTCGCTTCCAAGTTTGTTACAAACTACCGGGTTGATAAAATTAAAGAAGGAAGCTCCAGGAGTTGTAGCATTATTGCTACAATACCGGAGCCCACCACATATGAATGGAGAAAAAAAATTATTGTAACATTGAAGAAAGAAAAAGGAAGATTTGTCACTTTTGGGAATGATAACTCTGCCAAATTATAGGGAAAGGCACAATTAGCCTTGTAAGTAATGATCATGCAGTGGCATAAAAAAAATTACCTGTTGAATATACGAAGCATATTTTGATAAGTGCTAGAAAAATGTGTGATCAAGGACACACACTTGTGTTCAATTCAAAATAATGTGAAATAAGGAAAGAATGATTTAAGGAAATTGGTTGCAACAACAATAAGAACTCCAAACGACATATAGATCCTAAATGAGATTAGAAGGGAAAGATGTTGCTCAAGAAAGGAAAATCAAAGTTGACTTTGGCATAGGATATTGGGGCATACACACTTTGACAATATTGTAAAGATCAGTAAGAATGAATTCTAAGGGATATGTCTGAAATTACAAATCCTTCAAACACTGTGTGTGTAATGTCAGTGTGCAAAAGAAACAAGAGTTGAGTTCAAAACGAAGGAACATTCCATGAAAAAAACACTAGAATTTGTACATACTGATTTATGTGGGCCAATGAGAACAAAAGGAATAGATGGAAAATAATACTTCATGTTGTTCATTAATGACTACACAAGGATGACCTAGGTTTTTTTCTTAAAAAGAAGTAAAAAGCTTTGAAAATTTTCAGAATATTCAAGGAAGTTGTTCAAAATGAACTGATTTAAAAATCCATTGCTTGAGATTAGATAATGGAGGAGAATTCACTTCAAATAAATCCAATGACTATTTTGAAGAACATGGAATAAGAAGACACTTCTTAATAGCTATAACTCCTCAAAAAAATGGAGTGATTGAAAGAAATAACAGAACTATGGAAGAGATGGATAGAAATTTTTTGCACAAATCCAAGATAAGTAATATCTTTTGGGGTCAAGAAGTACATATAGTTGTTCACTTTTTTGATAGAGGATTGCTCGGAAGCAACAACGAAAAAATTCCCTATGAACTATGGAAGGGAATACCAACTAGTGTCAAGAATTTCAGAATATTTAGAAGCAAATGTAACATAAAGGGAGATGACCAGAAGTTAGGAAAGTTTTACTCTGGATTGATGAAGGCATACTTGTTGGGTACTCATGTAAAGGCAAAGCATATAAGTGCTACAATCTTAGACTCAACAAGATAGTAGAAAATATCTATATAAAAATTAATGAAACAAAAGTGTTGAATACCAATAAGGAAAGAAAAAATCCACACATATTTGAATAATACGAAGAGGGAGAACCAAAGCAAGAGGAATAAAAATAAGAAGAGAAGCATCCAGAGATAGAACAAGAAGAATCAGATAATTAGCAAGATTTTCATACACCTTTGAGGACACCTAAATGTTGGTATTAGAAGAATCATCCAAATATTTAAACAAATCATTAGGGAAAAGACTGCAGGAGTAGAAACCAAAAGAAGAAAAAAAACACGAACATCAGAACAAGGGCATGTATCACTATCATCCACAATTGAACCAAGTAACTTTGAGGATGCTAGAAATGAACTTTGGATCAATTCCATGGAAGAATAACTTAATCAAATAAAGAAGAATGAAACATGGGAAATTGTTCCAAGACCCAAGAACAAAAATGTGATTGGTACAAAATGAGTCTTCATAAACAAACTAAATGAATATGGAAAGGTGACCAAAAACAAAGCAAGGATAGTGTGCAAAGAATATCCCAAGTTGAAGAAATAGAATTTGAAGAAACTTTTGCTCTAGTAGCCAAAATGGAAGCAATCAAAATGCTCTTGGCCTATGCATGCTCCAAAAGAATAAAAGTGTATAAGATGGATGTAAACTTATACTTTGTAAATGGGGATCTAGAAGAAGTCTACATAGAACAACCAAAAGGATTCTTATTATCAAAAGATCGAGGCTATGTTTGTAGACTAAATAAAGCTTTGTATGGACTTAAGAAAGACTCTAGAGCATGGTACTCAATATTCGAAAGGTATTTGCAACAACAAGGATTCAAAAAGGGAAATGCAGACAATAATCTCTAGATAAAGGAAAATCAATATAATATGATTTTAATTGAAATATACTTTGATGACATCATCTTTGGAAGTGATGATGATATATTAAGTCAAAACTTTGCAAATGATATGACAAATGAATTTGAAATTTCTTTGCATGGGGAGCTAACTTTATTTTTGGAAATACATATATCTCTACTAGATGAAGTCATTTTCATCTCTCAAACCAAGTGAATCAAATAAATGTTGAAGTAGTTCAAAATGGAAGACTAGAAACCTATGATCACTCCTATCATCATCATATGCAAGTTGAGAAAAGAAGGTGAATCCAGCAAAATGGACCAAAACAATATAAATCGATGATTGGTAGACTACTCTATGTGACAGCTTCAAGACTATATGTAATGCAAGAAGTTGGATAGGTTTCAAGATTTCAAGCAACACTGAAGGAAACTCATTTTCTAATAATGAAAAGGATATTCATATATCTCAAATGAATGACAAAATCTGGGTTGGGGTTTCCAAAAAGGAATGAATTAACACAGGTAGCTTACACAGATGCATATTGGGTAGGAATTATAGATGACAAAAGAAGTACAAGTGGAGCATCCTTCTACTTGGGAAACTATTTAGTATCCTAGTTACGTAAGAAGCAATATTAAGTATCCTTGTCTACAGTAAAAGTAGAATATATTATAGTAGTAACATGTTGTACTTAGGTCCTCTTGATGAAGAAAACCTTACAATACATAAGAGTAAAATGTGATGAGCCTATTTCAATACTTCGTGACAACACAAGTGCAATAAACATCTCTAAGAGTCGAAATATGCATTTTAAGACTAAGCATATTCCTATAAAGTTTCACTTTTTGAGGGATCAAGTAAAAAAAAAGAATACTAAGCTAGAATATGTTGGCCCTGAAGGAGCATATTTTAGACATCTTCACTAAGCCACTTCCCAAAGAGACATTTGAGTATCTCAAACAGAAATTGGGAGTAATTTCTTCTCCAAATTGATTTTCACAATCTTCAGTAAAGAAAGAAAAGGGGAGAGACAGTTTCAAGGGGAGTTAACCGTTGTTTTCTTATGTCAAAGGGGGAGAGAAAGATCAAGAAACACGCAGGCAATGGGAGCATGATCACAGGGGGAGTATGATGGTTGCCATCAATGAAAAATGGGGAGATTGTTGAAAGAAGTTGTCATTGATGTCAAAGGATGTCCAAATGAAAGAGAAAGTTACATATTCAAATAACATATTTCGAAATATTGTTTTTGGATTCTCAATGCCCCATTTGGATACCTTATATTTTAATGCATTTTTTCTCCATTTACCTAGCTCAAATGCAAGCATAGCATATATGGTTCAAAAACTTATTTTGATACCTTTCTAATGGTGTATGGCACTCCCTCTAACTCCTCACGGTTCAAGAGAAATGATTTTTCAAATTTTCACTATACATTTTGCCAGATGCACAAGCCAGTCTAGCCAGTGCACAAGTCGGCGCAACTAGTGGACAGGTTGGCTCAATATAGGCCCCAAATGCACTATAAATAGGCACGAGAAGGATAATTTCAAGCAACTCACTCAAGATATTTTAGATCTATTCAAAAAAGCAAAGAAAAGATATTTAAGGTTCATAACTCATGAACCAGAAGCAAAAAAGAGCTTATTTGGAGAGACTTTCTAGGGAAGGATTTTTGGCACATTTTGAATTGTTTTTAGATTTTTTTAAGGTTTTTTGTATTATTTTGGAAGATTTTTTTTCACACCTTTTGATTGTTTTTTGCCCTGGCTAGAAGCCTAATTACATAACTATTCTTGAGGATATAACTTTGTCCCCTCTGAAGGCCGAATTTTAGATTTGTATAGAGGGTTGAGCTCAAACCTATTTTAGGGATAGATCCTAGAGTGTTTGAAATCAAGATTCATGTATGTTTGGAAGATATACCATTGTACTATGTTGAGTAGGTCGAACCCTATGAAGGAAGCAGATCTCTAGAGGTCGAGTACAAGGATCATTTGTTTAGGGAAGTGTCGTGTTTACGAATCCTAGTACCTATGTGAAGGAAAAGGAGTAGATTCCAAAAGAGTGAACTTTCTTTGACTAATATTGATTCTTGTATAAGCTTTGATGTTGATCAATCAAGGAGTTGGCTCTTCCTTTCAATTGGTGCTCATAAACTAGGGAGTTGGTGTTTCCTTTTAGTTGGTGTTGATAAACTAGGGAGTTTGTGATTCCTTTCAATTAGTGTTGATAAATTTGAATGTACTATATATATATATATATATATATATATCTATATATATATATATATATATATATATATATATATATATATATATCTAATTACATGTTTTTCACGTAATATTTTGTGTTTTGTATATTTATGTGCTTTGATTTATATCTTTGGATGCATTTACAATATTTTTAAGTTAAAAATTGTTGATACTAATTCAACCCCCCCGGTATCATTGAATGTTCGAAAACTCACATATAAATTAAACAAAAAGAGATGCAAATGCGGAGAAAGGGATAAGTGAATAGTGCCTTTTCACTGTAAAAAAAATAGCACTAGGTGACCCAATGAAATATTTCTTACTTACAGAATGATTGTGCCTTTTGTTACGATCCCCAAGTATTATCACTTAGTTAATGATTTTGAGGTTGGAACTTACCATTTAAACTTATTAAAGTCATGTTGGTTTGTATATATGTCAATATTTATTGAATCTTCCCAATTATAAATATATGTCTCACTTCTATCAGGCCACATATCTACTCTTTAGATTTTGTATCCTTGGTGTTGTATTTAATTTCTTCAATGGACTTGTAAGAAAATTCAAAACTTCGCAACACTACTTCCAGGTAAAATCATGAACATAAACATGAAAAAGGCTTCATGTGTACATCATTTTACAGTCTCTTAGGGAAATATCTTTCTTATTACACATATATGAAGATTACATCAACTACAATGAAAATATAATATTATAGATTTTAAGGTTTCATTAAGCATGTTATGACAACATAGAATTCAGTCCCACTATCTTAACAAATCATGTTGTAAAATAGCAATGAACATTGATCGATCCATGAGAAATATCTTATTTATGATGAAAAATTTAGCATAACAATTGTACACATCATATTATACTAGTAATGAAAAGCACAACATCCCAGTTCATCTTGAGTTGGTGCAAAATTTCCTTTCACAAATCATCCCAATAAAAGAGTCTTTGATTCCTCCCAAACCTAGATATGTTTTCCACAATTACTACGAACTTTGTTCAATAATACAAAGGCCAAGCAAGGCATTACACCAAACTCTACAAGCCAACCTTTGGAGCTGCCAACATCACACGAATTTTCAAATCCCATGATCTTCCACTTGCATCACACAAACCATTAATAAGAGCCACATACTTGCATCTAACATGTGAAAGCACCCTAATACTAGTATCCAATTAGCATCGAATATTTGTTACAAAATTAATACATGATCTTACAAGATTCCCAAGTAGCTATAATCACACCAAATATCAATATATAAGATACAAGGTAGTTTTGATTAATAAATAAATTTCCCTTTTTTTATATGGCCTAATGTGAGGGATGTTGACACAAAAATATGGAACTAAGTAGTTTGATTCAACTATCAAAGCCCCAAATGAAGTGTCAGTTGTCCACCCTCCAATCATTGGCTTTTAAACTCAAGAATTCTTCCTCAACATATGTGCATGGCGTCTCCAATACCTCTAATGACTTGTCCCCAAATTCCAAGAGTATAAAACCATCCTCGATGGTCATTAATACATTTTATAAGTACCCATCATCCTAAACAAGTGCACCCTTGTAAAATATTTCAAAACCATCACATGTGTGCTAACAACGACCTCAAGAAGCATGTCTTCATCATCACACCAAGTAATTCAAAAAAAATAAAACAAAGGGGATAGGGGATTGCAAGCCTTCATCATCACACCAAGTACTCCCCTAGCTAGGTGAAAATACTTTCAAAGCAACGAAAAGATAGCACTCCCTCTTTGCAAGATATGGAATCTTTGGAACTCTCATTGATAGAATAAGTTAGTGCAGCATCTCTATCAAGTAGCTTATGAAAAATACTTAAGTTACTAATTTTTTTGGCACATGAACATGCTTGTATCCATCTTGTAATCACTAAGCAAGCCATCTAAACTTCTAGTGAGATGAGGTAGAGGGTAAGAATGATACCCTTCCCTTTCCTCTCTTCACTCAAAATTAGATTTGAGATATTATTTTATATTTGGATCAAATTCAAGAACAAAAACCTTTCATTTCCTCCAATCACTAAAGGATATACATGTGATCTTGAAGACCAATTATCCTCATCAAACTTCACCAATGCTCACCACTTTCTTCCAATCTGTTGAAATGCAAATCCAGTGCGTCAACTTCACTTATAGGCTGCAAATATGACTCTATTGTAGTATTGGAATCAATAACCAATCCCTCCAAAGCTTGTCTCCCAAGTATCAGTCTCCTCCATCACGACATCACTCAACCCATATTCTATAAAAATAGAGGGCTCATCAATCGAAGAATTTAGTGCAACATAGCTAGAAAATCACTTATGAGAAATATTTGCCCTAATTGAAGTAATAGGTTCTTGTACATGATCGTAACCGTCATGTAATCTCTGAGTAATCCTTCTTCACTTTGATCCAGGTGGATATTGGTGGAAACCCTCCTATTCCACTTGGAACCCAACATTGTCTCTCTCAATTTTTCAGTTTCCTTAATTGTTGCATAATTTACTATTTTGGTATTTTTTCAGGTCCTAAACTTCCGTAGCCATTTTGAGGCCCTAAACGACATTTTTTGGGAAAACCATGAAATCATGAGTCAATGACTCATGATTACATTCAAAAGTTGTAGTCCTCGGATATATATTTCTAACAAGGTATTGTGCACATCAAAAGGATATCGTACGCCGAAGCTACAACCCATGAAGTTGATATACCAATTTACCCAAACAGGGCCCATAGTTTTGGCGCTGCATCTCCTAGGGTTAATTTTTTCAATGTTTAGGGTTTTTCATTGTTTGTCAATAACAAATAGGCCTTCAAGCCTCATTATAACACAATTTAGAGGCATGTAGCTAACACATCTCTTCTAAGAGATAAGCTAAAATCATCTGAGATAGTTTATTTCCATTTTGTTTGTAAGCATATTTC
This sequence comes from Pinus tabuliformis, assembly GCA_031772625.1. Classification (NCBI taxonomy): domain Eukaryota; kingdom Viridiplantae; phylum Streptophyta; class Pinopsida; order Pinales; family Pinaceae; genus Pinus; species Pinus tabuliformis. Next base: position 749,854,219 of record CM062818.1, read on the forward strand.
AATATTTGATATTAATGAAATGAATTGTTATTTTTGTTGTGTCTCTGTATTTATGGTTATATCTATGGTTTGTTTCATTCTTATTTAAGTTCAAATCAGTGGTATTAGAGCGTTCTACTCTTTATCAATTTTTCTTTGCATGTCCCCAATGAGGTTGGGATATAAGGAGTTAGGGCACGAACTGGTCGAACCTTCGCAAGACCAGCCTTGCAAATCTTGACGTTCTCCCATGGCAGAAGATAAAAAAGGTGAGGGATCAACAGATCCTTTCAAAATCTTGCTCGAAGAAGCCCTCGAATGACAGAGGAACGTGATGATGGTCAACTCTGCCAAAATCCTTTAGGGACTACCCAAAGGCAACAAATCTTCTTCCAGTAGCCACTCTGGAAGCACCACACCCTTCCAAAGACAAGTGAATTTTGACATCCCCATTATTGAAGGTCAGATAGATGCGTACATCACAGATAAATGGTTAAATATTCGAGAAGGATATTTTTCTATTCATGATTTTTCTAGCCGGGAAAAGATTATTTTTGCACTTCTCAAACTCGCCCCACACGTCAAGGACTAGTGGGAAACCTACTGTGAGAAGAAGGATGAAAGTACACCCTCACTATTTTTAGACGCACCCACTTGGAATTCATTCCAAGATGCCATCAAGAATAAGTACTACCTTGTTGGAAGCTATGAGGACAAATACATAAACTGGACCATGTTGTAGTAGGGAAGGGACCAAGACGTGTTAGAGTTTACCAATTGTTTTCATACCCTTCGCATGAAGTTGGGTATCAAGGATTCTGAGCGAAATTTGGTACTCAAGTGTCGTGGTTGTCTACACAGATACACCTAGGATGAGATGGAGTTGTTGGACATCTCCTCGCTCCTCATGATGTATTGATAAGGTGTCAAGATTGAGCAAAAATTTAAACAAAATAAGAAAGACTTTGGATCTGTTAATCTGAAGGAAGGGAAAGCCACCCCCAAACCACAGAGAAAAGGACAAAGATAAGGCGATGATGAGGCTCATCAATAGGTAAAATATATGGGCCTTAATTCCACTCTCCAGCTTATTAAAATCAACTTTTCTCAAATTCCTTTACATATTTTATTATATTTTTCTTATTGAGAAGGGTAAAGGTGAGATGTTATGTCATGTGACCTAATGTGCATTAATTGCAGGATTTGGAGAAGTTTTGGGCTAATTTAAGTGAAGGAACTTGAGATAGACAAGCAAGAGGGATTTTAGGAGATTGGGTTTCCTTCCTTAACTCCTCAATCACTCGAAGATTCCTCCACTATATCTCATCAGCTCAGACTTACTAGCAACCAAGATCACCGAGTTCATTGCCAACCAAGCCAGTGATAGTTGAAGACAAGTCAATCTCGAGTTTGGGAGCCAAGAATCCCTAATTTTAAGGAAGTTGTTGGTAACTGTAGTTGTATAAATAAGAATGCCTAGGGCCTCATTAGGATTTAACTTTTTATTGTAGCCAAGAGGCAATTTCAAGCTAAGATATTGTTACTGTTATTCTCATGTTATTTTTGACATTTTGGAGATAATGAAAAGGGTTTCTTTGATCCAGCACTGAGTTGACTCATAGGGTTGAAGCTCTTGGGTTAGGGCCCAACCCTAGTAGCAGAGGTTCCTCTTTTTGTACATGTATCCATAGATTAGAATCATAGTAGTTGTTGATGTTAACTTTGTTTGTTTAATTTACAAGTCTTTGAATGATTGGTTAATTTTTCTTCCATTAGTTGGAGAAGTAGATCAATGTTATAGTAGTGAAAGAAAAGACTTTAGAAAATCTTGTGACAGTGGCCTCATCCTCATCTCCCTCATAGGATCATGTTTTGAGGGCCCCACTCTCACATCCTGAAAACATAGCTTATAATTTCTTGTTGTGTAGATCATTTTTAATGATTTATTAGAAGCACCTGCAATCGTCATTTTGGTTTCTTGATTTTGTTGTAGATTAGGAAGCATTACAATCAATAGATTTAATCCATTACCCATCAATAAATCAGTTTCTCAAATTCAACTCATCTTTTCCACATTTACATAAAGTTGTGCATAAATGAAGAAATGAATTTGTGTTGTTGCGGGACTGCTAATCTGCAGGGAGTCACTCATTCCACCAGCCTCATCTAAGTCTTCTCCAACTCTCACCAAACCCTACCAACCACCAATTTATATTTTTGTTTTGTAGCCACCGTAGACAACCACCTTGAGAAAATACAACCATCCTAAATAGTTGGGTTTATCCTTGGGTACTGTGCACCTTCCCCATACCTTATTCCACCATCATACACCTTCCCAACACTTCCTTTAACCTTCCCTACCTTCCTACAACTCTCAACTAAGTTTCTTATAGTAAACTTCCCTACCTTCCTCCCCTGCAAAAGATCAACTTGTTTAGCTTGACGTTTACATTTCTAAATTGAAAACCAAAAGATCATTTTCTGCAACATTTAGCTAGTGCATGCATACATCAATATTAGCAATGTTAGGATCAATTCCATACTTACTTAATCTAAATAACTAGATGATAGAATGCAAGGTTAAATTAGGTCTCCTCTACAAGTAACGCGTGTTAATTCTTAGCTAGGTAATTTCATGTCATTTCATATCCCTTTCTATTCAGCACTTTCATTTCCCTAACATAGGCAAGGATTTAATTTCTGCATTAAAGATAGCTTTACATTAACTGTCAGTAGTAAGCCTCCTTCTAGTCAATAGAAGATTGGTTTGAAAAACCCTAGTGGTCTATCGCCCTAGTTGAGAAGCGATAAGAGTAGATTGTTGCATCTGTTATGCATATAGCAAGGTCACCTACAAGTTTGTACGAACCCTGGGTTGATAAAGTAAAGTTGGTCGCCCTAGGAGTTGCAACATCCTTCCTGCAATACCGGGGCTCATCATTTTTTAGCGTCGTTACCGGGGACATGTCTAGGTAGATGTGATTTATGCTTTCCTTTCTATTTGACATTCAGTAAATAGATGCAATTCTTGCTTTCCTTTTGTTTTTCATTCAATAGATAGTTGCAATTTCTTCTTTCTTTCCATTATGCAAGTAGTTCCATTCAGCAAATAATTGCAATTTCTGCTTTCTTTGCATTCTACAAGTAGTTCTGAAAAAAAACCCTAAAAGGAAAAAATTTAATTTATTTCATGCCTCGTAGGAGTAGAGACAACTTAGGATATTTTTTGCCAAATACCCCCACACCATCAAACAACCAACCTTCCCTCTTCTTTGGTGGATGTGAGCTAGAGGACCCATTAGGAAAACAACCAGAGATCTTTGAAGACCCTATTGGGGAATAAGAAGAAGAAACCATTCCACCAACCTACACTACGGATGAAAATAGAAATGGGATTGAAAATAGAAATGGAGCCGAAAATAGAACTAAGGGTTCTTTTCCCATTAGAGAAACCAATGGAGATGCTACGATGAAAAACATAAGCCCCTCTATCCTTCCTCACTTCCATGGCTTAACCTTAGATGACCCTGATACATTTTTGTTTGAGTTTGTTGCCATCTTCATAACTTATGATTATACCTCTTACGACCAAAAGTTGAAGTTGTTCCCATCCACCCTTAAGGATGTAGCCTTGCGCTGGTTCATGGGTTTACTTGGGGATAAAATCATTCCCTGGGCTCAAATGAAACAAGCCTTTAATAACAAGTACATGGATTATTGTAGGTCCAATACACCAAAGAGGAAATATTTAGAATAACCTTGGGACATGATGAATCTTTGGAAGATTATGAGGAAAGGTTCTAACTCAGCTACAAAAGGGCCAGATGCACTATCGATCCTAAATCACTCAAGCTATTCCTTCTTAGAGGGATCAGGGAAGATCTCCTAAAATCCCTAAACATGTTGTCGGGAGGGACATTTACCAATTATCTGATGATGATGTCAAGACAGTTTTAAAAAATCATTCTAGGGAAACTATAAAGAAGGGTAGGGCTAGTCAAGCTTTAGCCAATTCATCCTCCTCGGCCACATCCATCAAAAGTGAAATTAGGAACATTTTGGAAGACTTTAAGAGTGAAATGATGCATACCCTTTCTCTACAAATGGACGCCATGTAGATCAATAGGATGCAGGAGGAAGCAGAAAGTGCCTTAGTTATATTTTTCCCTAAATGCACTAGGAGGAACCCTAGAAATGAATTCCCATTGAATCTTATAAATATCTGCTCGGTCTATGAGGAGAACCACTCCACAAAAAATTGTCCTTCTCTTCCTCTATTGAAATTTTTGTATCAAGGAACTGAAGGTGTGACTGAACAACTTTGATATATCAACCAAAGGAGGCCTCAAGGACCTCGACCATACCAGCAAGGCATGCAAGGGGTGTCCTATTCATATTATAACCCTAACCATAATGCATCCATTCCCCCTTGGTGTCCTCCTGCTCATCCTTAATGGTCCACACCTTCTCCCTGGTCGTTTGCACCTCAATACCATTCACAACTTGCCAATCAATCATTTCAACCATATGATTCCCCACAACCTCAGTCGAATACACCATCACAGGGGTGGAGGCCCCATTACAAACCATCTCCAGCTGTACTGCCTCCAGCTCCATCTCTATCACATTTCCTTCACCCTTCTCCACCTAAGCAACCTCGGAAGTCTACTTAGCCAAATTTGAACCCGAACAACAAGCAGGCACAACAATTCTATAGTGGAGAGACATCCTACCCTACCTATGTTGTGAAATTCAAGAAATCAACCTCAGGTTTGGAAGAGTGCTTCTAGATAATCAACCTCCATCTCCACCTGAGGAGCTTGAAGAGGAAAAGGAAGAGAGTGGTCCTCAAGCCAATCCACCTCCTTTTCCTGAGAGATTAATCCATCCTAGCCAAGACATCCTAGAAGAGATTGAACTTGTGGGTGAATTGAAAAACTTGTGTGTTAAAATCCAACTCCTCTAAGCTATCAAGGATCTCCCCATCTACAACAAGTTAATCAAGGAGAAATGCTTCAAACATCCTAGGAGGAGAAAGAAAGACACCCCTACCATTAATGTCATTAGATAGTTGTTTGACTTAATGTTCGGGAGAGTGATTTGCCTGAAGTATGTAGACCCTTGAAGTCCTTTGGTAGATGTGCACATTGATGGTATCATTTTCCCCCATAGCTTGATTGATCTTGGGGCTTCCATCAATGTGATGAATAAGGATACTATGCTTAAACTGAATCTCCAAGGATCATTAAGGAAGACCACAATAGTCTTGCAACTTCCAGATAGATCCACAATAGCCCCTGAGGGATTTGTTGAGGATGTAATGGTCTCCATTGATTCCTGGGAATACCCTGCTGACTTGTTAGTTCTCTAACCCATGACCAAGCTTAATGGTTATCCTCTCATCCTTTGAAGGAAATGGTTAGCCATTACTGATTCTTACAAAAGTTGCAGGGCTAGGAATATGACCATTAAAAATGGGCATTTGTCCAAAAAAATTGTCTTGTACCCCCTTCTCAACCATACTTAGATAATGACTTACCTTTATGGTTGGAATAGGAGGAGTAATATGAAGTCTACTCTACCACATATTACCCAATTTGTGCCCTAGATGCTACTATAGGAGGGAGGCAACCTAATGAATGCAAATTGATTGATCAAATCCTCCAAAATCAGACCCCAACACCATGTCTCTTGATGAGTTAGTAAAGAAAGCCAAAGATAACCCTTGGACGGATTTGTGCCTAGCTGACTCAAGTCCTACTCATGTTAGGATGATAGAATTTGGTCCAAATAGAACATTAAAAATCAACCCCTCTCTCTCTGCACATCTGGAAAAGGAGTTATGTGACATGCTAAGAGAGCATCCAGATGCCTTTGCGTGGAGTTATAAGGAAATCAAGGGATTGCACCCTTCAGTGTGTACTCACCACATACATCAAGGAATGTTGAAAGCCAGTGCTCCAACTTCATAGGAGAATGAACACAACCCTCAAAGACATAGTTAAAGAAGAACTGCAGAAGTTGTTGGATGTAGGGTTAATTTACCCCATCTCATAGAGTGAGTGGGTGTCTACTCTAGTTCGGGTCCCAAATAAGAATGGAAAATGGAGGATTTGAGTGGACTACATAGAGTTAAACAAATCCACCAAAAAAGACAATTTCCCTCTACCTTTCATTGACCAAGTCTTGGATGGTCTTGCAAGAAAGAAGTTCTTCTCTTTCCTAGATGGATTCAGTGGTTACAATCAGATCCAAATCAGCCCAGAGGGCCAAGATAAAACCACCTTCACTTTTCCTTGGGGTACCTTTGCTTATAGGGCTCTTCCTTTTGGATTATGTAATGCCCCTACCACTTTTCATAGGGCAGTCCTAAGCATGTTTGTAGAGCTAGTCCATGACTCTGTAGAAATTTATATGGATGATTTCACTCCTTATGGGTGTGATTTCCTGGAGGCTCTCTCTAACTTGGGGAAAATATTAAATAAATGCATTAAAATGAACCCATCCCTTACTCCTGAGAAGTGTGAGTTCTTGATGAATATACAAACTATTCTAGGTCAATCAATATCCCAGGAAGGATAGCAAGTGGACCCAAATAAAATTGTTATCATAAAGAGGGTCCCTACTCCTCAAAAGCAGAGGGATGTCATAATTTTCTTGGGATTAGTTGGATATTATAGGAGATTCATAAAGGACTTCATTAAAGTAGCCTCACCTTTGTTTGGACTATTGGCCAAGGACTCTAAATTTTTCTAGTCAGAAAGATGCCAAGAGGTCCTCGAAACCTTAAAGGACAAGTTGACTACTACACCCATACTCTGAGGCCCAGATTGGGTTCTTCCTTTACACATCCATGTTGATGCCTCTGACAAAGCTATAGGAGAAACTCTAGGCCAGATAGATGACAAGTTGCCTTATGTCATTCATTTCATCAACAAAAATCTGTCCAAGGCTGAATTGAAATATATTGTGACTTAAAAAGAGCACCTAGCTGTTGTCCATTCCTTGAATAAATTTAGACACTACATCACTAGTTACCAAACCTTTTTACATACTGACCATGTTTCTATTAAAATATTTGATGAACAAGCCTAATGTGAATGCCAAAATTATTAGATGGTTTCTTTTATTACAACAGTTTGATCGAACTATCATTGATAAGTCGTGTAGAGAAAATGTAGTTGCATATTTTTTGTCTAGAATTGATTTCCCTGCATGTGAGGAAGGAATAGTTGATGATCAGCTGCCAGATGATCATTTATTTTCTATTTCAGTTCTCTCTCCATGGTTTTTTGACATAACCAACTACTTAGTGGTTGCATGGTTCCCTCCAAATCTGTCCCCCAAGGAAAAGACCAGATTTATAAGAAAGAGCACCCCATTCACTTTGGATTGGGGCAAATATCTTCAAGCTAGGCCCAGATCAAATTTTGAGGAGATGTGTTAGGGAAGAGGAATTCTTTGACACCCTTCTAGCTTATCATGATGGGCCTTATGGAGGTCACTTTGCAGCCAAGAGGACAACCTTCAAGGTACTGCAATCTGGCTAATAATGGCCCACTCTCCACCAAGATGAAAGAAGATACACCACTTGATGTGACCAGTGCCAAAGAATGGGGAAACCTACTCCCAGGGATGAAATGCCTTTGCAACCTCAGGTGACTCTTGAGCCATTTGACAAGTGGGGCATGGATTTCACTAGGCCCACTGATCCACCATCAGGGCATAAAAAATAAAATATTGTGTGCACTGAGTATTTGAAAAAGTGGGTTAAAACCAAGGCTATCAAGGTAGCAACTGAGTAGAAAGTGGTTGAGTTATTAAGGGAGAATGTATTTTACAAGTTTTGGTACCCTAGAGAACTAGTCACTGACCAGGGAGCTAAAATCACCTCACACCTGATAGAAAATTTGTTGAGGAAACATAATATCAAACATAAGAAGTCAACTACATATCATCCTCGGGCCAATGGAAAAGTAGAGGTTACCAACAGAGCATTGGAAGCAATTCTCACCAAGGTTGTGAGTAGCAACAGAAAATATTGGGCTGACAGACTAGTTGAGGCCACTTGGGCCTATAATACAACCTAGAAGACAACCACTGACTTCACCCCTTATGACTTGGTCTATGAGAAGAAGATTCTGATCTCCATTGAGTTTGAGTACAACACTTTGAGAATGGTAGCATATTTGGATTTAGATTGTACGAAGGCACAGTAAAAGAGGTTACTCCACCTCAATGGTTTTGATGAATTCAGGATGCAAGCCCTCCTACACACAGAAGTTACTCAAGTACAAAGAAAGGTTTGGCATGAAAAAAACATCAAAGATAATTTTTTTCAAGAAGGTGATTGGGCTCTGGAATATGACTCTAGGTTCAAGGACTTCAAAGGCAAATTGATGACTAGGTGGTTGGGCCCATATCTGATAGAAATTTGTCATGACAATGGGGCTATGCAAATAAGGACCATTGATGAAGAAGGTATCCCCTTTCTTGTCAATGGATATAGATTGAAAGCCTATAAAAGACCTCTGTCAAGGGAAGAGTTCATCAGTACCATCAATAAGGAAGTGAATGTGCTTGGAAGTGTCTTAGCTTCCAGCTCACCAAATTCTTGAAGATTGTTTTTATTTTTGAATAAATGAAAAAAAAGGAAAAAACAATAAGGGACCTAGGTGAAAACCTCTATGAGGCACCTAAGGCCAACTTTTGGGTTGAAAACCTCCTTGAGACAACCCAAGAGTGAAAAAAAAAAAAAAAAAACCTCCCTTGAGCTGCCTAGGGTAGGCAGACAGGTTGAAAACCTCCTTTGAAGTGACCTACATGTCTTTCAAAAAAAATGGAATAAAGAGAGAAAAGAAAAAAAAACAAAATGCCATGGCACAGACCTCAAACATGCCCACTAATACAATTTTGTGATTTTTGCAGGTTTTTAAAGGAGATAAAGGACTCATAATTCATGGGACAGCAAGACAAGCATCACCCCATTCTTCCTCCATTCACTTCATATCTCCCATGCCTCTTATGTCTCCGTCATCCATCCTCACTTCTAGGCATCAAAAACTAGTTTTTATGCAGTTTTTTGACTTCTACAGGGTTTCCCGTAGTTACTATAGGAGTTTCCTGTAGTACTAGAGGATGTCTTGAAACACTATAGACATGAAATTATGATTGGAAAATGACGATGCAAGCCCATTCTAGGTTGAAAGAAGGGACCAAACACCTCACACCTCTCACCCAATACTAGCTCATCACCATACCAACCTCTGTGTCCATTAAAAACCACTCAGAAAAATGAAAAAATAGAAAGAAAAAAACATCCAAAGCTCATGCCATCATTGACCTCACTCACCTACCACTCCATCTCCTCCATTTCCATCCTTCCACTCCTACAACACCACCCATTCCTCCTCCAAGTGAAAAAAAATCTAAAAAAATGATGAAAAAAGGAAGTTACATGATTTCCTATAGTAACTACAGGAAACCCTGTAGCAGATTATGTTCTCATAACAATAGTTTCTCCATGCATTCTCCTTCAACACCCATGCAAGCAAAGAGCTCTTTCATCCCTGCAGACACTATGACTCCCATCTAGAGCTTAGCAGCAGCAGTAGAGACTGAGCACCTACACACAACAACAAAGAAGACAACCACATCAACAGGAAGAAATATACATAATAGTGACCAAGGAAAAGGACTTACCTGAAAAAAAAAAAAAAAAAAAAAAAAAAGACAGAGCCACCCTCCAGCATGCATCAACAAATGATGGTGAAGGGTTCTTCACTACAGTTCATTGTCGATAGCGAGAGCCAAAAGAACCTCATTTCAGAATAGGTCGTGAAGATGATAGGTTTACCGACTACAAAACATATGCAGTCGTACACCATCAAGTGACTTCACCAAGGATGAGATATCCACATCAGCCAATAGTGCCACCTTCCCTACAACATCAAGCCCTTCACGGATGACGTACTATGTGATATTTCTCCTCTTGAAGTTTTGATGTATTTTTAAGACAACCATACTTGTGAAAGTGGCATGTTGTATATGAGTATAGACCTGGCTCTTTGATTATTACATTGGGTAATAAGTTGTATGGAATACCGGAAGTAGCCATGCCTATTTCTAGCAGCAGCAAATGGACAAGGTCGTGGAGGAGTATAGGGACATTTTCACCTCACCTACGGGGGTACCTCTGCACTTTCAGGTCAAGCACTCCATCATTCTGACCCTCGACACGCTGCTACCCAATGGATCGATCTATCGACGCTCTGTTATGGAGAATGACTAGATCAAGAGGCAGATTCAAAAGTTATTGCAAAAAGGGCACATCAGGCTAAGCTCATCACCCTGTGGGAACCCGATTGGATTGGTACAGAAGAAGGATTGGATTGGTACAGAAGAAGGACAAGACCTGCAAACTCTGTATTGACTATCGGGTGTGGAACAAGATCACTGTCCGGAATAGGTACCCAATACCATAGTTTGATCACCTTATGGACCATCTCAAGGGGGCCAAGTATTTCAGTAAGATTGACTTGAAGTCTGGTTATCACCAGGTGCCTATCGAACCCTCTGATGTGTGGAAGATTGCCTTTGAATCCAAGGAGGGCATTTTCAAATGGTTGGTCATGCCTTTCGGTTGACAAATGCCCTGCAACATTCATGAGGTTGATGGAAAACATCTTCTGAACCTTCAACAATGCATTCGTGGTGGTGTATTTAGATGACATATTGATCTTTAGCCAGAGTTGGGAAGAGCACCTCCACCATATTCGACAAGTCCTCCAAACCATGTGCCAACACAAGTTGTGTTCTAATCTAGAGAAACGTACCTTTGGCATGACCCAGGTTCAATATCTGGGGTACATCATTGATGAGAAGGGTGTGCATGTGGACCCAGACAAGATACAATTCATTCAGGATTGGCCAACCCCAACCACTCTATCAAAGCTCTGCAATGTTATGAGCCTTGCCAATTTCTACCGCAGGTTCGTGTTGGGGTTCTCTCATATCAATTGGCCTTTAAGTCAAGTCACCAAGGGTAGAGCGAAAGAGATAACCAGCAACAGTCCATCACGCCATGTCCTATTCACAAGGTGCACTACAAAAGATATAAGAACTACTCACATTAGTGAGATGAGGAACCAAGGATAAAAATGATGCATACATCCATATCAGAGGAAATGAAACAACATATGTAAGTAAAGGAAATGCAAGTACAACCTCAAATGAAATAAGAAGTAGGATTTCTCAAGGGAATGAAAATGCAGAATTATGGATTTGAACTAATTGTTTCAACATGAACAAGTGAAATGAATGATGAACTTTAAAATAAGCACAAAGCCTATCATCTTTCAAAAGGTGAAAACCTTTAACAAGAATTGCATTAACTATTTAGTGTTCATACAGGGACAACCAATATGCATATGATAGCACGATTTGGAGGAATCAACAAGTCAGAAGAATCACAACAACCAATTGATCAACTGAATAGCATAGACTACAAAAGATGATATACAAATGAAGAAGGAAAGAGAACTAACACAACACATCCAAAGACTGCATCAAAATAATTAAGGTGCAACGAAGGCAAATCAACAAGAAAAAGAAATAGTAAGGGCACATAAAAAAGATCCAAAATGTAAGGAAGAAGCCAACCATTGTTAAAGTGTTGCAATTTTTTGTTTGAGAAGGTGTTACCAATGTAGAGTAGAGTGGCTAGAGCCAGAACTAGTGTGAGAGTGACCATAGCCAACATGAGAGCATGCCACAAGCCAATTTGGGTGGAGTAATCATGTTGTGGTGCATTGTATAAATGTGTTATGTTGTGAGAATGCATGGTTTCTTATAGAGGATGAATAGGTTCGTAGGAATATCAAACATGAAAAAAGGAAGAAGAAATTATGTGTTCAAGGGAAACATACCAAAATTAAAGGTTAAAAATAATATTTGCACATGAAAGGAAGCAAAGATTGATCTTAGATGAAATCAAAAGAAAAAAAGCAATCATATGTGGCATAATGAGAATAAGGGAAGTGCTACTTATTAAAATGAATCTCAATCTATGAGGAGTTGTGAAAGGGAACAACACCTAATGTTTTAGAATTTACGTCATTTGCTCAAAAGGTATATCAAGGAAGCACATGTCTAAGGGAAGTCTAGACTATACAAATTATTTCCAGGGTTCACAACCATAAAGAACCTGAGAGATTATCACTAGTTTCCTTAACAAGGAAAGAGGGCAGTTATCCACATATGGTAGGGATAGTTATATGCCAAAAGGTCAGAGAGAAGGATACATAATCAACTCAAGGGGAGATGCAAACTCAGTAGAAGTAGTATGGGTTCAGGAGGAGATGTTTGCACTGAAAAGTTGAAGAAATGAAAAGTTGGCATTCTTATTTATTTGTTATGCAACCAACTCACAAAATAGAAGAAGAGATAAATCAACGACTTCAAAATTAGCCTCTTTGAGGGGGAAACCTCCTTTACATTACACAAATGAACAATTATTGGATGATACAAATGACAATACCTCCTCTCTATATATAGGAGCCTTAGGGGTCACAATATAATCAGAGCCTACATAAAAATAATATTGTAAGGGCACAACAATAACAATAGTGGCCTTCTATGGGGCACAATAATAACAACAATACAATAAGGGGGTAGCACTAATAACATTAAGGGTCTAAACTAGTAGTATAGGGACCTAACATGCCCCTCTCCTTCAAAAAGGTGTTTTCCTTAGCGCTTGAGTAGTTCTAGATGCTTCTGTATAAAATTATCATCCTTCCATGCATAATCTTCAGCGGTTAAGGTATTCCACTTGATGAGATACTCTGAAATTGATCGATTTCATAGCTGTCCATAAAATTGATCGATTTCGTAGCTAGAGAAGCTCTCCGTGGTACCATTGATGAGTTGCATGAACTCTGTGAGTCTTGTGGTATGAACAATGCAAAGTTTCAGAAGAAGTTGAAGCAATGGAGGGAGAAGAAATTGCAGGAAAAAAATAACCAGTAAAATAAAGATGCACGGTAGAAAAAAGCGAACGTATGGCATTTTGCGTTCCCTGTTGTTAGGGTTACAATGTTAGTGCTTTCATGGACAACTCTGAAAATGCTCAAGATTTAGTGTTTTAGTTTTTTTTTAATAAATGAGATTGCTCTCATCTTAAAAGAGATTTATGAAGCTTTAAGAGGTGAATCATGTTTTTCTCTTAGAAAAGCATGTTATCACTTAACCCATTTAAATGTTTGATATTTTCACAAAGATTTATCATTTTGTCATAATTTTGTTGTACTATCATCTTGTTAATATGTGCGATTTTCGATATTTTCCACAAACTTTGCTTAAAAAAGAATTATATTGTGGTTCACATCTTCAAGACTTATTATTCATTATTTTCACTACTATAATGTTGATCAATGTATGATGATTCCATATTAGAAGTTGGAAATGACCAAGGGAAAGGGGGAATGTATGGCTAATTCATCATTCTGTTTACTTAGATACTTAATTTTGTATGTGGTGGGTCGTGTTAGTTTCTAGCAAAATAGCATCATTTCATAATTAAATCAAATATTCTTCATTTGCAAAATGGTCTCTTATTATAGCATGGTTCTTGGGTATTATTGCTTAATTAGTGCTCTATAATTCAAACATATGTCATAACATTAATTAAACTACATTGGGTTCAAAATATTTATGTTTTTCAAGCCTTATTATTTAGGGTTGTACTGTTATAACCTTGACTACTTTATGCTATCCTTCTTGCTACTTATAAATGCCATCCATGCCAACCACAAAATTATTAGGTATATTATCTGCTTCATTTCTTTGTCATTACTCACCCCGTTTTTTGGTTATCATTCATCATTTCCTTATGTTTAATTAATGCATAATTGGTTAAGTTACCATGGGTGCCATATTTTTTTCTTTATTTTTTGATTTCATATAATAGATATTTGGTTTTAGGTTTAATGGTATAAAGACCAATGTTGAAAGAAGTTTCATTGATGTCAACGGATATCCAAATTAAAGAGAAAATTACATATTCAAATGGAATATTTCAAAATATTATTTTTGGATTTTTGATGCCCCATTTGGATACCCTATCTTTGAATGCATTTTTACTCCATTTACCTAGCTCAAATGGAAGCATAACATATATGCTTGTAAATCTTACAAGTTCCTAGAGCTTTCTAACAGCATATGGAACTCCCTCTAACTCCTCATGGTTAGGAGAATAATAATTCAAATATTCACTATACATTCTACCAATTGCACAAGCTAGTCTAGCCAGTGTACAAGTCAGCTAAGCTAGTGGACAAGCAAGCCTAGTTTGGACCCTGAATGCATTATAAATAGGTGCAAGAAGGATCATTTAAAGTAACTCACTCAAGAAATTTCAGATATATTCAAACAAGTGAAGAAAAGGAGGTTTAAGGTTCATACCTCATGAACCAGAAGTGAAGAGGAGCTTATTTGCATAGACTTTTTGGGCAAGGATTTTTTGCTTATTTTGGAACGATTTTTTTGGCTCATTTTGGAAGGATTTTTGGCACAACTTTTGAATGTTTTTAGATATGAATATAGGGCTAGTTGTAGACCTATTCTTAAAGGCCAAATTTTGTCCCCTTTGAAGGCCAAATTTCAGATCTATGTAGAGGTTCGAATTCTAGTGTGGAAGGTTGAATTTTAGGGCTATCCTGAGAGCAGTGACCTTTCCCTATTTAGGCCAAATTTCAAGACCAAAGTTCTAATACAGAGAAGGTTGAACTCAAGCCTATTTTAAATCTTGGTGTTTTTGAAGGCGAGTTTCGGGTCTATTTTGAAGATCTAACATTTTCCTCCTTTGAGGAGGTTGAACCCTCCAAAGGAGGTAAAGTTCTACAGGCTAATTTATGAAAATATGGTTTTATTGATAAGGAGGCCAAGTTCAAAGATCATTTATTAAGGGAATTATTGTGTTAAGAAGTCGAGTGACTATGTGAAGGAAAGAGGAGTAGCTTCCAAAAGGGTAGACTTTATTTGAATAATATTGACTCGTGTATTAAGAATATATATATTAATAAAATCATTATGTGGTTTTCACTTTAAAATGCATTTGTTTTATATATTTATGTGTCTTTATTTATACCTATGGATGCATCTACAAGTTCTTGAAGATAAAAATTGTTAATAGTGATTCACCCCCTTCTCAGTATTACTAAATATTCCAACAATTAGTATCATAGGAAACTCCTTCAGAAACATTTTAACCACTGGAAGGTAGATCTAGGTGAGACTCATGGAAAAGAAAGAATAATATAGCAAACATAGTCTACCATTTTTTGATGGAGAAAATTATGCCTTTTGGAGCATATGGATGATATTTTTCTTACAAGCACAAGGAGTTGATGTTTGGAAATTTGTTCTAAATGAATAAAATGTACCAACCTCTACTCCAATAGATCTTGTTGGAAGAATACTTTATGAAAATAATTCAAAGGCTATGTATGGATTGTGAATCAATAAACGAAATCTAGGAAAATTATAAAAATTTGTCAAGGTTATGCATTGTGAATCAATAAAGGAAATCTGGGACAAACTCAAGAATGTGTATGAAGGAGATGAATAGGCCAAAGAGGCCAAGCTTGAAACATATAGAGGACAGTTTGAACACCTAAAGATGAAGGAAGATGAAGGTGTTGCAACTTACTTTCTTTGAGTTGATGAGATCATGAATACTATGAGAGGACTAGGAGAGAAGAGGACTAAAAGGGAAAATCCATCCAAAAGGGAAGTAGTTTTCAAGGTGTCCAATAAGACAATGAAGAACAAGAAAAAGTCAAAAAAAAACTCTGACTATAGCAATGATTCATGCGTTGAATAAGAAGCCAACTTTGTGAGAAAGGTGAAAAGAGGAACTCTCAAATATAAAGGTAAACCTCCCTTTAAGTGTTTTGAATGTGGAATAATTGGTTATTATGCTTCTAAATATCCTTTTAGAAAGGGGTTGAATAGTAATGAAGAAGAAATTTATAAGAAAGAAAAGAAATGTTAGAAAAGATACAAAGGAAAGAACAACAAAAAATTCTTCAAAAAGAAAAGTTTGTATTCAAGAGAAGATAGTAATTCATTTGATGAAGCCAGATGATCGTGACCATGGTTCTGATAGATTTCTATTCATGGAATTAGATTCTCATAATGAAACTCATGAAAACTATGAAGGAAATCATGAAGAATAAGAAGCAAAATTAGATCTTGAGGCAGAATTGATTAGTTCCTTAACTTATCTTAGAAGAATAAGGAAGAAAAATCTCATACTCAAGGAAGAGGTAAGGAAACTAAAATAATGTTTACAAAGTCCCAACATAAACTCTTAAGAGAACAAGAAAATTGTCATAAATCAGAAAGTACAATTAGAAAAAGCTAGAGTGATTGAAGAAACACTCAAGAATCAGTTGGAAGAGAAGGAGAGAATAATTGGGAATGTATAAGCTAAGATAATCTCCTTGAGGAAGGACATCCAACAAAAAATTGACAAACAGTACCAAAATATTGGATGAAATCATATGTAACCATAAATCATTCACTGATAGGTATGGACTAGGATATAAACAAATAATATTGATAAAGTTTTAAGCTATATGATGACAGGAAATGAAGGAAATAAATAAAGTTATGTTGATGCACTCAAGGGTCCTATCGAGAAGGAAGAATATAAGTCGCTAAAGGAGGATGCACAAAATCCAACAATGAGAATTTAAGAATAATATCATATTGAGAGGGACAAGACCACCTACACTCAGGTGAGAAAATATTTTTCTTGGAGTGCGTTATTCTTGTAATAATTTTGGGCAAAAGGTTATAAATAGTAGAGTCTATGCAAGAGGTAGAAATACTAGAAATAGTTATGAAAATCCCAAGAACTACTATGAAGGTAGTTATAGTAGAAAATCTCGTGAGATAGGTTTTCAAGAGAAATTATAAAAATATTGGCATTCCTAGTGATGAAACTAAGTGTTACAAATGGAACAATTTTAAACACATGGCCATAAATTATAGAAGCAATTTGGTAGTTCCTTCAAGGGAAACAACGCAGGTTCATGTCCATCATATGGGGGAGCAACTAAGAACTCAGAAAAAGAAACAAGAATATTTGAAGGTTGAGGAATATGGGCTTGCCCTACAAGCCCAAAGCAAAAGAAGTTAATATTATATTGATAGTGGACGCTCAAAGCATGTGAATGGAGACAAAAAAATTATTGTAACATTGAAGAAAGAAAAAGGATCACATTTTCTCCCTACTTTTTCTCTTTCAGAGAAGGAGACCACATTGCAAGAAGGATTATGTATAGAGATTTAGGACATTTGCAGCATTTTGTTTTCTTATTGTTTGTATGTTTTTGTTTGTTGAGCTTGAGCATAACCATGCTCTATTTTATTTATGGTATTTTATAGTTGTTTTTATGTCTTTTTTCATGTTTGTAGCTTGGGCTTGGTTTGGTTTGTTGCTTAAAAGAGGAAGCTCGTATGCAGAGAAAATGAAAGAGATAAGATGGGGGTTATTGTTGATGAATAAATATGAATCACCTTATCCTATATGCAATGTGGATCATTTGAGTTTCTCTATGGCTAATGATTCAATGTAAATGGGTAATGGATGATAGTAAGAAGACATGCATGGTTAATTTTTTATTCAATTTATTATGTGTTTTATTTATGGTCTCATACTCAGATATATTTTTTTTCTTTATGTAGTGAGTGGCTACAGTAATATTGTTTATGAAGGTGTAGTCGTGAAGATACCCTACACTATGTGATTGTAGCACAAAGGATGGGGGAATCAAGATTTTCTCTTACAAAATAAGATGGGGGTTATTGTTCATAAATGAATGTGAATCACCTTATCTTATATGTAATATGTCTCACTTAAATTTCTTTATGTCTAATGATTGCATGGGAGTGGACATTTCTTTATGTCAAGGAGATATGTATGGTTAATTCATCATTGCATTTATTCGTTATTTAATCTATTATATGCCTTATTTGTGGTCTAAGACTCTAGTTCATTTGTTTTCTTTGTGTAATGTGTGAGTATAGTTGTGGAATCTAAGAAGTTCCAGTGTTGAAGATACCTTACCTTGTGAAAATGTAGCATAAAGGATGGGTGAGTCATGTGTTTCTCTTAGAAAAGCATGTTATCATTTAACCCCTACAGTTGAGTCCATAGGGCGGTTTGAGTTTGTAATCATGAATTGAAGATCAATAAAGACAGTTTCCGAAGAATTATTGTGTATTTCTGTTTATTTTTGTTAATGCTACATGTTGTCAATTAATGATGTGTTTTATGAAATATTGATTCAATGTTGTGCGATTCTCTTGAATAAGTATTAATGATGTACACAATGCATGTTTAAGTATTTTCACAAAGACTCTGATGCATTCTCTGATGTTTACTAATAACTTAAGTAAAACTGCGTGAACACTAATTTAGGATTGATCTCTCATGCACGTAAGTAGATAGATTGATTGTTAAAGGTATGCAAATACTGGTTGTAGACCTTCGTGAAGGTCTGAAGGTTGTTTAACGGAGTTGCAGCAACAAGCCCTAAGGGTGTATCGATCTGTGCGAAGGCATATTTAAGGTGCTAAAAGACATCACACTAGTCTCTGGATACAAAAACTTGGTTCTAGCATTTCCCCCATACTGCTTCGGGTTAGACTACAGCCTGTGCTACATAGGTTGTTGCCGAAAGGGCCAGTATTGTAAGGTTTTATTGGTTTGCACAGCTAACTCCGAACCTGGGTCAAGACCCCCTAAGCTAACAAATGGTTCTGTTGCTAGGACCGGGATCTGCTTGAAATAGATGTGTGATGTCACATCATTGGAATCTGACCAAGAAAGAAATTGAAAAGTGTTTAGATTGGAAGATTCATGAGTTCGTGGTGCAAGAAAACAGGAATTCGCGCCTGTCAAAGGAAGAGTGGTTGAATAGGTATATGTATACGGAGATACACGAGATCTTCTGCACTCTTCCCATTGAACTGTATGAGTGGTTAGCTAAATTGACAGATAGTCAAGGAAGGTGGAAGCTCGATAATCTGATAGTGTGGAATTCAAAATTAATGTGATGATTAGAAGATTCTGAAAACAACATCGCGTGGTATGTCGATCACTGACTCAATCGAATTATAGGAGGATTTGTTACAGCATTTACAGTTAATACCTCAGTTAGCTACAATGAAGCAGTGCAAAGATTTTTCAAAGGACCGTGAGGTAAGTAATTAAGATCTTTGAATACATGGATTAAAATGTTGTTGGGTGAAAAAAAGGTGATGCCATTACCTTGATGTTCGAAGCTACGCAAAGTGGATGACTCTTTAGAAACCGCGAAGGATCAGGACCGAAGTATAGTCCATTAATTGGACCTCTTGTAAGTGACGACGAAGGGGTAGAACAGACTCCGCCACGAAGCGTGGTTCAACTAATCACTTAGGAGTTTCCTCGAGTAAATCATCTGTCCACTCCACCTCTACCTCCACCTCCACCGCATACACCTTCACCCACACCTCCACCTCCACCACCACCATTCATCATGGCGAATGCGATGAAGTTGTCGATCTTCAAAGGCATAGGGAGTGAAGATACAGAGCAGTTTTGGTTTGTTGTGAATGTTGTGTGGATAGCGCAATAGATTACTAATGAAAATATAAAGAAGGAACAGTTGGTTACCGCTTTATAGGATCGCGAGCTAACTTGGTATATTAAGTATTGTTCTGATAATCCTCTTACATCGCTAGCATAAACTAAGGGAGATTTAAACAAGGAGTTTAGTAAGCCTAATTTAGACTCATAGTTAGTAATCAGATTCAAAGAAACCATGATGAGGGTCGATGAGACGCCATGGGAATTAGATCAAATGTTGAAGTGTCAAATTCGGGAAGCTAACATGCAACTCACAGATAGTCAGCATCGCGAATGGTTTATAGCTTCGTTTATGCCCCACCTTAGAATTTCTCTGTCACAGTAGAAGATAGGAACACAGGCAGAAGCCTTGGAAATTGTGATGAGGTTGCATGCATCACCTATTCAAGATGCAACCTTGGGGGTATAGCAGATCCACTCTCAGTTACAGAGCCTACACCTAGAATTATAGAGTTTGAAGAAAGAAAAGGAGACTAAACCAGAAGCGCGCGTGGAATTCTGGTATTTGAAGTGCAAGAGCCAGGGGAACAATAAAGACCATTTTCCAGTATTATATTATAGGAGGGAGACCAATTCCCCTGAAGCCAAAAGTCCCAGCAGGGTCGAACGTGGGGGTTGGGTTATGGTGTGTTATTTGTCAGGTTGCTAGACAACATGTGATGGATAATTTTCATTTAGTTCAAAAAAAAATTCAGACACCCTAGTAGTTGTTATGTAACTTCTGCAAATATGTGGTCCACGATGAGCACCATTGTCGCACCTATGAGCTAATGATGGAAAGAACACCTACATACCAGACGCAAGCAGAAACTCAGCCTCCAGATCAGGGTGCCAGAGGAGCGCATAGAGGTTATCAAGGTCGAGGACGAGGCCAAGGAGGAGGAGGACCTAGTAGAGGTCGCGATCAGATTATCTGCTACAACTGCGGACAGCCAGGGCACTACACAGAATATTTTTAGAATCAGACAATCCCTTCATTTCAATATTGCAGCCAGTTTGACCATACTATAGACGAATGCCCGATGTTGATAGCCAAAATGCAAGAGAAGAAAGTGCAGCCTCAACAGCCTATGCAGAACTTGCAAATGATGAGAGTTGAGCCCCGCGAGGAGGATCTATGCTTGAATATAGTGCTGAGAAGTGGAATAATGACTGGTGATGATAAAGGAAAACAACTTGAAGAGGACGGATGGGTCTGCAAAGTGACAGAGAAAGAAGTTGGCTTTGATCTAGAGCACGCTAAGGAAACATTTATGGAAGACAAGAAGAGTTTTTCTGAGCCCTCAACCTTAGGCATGAACAGGGCGTGAGATGAGGCTCACCGCACAGATAGGTGAGTATGAAATGGACCAAGTCCCTTTTGAGTAGGTCACTTTTGAAGGCCCGCAGCTCGCAAGGGTCCCGCTGTCGAAAATGGAGGATTGGGACCTCGCAGACCACGCTAAGTTTGTACACTTGGCGACGAACAAGTGTATGCACAAGGTCTATTATGCAGAATCAGTTGTTACAACACTAGAAACAGAGGAATTGGTTTGTGGTGTCGAGAACTCAGGGTTACACAATTGGCTATGGGTGCCCCACTATCACCGCACCCCCATTAATACAATATGTGTGTGCCAACTTCTCACATTAGTGCACGATGGGTGTTTATGGCTAGGAGGGCCTATCCCCATTACAGACATGCTCATTCACAAAATCATGCACCTGCCTTATAAGGGAGCAAACCCAACTAAGGATTTTTGCAGAAAGACTAGGGAGAAAGACCTCACAGAAAGAATGAAGAGAGATTACGACCTCGTGAAGAAGTCATGAGGGTATTCAATTATGTCTATAATAGACCCGACAGTTCAATTGGCTACCCAAATTTTAGCAGGGAAGGTGATGAGGAAATGTCACGCTGATGAAGTTCTAGCGCCTGTAGTTTCCCTGGCTATGCAGTGCGCGAAAGGCGTACAATTTAATTGGTCAAGATACCTCTGACAAGAGTTCCTAGTGAACTGTCGATAGGCCCAATATGAAACCAATTCATTTCACTACACTTGGTAGTTGTTGTATATTGTGCTCGTCACATGGGAATCTCTATAGGATAGCCAATTTCCTCCGCTCAAGGAAGGCTTGTTGGAGGAAGCGTAATTTGCTTCCTTATGGGATACAAACGATCCCACACAAATTATAGAAACGAAGAGATTTTGGGTTCTTATGGAAATGAGTCTCTACATGGACATTAATCAATGTCTGAGGTTGTCCCCAACCTTGTTCACACAGTTGTCAACCTACGTAGCATTCAAGGCCCACTTCCACAGGGTATATATCCAGGCGAGAAAGGATCCAAAGCAGAAATGGCATGACTTACCCTATTTGGTGATAGAAACGAATGTGCAGGAGGTTATATCAAAATGGCCTATAGAGTGGAGCGCCCCGTCAGACTTAGAGGTTGGAACAAGCATGGGCGAGAGAATTTCTTCTACACAGAAAAGAAAGGAGGAAGCTAATAAAGTTGTGCATACACTCGTAGAGCAGAAAAAGAAGGAAGCCACAAAAAAGTCTTGTGTGGAGCAAGAACACGCTACCAAGGAGCAAGAAGAACAGGAACAACACAAATCACAAAAAGGTGACAAGTCACCTTCATCGGAGACAGAAGAGGAAGAACTTTTAGGACAAGGTGGCGGAGGAAACGAGGGGAAAAACACCCCATTCATTCTGAAGAAATGTGGCAAGGAGACTCAGGAAGGTACAAGGAAGAAGCATAAATCGAACAAGTCACAGGTTAATCCCACAGTGTTAAAAAATGGAAATCTTGATGAGAACGGGGATAAAATTCGGGACACCACCATAGAAGTATTGCAACAGTTTGAGAAACACTACATACAGATGCTGGGGAGCATCCAAAAGGATTTGCACGAGCTACAAATCCAAGAAAAATACAAGTGGGCACCAGAAAAGCAAGCACAGAGCAAGTGAGCCTGGCACCTGGGACAAGCCAAGCAACAGAGCTAGTAAGGAATCAGTATCTCAGAACTATACCATTACTAGATGGGTCTATTCGCGCAGAGTCTATCGAAGATTGCATTATCTTGAGTATAATAAATAACATGGGACTGAACATAGTGGCACTCTCCAACAAGACCCTACATGCACTACATATAGGTGTGGCAGATGAATTGAGAACCAGGGAGCATCATTCCTTCAACCTCATCAATGAGTACAAAGTGAAAAATGAGAAAATTTTCATTGAAAAGATGTAGGCTTTGCAGGAGAAGGAAGCACTTCAAACGTGTAGTTGCAGTCTAGTGTCAGTAGTAGTAGAGGCATGCAAGATAGTTCTTGAGCTTCACATCCTGGAGGATGCACAACCAGAAGCCAAAATCAGAAAATTAGCTGCTGGTGTGCATGAGGCTAGAGTAGAGGTTGGTCGAGTCACGTTTGAGCTCAACATGAAGATTACAGAGTTGCAGTTAGAGTTGCAGCCCACGACTTCGCCTGAGGTCTGGGAGCAGCGTGGAGTCACGATCGAGGAAGGCATGGCTACATTTTATACCACAGTCAATCACTGTGCATCATTGTTTGAGCAAGCTATGGAGCTAGTGACCAATCTGCAGGAGGATCTGAACCTGCAGACGTTGAACACAGAGGTAAGGGAGTTGTAGTGGCAATATGATGAATTCAGGGCAACTGCGCACTCCTTAGCACCAGTGCGGCGCCTTGCCAAATTGCAGGAAGGAAAGTAGCTCCTAGCACAGAAGGAGGCCTTGCTAAAGGCTAGATTTCAGCCATGGTTGGAGGAGGCTTATCAACTCATGACTACCATTCAAGATAAGCTTAAAGGGTTGTAGCAGAAATAGTAGACGATGAGGTTGGCCGTCGAAGGACCAACCATGGAAAAATTAGTTGTGGAAGTCAACCAGGTTGCAGTGATCCAGGTGCCAGAGCTAGGATGTCTTCACAGTAAGATCGAAGCACCGACAGAGTGACTCGAGGGCGAGTCATGATCTTTGTGTTGGGGGCCTATTGGGATGGGGTCCCTTGGGTCAGTTTTGGGGTTAAGATAACCCATGTTTTGATACAGTTTTGTAGTTAATGTAAAGTCTCCCGATTTGTGTATACGGAGTGCATAGTTGAGTAGGAGTCAAAGGGGTTTAGCCCCTTGTTTTATGTAAAGTTTGAGTCGGTTTTGAGATCCACCCATGGCGTAGACCATGGCATTGTATGAAAAAGGCTACAAATAGGTGTGTCTTAGAGAATCTTAGGCATGTTTTTTGATGGATAATTGATGATGGATGGGAAGTGATAGTGAAGATAAGTGGGACAGATAGGAGAATAAAGGCTCTACAGCTGAGTGCGCGGAGGCCTAGGTAGAGTTCGCAGCTGAGTGCGTGGATCCCTGCAGCTGAGTGCACAGGGCAGTTTTGAGTATGTAATCCTGAATTGAAGATCAATAAAGACAGTTTCCGAAGAATTATTGTGTATTTCTGTTTATTTTTGTTAATGCTACATGTTTTTAATTAATGATGTGTTTTATGAAATATTGATTAAATGTTGTGTGATTCTTTTGAATAAGTACTAATGATGTACGCAATGCAAGTTTAAGTATTTCCATGAAGACTCTGATGTTTACTAATAACTTAAGTAAATATGTGTGAACCCTAATTTAGGATTGCTCTCTCATGTGCGTAAAAGATAGATTGATTGTTAAAGGTCCACAAAGACTGATCGTAGACCTTTGCGAAGGTCTAAAGGCTATTTAACAAAGTTACAGCAACAAGCCCTAAGGGTGTATCGATCTGCGCAAAGGAAAATATGAGGTGCTAAAAGACATCACACTAGTCTCTGGATGTAGAAATTTGGTTTTAACATCCCCCCCATACTGCTCTGGGTGAGACTGCAACCTACACTACATTGTTTCCGAAAGGGCCAGTAGTGTATGGTTTTGTTGGTTGGTGCAGCGAACTCTGAACATGGGTTAGGACCCCCTAAGCCAACATAATGTTATATTAATAGTGGACGCTCAAAGCATATGGTTGGAGACAAAAACATTATTGTAACATTGAAGAAAGAAAAAGTAAGATTTGTCACTTTTGGGAATGATAACTCTGCCAAATTATAGGGAAAGGCACAATTAGCCTTGGAAGTAATGATCATGCGGTGGCATAAAAAATTACTTGTTGAATATATGAAGCATAATTTGCTAAGTGTTAGAAAAATGTGTGATCAAGGACACACACTTTTATTCAATTCAAAATAATGTGAAATAAGAAAAGAAGGATTTAAGGAAATTGGTTAGAATGACAATAAGAATTCCAAACAACATATACATCCTAAATTAGATTAGAAGGGAAAGATGTTGCTCAAGAAAGGGAAATCAAAGTTGGCTTTGGAATAGGAGATTGGGGCATACACACTTTGATAATATTGTAAAGATCAGTAAGAATGAAGCTCTAAGGGATATATCTAAAATTACAAAGCCTTCAAACATAATGTGTTGTAATGTCAATGTGGAAAAGAAACAAGAGTTGAGTTTTAAACTAAGGAACATTCCATGAAAAAAACACTAGAATTTGTACATATTGATTTATGTGGGCCAATGAGAACAAAAGGAATAGATGGAAAATAATACTTCATGTTGTTTATTGATGACTACACAAGGATGACTTGGGTTTGTTTTCTTAAAAAGAAGTCAAAAGCTTCTAAAATTTTTAGAATATTCAAGGAAGTTGTTCAAAATGAAACCGATTTAAAAATCCCATGCTTGAGATTATATAATGGAGGAGAATTTACTTCAAATGAATCCAATGACTATTTTGAAGAACATGGAATAAGAAGACACTTCTTAACAACTAGAACTCCTCAGAAAAATGGAGTGATTGAAAGAAATAACAGAACTGTGGAAGAGATAGATAGAAATTTGTTGCACAAATACAAGCTAAGTAATATCTTTTGGGTTCAAGAAGTACATATATTTGTTCACATTTTGAATAGAGGATTGCTAGGAAGCAACAATGAAAAAAATCCATGTGAACTATGTAAGGGAAGACCAACTAGTGTCAAGAATTTCAAAATATTTGGAAGCAAATGTAACAGAAAGAGATATGACCAAAAGTTAGGAAAGTTTTACTCTGGATATATGAAGGCATACTTGTTGGGTGCTAATGTAAAGGAAAAGAATATGAGTGCGATAATCTTAGACTCATCAAGATAGTAGAAAGTATCAATGTAAAAATTGATGAAGCAAAAGTGTTGAATACCAATAAGGAAAGAAAAAAATCACACATATTTGAAGAATAGGAAGAGGAAGAACCAAAGAAATAGGAAGAAAAAGAAGAAGAGAAGCATCCAGAGAGAGAACAAGAAGAATCAGCTAATTAGGACACCTTTGAGGACACCTAAATGTTGGTATTAGAAGAATCATCCACAAATTTAAACAAATCATTAGGGAAAAGAGTGCAGGAGTAGAAACCAAAAGAAGAAAACAAGCACAAACATCGGAGCAAGGGCATGTATCACTATCGTCCACAATTGAACCAAGTAAATTTAAGGAAGCTAGAAATGATGAACTTTGGATCAAGGCCATGGAAGAATAACTAAATCAAATTGAGAAGAATGAGACAAGGGAATTTGTTCCAAGACCCAAGAAAAAAATGTGACTGGTACAAAATGAGTCTTCATAAACAAACTAAATGAATATGGAAAAGTGACCAAAAACAAAGCAAGGATAGTGTGCAAAGGATATCCCAAGTTGAAGAAATAGAATTTGAAGAAACTTTTTCTCTAGTAGCCAAAATGGAAGCAATCAAAATTCTCTTGGCCTATGCATGCTCCAAAAGAATAAAAGTGTATCAGATGGATGTAAACTTAAACTGTCTTAATGGGGATCCAGAAGAAGTCTACATAGAACAACCAAAAGGATTCCTATTATCAAAAGATGAAGACTATGTTTGTAGAATAAAGAAAGCTTTGTATGGACGTAAGAAAGCCTCTAGAGAATGGTACTCAATATTGGGCAGGTATTTGCAGCAACAAGGATTCAAAAATAGAAATCCAGACAATAATCTCTAGATAAAGGAAAATCAAGATAATATGATTTTCATTAAATATACTTTGATGACACCATCTTTGGAAGTGATGATGATATATTAAGTCAAAAATTTGTAAATGATATGAAAAATGAATTTGAAATTTCTTGCATGGGGAGCTGACTTTATTTTCAGAAATACATATATCTCTACTAGATGAAGGCATTTTCATCTCTCAAACCAAGTAAATCAAATAAATTTTGAAGCAGTTCAAAATGGAATACTAGAAACATGTGATCACTCCTATGATCATCAGATGCAAGTTGAGAAAAGAAGGTGAATTCAACGAAATGGACCAAAACACTATATATCGATGATTGGTAGACTACTCTATGTGACAACTTCAATACTATATGTAATGCAATAATATAGATAGGTTTAAATATGAAGGAAACTCATGTTCTAAAAATGAAAAGGATCTTCATATATCTCAAAGGAACGACAAAATTTGGGTTGTGGTATCCAAAAAGAAAGGAATTAACATGGGTAGCTTACACAAATGCATATTGTGTAGGAAATATAGATGACAAAAGAAGTACAAGTGGAGCATCCTTCTACTTGGGAGACTATTTAGTATCCTAGTTAAGTAAGAATCAATCTTCAGTATCCTTGTCTACAATAAAAGTATAATATATTATAGTAGTAACATGTTGTACTTAGGTCCTCTTGATGAAGAAAACCTTACAATACGTACAAGTAAAATTTTATGAGCCTATTTCAATACTTTGTGATAGCACAAATGCAATAAACATCTCCAAGAGTCCAATGATGCATTTTAAGACTTAGCATATTCCTATCAAGATTCACTTTTTAAGGGATCAAGTCAAAAAAAAAATACTAAGCTAGAATATGTTGGCCTTGAAGGAGCATATTTCAGACATCTTCACTAAGCCACTTCCCAAAGATACATTTGATTATCTCAGATAGAAACTGGGAATAATTTCTTATCCAAATTGATTTTCACAATCTTCAGTAAAGAAAGACAAGGGGAGAGACAATTTCAAGGGGAGTTAACCTTTGCAATTGATGTCAAAGGGGGAGAGAAATATCAAGAAGCACGCAGACAATGGGAGCATGATCATAAGGGGAGTATGATGGTTGCCATCAATGAAAAAGGGGGAGATTGTTGAAAGAAGGTGTCGTTGATGTCAAAGGATGTCCAAATGAAAGAGAAAGTTACATATTCAAATAACATATTTCGAAATATTGCTTTTGGATTCTCAATGCCCCATTTGGATACCTTATATTTTAATGCATTTTTTCCCCATTTAACTAGCTCAAATGGAACCATAACATATATGGTTGGAAATCTTATTTTTATACCTTTCTAATGGTATATGGCACTCCCTCTAACTCCTCACGGTTCAGGAGAAATGATTTTTCAAATGTTCATTATACATTTTGCCAGATGCACAAGCCAATCTAGCCAGTGGAAAAGTCAACACAACCAATGGACAAGTTGGCTCAATATAGACCCCAAATGCACTATAAATAGGTGCGAGAAGGATCTTTTCAAGCGGACTCACTCAAGCAATTTCAGATCTATTAAAAAAAAACAAAGAAAATGATTTTTAAGGTTCATATCTCATGAACCATAAGTGAAGAGGAGCTTATTTGGAGAGATTTTCTAGGGAAGGATTTTTGGCACATTTTGAATGGTTTTTGGCCTTTTTGGAAATGGTTTTTGTATTATTTTGGAACCTTTTTTGGCACACCTTTTGATGTTTTTAGCCTTGGTTAGAAGGTTAATTATAGAACTATTTTTTAGGATAGAATTTTGTCCCCTTTGAAGGCTGAATTTTAGATTTGTATAAAGGGCTGAATTCAAATGTCGAAGGCTAAATTTCAGGCCTATCCTGGGAGTAGTTATCTATCCCTGTTGAGGCCAAATTTTAGGAACGATGTTCTAGTACAAATAAATTTGAACTCAAGCCTATTTTTAGGGATAAATCCT
Organism: Pinus tabuliformis; assembly: GCA_031772625.1. Lineage (NCBI taxonomy): Eukaryota > Viridiplantae > Streptophyta > Pinopsida > Pinales > Pinaceae > Pinus > Pinus tabuliformis. The sequence continues at coordinate 749,882,924 of CM062818.1, forward strand.
AGACTGTTTGAAAGTAAGATTCAGGTATGTTTAGAATATATACCATTTGTTGAGGAGGTCTAACCCTATCAAGGAAGCAGATTTCTAGAGGCCGAGTGCAAGGATCATTTGTTTAGGGAATTGTTGTGTTTAGGGATCCTAGTGCATATGTGAAGGACAAAGGAGTAGATTCCAGAAGAGTGAACTTTCTTTGACTAATATTGATTTTGTATAAGCTTTGATGTTGATCAATCAAGGAGTTGGCGCTTCCTTTCAGTTAGTGATAATAAATTAGGGATTTGTTGTTTCCTTTCTGTTGGTGTTGATAAACTAGAGAGTTGGTGATTCCTTTCAATTAGTGTTGATAAATTTGAGTGTACTATATATATATATATATGTGTCTGTGTGTGTGTGTGTGTGTGTGTGTGTGTGTGTGTGTGTGTGTGTGAAGAAAATAATCACATGGTTTTCACGTAAGATTTTGTGTTTTGTATATTTATGTGCTTTGCTTTATAAATTTGGATGCATTTACAATATTTTGAAGTTAAACATTTTTGATACTAATTCAACCACCCCCCTCCCCCCAGTATCATTTAATGTTCCAAAAGTCACATATAAACTAACAAAAAGAGATGTAAATGCGGAGAAAGGGATAAGTGAATAGTGCCTTTTCACTGCAAAAAAAAAAAATAGCACTAGGTGACCCAATAAAATATTTCTTACTTACAGAATGGTTGTGCCTTTTGTTATGATCCCCAAGTATTATCACTTAGTTAATGATTTTGAGGTTGGAACTTACCATCTAAACTTATTAAAGTCATGTTGGTTTGTATATATGTCAATATTTATTGAATCTTCCCAATTAGAAATATATGCCTCACTTCTATGAGGCCACATATCTACTCTTTAGAATTTGTATCCTTGGTGTTGTATTTAATTTCTTCAATGGACTTGTAAGAAAATTGAAAACTTCCCAACGCTACTTCTAGGTAAACTCAGGGATATAAAAATGAAAAAGACTTCATGTGTACATCATTTTATTAATATAGATTTTAAAGCTTCATTAAGCATGTTATGACAACATAGAATTCAGTCCCACTATCTTAACAAATCACGTTGTAAAATAGCGATGAGTGTTGCTCGATCCATGAGAAATATCTTATCTATGATGAAAAATTTAACATAACAATTGTACACTTCATATTATCCTAGTAATGAAAAGCACAACACCCTAGTTCATCTTGAGTTGGTTCAACAATTCCTTTCACAAATCATCCCAATAAAAGAGTCTTTGATGCCTCCGAAACCTAGATATGTTGTCCACAATTACTAGTAACAAACTTTGTTCAATAAAAAAAAGGCCAAGAAAGGCATTACACAAAAATCTACAAGCCAACCTTTGGAGCTGCCAACAAGCTAGCATCACACTCATTTTCAAATCCCATGATCTTCCACTTGCATCACACAAACCATTAAGAAGAGCCACATACTTTCATCTAACAAGAGAATTCACCCTAATACTAGTATCCAATTAGCACTGATTCAATATTTGTTACAAAAGTAATACATGATCTTACAAGATTCCCAAGTAGCTATAATCACACCAACTTTTGATATCTAAGATACAAGGTAGTTTTCCTTAATAAAGAAATTTCACTTTGTTTATGTGGCCTAATGTGAGGTATTTTACACAAAATATGGAACTAAGTAGTCTAATTCAACTATCAAAGCCCCAAATGAAGTGTCAGTTTTCCACCCTCCAATAATTGGCTTTTCAACTCAATAAATCTTCCTCGACATATGTACATGGTGTCTCTAATACCTCTAATGACCTGTCCCAAAAATCCAAGAGTATAAAACCATCCTCCATGGTCATTAATACATGTTATAAGCACCCATCATCCTAAACAAGTGCACCCTTGTAAAATCCTTCAAAACATCACATGTGTGCTAACAACGACCTCGAGAAGCATGCCTTATGTTGACAGTGCTAGACCTGCCAACATGTCAAGGGATCTCCCCGGTAAGAAGTCCCAACTAGACCTTATACTGTTTGGTGTAGGGGTCCCTACAATGGGTCGTAGGGTATCACCTTGACCACGGTTGCACATAGAGGCAAGTAAGATGTCCATGTTGGTAGCAAGGGTGTGACATTCATAGCAAGCCAAGGAAGGTGTATGAATGGTTCAACACACGGAAAGTGAGGTGAGTGCACCCCTTGGAAACCTATGGAAGCACACGGCTTGGTAGGGGACACTCGAGCGAAGATGCATCACAAACTGGAAAGTAAGTAAGCTAACAATCCAAAGTGATAGTTAAAGCAACAACACATCTCAGTAAGATTCATACATACTTATACAGAAAGATTCCATACATGCATGCATAATAAAACAGATACATATATCATTAGAGTAACCAAGATAGCTAAAATACAATAACATCATATGCATGAAACGTGCTAGCTCTGTTATATTAAGAAGTGAAAGTTCCAATCATATAGTACAACCATGACCGACCACTAGTCCCGATAGCAGAATGTTACTGTCATTGCTACCTGCTCCTCCAAAGAGATATACTAGATCTACATTGTGGAGAAGCCAAGGCTTGTTACAATACTCTCCAAGCTTTCTCTAACATACTCCTATCGGAATCTTGGCTAACCAAAATCCCTTACAATGAGTTATGAGGTGCTATAAATAGCAAAGGGTGGGGTGACCCTTGACATTCCCCTTTGTGACTATTCACCTACCCTCATGACTCTTCAACTACTCCAGGGTTGTTACATTCAACTATCGACACTTGGACTTCCACTTTCAAGATGTTACATATAATCTGCACATGTACCCATGTGAGATAAAATGGCTTGAGTAAGCCATGAAAGACATCACTAACACTCGGACCATTGTGGTAAGACCAACTCTCCGACATCCTTGTGATGATCAACGGTGGTGAACTAATGCCAAGCTTGGTCATCCGTGATGGTGTCGTGCACTTCAATGGTGACATCTTGCTGAAAGAAAACTCTTGCCTCTGTTGCATCTAGGTACACTAATATGGCTCCTCTGTCCAACTCGTTTGATAACATGTGCATCATCGTCTTAAGTGTAGCTCGACCATCAACATACTGATGCATAATGTTTTTGCTAATCTCAAAGTGTGTGTTGGTGACCATGCGCATCAACTTGTCGAAATACATGTTCAGCTCTAGTAGGACTTGCTTCTTGTCTTCGCGTCGGTGAGTGTGCCAAATAGGTGGGATCACATGCATGAACACAATGACATCCCTGCTCATGAGTACCCTTGCATGCGATCGACAACACTTCTCACCCTTTCTCCTCCATGCCATCTGTTGGATGGGTACATAACCTGTATGGGCACAGTTTCATCAGTCTGTACATGTTGCACCTCCTACTGTACATGTTCCCATAGCAACTTCTTCTCTTGTCAGTGCAGCTCCTGTTCTTCTTTGATTTGTTGCTTCAGCACCTGTAACTCCTTCTCTATTTCTCTCTCTACATTCATGTGATCCTCTTGTCACATCGTCATCTCATAGCCTCAATCTCTAAAGATGATTTTGTCACAAGTGGATCTGCTTGAACTTGCAACTTGGCTCTGCCTCTGTGTTTTCAACAACCTTCCTCTTGCATTTGTCGCATGCAGGTCTACTACCAATGGTGTTGCTCATTGTGATGCCGCTACCATTTCATCTTGATGTCCTTATCAATGAATGATGTTTCCATGCATAGACAAGTTCATAGACACTTAATTGACTGCATCCCTAGTTGTGCTCTGAATGGTGTCTTCGACTCTGCTCTACGGGAAGCCATTGTACCTATGCTGCTGAGAGGCAGACGAACATCTATGATATCTAGAGATATAACAACACTCATGACAAGAAACTTGTCAGTTGAAAACCAAAACAAACTGGAGGACTGACATGCAACAAACCTGTGTGACTGTCTGTGAAGATTGCACAATTTTCACGGGGAGGCTGGGAGATTGGCTATCGAAACTACGCAAGGCATAGTCCAGGTTGTCAGGAGGTTGACTGACTATTGGAACTACGCAATGCACAGTCCATCCTGGTCTACAAAGGACTGAAACTATGCAATGCGCAATTTTAGTCAGCAGTGAAATGGAAACCAGCAAACTACATTATGCAGTTTCTAGGGCCAGCAAGGCACTACCTCCTAGAATTGAGAAATTCAAGCCTGGAGGTCAGTGCTTGGCGAGACTTGCACAATTTCTGGAGGGAAGGCAGAGCCTTCACTTCCAGAAATGCACAATGCTAGCTGGGTAAGGCAAGGTCCTGGCTGAGGCATCCCAGAGTTGCCGAAAAAAAGCGTGAATGCTCATGCATGCAAACAGCAATGAAGGATTCATAAAATGGGAAAATATGCATGTGTGGGAAACGGGTCGCCGAAACGACAACCATTGGTGCAAAAATAGTGTCATGCATGTGATAGCAGTAAGATGCAAAAGAAAACTAAAACAGTACTTCTACAAGATAACATACATCAAAACAACAATAAGCGCTCATTAAAATCAAGCAGACAGCACTCACACAAAGCGAAACACAAAACGTGACAGAAATGCAGCACAAGACATGAAAAGTAGACTTACCCTGAAACAGCTAAGCTGAAAGTGCCAAAGGCTCCTGGATGCAATGTGGGATGTCAGAGATGCAAGGTCGGTGTGAGGAATGAGCTCTGCAGCATCTGGTTGATGAGTTTTAATAAGATCGAGGTTATGACATGCATGCCACAAATCTAGGAAAAAGCGACACTTGGCGAGAGGTTTCTAAAATGAGCTTTGCATGTAACCTCCAGTTGCTAAGAATAGATCCCTATATCTAGGGATGCCTTTTGCATGCTACCTTTTGCTATTTCGAGAAGAGTAGCCCATGCATGCAAATCAGTTTTGCTCGGTCCTGGAGGGAACCGGTAAACATGAAGGCACATGCAACAGCCTGCTTTACTGAGAGAGAGATTTGCGCAATTTCTGAGAGGAACTAGATTGGTTGTCCCAGAGGGATTGCACAATTTTTGGGAGGAGCAAGTGACTGCTGCTCAGAATTGCCCAATTTCTAGGAGGAGCTGGGCTGGTTGTCCCAAAGGAATTTCGCAATTTCTGGGAGGAGCAAGTGACTACTTCCTAGAATTACGCAATTTCTAAGCTGAGCTACAGCGTTGGCCAGATTGCGCAGTTTTTCCAAGGAAGCCTGTCTGACTTATCTGGGCAATTTTGAAGCTCAGCAGCCTGCCCAACTCATTTTTGCAACTTCTGGGTTGAGTTGTAGTGTTGGGCCAGATTGCTCAATTGTCCCAAGAAAGACTGTCTGATTACATTGTGCAATTTTTTAGCCCAGTAGGGTGCCCAGCAAATTTGTGCAATTTCTAGAGGGAAGGTTGGTTCCCCTCCAGAATTGCACAATTTTCTAAGGGAGTTGCTCAGGCAGCAACTAGCCCAAGTCCGGAGTGGAATCCTGTGAGGGTAGTGAAGCAAACTAACATGCACAGGCTAGCAAGCTGCTGAAAAACCAATGAAGCCTATGTACTTGACAGTACAAGACATGCTGCTAGGATGGTTGGTAGGGAGGCTCCAAAACGAAGTTAAGGCAAAGTTTGGAGGGTGGTTGTAGCCACTACAACACCTTCATAACACTAATCCCACAATAAGCATACATAGAATAAACTCTCTAAGAGTAATTCAACAAAAATACAACAAAGGATATAGGGGATTGTTAGCCTTCATCACCACACCAAGTACTCCCCTAGCTAGGTGAAAATGCTTTCAAAGCAATGAAAGGATAACACTCCCTCTTTACAAGAAATGGAATCTCTAGAACTCTCATTGATTGAATAAGTTAATGCAACATGCCTAGCAAGTATCTTATGAAAAATACTTAAGTTACTAATGTTTTTGGCACATGAACATGCTTTTAACCATCTTGTAATCTCTAAGAAAGCCATCTCAACTTCTAGTGAGCTGAAGTAGAGGGTAAGGATGACACCCTTCCCTTTCCTCTCTTCACTTGAAATTAGATTTGAGATATTATTTTATATTTGGATCAAATTCAAGAACAAAAATCTTTCATTTCCTCCAATCACTAAAGGAGATACATGTGATCTTGAATACCACTTATTCTCATCAAACTTCACCAATTCTTATCACTTTCTTCCAATGTGTTGGAATGCAAATCCAATACCTCAACTTCACTTATAGGTTGCAAATCCAACTCTATTGTAGTCTTGGAATCAATAACCAATCCCTCCAAAGCTTGTCTCCCACGTATCACTCTCCTCCATCATGGCATCACTCCATACATGTTCTATAAAAATGGAGGGTTCATCAATTGAAGAATTTAGTGCAACATAGCTAGAAAATCACTTATGAGAAATATTTGCGCTAATTGAAGTTATAGGTTCTTTTACATGATCGTAACCGTCATGTAATCTCTGAGCAATCCTTCTCGACTTTGATCCAGGTGGATATTGGTGGCCACCCTCCTATTCCACTTGGAACGCAACATTGTCGCTTTCAATTTTTCAGTTTACTTAACTGTAGCATAATTTACTATTTTGGTAGTTTTTCGGGTCCTGAACTTTTGGAGCCGTTTTGAGGCCCTAAACGACATTTTTTTGGGAAAACCAAGAAAACAAGAGTCAATGACACATGTTTACATTTGAAATTTTTATTCCTCGGATATGTCTCTCTAACAAGGCATTATGTGCATCAAACAGAGATTGTATGCCAAAGTTACAACCCGAGGAAGTTGATGTACCAATTTACCCAAACGAGGCCCATAGTTTGCCACTTCATCACCTAGGCTTAAATTTTTGGATGTTTAGGTTTTTTCATTGTTTCTCAATAATATATAGGCATTTGAGCCTCATTATAACATAGTTCATAGGCATGTAGCTGCCACATCTCTTCTCAGAGATAAGCTACAATCGCCTGAGCTAGTTTATTTCCATTTTGTTTGTAAGCATATTTCAATATTTGATACTAATGAAATGAAGTGTTATTTTTATTGTCTTTGTATTTATGGTTATATCTATGATTTGTTGTGTCCCTATTTAAGTTTAGTTCAGTGGTATTAGAGTGGTCTTCTCTTTATCTATTTTTATTTTCACGTCCCCAATGAGGTCGGGATATAAGGAGTTAGCACTCAAACTAGTCGAACCTTTGCAAGGCCAGCCTTGCAAATCCCGACGGTCGCCCATGCCAGAAGAGAAGAAAGATGAGGGGGTAGGAGGAATGCAACAAAGGAAAGCGATGATGGAAAACTTTGCCCAGATCCTTCAGCAGCTACCCAAAGGCAATCCATCTTCTTCCAGCATCCACTTTGGAAGCGCCAAACCCTTTCAAATACAAGTTAAATTTGACATACCCATTATTAAAAATCAGATAGATGTGGATGTCATAGATAAATGGTTAAATATCCTCGAAGGATATTTTTCTATTCATGATTTTTCCAGCCAGGCAAATATTACTTTTGCACTTCTCAAAGCTACCCCCCATGTCAAGGACTAGTGGGAAACCTACTATGAGAAGAAGGATGAAAGTACACCCTCACTATTTTTGGCTGCACCCACTTGGAATTCATTCTAAGATGCCATTAAGGAGAAGTACTACCATGTTGGAAGCTACGAGGATAAATACATAAAGTGGACCATGTTGTGGTAGGGAAAGGACCAAGATGTGCCAGAGTTTACCAATTTCTTTCATACCCTTCGCATGAAGTTGGGTATCAAGGATTCTGAGCAACATTTGGTACTCAAGTACCGTGGTTGTCTACACAGATACACCTAGGATGAGATGGAGTTCCTAGACATATCCTCACTCGGCACGACGTACCGATATGTTGTCATGATTGAGCAGAAGTTTAAACAGAAGAAGAAAAACTTTGGATTTGTGAATCTAAAGGAAGAGAAAGGCACCCCCAAACCACAAATCAAAGGACAAATCCAAGTCAGTGATGGGGCTCATCAATAGGTAAATTATATGGGCCTTAATTCCACTCTCCAGCTTATTAAAATCAACTTTTCTCACATTTCTTTACATATTTTATTATATTTTTCTTAGTGAGAAGGGTAAAGGTGCGATGTTATGTCATGTGGCCTAATGTGCATTAATTGCGGGATTTGGAGTAGTTTTGGGCTAATTTAAGTGTAGGAAATTGAGGTAGACAAGAAAGAGAGATTTTAGGAGATTGGGTCTCCCTCCTTAACTCCTCAATCAATTGAAGATTCCTCCACCATATCTCATCAGCTCGGAGTTACAAGTAGCCAAGCCCACCAAGTTCATTGGGAGACAAGCCTCCCTAATTTTAAGTTGTTGGTAGCTTCAGTTTTCTAAATAAGAAGGCCTATGGCCTCATTAGGATTTAACTTTATATTGTAGCCAAGAGGAAATTTTGAGCTAAGATATTTTGATTGTTATCCTCATGTTATTTTTGACATTTTAGTGATAATGAAAAGGGTTTCTTTGATCCAGCACTGATTTGACTCATAGGGATGAAGCTCTTGGGTTGGGGCCCAACCCTAGTAGTAGAGGTTCCTCTTTTTGTACATGTATCCTTAGATTAGAATCATAGATTAGCTGTTGAAGTTATATCTTCTTGTTTAATTTACAAGTCTTTGAATGATAGGTCAGTTTTGCTTCCATTAGTTGGAGAAGTAGATCAATGTTACAGTAGTGAAAGAAAATACTTCAGAAAAGCTTGTGATAGTGGCCTCATCCTCATCTCCCTCATAGGATCATGGTTTGAGGGCCCCACTCTCACAGCCCCAAAAACAAATTTATCTTTTGGTTATTATATAGGTTAGGATTTCTTGTTGAGTAGATCATTGTTAATGATTTCTTAGAAGCACCTACGATTGTAATTTTGGTTTCTTGATTTTTCTGTAAATTAGAAAGCATTCCACTCCATAGATTTAATCTATTACACATTAATAAATCAGTTTCTCAAATTCAACTCATCTTTTCCACATTTACATAAAGTTGTGCATAAATGAAGAAATGAATGTGTATTGTTGTAGGAGTTGCTAATCTGCAGGGAGGAACTCATTCCACCAGCCTCATCTAAGTATTCTCCACCTCTCACCAAACCCTACCAACCACCAATTCAGATTCATGTTTTGTAGCCATGATACCTTCCCTATACGTTATTCCACCATCATACACCTTCCCAACACTTCCTTTCACCTTCCCTAACTTCCTACAACTTTCTGCTAAGTTTCCCATAGTAAACCAGGACATCCTGTAGTAACTACAGGAAATCCTATAGCAACTACAGGAAATCCTGTAGCAACTACAGGAAACCCTGTAGCAGCATGTTTTAGACTTTTTTGGGAATAAATGATGATCAGAGCCTAGGGTAGGACTTCAACTTGACTTCCATACCCCTCAATGCAATTTTTGACCAATTTTCCCATACCTTACTCCCCTGCAAACGATAAACCTTTTTAGCTTGATGTTTACATTTCTAAATTGAAAACCAAAAGACTCTTTTCTGCAATATTTAGCTAGTGCATGCATACATCAGTCTTAACAATGTTAGGATCAATTCTATGCTTACTTAGCCTAGATAACTAGATGATATAATGCAAGGTTAAATTAGGTCTCCTTTGGAAGTAATCCGTGTTAATTCTTAGCTAGGTAATTTCATATCATTTCATAGCCCTTTCTATTCATCACTTTCATTTCCTTAACATAGGCAAGGATTTGCTTTTTGCATTAAGGATAGCTTTACATTCATTGTCAATAGTCATCCTCCTTCTAGTTAATAAAAGATTGGTTTGAAAAACCCTAGTGGTCTACCGCCCCAGTTGAGAAGCGACAAGAGTAGACTATTGCATCTTATATGCATATAGCACTGTCACCTCCAAGTTTGTATGAACCCTGAGTTGATAAAGTAAAGTTGGTCGCCCTAGGAGTTGTAGCATCCTTGTTGCAATACTAGGGCTCATCACTTTTTAGCATCGATGTCGGGGATGTGTCTAGGTAGATGTGATTTATGCTTTCAGTAAATAGATGTAATTCATGCTTTCCTTTTGTTTTGCATTCAAAAGATAGTTGAAATTTTTGTTTTATTTCCATTCTGCAAGTGGTTCCATTCAGCAAAGTTTTCTTTCCATTCTGCAAGTAGTTCCATTCAGCAAATAATTGTAATTTATGCTTTCTTTTCTTTTTTTTGTTTTTTGCTGAAGTAAGAGACGAGCCTTCTATTTCATTAAACCAAAATAATGTTATAGCATATAAAAAACCTTTCATCTTCATGGATTCAGGAAATACCAAGGGCTTTCTACCATAGACATGACCCTCACCTCTACAAAATTCAATGCTAACCTCTCAAATAATACATTAAGTTGAACTATATGATTCTCCAACCAAATGGAAAACTCCACTAACTCCCCCATGCCACTGTCCCGAAAAGCCTGATAAGACTCGTGGATAAAAGACATGGCCCCACAAAACAACACAGTCATTTCTCACAGTCGATTCGTTCTGTGAAATCCAATGGCCTGGAGAAATATCGCACTACCAAGATGACCAATCATTAGTGCGTGATGGAGGGCGGTATTTCTTACCACCCCCCTACCACGTGTTGGAAGCCTGATGGAGTCACTTCCAAATCTCCAATACCACTTACCACTCAGGAGCCATGCGATCACCTGGAAACTTCTTTGTGCCTGGTTTTCCGTTCTGCAAGAGGATTGCAGGTAAATTTCCGCCGCCGGAAAAATCCAACCGCCCTTCCCGCGGAATCTCGCTTCGAAACTTGCACCGGAGACTGTAGCTGACTGTAATTTGACCCCTATGTTGCAGCCTGAAAAAAATTGGAGACTGGTCAACTTACACTGGGGTGTTTTGTGACTGATCTTTGCTTGCCCTTCTCTAAGGTACATAGCGGAGTACTGCAAACAAACTTGCTGAGAAAAGCTCATTTCGTGCCTTTCACTCTAGCCCAGTATCTAAAAGTTTCTCTATCCTCTACTGCTTGCTCATTGCAAAGAGATTTTAATCTGCTGTAAGGCATTTCCTGCCACTTCATCTCAATCCTGCATTCTGAATTAATCACTCCTTGGTTGGCCAGTATATCTGCTAGTTTATTGGCTTTTCGTCGAATATGGTTGAAATTAACAGTTCGAAGACTCTAGAGATGTTTTAGAATTCTTTGGTAAACTTGGATTAGTCTCCAATGTTTTGAGACTTTCTCCAGCGCTATTCCGCAACTGATTCTCTTTACAGAGTTTATGGTGATCTCCGAGTATGCTTCTATAGTGACATTTGAGCTATGTTCCAGATTCAGAAGCTCTAGACATTGTTCCAATGCCATTAATTCAGCCATATTGTTGGTGGCTTTACCTAAATGGTAGTGGAAGATGAAGATGACATTTCCTTCTTCGTCCCTTAAAACCCCTCCATAACCAGCTATTCTGGGGTTGCATTTTGAAGCACCATCAATATTTCATTTCAGATAACCTTTCGGTGGAGGATGCCAGAACTCATTTTCTGTTTCCAAAGTTATTTCCTTCTTGTTTAGTCCTTGGGTAATGATCTCTTATATTCCCAGTTGCCTGAGAGTTCTCAACTCAGTCTCTATGGGAGGATTCTTGGGGTAATTGTGAATAGTGATGCTAACTATCTCCTTAATCTGTTTCAAGATCAAATCCAACAAGTGAAGAGGAATAGTTTTTTCATCCTTGAGAATTCTTTTGTTCCTTTATTTCCAAACATTCCAGATAATGAAGCTTGGCGTAAAGGCCCAGGCCAAGTTAAGGAGCTCATTCTCCGTAAAGTTTCTTCTTCACTTGTTTAGGGTATTAATGATACTTCCTTTATCTATGTCTGTCTTTTGAAAAATGGTGGCAAAAGAATCCCACAACCAGGTGGTGTAAGTGCAGTTGTTGAGAATATGCTCCATTGTCTCCTCTTGAGCTTCACATAGCTGACATCTAGAAGGCCCCATAACACCCCTTTTCCTAATATTGTCCCAAGTTAAGATTTTCTTGTGATGTACCAACCACATGAAAAGCTTGATCTTCATCCACCCTTGATGACTCCAAAGTTGTTGCCAGGATTTCTCCGAAACACAGGAATCTAGGTTCAGGATAATTCTTTTTGCTTCCTTAAGATTAAAGGTGCCTTCTTTATTGATGCCCCATCTTAACTGATCCTGCCCCTTTGTTACCAAGATCTTCCTTTGTTTTAACATGCTCATGAGTGCCTCTTCTTTTATGTTTATGGGGTTGTCATCTCTGCAGTCTATGCTTCTCCAGCTTCTCCACTTTCCCGAGTTATGAGGAAGATCCCAGAAATCCATTATTTTGTTTAATCCTTGGGAGTCAGTTTCCTGCTTGAGGCTCATAAAGTCCTCTCTTAACAGTGTTGGTTCTTGTTGCCATTTGTCTTCCCAGAAGAGAGCTAGATCTCCTGCTACGATTTCCTAGAAACTGTTTTTTGTACTAGGCTTCTATTTTCCTAGGCTTTATTCTAGATGTAAGAGCCCTTTACATTTCCAGACATTCTTATAAGATCACTTGTTTGCCAAGAGCTTGCATATTTTTCTTTCCAGGTCTTAGCCCATTGAGCTTCTGGTTCTTTAACCCATTGCCACCAAAGATTGGCTCCTAAAACTTTACTAAGAATCTCCTGATCATGTAAGCCTAGACCCCTGTGGCTCTTGGGTTTACAGATTTTATCCCAAGAAACAAGGGCTCATTTCTTCCTTGTTTCCTCCTTGAGCCAAAGGAAGTCTCTCTGGATATTCCTGAATTGCTGTAAGACACCTTTGGGAGCTGGGAGGGCTGATAATATGAAAATAGGGATTGATTGAAGAACGACCTTTGTCAAAACCAACCTACTAGCTAGGTTCAATGATCTGATAGTCCATTTTTTGACTTTGTCTTGCATCTTATTAAGCATCAGTTCCCAGATACTTTTGTGCATTGGTCTAGCTGTGAGGGGGATTCCCAAATACTTTGAAGGGAGGGAATCCCTTTGAAAGCCCAGAATTCTGGAGATATTTCTCTGAATTGCAATGTTAGTATTTAAGAAGAATATTTTTGATTTAGAGAGATTAATTTCCATACCTGTAGCCATGGCAAAGTTATTCAGGATTTGTTTGGAAGCTGAAGCTTCTTTGACTGTGGGAATTCCTTGCAGCATGGTGTCATCCACAAATTGTTGGTGAGTCAGTGCCTGACCATTCTCCGTTAATTGAAGGCCCTTAATCTTGCCCAAGGCCTTGGCCTATTTAATGGACCTACCCAATCCTTCCATCAAAAGGATAAAGAGAAAGGGAGAGAGTGGGTCTCCTTGCCTGAGGCCTCTAGAAGGAGTAAATATCTCTGAGGGCGAGCCATTCACCAAAATCAAAAATCTGGAAGAAGTTACCGGAGCCATAACCCAACTAACCCAGTTGTGATCAAACCCAAAAGCAGTAAGGACCTTCTTGATATAAATCCAATTCACCTTGTCACACGCTTTGGAAATATCCAATTGCATGATCATACCAGCCTACCTCTTGCTGGTTACCGTGTGAACTACCTCGTGGGCTTGAATAATGTTATTTAGGATTTGTCTGCCTTCCACATAACCAAATTGTTCCCCTGAAATTAAAGAAGGAAGTAGAGGTTTGAGTCTGCTAGCAAATACCTTGGATATTATTTTGTATGCCACATTGCATAAAGCAATGGGTCTGTACTTATCAGCAGTCAGGGCTAAATCCTGTTTGGGGATCAAGGAAATGAAGTAGGTGTTGAGGGATTTCAGAATAGTCTTGTTTCTTCTGGAGTCCTCAACAACATTCAGAATATCCTGTTTGACAATATTCCAGCAGGCCTTAAAAAAATCTACATTAAAACCATCCGGTCGTGGAGCTTTGCCATTCTGCATATCTTTAAGAACCTCACTGACTTCCTCTTCGGTTACTGGTTTATTCAGGTTAAAATTTTCCTCTCTAGACACCAGCTTAGGGATATGTCTTGTAATTTCCTTGATGCATTGCTCTCTGTCTGAATTGTTTTCCTTAGTGATGCCTCTGAAATGTTGTACCAACACAGCTTCGATATTCTTATGAGAGGTTTGAAGCTCCCCATTCTCATTCAATATCGAAGAGATTCTATTGTGAGCTCTATTAGCCATGGTGGATCTATGGAAAAATCTAGTATTACGTTCACCTCCTTTGAGCCATTGAACTCTAGACTTTTGGCTCCAAAATATTTCCTCTTGTTTGCATAATTTCTCCCATTCTTTATGATGTTTGTCAGCTTGCTCACTTTTGACTTTATCAAACCCATCTGCGATCAGTGCCTGGTTAAGTTCCTGTAGTTTGGTTTCCACTAATTTTTTGTCCACAAAAATGTTACCAAAATCCTTCTTGTTCCATTCTTTGAGTCTGAGTTTAATGTGATTTAGTCTTTTATGTAGGAGGAAAATATTTTTGCCCTGGATCTGCAAATCTTCGGACCACCATTTTTCAATGTTGTTGATGAAATCTGGGTGGGAGAGCCAGATATTCTCAAATCTGAAGGGTCTATTCCTGGGAGAATCGATCCCCTTGATTTCTAATTGAATCGGCCAGTGATCAGAGCCTCCAAAGGGGAGAACTCTAGCTATTATTTCTCTATCTATGAGCATAAGCTCCTCTGAGATCAAAAATCTATCTAACTTGGAGGCGACCTGTGCCTCACCTCCTCTTTTGTTGTTCCAAGTAAAAAGGCCATTGTGCATTTCTGAGTCAACCAGTTTCATATTATCTGTGAAGGTTTGGAATGCTAAGGAGTCTTTACTTAGCAATCTGGTACCTCCTTTTTTTCCGAAAGAGATTTAATCATGTTAAAATCTCCTCCCATGACCCAAGGTATTCCTTCATGTCTGCTCCTAAGATCCACCAGGGAGTCTAGAAATCTAAGTTTATCATCTATTCTTTGAGGACCATAAACATTTGTGACCAGGAAGGTATCTGAAACCCCCACTGGTTGAATAATTACTGATAAATAATTTCTTGATGCCTCCGCATCTATTATGCTAACTTTTTGGGGGTTCCAAAGAGTGAGAATGCCCCCCACTGTGTTCTCTGCTTTAACTTCTAGAAACTCAAATCTATTAAGCCATTTGCTATGGATTTGTTTTAATTTCTGAATGGAGCATTTTGTTTCCTGGATGAAGATTATGTCCGACGTTGCTAGTTTCATTCTGTTACTAAGCATTCTTTGTTTTCTTTTACTACCTAGACCTCTGATATTCCAAGATATGAACTTCATAATTAAATATTTGTAAAGGAGTAACTGGTTAGGTCTTTCATCTTACCCGAATCTATCATTAGCTTTCCACACTCCATCAAGAGCTCATTCTGCTTTTTCCTACCCCTCTTCTTTCCTAGATTTCTAGTAGCTAATCCTGGAGTTGATTTCATAGTTTTCACACCTCTGTGCTCCTACTTGTGAATGTTTTTTCCTTTATCCAACCCTCTTTCCTGAGTTTTCCATAAAAACAACTATTGTATTATGTTGCATTCTTCTTGAGGCAATGAATCTATTCCTCCCTTGGTTCCCTGCATCAAGAATCCTTCCAGATCCAGGTTTTCCTTATCGAGAATTTCCTGTAGTTCATGATCTTCCAGATCTATTTCACTCTGGGTCATTTCTTGGTCCATCTCCATTTCTGTTTCACTCATCATTGTCTCTTTCTGATAACCAATATCTTGTGTTTGGTTGTTGTCTTCTTCTTTCTCTTTTTCATTAGGACCTTCCTCCTGAGATTGGTTTTCTTTTGTTATTTCTTCATTCTCTTCCAGCACTTGAAACTTGTTCTGACTGACCTTCTGCCCCTCGTTATGTTGTTGCTTTGGCCCTTTTTTTCCTCCTTTTCCTCTACTTGCCACTTTATGAAAGCTTTCTGTGTCCTTCATTGTATTAGGTTTACTTTTGTTGTCTGCTTTACTGAGAGGGCAGTCTCTGAACAAATGTCCATGCTCATGGCATCTACGGCATCTGAACAAGATATGCTCGTAGTCCACTGTCTGCACCCACTCCTCATCAAAAACTTCCAAGATAACTTCATCTGGAAGAGCTCCTGATAGATCCATTTCCACACATATCCTTGCAAAGGAGGTATATTTCCCTCTTCTTGTGGCTTCAGAAGCTTTGACAAAACGACCTAGTTTGTTGCCAATGGCAGCTAGCGATTCAGTTTGCCAATAATCAAGAGGTAGAGAATAGAGCCTTACCCATACTGGTACCGATGTGAAAGTCTCCCGCTCTGGAACAAATTTCATCATCCAAGGTCACATATAGAGACCGACTGCTGCATAAAAGTAGGGTCCTCCTTCGAATACTCTGTCTTTATCTTCGATGTTTGAGAACACCACTGTGAAGAATCCTTTTGACCCAAGATGTAGGTCAATGCTTCCTCTGGTTTTCTAGTGATACTTGATCCTCATCTATAAAGCTTTTTTAGTGGGCCATAGTCCCATGAATTTACCGATGATAGCATAAGTCCCCATGTGTTCCCTGTGTGCCTGCAGAGCAGGATCATTTAATATTACTCTAGGAGTGACCTCAATTTTGGTCTGCAAGGTCCCTTTTTTTTTTGTCTCTTGAACCCTGACTTTTGTCTTCTTCCTCCTTGTCCTTTGTGCTATTGTTTTCCTTGGTCTTGGTCCCATCTGTCTCCTTTTCATTATCCCTTTTCCTTTCATCCGCAAAACCTTTGTTGTTCACCAGTGGTGTTTTACCTCTGCTAGCTATGGTGTCCTTGTAGGAGAGAGTAGAGCTCCCTCCTCTGTCGCCCTCCATTAGAAACGACCTCTGCAACTTTCTATAACCCTAGCTGATCGCTCTTCGTTCATCCACCGATTTCTTTCCTCCAGATCATCCATCTCTTCTATTTATGCTTTCTTTTCATTCTGGAAGTAGTTTTGGAAAAAATAAATAAATAAAATAAAATAAATTATATATATAGATATATATAAATTAAAAAATAATAATAATAATAATAATAATAATAATTAAAATAATAATAATAATAATAATAATAAATAAATTATTCCATACCTTGTAGGAGTAGAGACAACTTAGGAAGAGAAATTCCAAATACCCCCACACCATCAAACAACCAACCTTCCCTCTTCTTCAGTGGTTGTGAGCTAGAAGACCCATTAGGTGAACTACTAGATATCTTTGAAGAGCCTATTGGGGAAGAAGAAGAAAAAACCATTCCACCAACCTAAACTATGGCTGAAAATAGAAATGGGATTGAAAACATAAATGGAGATAAAAACAGAACTGAGGGTGCTTTTCCCATTAGAGAAACCAATGGAGGTGCTAGGATGAAAAACATAAGCCCCTCTTCCCTTCCTCGCTTCCATGGCTTAACCTCAGAGGACCCTGATACCTTTTTGTTTGAGTTTGTTGTCATCTGCAGAACTTATGATTATACCTCTGAAGAACAGAAGTTGAAGTTGTTCCCATCCACCCTTAAGGATGCAACCTTGCATTGGTTCATGGATTTACCTGGGGATAGCATCACTACCTGGGCTCAAATGCAACAAGCCTTCAACAACAAATATAAGGATTATTGTAGGTCCAAAGACACCAAAGAGGAAATATTTAGAATGACCTTAGGACATGATGAATATTTGGAAGATTATGAGGAAAGGTTCCAACTCAGATACAAAAGGGCCAAATGCACCCTGGATCCTGAATCACTAAAGCTAGTCCTTCTTAGAGGGATCAGGGAAGATCTTCTAGAAACCCTAAACATGTTGTCAGGAGGGTACATCTACCAGTTACCTTATGATGATATCAAGACATTTTTCAAAAATCATTCTAGGGCAGCCAGAAACAAGGGTAGGGCTACTCAAAATTTGGTCAGTTCATCCTCCTCAAACACATCCATCAAAAGTGAAATTGGAACATGTTGGAAGACTTTAAGAGTGAAATGTTGCATACCCTTTCTCTACAAATGAACACCATGTAGATCAAGAGGAAGCAAAAAGAGCCTTAGCTATATTTTTCCCTAGATGCACCGGGAGGCACACTAGAAATGAATGCCTATTGATTATTATAGATATGTGCTTGGTCTGAAAGGAGAACCACTCCACAGACAAGCATCCTTATATGCCTGGATTGAAATTTTTGTATCAAGGAACTGAAGGTGTGACTAAAAAACTATGATATATCAACCAAAGGAGGCCTCAAGGACCTTAATCATACCAACAAGGCATACAAGGGGAATCCTATTCATATTAAAACCCTAACTAGAATGCATCCATTACCCCTCAGTTTCCTCCTTCTCATCCTTCATGGTCCACACCTTCTCCCTGGTATTTTACACCCCAACCTTACCAATCAATCATTTTGGCCATATTCTCCCCCACAACCTCAATGGAATACACCATCACAGGGGTAGAGGTCCCCATACAATCAATCTCCATCGTTACTGCCTCCACCTCCATCTCAGCCACAACTCCTTCATCCTACTCCACCTAAGCAACCTAGATGCCTACTCAGCCCAATCTGAACTTGAACAACAAGCAAGCAAAACAAGTCTACAGTGGAGAGACATCCTACCCTACCTATGCTATGGAAATTCAAGAAATCAACCTTAGGTCTAGAAGAATGCTTCCAGACAATTAACCTCCATCTCCACCTGAGGAGCTTGAAGAGGAAAAGGAAGAGAGTGTTCCTCAAACCAATCCACCTCCTTTTCCTGAGAGATTAATCCATCCTAGCTAGGACACCCAGAAGAGACTAAACTTCTCGGTGAATTGAAAAACTTGTGTGTTAAAGTCCCACTCCTCTAAGCTATAAAGGTGTTGGGTTGTGTTATATTCTTTCCACGTAATTAATAGGGGGTTTGAAGGGCACCCGTAACCCCACTTTATGGGGTCCGGGGTAGCGCCCCGCAAAATTTTGGTTTTGGACCATATGTTAGGTTGGGCGGACCCACCTATGGTCTTGTGCATGATTTTCGCACATGTTTTTTGGACGCGATGGTTTTCGGTCCATGGTATTGGATGCTTCGGCATGTATAAATATGTATTGTAACATTGAAAGGAACATAATGAAAAATCAAGCTGGTAGTCCCGATTTTGGGATCCAGGGAAAAATCTTTGTGCATATGTGTTTTATGGGTTACGCTCTCGCATTGTTTATTTTCTTTGTTTAAGAATTTGTATGCAGGTAATTTCTGTACAGGGTTAAAATCTACATTTGGTATCAGAGTTGTTTTGGCTTCAAGGGGACACCTTTATTGCTGAGGGGTTTCGCTCGAGCCTGTGGTAGACCCTGTTCAGTGGGAGATCTGCAAGATCGATTCTAGTGGTGAAAGAAGATGGCGAGCAGTGGAAAGATAGAGATTGAGAAGTTCAATGGTCAGAATTTTGAGTTGTGGAAACTCAAGATGGAGGATCTGTTGGTGGATAAAGATCAGTGGATCGTGGTAGATCCGGGTACTAAACCATCGGGAGTGACCGATGAAGAATGGAAGAAGTTGGATCGGAAGGCAAAGAGCACAATACGATTGTGTGTCTCAGATTCAGTATTGCTGAATGTATCAGGGGAAGCTACGGCAAAGGCTTTACGGGTCAAGTTAGGGACTTTGTACCAATCTAAGTCTCTGGTGAATAAACTGTTCCTGCGGAAAAAGCTGTATAACCTGAGGATGAAAGATGGAGACTCGGTGACAGAGCATCTGAATGTGTTTAATACTGTGGTAAGTCAGTTATTATCTGTTGATATTAAAATTTCAGATGAAGATAAGTGCATCAGTCTGTTGTGTTCTCTACCAGATTCGTGGGATAGTCTGGTTATTGCAATAGGTAGCAATGCAACTGCTTTGCAGTTTGATGAAATAGTCTTAGCCTTGCTGACGAAGGAGATGAGATGGAAAAATATGGACAACCAGAATGGTGATGGCTTTCTATACGAGGAAGGTCCTAGAACAGAAACAAAAATAAGTCATCGAGTGGGAGATCTAAATCTAGAGGGAGATCTAAATCTCCAAGAAAACCTACAAAGGTGGTGTGCTGGAAATGCGGAAAGGAGGGGCACTTCAGAAGGGATTGTAAATCTAAAGCTCCTGACAAAGGAAAGGGATCTGATGATGCTCCTTCTGCAGAGGCGAAAACCACCTCAGATGAAGGTGGGGATGTGTACTTGGCTTCTTCAAGTACACATGTAGATCATGAGGCGTGGTTGATTGACTCAGGTGCATCCTTTCACTTCACTCCCCATAGAGAGTGGTTCTGCGAGTATGAGAAATATGATGGTGGTGATGTCTTCTTAGGAGATGATAGGAAGGCTAGAATCATTGGTCGGGGAAAAGTAAAGCTGAAGTTGCAAGGTGGAAGGGTTAGAACACTTCCGGGTGTTCTACATATTCCTGCATTGGCCAGAAATCTGATTTTTGTAAGCAAGTTGGATGATGCAGGTGTAAAGACGGTGTTCGAGAAAGATACCTGCAAGATGGTTCGAGGAGCACTGATATTAATGCGGGGAGTTCGGATTGGAACTCTGTACAAGCTGCAAGGTAGCACTGTTGTTGATGGGTGCAATAGTTCTATGGTTTCTGAAAATGGAGTAGAGAATCTAGTGGTCTCTGGAGAGAAGACCATGTTGTGGCATCAAAGGCTTGGACATATTGGAGAGAAGGGCCTTCGAATACTTCATGGTAAAGGTATGGTAGAAGGTATGAATAATAGCTCTCTGGATTTTTATTTCTGTGAAAATTGTGTATATGGGAAGCATAATCGGGTCAGTTTCCCCTCTGGTGGTAAGAGGACGAAACAGATATTAGAGCTTGTGCACAGTGATGTGTTTGGACCTGTGAAGGTTCCATCACTGGGTAAGTCTGTGTACTATGTATCATTCATAGATGACTTCTCAAGGAATACATGGATATATTTTCTGTTGGAAATAATACTGAGAGGGGGGGTGAATCAGTATTATCTAGCAATTAATAAATCTTCCTTATTTGATCTTTGAATTATTTTTGCATGTCAGTACCATAAAATAATGAGCATGAACAAAGAAAACAGATAGTCACACCAAAGAACACAAGATGTAAGGTGGAAACCCAATGTGGGTGAAAACCACCTGCTGCAATATGCCTCTATCTTCTTTCAAATTAGAAATTCCTTTTACAATGATTTTGTACTGGTGCAGTCCTTTACCAGTACGCAGGCTGCAACCTGTAGAGAGCTACAACTCTCTCTCGTTTTCCAGTCTTCTCCTGGAAGGGAGCTACAACCCCCTACTTCTTTTCATCAAGTATATAACAGTTACAGTCCACTACAGTTATCAGATCAGCAATAACAGAACTAACCCAGAACACTTTATCAACAGAGAAATTCAATCAACAGAACATCTTAAGACAGATATGCAGTTTTCCCTTCTGTGGCCTGCGTCGCGATGCAATTCACCTTCGGCTTTCCTGCATACACTCGCAGGTATCCTTCTGCTGCACTGCGTGCCCACGCACTGTTCCTTGAACTGCACTGCGTCCTGTTGCTGCAGGGACGCACTCCGAAACACTATCGCGCCGCGTACTTTGCTGCAGAGACGCACCCAGAAATGTTGTCGCGTCGCGTCCTTTTGCTCCAGAGACGCACCTGAACCTTAGTCGCTCTGCGTCCCCACGCAGATCTCCTGTTACTGCACTGCGTCCCGGTCGCACCTGAACTTGGTCTGCCCTGCGTCCCCACGCAGGTCTCCTGTTACTGCGCTGCGTCCCCATGCAGCTTTTCTGATAAACACCTGCGACCTTCTGATTAGGGCTGAATAGACAGTTCACTAGAGTGGCACAGATACTCAGATCTGATCATGCGCTCGAAGATCACCCTTCACAGATTCGCCTTCAACTTCCTTTTCATATAGATCAAGCTTTTAAGACCATAACCCAAAATTTCAAATCTAAAGATATTCAATTGCAAAAGATGCTTAGCCAAGAGATCTCCTTTGCTTTATATAGGCAAGCTCCTCCTCAAATCATGGAACAATACCACGAGCCGACACCATAGTAACACAATACCGTCGGCTAGATACCAGGAGTAAAACACAAGAAACCCCCACGTGTGCTTTTCTCTGCCTTGAAATGAGTGCACTGGGTGGACGCACCTCATGAATGGCTGGCCTGCGTCTCGGGACGCGGTTGCTGCATGGTTTACCTGCGGGTACGCACTTTCTGTAAGTTGTACCTGCGTACCCCTTATTTTCTTCAATAATTGATAGCTGATCATCAACCTCTGCTGCTGACTTGAAGTACAGTGATCTATCACCTGAATGGGTTGCCATCAAGGACAACACCTGTAACATATAGCCATTCCTGAACCATAATGCCAACAATCTCCCCCTTTGGACTTGATGGCAACCTCACAAACTTCAGCTTCATTCTCCCCCTTTGACATCAAGGGCAAAGGGGTATGCTCCCCCTAAGCTCATGCTCCCCCTGAACCTGTACCATCAATCAGAAAAGGTTCAACAATAAGATGATGCATCAACAACCCCCAGCTTTTGCCTGAGGTACTCAAAAGTGTCCCTGGGCAATGGTTTGGTGAGAATATCCGCAACTTGTTCTTTATAAGGAACATACTCCAACTTGACCTTCTGTTCAAGTACTTGTTCCCGGAGAAAATGGTACTTGATTGGTATGTGCTTGGTTTTTGAATGCATAACAGGATTCTTGGAGATGTTGATTGCACTTGTGTTATCACATAAGATGGGTATTGGTGGTGTACACGTGATTTGAAAATCTTGCAAAGTCTGCATCATCCAAAGGAGTTGGGTGCAACAAGATGCAGCAGCAACATATTCCGCTTCAGCCATAGACAAGGCAATTGAAATTTGTTTCTTGCTGAACCAAGATACCAATCTGGAACCCATAAAGAACGCACCGCCACTTGTGCTTTTCCTGTCATCCACGCTTCCGGCCCAATCTTCATCTGTATAAGCATGAAGAGTAAGATCTGTATCTCTAGGATACTATAAGCCATAATTTTGAGTCCCTTGAAGATATTTGAAAATTCTCTTCACTGCCTGAAGATGAGTCTCCTTCAGATTTGCCTGAAATCTTCCAACTATTCCAATTGCATGCATGATGTCCGGTCGGGTACCTTTCAAATAAAGTAAACTTCCAATCATAGATCTGTAGGTTGGTTGATGTACTGCTGCAGATTCATCATTTGCACTAAGGCTACATCCTGTGACCATGGGTGTACATACTGGTTTTGCATCTTCCATGCCATATTTTTTCAAAATCTGTTTGAGATACTTGGTTTGAGATAAAAAGATTCCTCCTTCCTTTTGTTGGATTTGCAAACCAAGGAAATATGTCAGTTCTCCTAGCAAGGACATTTCAAATTCTTTCTGCATGACCAAGGCAAAGCTTTGACTCATAGCTTCTTCATTGCTGCCAAAAATAATGTCATCTACATACACAACAAGTATTAGCAATTTGTCATTTTCAACTTTTATATAAAGATTGCTATCTGCTGAACCTTTTGAGAAACCTTGTTGATGAAGATATTTGTCCAAGCGGTAGTACCAAGCCCTTGGAGCTTGTTTGAGACCATAGAGGGCCTTTTTCAATCTGCATACAAGGTTTGGATCATTTCCAAGAATGAACCCATCTGGCTGTTCAATGTATACTTCTTCTTCTAAGTCTCCATTTAGAAAGGTTGATTTCACGTCCATTTGAAATACTTTGAAGTTTTGAAAACTTGAGAGAGCAAGAAACATTCGGATGGCCTCAAGTCTTGCAACAGGAGCAAAGGTTTCTTCAAAGTCTATTCCTTCTTGCTGCGCATACCCTTTACAAACAAGTCTGGCTTTGTTTCTAATTACTTCTCCATTTTCATTCAATTTATTTTTGAAGACCCATTTTGTCCCGATAACATTCTTATCTTTTGGTCTAGGAACCAGCTCCCAAGTGTTGTTCTTTTCGATCTTCTCAAGTTCTTCATCCATTGCTTTCACCCAACATTCATCTTTGCATGCCTCTTTCACATTTTGTGGTTCAGTTGAGGAGAGTAATGCCAAATAGCTTGAAGCTTCTGCAACTGTTCTTCTAGTTTGTACACCTGCTTCTTTCTGTCCCATAATCTGAGATTCTGGATGGTTCTTCTGAACATATCTGGATGGAGTCTTTTCTTCTATTCTTGTTTGCTCCTCTGATTCTTCTTGAGGTTCTTCTTGAGATTCTTCTTCTTCATCATTCTGTCTTTGAGGGTAGCCTTCATCTTCACGATGTACTTGCCTAGGAATGTATCCCTTCTCATCAACCACTACATCAATGCTGTCAACAATTCTGCCAAGTCTTTTATTGTAGCATTTGTATGCTTTGCTATATGGAGAGTAACCAAGAAGAATGCCTTCATCTGCTCTAGGTTCAAGTTTGCCAAGCTGCTCATCAGTATTCTTGATATAGCATTTGCTCCCAAAGATTTTGAAGTGCTTTACCGAAGGAGTCCTACCACTCCAAAGCTCATGAGGAGTTTGAGTGTTGTTCACCCGGACATTTGTTTTGTTGAGAATAACAACCGCAGCATGTGCAGCTTCACCCCAGAAAGTTGCGGGAGTTCCTGATTCATCAAGCATAGCACGAGCCATTTGTTGGATTGTTCTGTTCATTCTTTCCACAAATCCATTTTGCTGGGGAGTTCTTGCTGTAGAGAATTCTCTTCTTATCCCATGTTCTTCACAGAAATCGAAAAATTCATTTTAAGTAAATTCCCCACCTCTGTCGGATCTGAGGCACTTAATTTTGTGACCTGATTCATTTTCAACCAAGGCTTTGAAGGATTTGAATTTTTCGAATGCTTCATCTTTGTGCTTCATAAGTCCTAACCAGACAAACCTGGAGAAATCGTCAATGAATAATATCAAGTATTCTTCTCCTCGAGGTGTTCTTTTTCTGAAGGGACCGCATGTATCTGTATGTACTAGCTCAAGAGGCATGCTAGCTGATCCTTCTTTCTCTGGAAAGTTAGTTCTGGTTTGTTTTCCAAACTGACATGATTTGCATATGGTGTTGTCAGGAATTTTGATATCTGGAAGATCGCGAACTGCCTGATATTTGCATGCTTTCCTTATTTGTGAGAAGCTTAGATGTCCCAACCTTCGATGCCATAACCAATGCTCTTCATCCTTGCTCAGATAGCATTGTTGTTGTCCTTCTTCAAATATGTATAGATTATTTGGAGTTCTTTTGCCTTTGAGCACTGTTTTACCTGTATCAAGATCACGAACAAGACATCCATTCGATCTGAATATAACCTCGGTTCTTTGATCACACATCTGGCTGACACTTAGAAGATTATGCTTCAATCCATCAACATACAAAACATTTCCAGCCTTGACCTTTTCTTTTAACTGAGCAATGCCTTTTCCTTTTATAGTTGCAGGAGTATCATTTCCAAAAGAGACTTTCTTTCCCTTTTCTAGAGCAGAATAAGATTCAAGTTTTTCTTTATCACCTGTCATATGCTTCGAACATCCACTGTCAATGTACCATAGATTTTCCTGTCCTTCTGCATAAAAGGCTATCCCGCATCTTTCTGTTTGAGGTTCCTTTATTCTCCATGTTTTGGTGCTTGAGGCTTGTTCCTTTTTCTGCTGAAACCTGCTCCTGCATTCAGAGTCTTCATGACCAAAATTATTGCAAATAGAACATTCAACTTCATTTTCAAGAACCGAAAAGTTGTTATAGGTCCTTTTTGTAATCCCTGTCATACTTCTTTGTTTTTGAGCTTCCCTAGTCATGATCGTTTTATATGCAACACATTGAGCTGCTTTGTGACCAAAGTTATGGCAAGAAAAGCATTGTCCATTGAAGAAACTTCTGCGGTTATCGAATCTACCAGCCAACTGATTGTAATTTCTATTTTCATCTATTCTTGAACCAAATTGAGAAGATTTTACCTGTGGCTGGTTGTAGCTTTTGTTCACCCTTAAGATGGATTGCCCCTGATAGTTTCTGTTTGTAATTCGTCCCTGCTTTACCTGATGATCTTCATTGTTCTTTTGCTCATTTCTTCTTGCCGCATCAAGATAACTTTTGAGGTGGATGCTTGAGAGGTTTCTCCATTATAGCCCAGACCTGTCTTGTTTAGAGGAGACCACTGCACATTGATAATCTCATCCAAAGTTTCAGATCCTTTGACAAACTTAAGATTAATAGCTTTTGTTTTCTCAATCTCTTTTCTAAGACCAACAATTTCACCTTCTAGTTTTTCAAGATGTTTTTCTTTTTCATCAATTTGAAATTGTAGAGTATCAATGATCACATTCTTTTCTTCTATACATCTCTTGAGTCTAGTAATTTCCTCTTAAAGGTTATCCACATCTACAGCATCCATATAATCATCATCTTCAAATGCCATTAACAACTTATATTCATTACCTCGTTCATCTTCATCATTGTTCGATAGACCATCACTATCTTCATGGGTGTAGTAGCTTTTCTTATTTGCACTTTGTTTCTTGTTCCATCTAGCAGGTTCCTTTCCTTTATCCTTATAAGGACATTTTGCAGCATAATGACCTACTCTTCCACAAGAAAAGCATTTAAAAGGTAACTTACCTCTGAATCTTCCAGAACCCCTTTGAAGATTTCTGACAAAATTTGATTCTTCTTCTTCTGGGACGTGGCTTGCTTCATAATAATCTTCTTTACCTGATGCCTTGAAAGCAGCTTCTCTTCTGTCTGATGGACCTCCTTTTCTCATTTCATAAGCCGTTAGAATTCCATGTAGCTGAGACATAGTGAGAATTCGTAGATTTTCCTTTTCTTCTATTGCAGATACTTTAGATTCAAACTTGGGGGACAATGATCTTAGAACCTTTTCAACCACTATAGCCTCTTTTATTTCTTCACCCAAATTTTTCATACAATTAACAATCTCATCTACCCGAACAAAATAATTAGCCACACTTTCATCATTATACATCTTGTGAGTCTCATACTAAATCCTGAGAGTTTGAAGTTTAGCACGCTTTACCTGTTCATCTCCTTCATAGCTCGTGACAATTTTGTCCCATATCTCTTTTGCGGATTTGTAGTGCATTACCTTCATGAATTTCGTTTGGGATATACATCCTAATAGAGTACTGACTGCTTTCACATTTGTTTCATACTTCTTCTTCTCAGTTGCATCTGTACGAGTAGCTGAAGGAAAAGCGTAGCCTGTTTCTACAATGTCCCAAACTTCTGTACCAAGAGATTGAAGATATGCAGTAACTCTTACCTTCCAATAATTGAAGTTTGTCCCATCAAAAACCAGTGGCCTGATTTATGCTTCTCTCTCGTAGTTGCTCATGATGAACGATCTACCTTCAAGCGATCAAGCTTCTCTGAAGGACCTGCTATGATACCAATTGTTGGAAATAATACTGAGAGGGGGGGTGAATCAGTATTATCTAGCAATTAATAAATCTTCCTTATTTGATCTTTGAATTATTTTTGCATGTCAGTACCATAAAATAATGAGCATGAACAAAGAAAACAGATAGTCACACCAAAGAACACAAGATGTAAGGTGGAAACCCAATGTGGGTGAAAACCACCTGCTGCAATATGTCTCTATCTTCTTTCAAATTAGAAATTCCTTTTACAATGATTTTGCACTGGTGCAGTCCTTTACCAGTACGCAGGCTGCAACCTGCAGAGAGCTACAACTCTCTCTCGTTTTCCAGTCTTCTCCTGGAAGGGAGCTACAACCCCCTACTTCTTTTCATCAAGTATATAACAGTTATAGTCCACTACAGTTATCAGATCAGCAATAACAGAACTAACCCAGAACACTTTATCAACAGAGAAATTCAATCAACAGAACATCTTAAGACAGAGACGCAGTTTTCCCTTCTGTGGCCTGCGTCGCGACGCAATTCACCTTCGGCTTTCCTGCGTACACCCGCAGGTATCCTTCTGCTTCACTGCGTGCCCACGCACTGTTCCTTGAACTGCACTGCGTCCTGTTGCTGCAGGGACGCACTCCGAAACACTATCGCGCCGCGTACTTTGCTGCAGAGACGCACCCAGAAATGCTGTCGCGCCGCGTCCTTTTGCTCCAGGGATGCACCTGAACCTTAGTCGCTCTGCGTCCCCACGCAGATCTCCTGTTACTGCACTGCGTCCCGGCCGCACCTGAACTTGGTCTGCCCTGCGTCCCCACGCAGGTCTCCTGTTACTGCGTTGCGTCCCCACGCAGCTTTTCTGATAAACACCTGCGACCTTCTGATTAGGGCTGAATAGACAGTTCACTAGAGTGGCACAGATACTCAGATCTGATCATGCGCTCGAAGATCACCCTTCACAGATTCGCCTTCAACTTCCTTTTCATATAGATCAAGCTTTTAAGACCATAACCCAAAATTTCAGATCTAAAGATATTCAATTGCAAAAGATGCTTAGCCAAGAGATCTCCTTTGCTTTATATAGGCAAGCTCCTCCTCAAATCATGGAACAATACCACGAGCCGACACCATAGTAACACAATATCGTCGGCTAGATACCAGGAGTAAAACACAAGAAACCCCCACATGTGCTTTTCTCTGCCTTGAAATGAGTGCACTGGGTGGACGCACCTCATGAACGGCTGGCCTGCATCTCGGGACGCAGTTGCTGGATGGTTTACCTGCAGGTACGCACTTTCTGTAAGTTGTACCTGCGTACCCCTTATTTTCTTCAATAATTGATAGCTGATCATCAACCTCTGCTGCTGACTTGAAGTACAATGATCTATCACCTGAATGGGTTGCCATCAAGGACAACACCTGTAACATATAGCCATTCTTGAACCATAATGCCAACAATCTCCCCCTTTGGACTTGATGGCAACCTCACAAACTTCAGCTTCATTCTCCCCCTTTGACATCAAGGGCAAAGGGGTATGCTCCCCCTAAGCTCATGCTCCCCCTGAACCTGTACCATCAATCAGAAAAGGTTCAACAATAAGATGATGCATCAACAACCCCCAGCTTTTGCCTGAGGTACTCAAAAGTGTCCCTGGGCAATGGTTTGGTGAGAATATCCGCAACTTGTTCTTTATAAGGAACATACTCTAACTTGACCTTCTGTTCAAGTACTTGTTCCCGGAGAAAATGGTACTTGATTGGTATGTGCTTGGTTTTTGAATGCATAACAGGATTCTTGGAGATGCTGATTGCACTTGTGTTATCACATAAGATGGGTATTGGTGGTGTACAAGTGATTTGAAAATCCTGCAAAGTCTGCATCATCCAAAGGAGTTGGGTGCAACAAGATGCAGCAACAACATATTCCGCTTCAGCTGTAGACGAGGCAATTGAACTTTGTTTCTTGCTGAACCAAGATACCAGTCTGGAACCCATAAAGAACGCACCACCACTTGTGCTTTTCCTGTCATCCATGCTTCCGGCCCAATCTGCATCTGTATAAGCATGAAGAGTAAGATCTGTATCTCTAGGATACCATAAGCCATAATTTTGAGTCCCTTGAAGATATTTGAAAATTCTCTTCACTGCCTGAAGATGAGTCTCCTTCGGATTTGCCTGACATCTTCCAACTATTCCAACTGCATGCATGATGTCCGGTCGGGTACCTGTCAAATAAAGTAAACTTCCAATCATAGATCTGTAGGTTGGTTGATGTACTGCTGCAGATTCATCATTTGCACTAAGGCTACATCCTGTGACCATGGGTGTACATACTGGTTTTGCATCTTCCATGCCATATTTTTTCAAAATCTGTTTGAGATACTTGGTTTGAGATAAAAAGATTCCTCCTTCCTTTTGTTGGATTTGCAAACCAAGGAAATATGTCAGTTCTCCTAGTAAGGACATTTCAAATTCTTTCTGCATGACCAAGGCAAAGCTCTGACTCATAGCTTCTTCATTGCTGCCAAAAATAATGTCATCTACATACACAACAAGTATTAGCAATTTGTCATTTTCAAATTTTATATAAAGATTGCTATCTGTTGAACCTTTTGAGAAACCTTGTTGATGAAGATATTTGTCCAAGCGGTAGTACCAAGCCCTTGGAGCTTGTTTGAGACCATAGAGGGCCTTTTTCAATCTGCATACAAGGTTTGGATCATTTCCAAGAATGAACCCATCTGGCTGTTCAATGTATACTTCTTCTTCTAAGTCTCCATTTGAAATACTTTGAAGTTTTGAAAACTTGAGAGAGCAAGAAACATTCGGATGGCCTCAAGTCTTGCAATAGGAGCAAAGGTTTATTCGAAGTGTATTCCTTCTTGCTGCGCATACCCTTTACAAACAAGTCTGGCTTTGTTTCTAATTACTTCTCCATTTTCATTCAATTTATTTTTGAAGACCCATTTTGTCCCGATAACATTCTTATCTTTTGGTCTAGGAACAAGCTCCCAAGTGTTGTTCTTTTCAATCTGCTCAAGTTCTTCATCCATTTCTTTCACCCAACATTCATCTGTGCATGCCTCTTTCACATTTTGTGGTTCCGTTGAGGAGAGTAATGCCAAATAGCTTGAAGCTTCTGCAACTGTTCTTCTAGTTTGTACACCTGCTTCTTTCTGTCCCATAATCTGAGATTCTGGATGGTTCTTCTGAACATATCTGGATGGAGTCTTTTCTTCTATTCTTGTTTGCTCCTCTGATTCTTCTTGAGATTCTTCTTCTTCATCATTATGTCTTTCAGGGTAGCCTTCATCTTCACGATGTACTTGCCTAGGAATGTATCCCTTCTCATCAACCACTACATCAATGCTGTCAACAATTCTGCCAAGTCTTTTATTGTAGCATTTGTATGCTTTGTTATATGGAGAGTAACCAAGAAGAATGCCTTCATCTGCTCTAGGTTCAAGTTTACCAAGCTGCTCATCAGTATTCTTGATATAGCATTTGCTCCCAAAGATTTTGAAGTGCTTTACCGAAGGAGTCCTACCACTCCAAAGCTCATGAGGAGTTTGAGTGCTGTTCACCCGGACATTTGTTTTGTTGAGAATAACAACCGCAGCATGTGCAGCTTCACCCCAGAAAGTTGCGGGAGTTCCTGATTCATCAAGCATAGCACGAGACATTTGTTGGATTATTTTGTTCATTCTTTCCACAACTCCATTTTGCTGGGGACTTCTTGCTGTAGAGAATTCTCTTCTTATCCCATGTTCTTCACAGAAATCGAAAAATTCATTTTAAGTAAATTCCCCACCTCTGTCGAATCTGAGGCACTTAATTTTGTGACCTGATTCATTTTCAACCAAGGCTTTGAAGGATTTGAATTTTTTGAATGCTTCATCTTTGTGCTTCATAAGTCCTAACCAGACAAACCTGGAGAAATCGTCAATGAATAATATCAAGTATTCTTCTCCTCGAGGTGTTCTTTTTCTGAAGGGACCGCATGTATCTATATGTACTAGCTCAAGAGGCATGCTAGCTGATCCTTCTTTCTCTGGAAAGTTAGTTCTGGTTTGTTTTCCAAACTGACATGATTTGCATATGGTGTTGTCAGGAATTTTGATATCTGGAATATCGCGAACTGCCTGATATTTGCATGCTTTCCTTATTTGTGAGAAGCTTAGATGTCCCAACCTTCGATGCCATAACCAATGCTCTTCATCCTTGCTCAGATAGCATTGTTGTTGTCCTTCTTCAAATATGTATAGATTATTTGGAGTTCTTTTTCCTTTGAGCACTGTTTTACCTGTATCAAGATCACGAACAAGACATCCATTCGATCTGAATATAACCTCGGTTCTTTGATCACACATCTGGCTGACACTTAGAAGATTATGCTTCAATCCATCAACATACAAAACATTTCCAGCCTTGACCTTTTCTTTTAACTGAGCAATGCCTTTTCCTTTTATAGTTGCAGGAGTATCATTTCCAAAAGAGACTTTCTTTCCCTTTTCTAGAGCAGAATAAGATTCAAGTTTTTCTTTATCACCTGTCATATGCTTCGAACATCCACTGTCAATGTACCATAGATTTTCCTGTCCTTCTGCATAAAAAGCTATCCCGCATCTTTCTGTTTGAGGTTCCTTTATTCTCCATGTTTTGGTGCTTGAGGCTTGTTCCTTTTTCTGCTGAAACCTGCTCCTGCATTCAGAGTCTTCATGACCAAAATTATTGCAAATAGAACATTCAACTTCATTTTCAAGAACCGAAAAGTTGTTATAGGTCCTTTTTGTAATCCCTGTCATACTTCTTTGTTTTTGAGCTTCCCTAGTCATGATCGTTTTATATGCAACACATTGAGCTGCTTTGTGACCAAAGTTATGGCAAGAAAAGCATTGTCCATTGAAGAAACTTCTGCGGTTATCGAACCTACCAGCCAACTGATTGTAATTTCTATTTTCATATATTCTTGAACCAAATTGAGAAGATTTTACCTGTGGCTGGTTGTAGTTTTTGTTCACCCTTAAGATGGATTGCCCCTGATAGTTTCTGTTTGTAATTCGTCCCTGCTTTACCTGATGATCTTCATTGTTCTTTTGCCCATTTCTTCTTGCCGCATCAAGATAACTCTTTGAGGTGGATGCTTGAGAGGTTTCTCCATTATAGCCCAGACCTGTCTTGTTTAGAGGAGACCGCTACACATTGATAATCTCATCCAAAGTTTCATATCCTTTGACAAACTTAAGATTAATAGCTTTTGTTTTCTCAATCTCTTTTCTAAGACCAACAATTTCACCTTCTAGTTTTTCAAGATGTTTTTCTTTTTCATCAATTTGAAATTGTAGAGTATCAATGATCACATTCTTTTCTTCTATACATCTCTTGAGTCTAGTAATTTCCTCATAAAGGTTATCCACATCTACAGCATCCATATAATCATCATCTTCAAATGCCATTAACAACTTATATTCATTACCTCGTTCATCTTCATCACTGTTCGATAGACCATCACTATCTTCATGGGTGTAGTAGCTTTTCTTATTTGCACTTTGTTTCTTGTTCCATCTAGCAGGTTCCTTTCCTTTATCTTTATAAGGACATTTTGCAGCATAATGACCTACTCTTCCACAAGCAAAGCATTTAAAAGGTAACTTACCTCTGAATCTTCCAGAACCCCTTTGAAGATTTCTGACAAAATTTGATTCTTCTTCTTCTGGGACGTGGCTTGCTTCATAATAATCTTCTTTACCTGATGCCTTGAAAGCAGCTTCTCTTCTGTCTGATGGACCTCCTTTTCTCATTTCATAAGCCGTTAGAATTCCATGTAGCTGAGACATAGTGAGAATTCGTAGATTTTCCTTTTCTTCTATTGCAGATACTTTAGATTCAAACTTGGGGGACAATGATCTTAGAACCTTTTCAACCACTATAGCCTCTTTTATTTCTTCACCCAAATTTTTCATACAATTAACAATCTCATCTACCCGAACAAAATAATTAGCCACACTTTCATCATTATACATCTTGTGAGTCTCATACTAAATCCTGAGAGTTTGAAGTTTAGCACGCTTTACCTGTTCATCTCCTTCATAGCTCGTGACAATTTTGTCCCATATCTCTTTTGCGGATTTGTAGTGCATTACCTTCATGAATTTCGTTTGGGATATACATCCTAATAGAGTACTGACTGCTTTCGCATTTGTTTCATACTTCTTCTTCTCAGCTGCATCTGTACGAGTAGCTGAAGGAAAAGCGTAGCCTGTTTCTACAATGTCCCAAACTTCTGTACCAAGAGATTGAAGATATGCAGTAACTCTTACCTTCCAATAATTGAAGTTTGTCCCATCAAAAACCGGTGGCCTGATTGATGCTTCTCTCTCGTAGTTGCTCATGATGAACGATCTACCTTCAAGCGATCAAGCTTCTCTGAAGGACCTTCTCTGATACCAATTGTTGGAAATAATACTGAGAGGGGGGGTGAATCAGTATTATCTAGCAATTAATAAATCTTCCTTATTTGATCTTTGAATTATTTTTGCATGTCAGTACCATAAAATAATGAGCATGAACAAAGAAAACATATAGTCACACCAAAGAACACAAGATGTAAGGTGGAAACCCATTGTGGGTGAAAACCACCTGCTGCAATATGTCTCTATCTTCTTTCAAATTAGAAATTCCTTTTACAATGATTTTGTACTGGTGCAGTCCTTTACCAGTACGCAGGCTACAACCTGCAGAGAGCTACAACTCTCTCTCGTTTTCCAGTCTTCTCCTGGAAGGGAGCTACAACCCCCTACTTCTTTTCATCAAGTATATAACAGTTACAGTCCACTACAGTTATCAGATCAGCAATAACAGAACTAACCCAGAACACTTTATCAACAGAGAAATTCAATCAACAGAACATCTTAAGACAGAGACGCAGTTTTCCCTTCTGTGGCCTGCATCGCGACGCAATTCACCTTCGGCTTTCCTGCGTACACCCGCAGGTATCCTTCTGCTTCATTGCGTGCCCACGCACTGTTCCTTGAACTGCACTGCGTCCTGTTGCTGCAGGGACGCACTCCGAAACACTATCGCGCTGCGTACTTTGCTGCAGAGACGCACCCAGAAATGTTGTCGCGCCGCGTCCTTTTGCTCCAGGGACGCACCTGAACCTTAGTCGCTCTGCGTCCCCACGCAGATCTCCTGTTACTGCACTGCGTCCCGGCCGCACCTGAACTTGGTCTGCCCTGCGTCCCCACGCAGGTCTCCTATTACTGCGCTGCGTCCCCACGCAGCTTTTCTAATAAACACCTGCGACCTTCTAATTAGGGCTGAATAGACAGTTCACTAGAGTGGCACAGATACTCAGATCTGATCATGCGCTCGAAGATCACCCTTCACAGATTCGCCTTCAACTTCCTTTTCATATAGATCAAGCTTTTAAGACCATAACCCAAAATTTCAGATCTAAAGATATTCAATTGCAAAAGATGCTTAGCCAAGAGATCTCCTTTGCTTTATATAGGCAAGCTCCTCCTCAAATCATGGAACAATACCACGAGCCGACACCATAGAAACACAATACCGTCGGCTAGATACCAGGAGTAAAACACAAGAAACCCCCACGTGTGCTTTTCTCTGCCTTGAAATGAGTGCACTGGGTTGACGCACCTCCTGAACGGCTGGCCTGCGTCTCGGGACGCGGTTGCTGCATGGTTTACCTGCGGGTACGCACTTTCTGTAAGTTGTACCTGCGTACCCGTTATTTTCTTCAATAATTGATAGCTGATCATCAACCTCTGCTGCTGACTTGAAGTACAGTGATCTATCACCTGAATGGGTTGCCATCAAGGACAACACCTGTAACATATAGCCATTCTTGAACCATAATGCCAACATTTTCTTAAGAAGAAATCTGAAGTCTTTGACAGGTTTAAAGAATTTAAGGCTCTGGTGGAAAATCAGATAGAGAATAAGATAAAGGTGCTGAGGACAGATAATGGTGGAGAATTTTGCAGTAAGGAATTTGAAGAATTTTGTAAGAAGTGTGGTATAGCACCGCAGAAGACTACTCCATATACACCTCAGCAAAATGGAGTCACAGAAAGAATGAACAAGACGTTGATTGAAAGGGCAAGAAGCATGCTCAGTGGTGCCAAGTTAGGACAGGAATTCTGGGTAGAGGCGATGGATACTGCATGTTACCTGATCAACAAATCACCTTCATCAGCGTTGGAGGATAACACTCCACAATAAGTATGGACTGGTAAGAAACCCTCTCTTTCACATCTAAGGGTATTTGGATGTGATGCATATGTACATGTTCCAAAGGAGAAACGAACCAAGTTGGATAGTAAATCTGAAAAGTGCATCTTTATTGGGTATAAGGATGGTTTAAAGGGTTATAAGCTTTGGAACCCAGTCACACGGAAGGTTGTGTACAGCCGAGATGTGTTGTTCAGAGAGGTAAAAGATGTTATTCAACATGAAGTCCAACCAAAGGAACCTTAGAAGATAGAGTTTTAGCCAAAGGAGGAAGAATCAGACTCTGCAGCAGAGGAGGAATCAGAAGATGAAGAGCCACAAACTCCGGCTATGAGAAGATCAGTTCGAGAAAGAAGGCAGCCAGAAAGGTATAGTCCATCTGCTTTTAGTTCAAATTTTGCTTTGTCTGTTACTAATAATGATCCCAGAACTGTGAAGGAAGCAGTGGATTCAGAGGATGGAAAACTCTGGAAAGAGTCCATGGTCGATGAAATGGCATCTTTGCACAAAAATGAGGCTTGGGATCTGGTGGAGTTGCCGGCTGGAAGGAAACCCATTGGCAGAAAATGGGTGTTCAAGAAGAAGACAAATTCAGAAGGAAAGGTGGAGAAATACAAAGCTCTGTTGGTAGCAAAAGGTTATTCCCAGGTGTCGGGAATTGATTTTGGTGATATTTTTTCTCCTGTTGCCAAGGTAACTTCTATTAGATTACTTTTATCTGTCGCTGATGCTTTTGATTTTGAGGAAGAATAGATGGATGTGAAGACAGAATTTCTTCACGGAGATTTGGAAGAGGAAATCCACATGAAGCAACCTGAAGGCTTTGCGGTGAAGGGTAAGAAAGAACTGGTATGCAAGTTAAAGAAGTCTCTGTATGGGTTAAAACAGTCACCAAGGATGTGGTATCAGAAATTTGATACATTTATACGGGGACTTGGCTTCACCAGAATCAAAGCAGATCATTGTGTGTATTTTAAATTAATTGGTGACCGTATTATTTATCTGGTCTTGTATGTGGATGATATGTTGCTGGTTGGAAATGACAAAGAAATTATCCAGGATTTGAAGACCCAATTGTCCTCCAAATTCGACATGAAAGATCTTGGTGCTGCAAACTATATTTTGGGCATGGAAATTAAAAGAGATCGGTCAAAGAGGAAGCTCTGGTTAAACCAGAAGAAGTATGTCGAGACAATACTCCAGAGGTTTAATATGCAGGATAGTAAACCGGTGAAGGTTCCTATTCCTGTAGGTGTGAGGTTATCTGCTGAACAGTGTCCCAAGACACAAGAAGAGGAAGAGGACATGTCCCGTGTTCCATATGCAAGTTCAGTGGGTAGCCTGATGTATGCAATGGTCTGTACTAGACCAGACATTGCACATGCAGTGGGAGTATTGAGCAGGTTTATGACAAAACCTGGGAAGGAGCACTGGACAGCAGTGAAGCGGGTTTTCAGGTATTTGCATGGCACTAGTGATTATGGTTTGTGCTACCAAGGAAGACCAGGATTGGACAGTGTTGGATATTCATGGCTTTATTGATGCAGACTGGGCTGGAGATCTGGATCAGAGAAGATCTACAAGTGGGTATGTGTTTAACCTATTTGGAGGTGCAGTTAGTTGGATGAGTAAGAAACAATCTGTAGTGGCACTATCAACTACAGAGGCAGAATACATGGCAGCCACTCATGCAAGCAAGGAAGCAGTTTGGTTGTAGAGATTATGTTCAAGTATGGGGTTAGTACAGGGAGCTATAAGAATAGACTGTGACAGCCAAAGTGCAATTTTCTTGGCAAAGAACCCTGCTTATCATTCAAAGACAAAGCACATTGATGTTCAGTATCACTTTGTGAGGGATATGATAGAAGACAGAAAGGTGTTTCTGGTAAAGGTGGACACTTTGAAGAATACTGCAGATGCATTGACAAAATATGTGAGCTCTGAGAAGTTCTCTTGGTGTAGAGAAGCAATGGGAATCTCAAGGCTGAAAAAATGAGTAAGCTCTCCTGTGGCCCCCTGTGGAAAGAAAACAACAAGTGGGAGATTGTTGGGTTGTGTTATATTCTTTCCACGTAGTTAATAGGGGGTTTGAAGGGCACCCGTAACCCCACTTTATGGGGTCCGGGGCAGCGCCCCGGAAAATTTTGGTTTTGGACCATATGTTAGGTTGGGCGGACCCACCTATGGTTTTTTGTATGGTTTTCGCACATGTTTTTTGGACGCGATGGTTTTCGGTCCATGGTATTGGATGCTTCGGCATGTATAAATATGTATTGTAACATTGAAAGGAACATAATGAAAAATCAAGCTGGTAGTCCCGGTTTTGGGATCCAGGGAAAAATCTTTGTGCATATGTGTTTTATGGGTTATGCTCTCGCATTGTTTATTTTCTTTGTTTAAGAATTCGTATGCAGGTAATTTCTGTACAGGGTTAAAACCTACATTAAAGGATGTCCCCATCTAAGACAAATTAATCAAGGAGAAATGCTTCAAACATCCTAGCAGGAGAAAGAAAGACACTGCTACCATTAATGTCATTGGACAGTTCTCTGACTTAATGTTGGGGAGAGTAATTTTCCCAAAGTATCTACACCCTAGAATTCTTGTGGTAGATGTGCACATTGATGGTATCATTGTCCCCCATACCTTGATTGATCTTGGGGCTGCTATAAATGTGATGACTAAGGAGACTATGCTTAAACTGAATCTCCAAGGATCATTAAGGAAGACCACAACAGTCTTGCAGCTTGTAGACAGATCCACAGTAGCTCCTGAGGGAGTTGTTGAGGATGTAATGGTCTCCATTGATTCTTGGGAATACCCTGCTAACTTCTTATTTCTCCAACCCAACACCAAGTTCAATGGTTATCCTCTCATCCTTGGAAGGCAATGGTTAGCCATTGTTGATGCTTACATAAGTTGCAGGGCAAGGAATATGACCATTAAAAATGGGCATTCGTCAAAACAATTGGTCTTGTACCCCCCTACTCAACCATATTTAGAGCATGACTTACCTTTATGGTTGGAATATGAGGAGGAAGATGAATTCTACTCTGCCACATATTACCCAATCGATACCCTAGATGTTACTATAGGAGGGAGGCAACCTGATGAAGACAAATTGATTGATCAAATCCTCTAGAATCAACCCCCCAACACCATGTCTCTTAATTTGTTAGTAAAGAAAGCCGAAGATAACCTTGGATAGATTTGTGCCTAGCTGACTCAAGTCATAATCATTTTAGGATGATAGAATTTGGTCCAGCTAGAACATTTAAAATCAACCCCTCTCTCTATGCACATCAGGAAAAGGAGTTATGTGACATGCTAAGAGAGAATATGGATTCCTTTGCCTGGAGTTGTAAGGAAATGAATGGAGTGCACACTTCAGTGTGTACTTACCACATTTACATCAAGTAATTTTTGCAAGCCAATGCACTAACCTCATAGGAGAATGAACCTAGCCCTCAAATACATAGTTAAAGAAAAACTGCAGAAGTTGTTGGATGCAGGGTTCATTTACCCCATCTCAAATAGTGAGTGGGTGTCTCCTCTAGTTATGGTCCCAAAGAAGAATGGAAAATGGGGGATTTGTGTGGATTACAGAGAGTTAAACAAATCCAAAAAAAAAATACCATTTCCCTCTACCTTTCATTGACCAAGTCTTGGATGGTCTTGCAAGAAAGAAGTTATTCTCTTTCCTAGATGGATTCAGTGGTTACAATCAGATCTAGATCAGCCCAAAGGACCAAGATAAAACCAACTTCATTTGTCCTTGGGGTACCTTTTCTTATAGGGTCCTTCCTTTTGGATTATTTAATTCCCCTGCCACTTTACCAGATCTGCAACAATCATTTGATATTGAGATAGATGTCTCCGGCTAAGTTATTGGTGCATTTCTTACTCCGCAGGGGCACCTAGTGGCTTACCACAGTGAGACAGTTTCAGACACATTCCAAAAGTATCCCACCTATGACAAAGAAATGTATTCCAATGTGCAAGCCCTTCGTCAATGGAAGCATTACATTCTGGGGAAGGAAACAGTCATCCACACAATTTGTCGAACCCTACAGTTCATACAGACGCAAGGGAAATTAGATCTTAGAATTTTGTGATCCATACTGATAATAGTATTTTCTTTCGAATTAATTGCATTCTTGAGATTTGGTCGATGTTTTGAACCAACTAATGTGGTTCATCTCCAGGACAAAGGTGAAAAAGTCAAACTTTCCAATTGTTTAAATAACAGAGAAGCATCCATTCCTGAAATTAGTCATTATGAAATAGTCGTTGTAAACTAGACGTTATGAGCTAGCTATTGGGAAAAGGTTGTTAATAAATTTGTTAATGGAATATAAATTAATTAATTAATTAAAAAAAGGTATTTATATATTAAACACATTAAAATGAGAAATGATTATCATATAATATAATAATACATTAAGGGTATAATTTTTATTTATTAAATATTTTTATTTTTATTAAGGGAAGTTGGAGAACGATCTTCATCAGAAATGGTCCAAATACCTGCAAAAATTACATATGAACATTAAGTACAAGAAGGGTAGCACCAATAATGTTTCATACTACTTCAACTGACCACTATTCATGGCATTGATCACTTATGCCCGGCTCCTGTGGGCACGAGACTTCAGGGTGGCCGCATCTTGACAAGAGTGATCCAGAATTCGGTAGCACATACCAGACACTCCTGAAAGGTAAGAAAGTTCCAAATTTTCACCTCATGGATACACTGTTATGCCACTTAGGACACCTATGTGTTCCTTCAACCGAGTGTGTGAATATTATTTGGGAGGCACACTACAATCGGGTCGGTGGACATTTTGGAGTAGAGAAAATAGTGGCAGTACTACAAAAGTAATTTTATTTGCCGAACCTTCGTCGGGATGTTGGCAAGTACATTAAACCATGTAGAGTCTCAAAATCAATTGGATTGGTTTGAAACTCAGTCCACCCTTTCTATTGGGTATGCTAGAAGGTAGAAAGGAGGAAGAAGAAATAAAGTAGTGCAAGGAAATAGAGAAACATGCAGCCTTTTATCCACAAGAGGAAACTCCATCAAAAGGGGCTTAGGATGTTAGAGAGGCCACAAGAGTTATGAAAAATATGGACATAGACTAAGTTGCTCAGAGGATTAGCAACACTTTCAGTAGGGGGTGATGATGAGGCTCATCAATGGGTAAATTATATGGGACTTAATGCCACTCACCATCTTATTAAAATCAACTTTTCTCACATTTATTTATATATTTTATTATGTTTTGCTTAGTGAGAAGGGTAAAGGTGAGATGTTATGTCATGTGGCCTAATGTTCATTAATTGCGGGATTTGGAGCATTTTTTGGATGATTTAAGTGCAAGAACTTGAGGTAGACAAGCAAGAGGGATTTTAGGAGATTGGGTCTCCCTCCTTAACTCCTCAATCACTCAAATATTCCTCCACTAGATCTCATCAACTCGGAGTTACAAGCAGCCAAGCCCACCGAGTTCATTGGCAGCCAAGCCAGTGATAGTTGAAGACAAGTCAATCTCAAGTTTGGGAGCCAAGCCTCCCTAATTTTAAGGAATTTGTTGGTATCTTCAGTTGTATAAATATGAAGGCCTAGGGCCTCACTAGGATTCGACTTTTTATCGTTGCCAAGAGGCAATTTCAAGCTAAGATATTGTGATTTTTATTCTCATGTTATTTTTGACATTTTGGTGATAATGAAAACGATTTCTTTGATCCAGCACTGAGTTAAATCAGAGGGTTGAAGCTCTTGGGTTAGGTCTCAACCCTAGGAGCAGAGGTTCCTCTTTTTGTACATGTATCCTTAGCTTAGAATCATAGATTAGTTGTTGAATTTATCTCTATTTGTTTAATTTATAAGTCTTTGAATGATTAGTTAGTTTTTCTTCCATTAGTTAGAGAAGTAAATCAGTGTTATAATAGTGAAAGAAAAGGCTTCAGAAAATCTTGTGGCAGTGGCCTCATCCTCATCTCCCTCATAGGATCATGGTTTGAGTGCTCCACTCTCACAGCCCCAAAAACATATTTATCTTTTGGTTATTACATAACTTAGGATTTCTTGTTGAGTAGATCATTGTTAATGATTTCTTAGAAGCACCTGCAATTTTCATTTTGGTTTCTTGATTTTGTTTTAGATTAGAAAGCATTCCATTTCATAGATTTAATCCATTAGCAATCAATAAATTAGTTTCTCAAATTCAACTCATATTTTCCACATTTACATAAAGTTGTACATAAATGAAGAAATGAATGTGTTGTTGTAGGAGTGCTAATATGCAGGGAGGAACTCATTGCACCAGCCTCATCTGAGTCTTGTCCACCTCTCACCAAACCCTACCAACCACCAATTCATATTTATGTTTTGTAGCCACCGTGGACAACCACCTTGAGCAAATCCAACCATCCTGAAGATTTGGGTTGATCCTTGGGTAGTGTGCACCTTCCCCATACCTTATTCCACCATCATATGTAGGAATTTACAGGGTAAGTTCCTCAGAAAGAATACCAAAAGGACACCGCTCACAACCAGATCTCAAATCAATACACCAGTATTTTTGACGTGGTTAAAACCCTCAGAGTGCAAGGAGGGAAACAGTCCACGGCCTGTCCCAACGTGGGTACAGACAATTTATTAATCAAAGAATGAAAATTTACATAAGCTTCTCTCATGCACGGATTACCCGAACAATGACCCTCCATGCGCTTTAAATAGAACTCATGGACCAATCGGGTGTCAAGCCACGGATCAAGTGTCGGTAATACCGAGGTGAGAGTGAACCGTCGGATCACTACATATCGTGACCGTCGGATTGTAAGTTACAAAATGTACAATGGTAAAGAAACACACTTTACCTAACTCTAACCTAACTCTATGCTAGACCAAGTTGAACTTAACTATATCCTATGTGTCGGAATATCCTAACATCCCCCCTTAAGAACAACTTGGGATAGGATTGAAGGATTTACAAATATGACACAATAGGAGAAGGAAGGAGGCACTAGAGCCTATCCCCCCTTAGTGACAACTTCCTGAACTCCAAGCATATATCGAAGTTTAGTGAACTTCGCCTCTGTGAGAGCCTTTGTGAAGATGTCTGCAACCTGATCATCCGTTGGACAATATTGCACTTCAAGAACATGGTCATGAATGAGCTTTCTGATGAAGTGCATGTGTAGTTCAATGTGTTTGCTGCGCTGATGCTGGACTGGATCTTTGCATAGCTGAATGGCACTTTGATTATCACACCAAAGTGTGGTTGGATGCTGCTGCTCAAAGCCAAATTCTGATAGGATCTGACGAAGCCACAAGGCTTCCTTACTAGCTTCCACGGCACCACGATACTCTGCTTCTGCTGACGAAAGAGAAATGGCAGCCTGTTTCTTACAAGCCCATGTAATAGGTCCTGAACCAAGAGTGAAGACATAACCGGCAGTAGACTTCCGATCATCAAGGTCACCAGCCCAATCAGAATCAGTGAAACCAACTAACAGAGGAGCTGCTTTGGCACTGTAATGAATCCCAAACTGTACTGTACCTCGAACATAACGAAGTATTCTTTTAGCTGCTTTCCAATGACTTTCACGGGGGTTTTGCATAAAACGAGCAACAAGGCCAACAGCAAAGGAAAGATCAGGACGAGTATGGGTTAAATACAAGAGTTTTCCGACAAGTTGACGGTATAAGGTAGCATCAACTTCAGGAGAAGTACAAGAGACTGAAAGTTTGACTCCAGACTGAAAGGGAGAAGGGGCTGGCTTACAGTCTTCCATGTGAAAATGACGAAGAATATCACAAGCATACTTGGACTGGGAAAGGAAAATACCTTCTTGGGATTGCAAGACTTGAAGACCGAGAAAATAGTGTAAGTGTCCTAAGTCTGTCATTTCAAATTTCTTTTTAAGGCTGGACTTCACATGGTTTATAAGGTTGGGATCACTACCAGTAAGAATAAGATCATCAACATAAAGAACAAGGATGATAAGAGAGTTGCCCACTTTCTTGGTGTAGACAGTATTGTCAGAATGACACCTAGAAAAGCCAGATTCTAAAAGAAAGCTATCCATTTTGGCATACCAAGCCCGAGGAGCTTGCTTGAGGCCATAAAGGGATTTCTTAAGTCGACAAACGAGGCTGGAGTCTGTTT
This sequence comes from Pinus tabuliformis, assembly GCA_031772625.1. Lineage (NCBI taxonomy): Eukaryota > Viridiplantae > Streptophyta > Pinopsida > Pinales > Pinaceae > Pinus > Pinus tabuliformis. The sequence continues at coordinate 749,926,695 of CM062818.1, forward strand.
GTATGAAGCCAATGGGTTGTTCCATATAGATTTCTTCCTGCAAGTCCCCATGCAAGAAGGCAGATTTAACATCCATTTGATGGACTTCCCATTTTAAAGAGGCAGCAAGGGAAAGAACAAGGCGGATAGAGTTCATTTTGGCAACTGGAGAGAAGGTTTCAGTGTAGTCAATGCCTTCAACCTGTGAAAAGCCCTTAGCAACTAGACGAGCCTTATGTTTATCAACTTTCCCATCTGGTCCATACTTGGTTCTGTAAACCCATTTGCATCTAACAAGTTTGCGTCCCTTTGGTAGAGGAACAAGATCCCATGTATCATTTGTCATCAATGAATGATATTCTTCATTCATAGCTGCTTCCCAATGTGGATGGCCTGAAGCTTCTGCAAAAGTGTCAGGATCATGATTTACTGGAGCTTGAGCCAGTAAAGAAGAGGCTCTTTCAAACTGAGAACGTGTACGTCGCTGATCTGTAGGATCACCGGCAAGATCACCTGCTGCATCCCGAGTAGCACGGACCCATCTTGGAAGTTGAGGATCCTGAGAAGGTGGGGGAGGATTATCATCCTCGCTTTCATCATCAGAAGAAGAAATGTTTTCAAAGATAGAAGAGATAGGAAGAGGTGGCACATCCGCCGGACTAGGCTCGCAGGCCGATTTATTTTCATCAAATTTTACATCTCTTCTAATGATAACATTTTTGGACTTAAATGGAATAAGTCTATAACCTTTTACATCTTCAGAATATCCAACAAAAGTACATTTCTCACTCTTAGGTTCTAAAGCTTTATGCTTTTCATCTGGAATATGGGCCCATGCTTCACTTCCAAACACACGAAAGTGACTTACATCTGGTTTAATGGAACTCCAAGCTTCTTCTGGAGTGATATTCTCTAGAACCTTAGTAGGAGTGCGATTGATTATATAATTTGCACAATTAATTGCTTCGGCCCAAAAACTAAGACTGAGTCCTTTAGATTGCAGCATACAATTAGCCATTTCCTTTAAGGTGCGATTTTTCCTTTCAGCTACACCATTTTGTTGTGGAGTGTATGGAACAGTATGTTGCATTTGAATTCCATTTTCGGTGCAAAAGTTGATGAATGCGTTTTTAACATATTCTCCACCATTATCAGTTCTTAGCTTAAGAATTTGATGTCCAGATTGTTTTTCAACAAATGCTTTGAAGGCCAAAAAAGTGCTAAATACTTCGCTCTTGAGTTTTAAGAAGTATACCCAAGTGCGTCTAGAGAAATCATCAATGAAAGTTAAGAAGTACTTGCAGCCAGAGAATGAAGCAACAGGAAGAGGACCACATAAATCACTGTGCACAAGCTGTAAAGGGGCTGAGGCGTGCCAAGAGGCACGTTTGTCAAAACTGTCCCGATGATGTTTTCCGAGTACACATCCGGAACAAACACCATCTTTGCAAGATACCATAGGAAGACCTGTCACCATATTTTCTTTACATAGATGCTGAAGGGAGCGATAGTTTAAGTGACCAAACCGCTCATGCCAAAGTTTGCTCACTTCATCATTATGAGCAACAAATACTGAGGGAAGATGGGATGACCCAAAGTTGTGAAACTTATACAACCTTTTGGAATCATCAGCAAGACCAGTAGCTAGAATCTGTTTAGGATCTTTTAGATCCTTGATTACAACATCATGAGGTGAAAATTCAACAATTTTACCTTCACCTGAATGAGTTATCTGATAGACAGATAGAAGGTTGCAGGATAAGTTTGGAACACATAATACATCATTGAACTGACCATTGTCTAGATGAACAGTTCCAGTCCCTACAACATTAAGAGATCTATCATCACCAACATATATATTTTTGGTGTTACAATCATTTAAAGAAGAAAACATGGCTTGGTTTTTGGCCATGTGACAAGAGGCTCCAGAATCAATGAGCCACTCATGAGAATGAGAAGAAGAAGAAGATACATTTAATGCATAACCAGACTGAGATGATTGACGATGACATGCAGAAAGTGCCGTTCCGGAAGTTGAAGTTGAAGTAGGCTCCAGATGGATGTTATGTTTCTTCATTGCGGCTTCCAAGGCTTCCATCTTCTTAAAGCATTTAGATTCTAAGTGGCCATCTCGATTACAAAAGTTACAATGTCTGTCAGTCCTCTTCCATTTGTTTTTATTGGTCTTGTCATTTTGCTGAAATGATCTTTCATCTTGAGGCTGAGTTGGTTTAGGACCATTCCTTTGAGGATAAGACTTCTTAGGATTCTTTGAATTTGGTTGCTGCTGGGCGGCTAACGCTTTCGAGGAAGAGTTTCCAAGATTAAGAAGACCAAGGTGTAAGAGTTTTTCTTGTTCTCTTATTAAGGAATCACAAAAGGAGTCAAAGGAAGGGGGTTTGTAGTCTTTGCCTTGACAAATGAAAGCTTCCCTTGTAGAATGGAAAGTGGAAACAAATACAGAGTAGGCTGGTCCCAACTTAGTAAGGATGGAATAAATAAGGTTACCATCTTCTTTCTTAACTTTAACACCTTCCAAGAGATATCTAAGGGTCTTGAATTTGGACAAGAAATCTTCAATGCAAGAAAAATTATTAGGATCCAAAGTAAGCAACTCATTCTCAAGTTGATGGGCTCTAATTTCATTTTTAATCCCAAAAACTTTAGCAAGTTTTTCTAATGCTTCATGAGGAGTTTCAATTTCTGCAATGTGGAATCTAAGATCAGGAGAAACAGACATTCCTATCAAACCACGTGCTTGATCTTGTCTATTTTCCCATTTTTCGGCCTTGTCTTCATCTTTGGGTTTCTTCTCTTGGTCTGTGGCTATTCTGAAGAGACCTTTACTTCTAAGTAAATCTCCCATGTAGGCTACCCATTGGAAGTAGTTAGTGCTGTCAAGAATGACTTGGCATGGACTTTCCATTTTTTGAAAAAAAACTGAAGCTGAAGATGCTGAAAGTAAGTGGTCCAATGGATAGATCTCGAAAAAATAGGCGGTTTTAAAAAAAACGGCTCTGAAAAAGGCTTCCGGATGAAGAAGTTATGGCTTTTTGAAAAAAAATTGTTGACGTTGCCGGCAAAGTGCGCGAATGTGCGGGAATGAAAAAATCCGCCCCCACAAAATGGAGACTTGAACCCAAGACCTCTACTCTCTTAAAAGGTCTTTGAACCAATTGATCTATACAAAATATTTGAGAGAGAGAGAGAGAGAGAGAGAGAGAGAGAGAGAGAGGGGGGGGGGGGCCTCGATTTGCGTGCTTGCCTTGGGAAGGCTCTTTTCCCCTACAAAACACAAAACACAAAACCCAACACGAATATGCAAAGAAAAACGAACCTTACGGCTCAAAGTTAGCTTTAGCCAAAAAACTAGAATTTTAAAAAAAATCTCAAAGTTAGCTTTTAACCGAAAAACTAAATATTTTTCTCAATGTTTCTGATTTTCCAAGATCACACTAAGGTGCAGGGAAAAGAGCATACGCATGAGAAAAATCCTTTCTTTCTGTTTCTGATTTGCCCAGATCGCACAGAGTCGCAGGGCAAAGAGCATACGCAGAAATGAAAGGTATAGATCCGGGAAAAAAAAAAGGCTAAATAAACCGAAACCGAAATAAGCAGAGAGAAAATGACAGTAAACTGCAAAAAAAACACTGTATACCTCCCGATCTGAAAAATGACGCAGCTAGGGCTACCGGAAACCTTTTCGCGTGAAACGAAAGGGGTTCCTCACTGAAACAGATGCTCCGAACGCAACAGAGCAGTCCTCTCGGCCCGAAAGCAGTCAGAAACAGCAGATCTAGGAAACGACAGCCGCATGCAGTTCTACCGGCTTCAGATTTGGATCACCAACGGACGCGGCCCTCAAATAGCTCTGATACCATGTAGGAATTTACAGGGTAAGTTCCTCAGAAAGAATACCAAAAGGACACCGCTCACAACCAGATCTCAAATCAATACACCAGTATTTTTGACGTGGTTAAAACCCTCAGAGTGCAAGGAGGGAAACAGTCCACGGCCTGTCCCAACGTGGGTACAGACAATTTATTAATCAAAGAATGAAAATTTACATAAGCTTCTCTCATGCACGGATTACCCGAACAATGACCCTCCATGCGCTTTAAATAGAACTCATGGACCAATCGGGTGTCAAGCCACGGATCAAGTGTCGGTAATACCGAGGTGAGAGTGAACCGTCGGATCACTACATATCGTGACCGTCGGATTGTAAGTTACAAAATGTACAACGGTAAAGAAACACACTTTACCTAACTCTAACCTAACTCTATGCTAGACCAAGTTGAACTTAACTATATCCTATGTGTCGGAATATCCTAACATCATACACCTTCCCAACACTTATTTTCACCTTCCCTACCTTCCTACAACTTTCAGCTAAGTTTCCTGTAGTAAACCAGGACATCTTGTAGTAACTACATGAAATCCTATAACAACTATAGGAAACCCTATAGCAGCCTGTTTTAGACTATTTTGGGTAGAAAATGATGATCAGAGCCTAGGTTAGGCCTTCAACTTGACCTCCATACCCCTCAATGCCATTTTTGACCAGTTTTCCCATACCTTCATCCCCTGCAAAAGATAATATTATTTAGATTGACATTTACATTTCTATATTGAAAACCAAAAGACTATTTTCTGCAATATTTAGCTAGTGCATGTATACATCAGTCTCAACAATGTTAGGATCAATTCCATGCTTACTTATTCTAGATAACTAGATGATAGAATGCAATGTTAAATTAGGTCTCCTCTCCAAGTAATGCTTTTTAATTCTTAGCTAGGTATTTCATGTGATTTCATAACCCTTTATATTCGGCACTTTCATTTCCTTAACATAGGAAAGCATTTAATTTCTACATTAAAGAAATATTTACATTCATTTTCAGTATTCAACCTCCTTCTAGTCAATAGAAGGTTGGTTTGAAAAACCCTAGTGGTTTATCGTCCAAGTTGAGAAGTGACAAGAGTAGATTGTTGCATTTGATGTGCATATAGCACTGTCACCTCCAAGTTTGTACAAACACCAGGTTGATAAAGTAAATTCGGTCGCCCTAGGAGTTGCAGCATCCTTACTGGAATATTGGGGCTCATCATTTTTTGGCATCGTTGTCAAGGAGTTGTATAGGTAGATGTGATTTTTGTTTTCTTTTCTATTCGACATTCAATAAATAAATGCAATTTCTGCTTTCCTTTTGTTTTGCATTCAATAGATAGTTGCAATTTCTTCTTTATTTCCATTCTGCAAGTAGTTCAAAAAAAACAAACAAACAAAACAAAACAAAAGAAAAAGAAAAACAAAAAACAAAAACAAAAACAAAACAACAAAAAACAAAACAAAACAACAAAACAAAAACAAAACAACAAAACAAAACAACAAAACAAAACAACAAACAAAACAAAAACAAAACAAAACAAAACAAAACAAAACAAAAAACAAAAAACAAAAAACAAAAACAAAAACAAACAAAAACAAAAACAAACAAACAAAACAAAACAAAAACAAAAAAACAAATTTCTTTTATGCCTCGTTGGAGTAGAGACAACTTAGGAAATGTTTTTTCAAATAACCCCACACCATTAAACATCCAACATTCCCTCTTCTTTGGTGGATGTGAGCTAGAGGACCCATTAGGCGAACAACCAGAGATCTCTGAAGAGCCTATTGGGGAAGAAGAAGAAGAAGAAACCATTCCACGAACCTACATTATGGTTGAAAATAGAAATGGGATTGAAAATAAAAATGGAGCTGAAAATAGAACTAAGGGTGTTTTCCCATTAAAGAAACCAATGGAAATTCTAGGATGAAAAACATAGGCCCCTCTGCCCTTTCTCACTTCCATGGATTAACCTCAGAGGACCCTGATACCTTTCTTTTGAGTTTGTTGTCATTTGCAGAACTTATGATTATACCTCTAACAACCATAAGTGAAAGTTGTTCCCATCCGCACTTAAGGATGTAGCCTTGCGCTAGTTCATGGTTTTACCTGGGGACAACATCACTACCTAGGCTCAAATGCAACAAGCCTTCAACAACAAGTACAGGGATTATTGTAGGTCCAAAGACACTAAGGAGGAAATCTTTAAAATGACCTTGGGACATGATGAATATTTGGAATATTATGAGGAAAGGTTCCAACTCAACTACAAAATGGCCAGATGCACCCTCGGTCCTGAATCACTCAATCTATTCCTTCTTAGAGGGATCAGGGAAGATCTCCTAGAACCTCTAAACATGTTGTCAGGAGGGGGCATCTACCAATTATATTATGATGATATCAAGACAATTTTCAAAAATAATTCTAAGGTAGCTAGAAAGAAGGGTAGGGCTAGTCAATCTTTGGTCAGTTCATCCTCCTCCAACATATCCATCAAAAGTGAAATTGGGAACATGTTGGAAGACTTTAAGAGTGAAATGTTTCACAGCCTTTCTGTGCAAATGGACACCGTGCATATCAAGAGGAAGCAGGAGGAAGCAGAAAGAGCCTTAGCTAGTTTTTTCCCTAGATGCACCAGGAGGCACCCTAGAAATGAATGCCCATTGAATCTTATAGAGATATGCTCGGTCTGTGAGGAGAACCACTCCACAGACAAGTGTCCTTCTTTGCCTAGATTGAAAGTTGTGTATCAAGGAACTGAAGGTGTGACTGGAAAACTCTACTATATCAACCAGAGGAGGCCTCAAGGACCTTTACTGTACCAGAAAGGCATGCAAGGGCCATCCTATTCATATTACAACCCTAACTATAATGCATTCATTCCCCCTTGGTGTCCTCTTGTTCATCCTTCATGGTCCACACCTTCTCCCTAGTCTTTTACACCTCAATACCATTACCAACCTGCCAATGAATCATTTCAACCATATGCTCCCCCACAAAATCTATGGAATACACCATCACAGGGGTGGAGGACCTCATACAACCAAGCTCCAGACTTACTACCTTCACCTCCATCTTATCCACAACTCTTTCACCCTGCTCCACCTAAGCAACCTCAGATGCTTGCTCAGCCAAATATAAACCCGAACAACAAGCAGGCACAACAAGTCTATAGTGGAGAGACATTCTACCTTGTCTATGTTGTGGAAATTAAAGAAATCAACCTCAGGTATGGAAGAGTGCTTCTAGATAATCAACCTCCATCTCCACTTGTGGAGCTTGACAAGGAAAAGGAAGAGAGTATTCCTCAAGCCAATCCACCTCCATTTCTTGAGATATTAACCCATCCTAGCTAGGACACCCCAGAAGAGACTGAACTTCTGGGTGAATTGATAAACTTGTGTGTTAAAATCCCACTCCTCTAATCTATCAAGGATTTCCCCATCTACAACAAATTAAATAAGGAGAAATTCTTCAAATATCCTAGCAGGAGAAAGAAAGGCACCGCTACCATTAATGTCATTGGACAATTGTCTGACTTAATGTTGGGGAGAGTGATTTTCCCAAAGTAGCTAGACCCTGGAAGTCCCGTGGTAAATGTGCACGTTGATGGTATCATTTTCCTCCATACCTTGAGTGATATTGGGGTTTCCATCAATGTGATGACTAAGGAGACTATGCTTAAACTAAATCTCCAACAAATCCACAGTAGTTGCTGAGGGAGTTGTTGAGGATGTAATGGTCTCCATTGATTAGTGGGAATACCCTAATGACTTCTTAGTTCTCCAACCCAAGACCAAGTTCAATGGTTATCCTCTCATCCTTGGAAGACCATGGTTAGCCACTGTTGATGCTTACATAAGTTGTGGGGCTAGGAATATGACCATTAAAAATTGGCATTTGTCCAAACAATTGGTCTTGTACCCTCCTGCTCAACCATCTTTAGAGCATGACTTAACTTGTATGGTTGGAATAGGAATAGGAAGATGAAGTCTACTCTACCACATCTTACCCAATATGTACCCTAAATGCTACTATAGGAGGGGGGCAACCTGATGAAGACGACGTGATTGATCAAATCCTCTAGAATCAGCCCCCTAACACCATGTCTCTCGATGAGTTAGTAAAGAAAGCTGAAGATAACCCTTGGAAAAAAAATTTCCTAACTGACTCAAGTCCTACTCATGTCAAGATGATAGAATTTGGTCCAGCTAGAACATTGAAAATCAACCCCTCTCTCGTCACATCAGGAAAAGGAGTTATGTGAAATGCTAAGAGAGTATCTGGATGCCTTTTCCAAGAGTTATAAGGAAATGAAGGGAGTGCACCCTTCGGTGTGTACTCACCACATTTACATCAAGGAAGGTTGTGACCCAGTGTGCCAACCTTAGAGGAGAATGAACCCATCCCTCGAAGACATAGTTAAATAAGAACTACAAAAGTTGTTGGATGTAGGGTTCATTTACCCCATCTCAGATAGTGAGTGGGTGTCTCCTCTAGTTTTGGTCCCAAAGAAGAATGGAAAATGGATGATATGTGTGGAATACAGAGAGTTAAATAAAGCCACCAAAAAAGACCATTTCCCTCTACCTTTCATTGGTCAAGTCTTGGATGGTCTTGCAGGAAAGAAGTTCTTTTCTTTCCTAGATGGATTCAGTCATTACAATTAGATCCAGATTAGCCCAGAGGACCAAGATAAAACCACCTTCACTTGTCGTTGGGGTACCTTTTCTTATAGGGTCCTTCCTTTTGGATTATGTAATGCCCCTGCCACGTTTCAGTGGGTAGTCCTAAGCATCTTTGCAGATCTTGTCCATGATTGTGTATAAATTTATATGGATGATTCCACTCCCTATGGGTGTGATTTCTTAGAGGTTCTCTCTAACTTGGGGAAAGTATTACATAAATGCATTGAACCTATCCCTTAGTCCTAAGAAGTGTGAGTTCTTGATTAATGCATAGACTGTTCTAGGTCACTCAATATCCCAGGAAGGACTACAAGTGGGCCCAAATAAAATTTCTATCATAAATGGGGTCCCTACTCCTTAGAAGCAGAGGGATGTCAGAAGTTTCTTGGGCTTAGCTAGATATTATAGAAGATTCATAAAGTACTTCAACAAAGTAGCCTCACCTTTGTTTGGACCATTGGCCAAGGACTTTGAATTATTTTGGTCAGAAAGATGTCAAGAGGCCCTCGAAACCTTAACAGATGAGTTGACTATTTTACCCATACTCTGAGGCCCAAATTGGGATCTTCCTTTCCACATCCATTCTGGTTCCTCTAACAAAGCTATAGGGGCAGCTCTAGGCCAGATAGATGACAAATTTCCTTATGCCATTTATTTCGTCAACAAAAATTTGTCCAAGGCTGAATTGAATTATAATGTGACTAAAAAAGAGCTCCTAGCTATTGTCCATTCCATGAATAAATTTAGACACTACATCATTGGTTACAATACCTTTGTACAAACTGACCATGATGATACTAAATATTTGATGAAAAAATGTGATGTGAATGCCAGAATTATTAGATAGTTTCTTTTATTATAACAGTTTGATCTAACTATCATTGATAATCCTGGTAGGGAAAATGTCGTTGCAAATTTTTTATCTAGACTTGATTTGCCTACAGGTGAGGAAGGAATGGTTGATGATCAGCTGCCAAATGAGCATTTATTTTCTATTTCAGTGCTCTCTCCATAGTTTTTTGACATAGCTAACTACTTAGTGGTTGCACAGTTCCCTCCAAATCTTCCCTCCAAGGAAAAGAGAAGAATTATAAGAAAGAGCACCCCATTCGCTTGGATTGGGGGAAATCTCTTCAAGCTAGGCCCAGACCAAATTTTGATAAGATGTGTCAGGGAGGAGGAAGTCTCTGACATACTTCTAGCCTATCATGATGGGCCTTGTGGAGGTCACTTTATAGCCAAGAGGATAGCCTTCAAGGTGATGCAAGCTAGCTACTACTGACCCACTCTCCACCAAGATGCAAGAAGATACACCAGTCGATGTGACAAGTGCCAAAGAATAGGGAAACCTACTCCCAGGGATTAAATGCCTTTGTAACCTCACATGACTCTTGAGCCATTTGAAAAGTGGGGCATGGATCTCATTAGGCTCATTGATCCACCATCAAGGCAGAAAAAGTACAAAATTGTGTGCATTGATTATTTGACAAAGTGGGTTGAAACCAAGCATGTCAAGGTAGAAACAAAGGAGAAAGTGGTTGAGTTCTTAAGGGAGAATTTATTTTAAAAGTTTGGGTACCTTAGAGAGCTAGTCATTGATCAAGGAGCTCAATTCACCTCACACCTAATTGAAAATTTATTGAGGCAGCATAAGATCAAACACAGGAAGTCAACTGCTTATCATCCTCAGGCCAATGGACAAGTAGAGGTTACCAATAGAGCATTGGAAGGTATTATGTTAATTTTAGGTATGTTCTATGCTAGATCAATTTATTTCAATTTATTTTCCACATTAGCAATCACATCAGCATAAAGTCAATTGCAGATAGAACATAAATATAAATCGCAGAAGACAAGCCAAGACAAGAGGACACAAGATGTGGCGCTAGCCAGGGAAAAACCCCACAATGTGGGGAAACCCTTGATCAATTCTTCTTTTATGTTCTTCAAAGTTCAGCAGAGAAAGTGAGAGAGTTAGTACATTTACAATAGAAGTCAATCACTTTGACTTTTGATATCGGCATGAGATTAGTTGAAGACATATTGCTTCAACTGATTCTCTAAGGTGACTCGTTCACCTATCATAGTGCTGCATCTCATCTATTTGTTGCACATTACTGTGTGACACCTTGTTGTACTGTCACATGTGTTGAACCTTGATGACTGAGCTGCTCTCATCTTCTTGTTGCTCATCATGCTGCATATTCCATGGTCTTATTCATCATCAAGTTACCCATGCTCATGATCTCATTCATCATTATGCTGCCCATGCTCATATCATCATGCATCATTATGTTGCCCATGCTCATATCATCATGATGCTTATTATGCTACCCATGATCTCATACATCATGCTGCCCATACTCATATCATCATGCATCATTATGTTGCCGATGCTCATATCATCATGTTGCTTATTATGTTTCCCATGATCTCATACATCATGATGCCTTCCTTCGAAGACAGATGCTCCGGCTATTTCGGAAGTTCCCAATAGTTCCAGCTTTTCCAGTAGTTCCAGCTTTTTCGGTAGTTCCGATAGTTCCAAAATTTCCGCCATTTCTGGCTTTTCTGGCAGTTCTAGCTTTTCTGGTAGTTTCGGCTTTTCCAACAGTTCCGACTTTTCTGGCAGTTCCAGCTTTTCTGTCTTTTCTGATAGTTCTGGCTTTTCTGGTTTTTCCAGCTATTCCAGCTTTTCCAGCTTTTCTGGCTTTTCTGGTAGTTCCAGCTTTTCCGATAGTTCCAGCTTTTCTGGCTTTTCTGACAGTTCCGGCTTTTCCAGCAGTTCCAGATTTTCCAGCTTTTCCGGCTTTTCCTTAGGATCTCTCCTCCTACTAAAACCCAAAGACAATTAGAGAGAGGAAGAGATCCAAGTGTGTGTAGAAATGACTTGAAGTCCTCTTCTATTTATACTAAAACGAACAGGTTGAATAGACATGACTGTTGGGCTTCTGAGCCTACATAAGTTGTGGGCTGGCTTAACAATTTGTCCATAACATAAATAAATTCATAACTTCATAAATACTTATCGGAATCGGATGATATTTTGATCAATCCTACACCTCTCAATGAGAGGGATCCAATAAAAATATTATCTACCATAAATAATATGACCCACATGGAGTTTGGCCCTAGTTTCCAATTTTAACACTCCCTCTCAACTAGGGAGAACTCCATCCACTGATCCATATGTCCAACTGTACTATCTCTACCATCAGTGCCTTGCACTGCTCTGCTCAGCTCTGCTTAGCTCTGTTGGCTCTGCTCTACTCTGCTCAGCTCTACTATCTCTGCTTTACTCTGTTGTCTTTGCTGCCTCTGCTCTACCCTGCTCTACTCTGCTCAGCTCTATTGGCTCTACTGGCTCTGCTCAGCTTTGCTAGCTCTACTTTACTCTGCTCAGCTCTATTGGCTCCGCTCTGCTCAACTCTATTGGCTCTACTCTGCTCTGCTCAACTTAGCTCTGCTAAACCATGAAGAAGAAGAATTCATCGAGAATATGTCATACCATTCTCCACTAGCCCGAAGTCAGTCTCAGAGTGTGTACCACTGGTCCCAGACTAGTCCTCAACCGACCTGAAGTCAATGTCATAGTAGGTACAACTCCTACCACTAGTCCCATACCAGTACTCTACTGACTCGAAGTCAGTTTCAAAGTATGTACCACTGGTCCCAGACTAGTCCTCAACCGACCCGAAGTCAATGTCATAGTGGGTACAACTCCTACCACTGGTCCCATACCAGTACTCTACTGACTCGAAGTCAGTCTCAAAGTATGTACCACTGATCCCAGACCAGTCCTCAACCGACCCGAAGTCAGTGTCATAGTGGGTACAACTCCTACCACTGGTCCCAGACCAGTATCATTAATCCCAGATTAATGAAGGTCATCCTAGCATAGGAAGTACGGTAGATACAGCGATGCTTCCATCGGTACTACTATGGTCCCTATCCTCATTTCCCTGCTCATTGATCAGATGAGAGGTACTTCCCATGAGTCCCAAACTGCATGGGTAGGATGCCTCGATAAGAGAACTTAATCAATCTTTTCCTCATAGGAGAACTAATCATCCTACTACACAATTGCCATGGAGAACACATCATCCAGGCCTCACAAGATAAATAATCATCCTGCTACACAACCGTCATGGAGAACACATCATCTAGACCTCACAGGAGAACTAATCATCCTGCTACACAATCGTCATGGAGAACACATCATCAAGACCTCACAGGAGAATTAATCATCCTTCTACACAATCATCATGGAGAACACATCATCCAGACCTCACAGGAGAATTAATCATCTTGCTACACAATCGTCATGGAGAACACATCATCCAGACCTCACAGGAGAATTACTCATCCTGCTACACAAGAGAGCGAATCATCTTGTCCCACAAGAGAGCGAATCATCTTGTCCCACAAGAGAGTGAATTATCTTGTCCCACAAGAGAGCAAATCATCTTGTTCACAGGAGAGAAAATAATCATGTCCATAGGAGAGCGAATCATCCTGTCCCACAAGAGAGTGAATCATCTTGTCCCACAAGAGAGCGAATCATCTTGTCCACAAGAGAGCGAATCATCCTGTCCATGGGAGAGTGAATCATCCTATCCTAGTGCACACCACCAGGGGAGGTTGAGTCACCCTATGGCCATATGTTGCTCCAGTAAGAACCGCAAGCCCCGAGAGCTCCCAGAGCTCAATGTAAGCAACATGTAGGACCCTTTTACAAGGGTCTCTCGATGACTCCAAGTCATTCGGGAAAATCACAAATTTGATCTTTCCCCGAGGCTTTGACAAAGTGTAGCGACCTGTACATCATCTCAGTGCGATGGAGCCTCCTTGCTCATCGACTTACCATATCCCAGATAAGGTAGTATCTGATGTCTATCTGCTGGAGCAATCATTGAATATGGGATTCCTCAATAATCGAATCCCACCTCTGGTTGTCACATAGAATCACAATGGTATTCATCATGTGTACTCACTGAAGAGTTTCCACAACCAGGCAACTTCATACGAGGTCATACTCGTATTTATGTATCCATTCTCAGCAGTACTTATAACAACCAATTTTTGCTTCCTGCTCATCCATGATATCAAAGCACAATCCAAAGAGAACCAGCTCTTGTGATCCTCCACACTGCCTGCTCAGTCAGCATTCGAATAATCATCCAGTTTTCATATTTCCGGTAGTGTATCTCAATCCATGAGAGATTGTGCCCTAAAGATTTCTCAGAGGTTTCTTGGCACCAATCCAGTGAGGTTCAACCAAATATGAGCTCACCATGCTAACTACAAAACATATGTCCGGAGTTCACCAAGAACATCAACGTGATTGAGTTTATAAAACTCAGAGGCATTTCCCAAATCTATTCCAAAATCACTACCATATAACTTCTGAAAGTTAATATCCTTGAGGTAGTCACGGGCTTGCAGTTTATCATTCCATATTTAGAATCCAACTCCCTCTTACTTCTGCAAATGAGAGGGTCTACACCTGTCAGAAATAGGTCGTCCTTATGAGGTGCCAGTATGAGAGGTATATCATCCACAACCTTTGGGTAATGGTTTGGATCGATTTCACTCCTAGTGAATCTCAGCTTCATCAAACAACTGTCAATCCTCTCATACTATGCCCAAGGTGTTTTGCTTCAAGCCATAAAGGGATTTCTTCCACCTGTATGCATGAGATTCCCGCTCATGAATCTAAAACTCCAGGGTTGTTCCAAACCTATGGACCTGCTACATGAGAGGAATGGTCCCCTTGTAATATTTTCCTTCCGCACATCTTAAACATGTACCTTCATGCTCTTTTTGAATTCAGGCATCCCGGTCACCATCTGACTCACAGACCTCTGGTGCTGAGTCAATGGACATGGTCCCCAGTGGACTTGATACAACCCTGAACTCTAAAACATATTTGAAAAAATTATTTTCAAACACGTACCTTTCCATTGATGAGTGCCACCCTAAAACCTTAAACTTCCATTTCCGAGATGGACACCAAGTTCTTCTTGCGATTAGGTACATAAAAGAGATTCTGGGGTTCCTTGCTTTCTTTGAACAGTCCATTTCCTTGATGACCTGCATTACTTATCATTCCTTCAATCATTGAATATGTCCCTGGAATGATTGTTATCTTCATCAAGAGATGTGTCTCTGCTCTTTTCATATGGTCGAACTTATTGCAACCAAAGCATCTGCCTTTCCTTCCACCCTTAGATCTGAACTTCCCAATGAAGTGATCTTCCGCTGTGTCATTTTGATAATATTCTCTGCTTCCACTTCACCCTTAGTGAACTTAGAAGAGAGATGTGGAACTCATTGATCCTTTTGTCTTGTCCCTACTGTCTTTGGTGATTTCTCTTTCACTCTTGCTTGGGCATTGTCTTCACCTCAGCTTTGATACCATGTTAATTTTAGGTATGTTCTATGCTAGAGAAATTTATTTCAATTTCTTTTCCACATTAGCAATCACATCAGCATAAATTAAACTGCAGATAGAACATAAATATAAATTGCATAAGACAAGCCAAGACAAGAGGACAAAAGATGTGGCGCTAGCCAGGGACAAACCCAACAATGTGGGGAAACCCTTGATCAATTCTTCTTTTATGTTCTTCAAAGTTCAGCAGAGAAAGTGAGAGAGATAGTACATTTACAATAGAAGTCAATCACTTTGACTTTTGATATTGGCATGAGATCAGTTGAAGACATATTTCTTCAACTGATTCTCTAAGGTGACTCGTTCACCTATCATAGTGTTGCATCTCGTCTATTTGTTGCACATTACCATGTGACACCTTGTTGTATTGTCACATGTGTTGAACTTTGATGATTGAGTTGCTCTCATCTTCATGTTGCTCATCATGCTACATCTTCCATGGTATTATTCATCATCAAGCTACCCATGCTCATGATCTCATTCATCATTATGTTTCCCATGCTCATATCATCATGCATCATTATGCTGCCCATGCTCATATCATCATGATGCTTATCATGCTGCCCATGATCTCATACATCATGCTGCCCATACTCATATCATCATGCATCATTATGCTTCAAATGCTCATATCATCATGCTGCTTATTATGCTTCCCATGATCTCATACATCATGTTGCCTTCCTTCGGAGACAGATGCCCCTGTTGTTTCAACAGTTCCCGGTAGTTCCGGCTTTTTCGGCTGTTTCGGAAATTCCCGGTGGTTCCGGCATTTTCGGCTGTTTCGGCAGTTCTCGGTAGTTCCGGCTTTTCCAGCTGTTCTGGCTTTTCCGGCAGTTCCGACAGTTCCGGAATTTCCAGCTTTTCCAGCTTTTCCAGATTTTCTGGCTTTTCGGGTATTTTCGACTTTTTCGGCAGTTCCGGCTTTTCCGGCTATTCTAACTTTTCCGGCAGTTCCAGCTTTTCTGGCTTTTCTGGCAGTTTCATCTTTTCCAGCTTTTCCAGTAGTTTCAGCAGTTCCGACTTTTTCAGCTTTTCCGGCAATTCCGCTTTTCCATCTTTTCCAGCAGTTCCAGCTTTTCCTTAGGATCTCTCCTCCTACTAAAACCTGAAGACAAGTAGAGAGAGGAAGAGATCCAAGTGTGTGTAGAAATGACTTGAAGTCCTCTTCTATTTATATTAAAACGTAGAGGTTGAATAGACATGACTGTTGAGCTTCTGAGCCTACATAAGTTGTTGGCCGACTTAACAATTTGTCCATAACATAAATAAATTCATAACTTCATAAATACTTATCAGAATCAGATGATATTTAGATCAGTCCTACACCTCTCAATGAGAGGGATCCAATAAAAATATCAACTGCCATAAATAATATGAACCACATGGAGTTTGGCCCTATTTGCCAATTTTAACATATTCTCACCATGGTTGTGAGCAGTATCCGAAAATATTGCATTGATAGACTAATGGAGACCACTTGGGCCTATAATACAACCTGGAAGACAACCATTGGCTTCACCCCTTATGATTTTGTCTATGGGAAGAAAGGTCTTCTCTCCATTGAGTTTGAGTACACTTTAAGAATGGAAGCACAGTTGGATTTAGATGTTATAAAGGCACAGTAAGGGAGGTTGCTCTAGCTCAGTGATTTAAATGAATTCAGGATGCAGGCCCTCCTACATAAATAAGTTACTCTAGTACAAAGAAAGGTTTGACATGAAAAAAAACATCAAAGACAACGTTTTTCAAGAAGGTGATTTTTCTCTGCTATATCACTCCAAGTTCAAGGACTTCAAAGGCAAATTGATGACTAGGTGGTTGGGCCCATATCTGATAAAAAAGTTCCATTACAATGGGGCTGTGCAAATAAGGACCATTAATGAAGAAGGTATCCCCTTGCTTGTCAATGGATATAGATTGAAATCCTATCAAAGACCTATGTTAAGAGAAGAGTTCATCAGTACCATCAGTAAGGAAGTGAATGTGCTTGGAAGTGTCTCAACTTCTAGTTCACCAAATTTTTGAAGATTGTTTTTATTTTTGAAAAAAGGAAAAAACAATAAGGGACCTAGGTGAAAACCTCTATGAGGCACCTGATACCAAATTTTGGGTTGAAAATCTCCTTGAGGCAGCCCAAGAGTGAAAAAAAAGGAAAATAAAAAGATCCCTAAGTGAAAATCTCCCTTGAGGTGCCTAGGGCAGGCAGACAGGTTGAAAACCTCCTTTAAGGCAATCGATGTTTCTTTCAAAAAAAATGGAAGAAAAAGAGAAAAGAAAAAAACAAAATGCCATGATAGGGACCTCAAACATGCCCACTAACAAAATTGTGTGACTTTTGCAAGTTTTTAAAGGAAACAAATGACTCAATGTTCAGGGGACAGAAATCCAAGCATCACCCCATTCTTCCTCCATTCACTTTATATCTCCCATGCCTACTATGTCTCCATCATCCATCCTCACTTCCAAGCATCAAAATCCAGTTTTTATGTAGTTTTCTAACTTTTACATGGTTTCATGTAGTTACTACAAGAGTTTCCTATGGTACTATAGGATGTCTTGAAACACTACAAGAATAAATTTCGATTGGAAAATGATGATGCATACATGTTCTAGGTTGAAAGAAGGGACCAAACACCTCACCACCTCTCACCCAACACCAACTCATGACCATACCAACCTCTGTTTCCATCAAAAACTATTCAAAAAAAATGAAAAAAATACAAAAAAGAAAAAGAAATTCCAAGGGTCATTCCATCATTAATCTCAATCACCTACCACTCCATCTCCTTCATTTCCATCCTTCCACTCCTACATCACCACCCATTCCTCCTCCATGTGAAAATAAAAAACAAAAAAAATGATGAAAAAAGGCAACTACTGGAAACCCTGTAGCAGCCTGTGTTCTCATAGCAGCAGTTTCTCCATGCATTCTCCTTCAACACCCATGCAGGAAAAGATCTCCTACACCCCTGCAGATACTATGACTCCTATCTAGAGCTCAACAATAATAATAGATACCAAGCACCTACACACAACAACAAATAAGAAAACCACATCAACAGGAAGAAATATACAAAATAGTGACCAAGGAAAAGCACTTACCTGAACAAAAAGAAGCACAACAGAGTCACCCTCCAGCATGCATCAACAGATGTGGGTGAAGAGTTCTCTGCTAAAGTTCATTTTCAACAGTGCGAGCTAAAAGAACCTCATTTCAGAACAGGTCATGAAGTGGCTAGGTCTACTGACTACAGCATAGCTATAGTCGTACACCATCGAGTGGCTTCACCAAGGATGAGATCTTCGTGTCAGCTAGCAGTGTCACCTATCCTACAGCATCAATCCCTTCACGGATGAGGTACCGTGTGATGTTTCTCGACTTTAAGTAAGTGATGTATTATTAAGACAACCATACTTGTGGAAGTGACATGTTTTATATGAGTCTAGACCTCGCTCTGTGATTATTACTTTGGGCAATGAGTTGTACAGGATACTTTAGGTAGCCCAGCCGACTGCCATCTCTCAGATCTCTGCAAAGGAATGTAATAAGATCATTTCACAAACTAGGAAATTTGTTTTCCTTATGATTAGCCCTCAATCCAAAAAGCAGTAGCAGATGGACAAGGTCGTGGAGGAGTACAGGAACATTTTCACCTCACCTACGATGGTACCTATACGCTGTTAGGTCAAGCACTCCATCGATCTAACCCCATGCGCACTGCTACCTAATGGACCTATCTATCGATGCTCGGTTCTGGAGAATGATGAGATCAAGAGGCAGATTCAGGAGTTGTTGTAGAAAGGGTACATCAGGCCAAGCTCATCACTCTGTAGGAGCCCGATTGTATTGGTACAGAAGAAGAATGAGACCTAAAGACTCTGTATCGACTATCGGGTGTGGAACAAGATCACTATCTAGAATAGATAGCCAATCCCATGGACTGATCATCTTCTGGACCGTCTCAATGGGTCCAAGTATTTTCGCAAGATTGAATTGAAGTTTGGTTATCACCATGTGCCTATCGAACCCTCTGATGTGTCGAAGATTGCCTTCAAATCCGAGGAGGGCCTTTTCGAATGGTTGGTCATGCCTTTCGAGTTGACAAATGTCTCTGCAAACTTCATGAGGTTGATGGACAACATCTTACAAACCTTCAACAATGCATTCGTGGTGGTGTATTTAGATGACATATTGATCTTCAGCCAGAGTTTGGAAGAGCACCTCCACCATATTCGACAGGTCCTCCAAACCCTACGACAACACAAGTTGTGTGCCAATCTAGAGAAATGCACTTTTGGCATGAACTAGGTTCAATATTTTGGCTACATCATTGATGAGCAGGGTGTGCAAGTGGACCCAAGAAAGATACAATTCATTCAAGATTGGCTAGCCCTATCCACTCTAACAGGGCTCTGCAACTTTCTGGGCCTTGCCAATTTCTACTGCAGGTTCATGTTGGGGTTCTCTCATATCACTCGACCTTTAAGTCAAGTCACCAAGGGCAGAGAAAAAGAAAATTTATTTTGGTATGAAACCCAACATAAGGTGTTTGCTGAGTTGAAGTAGCGCCTCTGCTCTGCACCAGTGCTCACATTACCAGACCTCCAACAATCATTTGAGATTGAGACATATGCCTCTAACTATGTTATTAGTGCAATTCTTACTCAGCAGGGGCATCCAGTGGCTTACCATGTGAGACACTTTTAGACACAATCCAAAAGTATCCCACCTATGAAAAAGAAATGCATTCCAATGTGCAGGCCCGTCGTCAATGGAAGCATTACATTATGGGGAAGGAAATAGTCATCCACACAAACCGCCAACCACTGCAGTTCATACAAACACAAGGGAAGTTGCAGAATAGTCATCATCAGAAATGGTCCACATACCTTGTTGGGATGGGGTCCCCTAGGTCAGTTTTGGGGTTAAGATAACCCAAGTTTTGTTATATTTTTGTAACTAATGTAAAGTCTTTGTGATTTTTGGATGCAGAGCATGTAAATGATTAAGAGTCAAAGGGGTTTTAGCTCCTTGTTTATGTAAAGTTTGAGTCAGTTTTGAGATCCACCCATGGTCCGCGGACCATGGGATTGTATGAAAAAGGCTATAAATAGGTGTGTCTTAGAGAGTCTAAGGCATATCTTGGATGTAATGGACCAATAGAAGAGAAGTGATAATGCAGAGAAGTGGGTCATATAGGAGAAGAAAGGCTCTGCAGTTAAGTGCACAAAGGCCTAGGTAGAGTTTGTAGATGAGTGCACGGACCCCTACATCTGAGTGCGCAGGGTAGCTTTGAGTCTGTAAATCCAAACTGAAGATCAATAAAGAAAGTTATCAAAGAATTCCTGTGTATATATGTTTTATCTTTGTTTACTTCTGTTTATCATATGTGTTGTTGATGAATAATGCATTCACATAATATTGATCTAATGATGCGCGATTCTCTTAAATAAGTATTAATAAATCTATGCAATGCATGTTAAGTACTTTCACAAAGACTATGATGAATTTTGTTATGGTTGCTAAATAACTTACGTAGATCTGCACGAAAACTAATTTAGGGTTGTTCTCTGATACACGTAAGTGGATAAATTGAATGTTAAGGGTCCGCAAAGGTTGATGGTAGACCTTTGCTAAGGTCTAAATGTTGTTTTAACAAAGTTGTAGTATCGAGCCCTAAGGGCTTATCGATCTGCGCGAAGGAGAATCTAGGGCACTAAAAGACATCACACTCGTCTCTAGATTCATAAACTTGGTTCTTGCATCCCCCCATACTGCTTTAGGTGAGACTACAGCCTGCGCTACGTGGGTTGTTGCCGAAAGGGCCAATATTGTAGGGATTTGTTGGTTTGCACAACTAACTTTGAACTTGGGTCAGGACCCCCCTAAGCCAACAACTGGTTCCATTACCGAGACTAGGATCTACTTGAAAGAGATGTGTGTTGTCGCATCACTGGAGTCCGACCAAGAAAGAAATTGAAAAGTGGTTGGATTCGAATATTCATGAGTTCGCGGTGCAAGAAAATAGGAATCCATGACTGTCAAAGGAAGAGTGGTTGAATAGGTATTTGTATACAGAAATACACGAAATATTCTTCTACACTTTCCCCATTGAACTGTACGAGTGGGTAGCTAAATTGACAGCCATCCAAGGAAGGTGGAAGCTTGATAATCCTATAGTGTGGACTCCTAAATTAGTGTGATAGTTAGAAGCCTCTAAAAACCATATCGTGCAGGTTGTTGATCATTAGCTCGATCGAATTCTGGGAGGATTTGTTACAGAATTCGCAACTG
Source organism: Pinus tabuliformis (assembly GCA_031772625.1). Lineage (NCBI taxonomy): Eukaryota > Viridiplantae > Streptophyta > Pinopsida > Pinales > Pinaceae > Pinus > Pinus tabuliformis. Next base: position 749,948,007 of record CM062818.1, read on the forward strand.
ATACCTCAGTCAGCTAAAAAAGAAGCGGAGCGACGATTTTTCAAAGGACCACGATGTAAGTATTTAATATCTTTGAATACATGGATTAAAATTTTGTCTAGCGAAGTGGGAAACTCTCTAGAGATCAAGAGAGATCAGGTCCAGAATATAGCCCATTGATCGGACCTCCTTCGAGCGACAACGAGGGAGCGATACAGGCCTCACCGTGGAGTGATGTCCAACTGATAATACAGGGTTTTCCATGGACACATCATCCACTCACTCCACCTCCACCTCCACCACATACATCTTCGTCCAAACCTCCACCTCTACCACCTCCATTCAACATGGCGAACACTATGAAGCTGTTGATTTTCAAGGTTATCGAGGGTGAAGATAAAGAGAAATTATGGTTTGTTGCAAATGTTTTTTGTATAGCACAACAGATTACTGATGATAATATAAAGAAGGCGTAATTGGTTACCACTCTACAAGATCACGCGCTGACTTGGTATATCAAGTACTATTCTGATAATCCTCTGGCATCGCCAGTAGATACTGAGGCTGCTTTAAATAAGGAGTTTAGTAAGCCTAAGTCTAACTTGCAGTCAGGAGTTGGAATTAAGGAAATCACGATGAGGGTTGATGAGATTCCTTGGGGATTAGATCAAAGGCTGAAGTGTCATATTCGAGAATCTAGCATGCAGCTCGCAGATGGTCAGCATTGCGAGTGGTTTATAGCTTCGCTTTTGCCCCACCTAAGAATTTCTTTATCACAACAGAAGATAGGAACTTAGGCAGAAGCCCTAGAAATCGTGATGAGTTTGCATGCTACGCCTATTCAGTATGCGACCTTGGGGGTACAACAAATTCACTCTTAGTTACAGAGCATATGCTTAGAATTGCAGAGCTTGAAGAAAGACAACGAGACTAAACCATAGGTGCACGCGAAAGTCTGGTGTCTGAAGTGCAAGAGCCAGGGGCACGATAAAGACCATTGTTCCATATACTTGAATTATATTATAGGAGGGGGACCAATCCCCCTAAGGCCAGAAGCTCCAAAAGGGCCGAGCATGGGGGCTGCACTATGGTGCGCTATTTGTCAGGTTGTTGGACAACATGCGATGGACAATTTTCATTTACTTCAAAAGTTTGTCCAAACCCCACAGCATTTGTTCTGTAACTTCTACAAATCGGTGGGAAACGATGAGCACCATTGTCGTAACTATGATCTGATGATGGAAAGAACACCTACATACCAGATGCAAGTAGAAACTCAACGTCCAGAGTAGGGCACTGAGGAGCACGCGAAGGATATCAAGGATGAGGACAAGGATGAGGAGGGCGAGGGCCTGGTAGAGGTCGGGGTCAGGTTATCTGTTACAACTGCAGAACACCAGGGCACTACGTGCGGAAGTGTTAGAATCAGATGCACCCGTCATGTTAATACTGTAGCCAGTTTGGCCATACCATAGAGGAATGCCCAATGTTGATAGCTAAAATTAAAGAAAAGAAAGTGCAGCCTCAACAGCCTACGTTGAACTTACAGATGATGAGATATGAGCCCCGTGAGGAAGATCAAAGCATGAACATAGTGCTAAGAAGTGAATTAATGATCGGTGGTTATAAGGGTAAACAGCCTGAAGAGGATGGATGGGTCTGCAAGGCCCCAGAGAAGAAAGTGGGTTTGATCTGAATCACGTGAAGGAAACATTTATGGAGGCCAAGAAAATCTTTGTTGAGGCATCCACCTTAGGAAGTCAGGATAAGATGCAAGAAACTAGTGTGTCTACAGAGGTTGGTCCCTTTGTGCTTACTACACTCTTTGAGACCTGCATAAAGCTTCTGTGCAATAGCAAAGTTGTGGAAGGCCTGCAGGAATTAATAAACAAATGTGCCAACAAAGAGAAGGTCCTCAATGGACACCGAGTAGTCAAAAAGATTTGCAAACATAAGGCAAGAACAGGTCACAATATGAGGCTCACCTCACAGATAGGAGATTATGAGATGGACCAGGTCATCTTGGATCTCAGGTCCGATGTGAACATACTACCTATTAGATTCCTATAGTGATAGGATTCATAATTTTGAATTGGCTGAGAGTAACTCTCGTAATATTGTATATACCTTTGCTTTCTGCAAATGTTTTCCATATTAAAAATTTAAAAATGTAAAGAGGGTGTGTCTTAAAAGAAATAGAAAGGAAAAAAAGAATAATAAAAGATCAAAAAATGAAAATATATCAACCCCAAACACAAAAATAGATCATGCAAGTGTGCGAGTCTAAATGCCACTACTATTTTACCTCTTCTGCAAATAATGGTTGGGTACAACTTGTCATACATGCCACAACCCATGGTAGTCAAACTGCTTAATCTTGACTATTTCATGCTTTGAATTTTATGTTTATAGTTAGAGAATAAAATCTGACCAAATAGCTTAATCTTGGCAAATCATTAGATAGGTAGAGAAAATAAAAGGAGCTCATTAGTTTAATCTGAGCCCTTGGAAGATATAAGGTTAGAAGTAGATAGTTTGTTTTATAAAAGAAAAGGAAACAAAAGGGTTTGCTAGCTTAAGTGCACCCACCAAAATGAAGAAAAAATGTTAGGGTAAGTAATGGGTAAGTAGAAGAAAGGTTGTTGAAGTATAAAGTTGATTGGACAAAAGCACATTTATCATGCTTAATCATATGTTTCAATGTGCATGAGCAATTAAGAAAGAAAAAACAGAGGTTTACAAGTTGATTTAATTGACTCCCCCTCATTCATTTCATCCCTATACTTACTAATTTCCCCATCCACAAGTATGTTCTAGTACTAAAAATCGTTCAAGTCATAACGGCTCAGAGCATTTCTCTGACTTTTGGTGGGATTGGACCCTCGGCTTAATGACTTATGGACATCAAGTGTTAGAATTCCCTTCATAAAAGTAAATTCCCTTCATTACCCTAATAAAACCTTTTTTCCTAAGGTTAAACTCCATTTGCCTATGAAAAGTACAAAACCCCATGTTAAATTCCATTTCACTCAAAATACCCACAAAAAGTTTTTATCCTAAGTATAAGTGTATGTGAAGAAATTGTGCAAATAATACATTATGCTTAGTAGTATTGTCACTCCGCTCATTTCAATTCATATTAATTTCTAACTTAATAAAATAGCTCCTGATATACCTTTTCCCATATATCAATAAATCCTGTATATAATACCCCAACCCTTAGTTTAACTATAAACTATATTTTTATCCCATGCCCCTCGACAAAACCCTCTTAACTCGCCAATTCTCGATAAAGTTAAGATAATCCCTTCATTAAGATCACCCGATCATTTAATCCCATGTTTAACTCATAAATAATCGCAAACCACTATGGATTAAAGCCCGGGGAAACTTCAAGATGTACACAGATCATTCTGCCTTGAAATACCTGGTCAATAAACCTATGTTGGGGGGCAAGATATGCAGGTGGTTGCTATTATTCCAGGAGTATGACTTTAAAGTAATTGTGAAGCCAGGGAGGTTAAATGCAAGACCTAACCATCTGTTGCGGATCGAACAGGAGAGGAGCCAAATAATCTAGAGGAAGGGTTTCCAGATGTGCAACTCTTTGTGTTGTGTGTAGCAAATAATCATTTTGCAGATATTATTCACTTCTTCACTACGGGGATGGCACTGGAAGGGTATACAAGTCGAAAAAAGAAGGAATTAGTAGTGCGTGCGGTAGATTTTTTTGTTATTGCAGGACATCTGTATAAGATGAGTGTAGATGAAAAATTGTGAAGATATGTGCTGAATTTCGAGAGGGATAGCATTCTCGTTGAAGCTCATGGAGGGGCTATGGGAGGACACTATGCAGGAAAGGTGACTGCGCAAAATGTTTTGTGCGCGGGTCTATGGTGGCCAACGCTACACAAGGATTCCAAGGCATATTATAATTCATGCAATGTGTGTTAGAGAACAGGCAGACCATTGCGAAGGGATGAATTACCATTGCAACCTCAAGTATCTTTGCAGCCATTTGAAAAATGGGTGATTGATTTTATTGGGCCAATTCAGCCCCCCGAGAATAAAACTCGTGCGCATTATATCAACACTGCGATGGAATATCTAACCAGATGGGCAGAAGCACATCCGGTTAGGGATTGTATAGGGGCTATAGTAGCAAATTTTTTGTTTGAGCATGTCTTAACCAGATTTGGTTGCCCAAAAGTGTTGATGAGCGAAAGAGGTACTCACTTTCTGAATGAAATGATTAGCACGTTGACAGAAGAATTCCATGTCTACCATCAGACGAGTACACCATATCATCCACAGGCCAATGGAACTATTGAAGCCTTCAGTAAGATTTTGGATAACGCGTTGACGAAGATCTGCAATGCACAACGAAACGACTGGGATGTGCACGTACCTACAGTACTATGGGCTTATATGACTACTTGTAAGAAGCTGACAGGACAGACGTCATTCTGATTGGTCTATGGTGTAGAATTTGTAATGTGAAGGAGTATATTGTGCCTAGTCTGTGCATAACAGCTCTCACAGGTATGGCGGATCGCGAGGCCTTGGAAGAACGGCTCGTGTAGCTCATGGAGCTCAAAGAGGATCGATTTCTAGTAGGATTTCATCAGCAAGTACAGAAGGAACGTGAAAAAGCATGGCACGATCACCACATCAAGCTTCGCATGTTCGAGGTAAATGATCTTGTCTTGTTATGTGATAGTAACTTCACTAAGTTTCTAGGAAAATTCCAGATGCATTAGCTACGGCCATATATTATAAAAAAAATTACATATGGAGGTGTCGCTTAGCTCACGAAGCTAAATGGAGAACCTTTTCTGGGAAGAGTGAATGGGAGTCGATTGAAGCTGTATATAAGGGATCATGCACAATGACTATATGATGGCAGGACAGTCTTAGTGCTCTAGGCAGTTGCAAGGGAGTGCGAGACTATAAACTACATTGCCAGGGTTGGAGGACTATGCAGTGGGCGTGTTGCATGAACAATGACGAAGATGTAATCCAGGGAGCTGTGCGTAGGAAGTTGCACCATGAAGGGAGGTGCCGCACAACACAGTAAAAAAATGACCATTGGAGTCATTGTTCATGACTTGACAGCTAGAAGATAGTTAAGAGGAGCCGGATGGCGACATTTAAGGCAAAAATATTTGAAGATCTACCGCCAAAACAGCATTAATTGTTAGAATTTGGGGGGAAGGGTCGGATTTGAATTCAAAAAACCCTATAAAATACGTGTGTCAATCCAACAAAGAACACTTTGTACTCTCAGAATTGCTAGTGAGATTTCTTGTATGTCGCCTATGAACCGATCGTATTGGGATGATTTAGTCGCGAGCCCTGTGTTTTCTAAGTTGTCTGAGTTAAATCAGAATTTCATTCTATAAAAAATGCTTGGACCAAGCCTTACAGAAACCATGAGTACTGGTGGTGATGTTGCCTCTTAAGGAGCTGCCCCTGAAGTTGTGAGTATGGAAGCTCTGGCTCCTATGCCTATGGTGTCAAGGTCACCTAGGTCAAAGCCCACCCCTACCAGAGAAACCCAAACAGCTAAGTCGAAGAAGGACAAGCAGAAGAATCTAGTATTGGTGTGCGAATCACCAAGAAAGCATTCCGCAGCACAATAAAAATAGAAGAAAGATAAGCAGCCCACGAAAGTAGTTGACCTGGAGGCAGAAGAAGGCCAAGGTATAGAAGACATAGATGTTGAAGGTGTGGAGCCATCATGAAGCTACCTGACTATATACCTCCATGGAAAGGAAAAACGAAGATCACAAAGAACCTACACTCGAAGAATTTTACCATTTCCATGCCCCTACTACCTAAGCAGGTTCCCTTTGAAGATTCGTGGCTCATGCGGATCCCACTATTAAATATGAAGGACTGGGACCTCGCGGATCATGCTAGGTTTCCAAATTTAGTGATGGATTATTACATGAAGTGCGTCTACTATGCGGATTCAGGTGTTACCGTATTAGAGACGGTGGAATGGGTTTGTAGTGTGGAGAACTTGAGCTTACTTAATCTGTTGTGGGTGCGCCATTATCACCGCACCCCTATCAAAACAATTTGTGTGCGCCATTTGCTTACATTAGTACACGATGGGTGCCTATGGCTAGGAGGGACTATACCCATCACAGACATGTTAATCCACAGAATCACGCACCTGCCATATGAAGGATTGAATCCGGCCAAGGATTTTGGCGGAAAAATGGGGGAGAAGGACCTTGCAGAGAGAATGAAAAGAGATTATGACCTTGTGAAGAAGGCATGAGGGTATTCCATCCTGTCAATCACAGACCTAGCAGTTCAAATCGCCACCCAAATTTTAGCAGGGAAGGTGATGAGAAAGTGTTGCGCAAATGAAGTTCTGGCACCCATAGTTTCCCTGGCTGCTCATTGCATGAAAGGCGTACAATTCAATTGGTCCAGATACTTGTGCCAGGAATTCCTCGCGAATTGACACGAGGCCCAGGATGAAACCAAGTTGTTTCATTACGCTTGGTTATTGTTGTCTATTGTGTTGATTGCAGGGAAACTGCTGGAGGATAATCAATTTCCTCCACTTGAAGAAGGCTTACCAGAAGCATCGCAGTTTTCTTCCTTATGGGCTACCAAGGATGTCGCGTGGATCATTAAAACAAATATCTTTTGGGTCCTCATGGAGATGTATCTCCGCATGGCCATTAACCAGCATCTGAGGTTGTCCCGAACCCTATATACATAGTTGTCAGCCTATGTAACATTTAAGGTTGACTTCCACAGAGTGTACATTTAAGCGTGGAAGGATTCACAGCAGAAATGGCATGACTTGCCATATTTGGTGATAGAGACAGATGTGCAGGAGGTAATAGCGATATGTCCAGCAGAATGACATGCCCCCTCAGACTTAGATGCGGGAACAAGCAAGGGTGCGGGAAGTTCTGTAGCACAGAAGAGAAAGGAGGTAGTCAAACAAGCTGAATGCACACTCGCAGAGCAGAAAAAGAAGGAAGCCACAGAGAAGGCTCGCGTGGAGCAAGAGTGCGCTGCCAAGGAACAGGCAGAACAGGAGTAGAACGAGTCACAAAGAAGTGGCAAGTCACCTTCACCAGAGACCGAGGAATAAATTTCAAAAAAAGGCGGTGGAGGAGATGAGGGGTAGAGCACCCCCTTCATCCTGAAGAAATGTGGCAAGGGACAACAGGAAGGTCCAAGGAAGAAGCAGAAATCAGACAAGTCGCAGGGTGATCCCATGGTCTTTACGGAGGGCAATATCAATGAGATCGAGGATAAAATCAGGGATACCACGACTGAAGTGTTGCAGCAGTTCGAGCAGCAATATATGCAGATGTTGAGGAGAATCCAAAAGGATCTGTGCGAGCCATAGATCCAGGCTAGTAGAATACAGGTGGGCATCAGACAAGCTAGCGTAGAACAAGTGAGTTTGGAACCTGGGACGAGTCAAGCAGCTAAGTTGGTAAGCACCCTAGACCTTAGGACTATTACATTTCCAAATGGGTCCCTTCGCGCGAAGTCAGCTGATGATCGCATCATCCTGAGCACAATCAAGAACATCGGGCTGAACATAATAGCGCTCCCCAACGAGATCCTCCATGCGTTGCATGCAGGGGTGACAGAGGAATTGAGAGCTTGGGAGCAGCGTTCTCTCAACCTCATCAGCGAGTAGAGAGTGAAAAAAAATAGATGTTCACTGAGAAAACATAGGCCTTAAAATAAAAGGAGATGTTGTAGGTACAGAGTTCACGACTAGAGTCATCAGTCGCTGAGGGATGCAGGACAGTGTCTGAGCTTCATATCCCTGAGGATGCATAGCCAAAAGCGAAGATCATAAAATTAATCATTGGTGTGCGTGAAGCCAAAGAAGAGGTTTGCCAATTTCAGTTTGAACTCAATATGAAGATCAGAGAGCTGCAGTTAAAGTTGCAGCCCACGACTTCGCCAGAGGTTCGAGAGCAACACAGAGCCGTGATAAAAGAAGGAATGGCCACCCTGGATGCCACAATTTCTGACTGTTTGACATTATTTGAGCAAGCAATGGATTTGGTGACAAATCTGTAGGAGGATACGAACCTGCAGACACTAAATACATAAGCAAGGGAGTTGCAGTGATAGTATGACAAGGTTAGGGCAACAGCATGCTCCATTTCACCAAAGTAGTGCCTAGATAAATTACAGGAGGGGAAGCAGCTCCTAGCGCAGGTAGAGGAATCACAGAAGAAGGAATCCTTGCTTAAGGCCAGGTTGCAACCTTGGTTGGAAGAGGCTTATCAAGTCACGACAACCATCTAGGATAAGTTGAAGGGCTTGTGGAAGACACAACAGACAATGAGGTTGGTCACAAAGGCACCAGCCATAGAAACATTAGTTGAGGAAGTCAAACAGGCAGCTATGCAAAGCACTACCGAGGTTGTATTAATTTAGGTGGAGATGGGGGATCTTCATAGCAAGATCACAGTGCTAGCTAAGTGACTCAAGGGTGAGTCACGATATTTGTGTTGGGGGCACGTTGGGATGGGGTCCCATGGGTCAGTTTTGGGGTTAAGATAACCCAAGTTTTGTTATATTTTTGTAACTAATGTAAAGTCTCCGTGATTTGTGGATGCAGAGAGTGTAGATGATTAGGAGTCAAAGGGGTTTTAGCCCCTTGTTTATGTAAAGTTTGAGTCAGTTTTGAGGTCCATATTTGGTCCGCGGACCATGGGATTGTATGAAAAATGCTATAAATAGGTGTGTCTTAGAGACTCTAAGGCATATCTTGCATGTATTTGGTAAATACAAGAGAAGTGATAGCACAGAGAAGTGGGTCAGATAGGAGAAGAAAGGCTTTGTAGTTGAGTGTGCAAAGGCTTAGGTAGAGTCTGCAACTGAGTGTGCATGGTATTTTTGAGTCTGTAAATCCGAACTGAAGATCAAAAGAAAGTTACCAAAGAATTCTTGTGTATATCTGTTTTATCTCTGTTTACTTTTGTTTATGATATATGTTATTGATGAATAATGTGTTTATGGAATATTGATCTAACGATGCGCAATTATCTTGAATAAGTCTCAATAAATGTACACAATGCATGTTAAGTACTTTCACAAAGACTATGATGAATTTTGTTATGGTTACTAAATAACTTAAGTAGATCTACACGAAGAATAATTTAGGGTTGTTCTCTTATATTCATAAGTGGATAAATTGACTGTTAAGGGTCCACAAAGGCTGATCGTAGACCTTCGTGAAGGTCTAAAGGCTGTTTTAACAGAGTTGTAGTACCAAGCCCTAAGGGCTTATCGATCTGCACGAATGCAGATCTAGGGTGCTAAAAGAAATCACACTCGTATTTGGATGTAGAAACTTGGTTGTTGCATCCCCCCATACTGCTTTGGGTGAGACTACAGCCTGCACTACATGGGTTGTTCCCCAAAGGGCCAGTAGTGTAGGGATTTGTATTTTGGTGCAACTAACTCTGAACCTGGGTCAGGACCCCCCAAGCCAACATACCACAAACAATTCCATCCTAACATTAAGTAATAGAAGGACAACACCAATAATTTTGCATACTACCTCATCCGACCACCAGTCACGGCGTTGATCACTATGCTTGACTCCTATGGGAAGGAGACTTCGGGGTGGCTGCATCTTTACAAGAATGATCCAGAATTCGGTAGAACATACCAAACATTCCTAGAAGGTAAGCAAGTTCCAAATTTTCACCTCCAGGATGAATTGTTATGCCACCTGGAACACCTTTGTGTTCCTTCAAGTGAGTGTGCCAAGATGATTTGGGAGGCGCACTACAGTCGGGTCAATGGAAATTTTGGAGTAAAAAAAATAGTGGCAGTACTGCATAAGTATTTTTATTGGCCGAACCTTCGTCAGGATGTTGGAAGGTACATTAAATCCTACACTACCTATGCCATTTCCAAACCAACCATCAAGAAGCAATGCCTATATACTCCTCTACCTACTCCTAATCAACCTTGAGAATCTATCTCCATGGATTACATGTCGGGCCTTCCTTCTCCTAAGCACAGAAATTACTGTGTTTTCGTGGTCTTCGATATATTTTGTAAGATGGCCATTATGGCGGCCTGCAAGAAGAGTATCACAGTATAGGCCACTGCTAAGATCTTCTTTGAGCGAGTGTGGGTACACTTTTGGATCCCACAGTCCATTGTCTCAGATCCAGACATCATATTTCTAAGTGCATTTTGTTCAAGTCTTCATTCGATGCTAGATACCAAACTTACTATGTCCATGGCTTTCCATCCCCAAACTGATGGCCAAACAGAGGTTATCAATAGGATTATCATACACATTCTTCACATGTACAACTCGAATCATCCAAGCACATGGGATGAAAGCCTCCCCTATGTCCATCATAGCTACAATAGAGTTCTTCATAGCTACAACAGAGCTCTTCACAACGCCTTTTCAGGTAGGGCTAGGATTTCAGCCATTATGTCCCATTGATGTGGTCATACCATTTGCAGCTACTCAGGAAGATTTGACTCACGTCCAATCTGAATTCGACAAGGTTAACAAATTCATTGAGCGCATTCAACACATTTGCAAGTAATTCTATGATATATTGGACAAATCCAATGCTAAGTACACACAGCGCCATGATCAGCATCAGCTTCCTCACAAGTTCCAGGTGGGTGACAAAGTTTGGCTACATGTGCGGAAGGAGTGCCTCTTTAGAACCCACTACAAGCTTCACCCATTCTGATATGGGCCTTACACCATTACCAAGGTTGTGAGAGACAATGCTTTTGATCTCAACACTCCCCCATTAAGACATTGCAGAACGGCTCACACAAATAGAGTTAAACCTAGAACACATCGAACAGGCCACAATTGATCGGATCATGAACAGATAGATCAAGAACACTCTCCAATATAAGATCCAACTATATCGGTTTGTCAAAGTTGGTCAACTCATGCACCAAGGCAAGTGGCTCACAAGGGACCACGTTCAGCAGAAGTTTCCCCATCTCATAGAGGCACTCAATGCAATGGGGACTATTGCTTCCTAAGGGGGGAGGACTGATCCAAGTGGATATTGGTGGCCACCTGCCTATTCCACTTGGACCCCCAACATTGTCTCTTTCAGTTTTTCAATTTCCTTAATTGTAGCATAATTTACTATTTTTGGATGTTTTTCTAGTCCTAAACTTCCAGGGCCATTTTGAGGCCCTAAACAACGTTTTTCGGAAAATCGAGCAAACATGTTGATTTTTTTCATTTGAAAGTTGTATTCCTCAGATAGATATTTCTAACGAGGTATTGTGCATGTCAAACAGAGATCGTATGCCAAAGTTACGACCCCGTGAAGTTGATGTACCAATTTACCCAAACAGGGCCCATAGTTTTGGTGTTTCATCTCCTAGAGTTATGTTTTTGGATATTTAGGGTTTTCCATTACTTCTCAATAATAAATAGGCCTTCGAGCCTCATTGTAACACAGTTCATAGGCATGTAGCCACCACATCTCTTCTCATAGATAAGCTACCATCGCCCCAGCTATTTTATTTCCATTATGTTTGTAAGCATATTTCAGTATTTGATATTAATGAAATGAAGCATTATCTTAGCTACATATTTGTATTTATGATTATATTTGTGATTTGTTGCGTTCCTATTTAAGTTTTGATCACTGGTACCAGAGCAGTCTGCTCTTTCTCTGTTTTTCTTTGCATGTCCCCAACAAGGTCGGGATATAAGGAGTTAGGGCTCGAACTAGTTGAACCTTTGGAAGACCAGCCTCGCAAATCCTGACGGCCTCCCATAGTAGAAGAGAAGAAAGAACAGGGGGTAGGATATCCTTTCAAAATCATGCTTGAAGAAGCCCTCAAGTGACAGAGGAAGGCGATGATGGACAACTTGGCCCAGATCCTTTCGTGGCTACTCAAAAGGGAGGCGTCTTCTTCCAACAACCACACTAGAAGTATCACACCCTTTAAGGTTTAAGTTAACTTCGACATCCCCATATTTGAAGATCAGATAGATGTGGATGCCATAAATAAATGGTTAAATCTACTAGAAGGATATTTTTTTGTTCATGATATTTCCATCCAGGAAAATATTACTTTTGCACTTCTCAAAGTTGCCCCCCACGTCAAGGACTAGTGGGAAACCTATTGTGAGAAGGATGAAAGTACACCCTCACTATTTTCAGTCGCATCCACTTGGAATTCATTTTAGGAAGCCATCAAGGAGTAGTATTATGTTGTCAGGAGCTATGTTGATAAATACATAAAGTGGACCATGCTGCAGCAGGGAAGGGGCCAAGACGTGCCAAATTTTACCAATGTCTTTCATACCCTTCGCATGAAGTTGGGTATCAAGGATTCTAAGTGACATTTGGTACTCAAGTATAGCAGCTGTCTACACAGATACATCCAGGATGAGATGGAGTTCCTAGACAACTCCTTGCTCGGAACAGTGTACCGGTATGTTTTCAAGATTGAGTAGAAGCTTAAATAGAAGAAGTGAGACTTTGGATCTGTGAATCCAAAGGAGGAGAAAGGAACCCCCAAACAGTAGAACAAAGGACAAAGCCAAGGCAGGGTGACCCAAGACAACACGTTGAAGCCGCAAGCAAAGAAAAACACCCCGAAGACAAAGAAGGACATGGGAAAATGGTGTAAGTTCCATAAGAGCTCCACTCATAACACAAGTGAGTGTCAAGCCAAGCAGTCACTACTGGCCAAACTGAAGGCTTTCGAATCAAACGCATGTTCCGAATCTGAGTCAGAACCCAACAAGTGGATTGACAAATGGAAGCAGGTCATTGATGTGGAGCCAAGTGCCACCATGGCCACCACCAAGATCCTAAAGAACGATCTTGAATATCCAGAGAAGGGGAGACTCCTCTCCCACTCATAGATGTAGGCAAACGGTTCTATGTTACAGTTCATTGTCGACAGCGAGAGCCAAAAGAATCTCATTTCAATAGAGGTCGTAAATCAGTTGGGTCTACCAACTATAGCACATCCATAGCCATACACCATTTGGTGGCTTCACCAAAGGGCGAGATCTCTGCGTCAGCCAACAATGTTGTCTTCCTTACAGCATCAAGCCCTTCATGGATGAGGTACTGTGTGATGTTGCTCCTTTTGAAATTTGTGATGTATTATTAAGATAACCATACTTGTCGAAGTGGCATGTTGTATATGAATCTAGACCTTTCTCTATTATTATTACTTTGGGAAATAAGTTGCACAGGATACCAGAGGTAGCCTCACCTACGTCCATCACTTTGATCTTTGCAAAGAAATGCAATAAGATCATTTCACAGACCAGCAAATTTATTTTCCTTATGATTCACCCTCAGGGAAAGAAGAAGATTGTAGCCAGGGCTCCTCTGCATAGCAGAAGCATATGGACAAGGTTGTGGATGAGTATAGATACATTTTTGCCTTGCCTATGGGGGTAACACAACACTATCATGTCAAACACTCCATCGATCTGACCCCAGGCGCGTCGCTACCCAATAAACTAATTTATAGATGCTTTATTATGGAGAAATATGATATCAAGAGGAAAATTTAGGAGTTGTTGCATAAAAGGAACATCAAGTGAAGCTCATCACCCTATGGGATCCCGCTAGTATTGGTATAGAAGAAGGACATGACCTGGAGACTTCGTATTAACTATCAAGCATTGAACAAGATCACTGTCTGGAATAGGTACCCAATCCCACAGATTGATGATCTTCTGGACCAGCTCAAGGGGACTAAGTATTTTAGCAAGATTGACTTGAAGTCTAGTTATCACCAGGTGCCTATCGAACCCTCTGATGTGTGTAAGACTTCCATCAAATACAAGGAGGGCCTTTTCAAATTGTTGGTCATGCATTTTGGGTTGGCGAATTCCCCCGCAACCTTCATGAGGTTGATGGATGACATTTTGTGACCCTTCACTAATGCATTCATGGTGGTTTATTTAGATGACATCTTGATCTTCAACCAGAGTTGGGAAGAGCACCTCCACCATATTCAACATGTCCTCCAAACCCTACGACAACATAAGTTGTGTCCCAATCTAGAGAAATGCACTTTTGGCATGACCCAGGTTCAATATTTGGGGTACATCGTTGATGTGAAAGGTGTGCATGTGGACCTAGCCAAGATAAAATTCATTAAGGATTGGCCAGCACCAACCACTCTAACAGAGCTTTGTAGATTTTTGGGCCTTGCAAATTTCTGCCACAGGTTTGTGTTAACGTTCTCTCATATAATTTTCCTTTAAGTCAACTCACCAAGGCCTAACCGAAAGCAAAGTTCTTTTGGTATGAAACCCAACAAAAGGCTTTTGTCAAGTTGAAGCAGTGCCTCTGCTCTGCACCAGTGCTCACATTACCAGTCCTGCATCAACCATTTGATATTTAGAAAAATTCCTCTGATTATGTTATTGTTGCAGTTCTTACTCAGCAAGGGCATCTAGTGGCTTATCATGGTGAGACACTTTCAGACACAGTACAAAAGTATCCCACCTATGACAAAGAAATGTATTCCATTTTTCGGTCTACCTTCAATGGAAGCATTACACTCTGGGGAATGAAAGAATCATCCACACAGACCACTGACCCCTGCATTTCATACAAACACAAGGGAAGTTTCATACTGGTCGCCATCATAAATGGTCCACATACGTGCAACAATTACATATGAACATGAAGTACAAGAAGGGAAACACCAATAATGTTGCAAATTGCCTCAACCGACCACTAGTCATGGTCCTAATCACAGTGCTCGACTCCTGTGGGCATGAGACTTATGTTGAAATATGGCAACAAGAATATTCCAATTTAATTTGTCCTTGAATTAAATTGTGAATTAAAATCGAACTTAGTCTTAACAGCTACTTGGAAATAATTAATTAATTTGATTTGAATTAATTAGTTGGAGAAATTCAAGTTAGAAGTCTTTTTGAAGTCATGCAAGAGTTATCCCTTAAATTAAGGAGATAAGATTGAGTTATATTTGAGTTGTAATTAGTTAACTCAGTTTACTGAGTTAAGTCCAGTTAAATTAGTTCCAAACTATTTAAGGAACTAATAGAGAGTTAACAGTCAATTGATTCATGTATGCACTCAACTAGTGTACTCCAGTTAACTGAAGATGCCCTCATCAGAAACTCATGCATGTCTATTTTAAGAAAGACCCAATTAAGATTAATGTCAAGGATAGTGTATTATCAGTTGCATATGTTTTCCTATAAAGAAAACTCATGCATGCAGTCAAGAATATTTCCTTGAGGATTGTGCAGTTCTGACAGTGTGTGAGATTAGAGTGTTCCACTTGGTTGAAGGTGAATCATCCCAAAGGAACATCGCAAGGAAATAGGATCTTGCAGGGTAGAGAGGAAGGCTGGAGAGAAGCCAAGATTGCCTGTGAGCATCTGTGAGGATTGTACTGAGAGCTGGCTAGCTGTGAGAGCTAAGGCATTGTATAATTCCTATGTATTTCCACCTTGTATGATAATACAGATAGTGTGGGGTTTTTAGATGAGGCTTTCCCCAAAGTATTTTCATGTGTATTGTGCATTGATTCTTCTTCTTCTAGTTATATTGTTCAGATCGATCTTTAAGCTTCCGCAAATTGATAGTAGAAGTAGGTTATATTATTCTGCTTTGATTTATATTGCATTATTGGGTTAACCTACATCAAATTTTCTACATGGTATCAAAGATGGATTTGTAGAGAATTTCTACATGGTATCAGAGCTGTGAACAGTATACTGAGAAGAGAATTTGAATTTTGAAGATCGGGGTTGCAGGTGAAAATCAAATTCATATCATACTTCAAGGTTGGCCAATGGCATTCTATGGCTTGAGACTTGAGTATGCCTTGGAAGGTAGCTCAAATTACATAGCATGGAAAGATAGAATGGAGGCTGTATTAGAAGACAATGGCTGGAAGGAATTCATTGATCAATAAATCCCAAAGCTAGCTTCAACTAATGCACAAGAGTTGGCTGAGTGGAAGAAGTGTGTGGTGAAGGTGAGACGGATCATCCTTGAGGGAGTTCGAGACCATATTGTCTCGAGTCTCCATGGGAAGGATACTCCATTTTCAATGGGGAAGACATTGAAGTACCTATACCGGAATAATAGCAACCAGAGGAAATTGGCGCTCAAGGATAAGCTTTGAAGAATCAAGATGGAGAAGGGCGATACTATTTCCACATATCTGAATAAGCTCACCACCTACAGAGATGAGCTTGGAAGTGTGGGAATAACTACTTTTGATGATGATATGGTGAGCCTTGCTCTCCTTAGCCTTCCAAAGAGTTGGAATAGCTACCAGGACTCTGTGAATGGAAGGGAGAAACTATCATATTGGGAATGACTATGGTCGGATCTTATGTAGGAGGAGATCAGGATGAGCACACGAGATGGTTCTTCATCCAAGGATGATGATGAAGAAAATTTTGCCTTAGCAAGTAAGGCAAGGAAATGGAAGGGCAAGGCTTCCCATTCCAAATCAAATTATTCTCATGGAGGGAAGAAGGGTGACATGTCTAAAGTAAGATGCTTTAATTGTCACAAGAAGGGACATTATGAGACTAATTTCCCATCGAAGAAGTCCAAGAAGGGATCCTCGGAAGGATCGGAAGGTGAGGCATTAGCCTCTCAGTTCAAAATGGACTTTACCCTCATCACATGTATGGTGTCATCGATGATGGGTTGTGTCTGGTATCTTGACAACGGAGCCTCATTCCACATGATCGGTGATAAAAATTTATTCAGTGCCTTGGAGGAGAAAGACCTCAAGATGCATATAGAGATGGGTGAGGATGGAAGGTATAGTGTTTCAGGAGTGGGCACGGTTGCTTTTTAGAGGGAGCATGGAGCTCCTATCACCTTGACAGATGTGAAGTATGTGCCTGGACTAAAGAAGAACTTGCTATTGGTCGCAATGTTGGAGGACAATGGCTACGATGTTGTCTTCAATAAAGGAAAGGTTTTCCTAAGACACATAGCCACGGGTTAGACCAAGAGGATAGGGATTCAGGTGAAGAATCTCTATAAACTAGAGGTAAATAATTGTGCAGCATTGAGTACAAAAGCAGAATTGGTGCAAAGCCAAGACATTGGTGAGTTGTGGCATAGGAGGTTGCGCCATTTGCATCATGGGGCTTTGAAGATAATGTAGCAGATATGTATAGGACTTCCCAAAGGTAAACTTGAGCAAGTTGACACATACAAAGGTTGTACCTTGGGAAAGTACACCAAGTCTTCCTTTCATGATCGAGGCAATCAAGCAAAGGCTATCTTAGAACAAGTTCATACTAATGTGTGTGGACCATTCTCGACGACATCGACAACGAAGCAAAGGTATTATGTGATTTTCGTTGATGACTATTCTCATAAATGTTGGATTTATTTCATGCAGAAGAAGGATTAAACTTTCACAAAGTTTTGTGAGTTCAAAGCTTTGGTCGAGAAAGAGCCAGGGAAACATATCAAGGCCTTGAGAAGCGACAACGGTGAAGAATATGTCTCTCAAGAGTTTAAGGACTTTTTTGCAGCGAAAGGAATTAAATGAGAGATGACGTCACCTCATAACCCACAGTAGAATGGGGTGGCCGAGAGGAAGAACATAACTATTGTAGGGGCAGCACAGGCAATGTTGCATGACCAAGGCCTACCACTTCATTTGTGGGCTGAGGCATGCAATACAGCGGTCTATTTGCATAATAGAATCCTGCATGATGAAGACACCAAAGGAAGATTTCTCCGGTAAGAGACCAGATGTGGGTCACTTCAGGATCTTTGGCTCATCAATATATTGCCATGTGACAAAGGATGCACAGAAGAATCTTGAGTCGATAGTAAAGTTGGGGATATTTTTGGGGTACAATGATACACCTCACAACTATCAGGTGTACTTGCCTACCAGTCAGAGGACATTGGTTCGCAAAGATCTCAAGTTTGATGAGAAGAAGGCCATGCAAGTTTCCCTTGAGAGGGAGCTCCAACTACAGGCTATGAAGGAACTGTTGGTTCCTAAGGAGGAGGAGCCTCAGACTGATGCAGAGTAGCCGCATGCAGAGGTTCTAGGAGTGGAGACATCCACTCAAGCAAAGTCTTCTAGAGATGGACAAAAGTGCATAAGATAAGCTGACAGATTTTTGGAGGATGCGAGAGAGAATGTGGGAGAACCATCTTCTCAACGTAGACAAAGGAGGTGACCTAAGAGGTACACTAGATACATGGCCCTTGTTGGGGAATGTGTTGAGACCGAGCCATCTTCCTTTGAGGAAGTAGTGCAGAAATTGATTTGGGTTGATGCTATGGTTTAGGAGTATGACTCCATAGTTCGTAACAGTGTTTGGGACGTGGTTCCGAGACTGGAGAACAAGTCAGTTGTGAGTTCTCGTTGGCTTTACAAGGTAAAGAAAGTTGCTGATGATGGGAGTATCATGTTGCTGCAGTATATTTCGACTAAGGAGCAAGATGTTGAGATTTTGACAAAGGCATTGTCAAAGTGTAAACTCGAGTTCCATAGAGACAGGATCAGGGTGGCAGATAATCCCTTTCTTGTTGAGAGGGAGTGTTGAAATATGGCAACAATAATATTCCAATTTAATTTTTCCTTGAACTAAATTGTGAATTAAAATCGAATTTAGTCTTAAAAGCTACTTGGAAATAATTAATTAATTCGATTTGAATTAATTAGTTGGAGAAATTCAAGTTAGAAGTCATGCAAGAGTTATCCCTTAAATTAAGGAGATAATATTGAGTTATATTTGAGTTGTAATTAGTTAACTCAATTTACTGAGTTAATTCCAGTTAAATTAGTTCCAAACTGTTTGAGGAACTAATAGAGATTTAACAGTCATTTGATGCATGCATGCACTCAACTAGTGTACTCTAGTTAACTGAAGATTCCCTCATCGGAAACTCATGCATGTCTATTCTGAGAAAGACCCAGTTGAGATTAATGTCAAGGACAATGTATAAAGAAAACTCATGCATGCATTCAAGAATCATGCCTTGAGGAGTGCGCAGTTCTGACAGTGTGTGAGATCAGAGTGTTCCACTTGGTTGAAGGTGAATCATCCCAGAGGAACAGCGCAAGTAAATAGGAGCTTCAAGGGAAAAGAGGAAGGATGGAGAGAAGCCAAGATTTTCTGTGAGAATCTGTGAGGATTGTACTGAGATTTGGCTAGCTATGAGAGCTAAGGCTTTGTAGAATTCCTATGTATTTCCACATTGTATGATAATACAGATAGTGTGGGGTTTTTAGTTGAGGCTTTCCCCAAAGTATTTTCATGTGTATTGTGCATTTATTCTTCTTCTTCTGGTTATATTTTTCAGCTCAACCTTTAAGATTCCGCAAATTGATAGTAGAAGTAGGTTATAGTATTCTGCTTTCATTTATATTTCATTATCGGATTAACCTACATCATATTTTCTACAACTTCAAGGTGGCTGCATCTTTAGAAGAGCGATCTAGAATTTGGCAGCACATACCAGACACTCCCGGAAGGTAAGAAATTTCCAAATTTTGTACTAAGAGTTGGCTAGCTATGAGAGCTAAGGCTTTGTATAATTCCTATGTATTTCCACATTGTGTGATAATACAAATAGTGTGGGGTTTTTAGTTGAGGCTTTCCCCAAAGCATTTTCATGTGTATTGTGAATTTATTCTTCTTCTTTTGGTTATATTGTTCAGCTCGATCTTTAAGCTTCCGCAAATTGATAGCAGAAGTAGGTTATAGTATTCTTCTTTGATTTATATTGCATTATCATATTAACCTACATCATATTTTCTACAACTTTGGGGTGGCTGCATCTTTAGAAGAGCGATCTAGAATTTGGCAGCACATACCAGACACTCCCGAAAGGTAAGAAATTTCCAAATTTTCACCTCCAAGATGCAACGGTATGCCACTTGGGACACCTTTATGTTCCTTCAAGCGAGTGTCCCAAGATGATTAGGGAGGCGCACTACAATGGGATCACATTTCAGAATAGAGAAAATAGTGGCAGTACTGCAGAAGTATTTTTATTGGCCAAACATTCATCAGGATGTTGGGAGGTACATTAAATCCTTGAATTCCTGCGCCATTGCCAAACCAACCATCAAGAATCAAGGAATATCTACTCCTCTACCTACTCCTAGTCGACCTTGGGAATCTATCTCCATGGATTGCATGTCAAGATTTCCTTCTAATAAGAATGGCAATGACTTTGTTTTCGTGGTCGTCAACAGATTCTCTAAGATGGCCATTATGGTGGCCTGTAAGAAGAGTATCACAGTAAAGGCCACTACTAAGCTCTTCTTTGAGCAAGTGTGGGTAAACTTTGGGATCCCATATTCCATTGTCTCAGATCAGGACATCAGATTCCTAAGTGCATTTTGGTCAAGTCTTTAGTCGATGTTGGATACCAAACTTACTAAGTCCACGGCTTTACATCCCCAAACTAATTTCCAAACAGAGGTCATCAATAGGATGGTCGTACACATTCTACACATGTACAACTCCAAGCATCCACGCACATGGGATGAAAGCCTCCCCTATGTCTAGCACAACTACAATAGAGCTCTCCACAGCTCAATGGGCCACAACACCTTCCATGTAGGGTTTGGATTTCATCCATTATGTCCCATTGATGTGGCCATCCATTTGCAGCTACTCAAGAAGATTCGCCTCATGTCCAGTCCAAAGCCGACAAGGCTAACAACTTCATTGATCGCATTCAACACATTCACTAGTAGTTCCATGATATATTGGACAGAGCCAATGCTAAGTACAAGCAGTGCCATGATCAACATCGGGTTCCACACAAGTTCCATGTGGGCGACAATTTTTGGCTACATTTGCAGAAGGAGCATCTTGTTGGACCTCACCGCAAGCTTCGTCCAATCTGATATGTGCCTTACACCATTACCAAGGTTGTGGGATACAATGATTTTGAGCTCATCATTCCCCCGTTCCTTGGCCTGCACCCATTGTTCATTATGGATCACCTTCGACCATACTTCCCACCATTAATGGACACATAAGGCATTGTAGAACAGCTCACACCAACAGAGTTAAACCCAAAATACATGGAACAGACCACAACTGATCGAATCATGGACACATAGATCAATAACACTCACCAGCAGAAGATCCAACTATATCAGGTTGTCAAAGTTGGTCAACTCCTACGCCAAGGCAAGTGGCTCACAAGGGACCATGTTCAACAGAAGTTTCCCCATCTCATGGAGGCACTCAACGCAATGGGGACTATTGCTTCCTAAGGTGGGAGGACTGATCCAGGTGGATATTGGTGGCCACCCACCTATTCCACTTGGACCCCCAACACTGTCTCTTGTAGTTTTTCATTTTCCTTAATTATAGCACAATTTACTATTTTTGGCAGTTTTTCGGGTCTTGAACTTTCAGAGCTGTTTTGAGGCCATAAACGATGTTTTTTTTTGCGGAAACTGGGCAAACATGAATGTTTGGATCATGTTTACATTCCAAATTTGTAGTCCTCAGATAGATATTTCTAATGAGGTATTGTATGCATCAAACAGAGATCATATGCCAAAGTTATGATCTCGAGAAATTGATGTACCAATTTACCCAAACGGGGCCCATTGTTTTGGCACTTCATCTCCTAGGGTTAGGTTTTTGGATGTTTAGGGTTTTCCATTGTTTCTCAATAATAAATAGGACTTTGAGCCTCATTGTACAACAGTTTAGAGGCATCTAGCTACCACATCTCTTTTCAGAGATAAGCTACCATCGCCCCAACTAGTTTATTTCCATTCTGTTTGTAAGCATATCTCAGTATTTGATATTAATGAAATGAAGTGTTATTTCTACTACATCCCTTTATATATGGTTATATTTGTGATTTTTTGTGTTCCTGTTTAAGTTTGGATAAGTGGTATCAAAGAAATCTTCTCTTGCTTTGTTTTTCTTTGCATGTTCCCAACGAGGTTGGGATATAAGGAGTTAGGGCTCAAACTGGTCGAACCTTTGCGAGACCAACCTCGCAAATCCCAACGATATCCCATAGTAGAAGAGAAGAAATATGAGGGGACAAGAGATCCTTTCAAAATATTTCTCAAGGAATCCCTCGAACGATTTAGGAACGCGATGATGGACAACTTTTCCCAGATCCTTCAATGGCTACCCAAAGGCGGCACATCTTCTTCTAACAGCAACTCTGGAAACGCCACACCCTTTAAGGTCCAAATTAATTTTTACATCCCCATATTTGAAGGGAAGATAGATGTAGACACCATAGATAAATGGTTAAATCTACTAGAAGGATATTTTATGTTCATGATTTTTCTAGCCAGGAAATGATAACTTTTTCACTTCTCAAAGTCGCCCCCCCACGTCAAGGACTAGTGGGAAACCTACAGTGAGAATAAGGATGAAAGTACACCCTCACTATTTTCATCCACACCCACTTGGAATTCATTCTGGTACATCATTAAGGAGCATTACTACCCTGTCGATTTCTATGAGGATAAATACATAAAGTGGACCACGTTGCGGCAGGGAAGGGACCAAGACATGTCAGAGTTTACCAATATTTTTCATACCCTTCGTATGAAGTTGGGTATCAAGGATTCTGAGTGACAATTGGTACTCAAGTACCTCAGATGTCTACACATATACATCCAGGATGAGATGGAGTTCCTAGACATCTCCTTGCTCGACACAGCGTACCGATACACTGTCAAGATTGAGCAGAAGTTTAAACAGAAGAAGCGAGAATTTGGATCTGCAAATCTGAAGCAAGGAAAAGGTGCCCCCAAACTACAAAGAAAAGGAAAAATCCAAGGTTGGGCGACCCTAGACAACCCCCCAAAGCCGAAAGCAAAGAAAAACACCCCGAAGACAAAGAAATACATGGGAAAATGGTGTGAGTTCCATGAGAGCTCCACTCACAACACAAGTGAGTGTCGAGCCAAGCAGTCACTAGTGGCAGAACTGAAGGCTTCTGAAGCAAATGCATGTTCTAACTCTAAGTTAGAACCTAACAAGGGGAATGACGAAGGGAAGTAGGTCATTGACTCGGATCCCAGTGCCACCATGGCCACCACCTAGATCCAGATGAGGGGGAACGCCTCTTCCACTCGGAGATGTGGGTGAAGGGTTCTCTGCTACAGTTTATTTTTGACAACAGGAGCCAAAAGAACCTCATTTCAACAGAGGTCAAAAAGCGGTCTGGTCTACTGACTACATCACATCTGCAGTCGTACACCATCGGGTGGCTTCACTAAGGACGAGATCTCCACGTCATCCAGCAGTGTCACCTTACCTACACAATCAAGCCCTTTCATGGATGGGGTATTGTGTGATGTTTCTCCTCTTGAAGTTTGTGATGTGTTATTAGGAAAACCATACTTGTGGAAGCGACATGTTGTATATGAGTCTAGACCTCACTCTGTGATTATTACTTTGGGCAATAAGTTGTATAGGATACCGGAGCTAGCCCTGCCTACCACCATCTCTTTGATCTTTGCAAAGCATTGCAGTAAAATCATTTCACAAACCAGGAAATTTTTTTCCTTATGATTCGCTTCCAGGGAAAGAAGAAGATTGTGGCCATGACTTCCAAATAGGGCTCTTTTGCATAGTGGCACCAGATGGACAAGGTCATGGAGGAGTACAAGGACATTTTTGCCTCGTCTATGGGGGTACCTCTACACTATCAGGTAAAGAACTCCTGTAGGTTTTAACCC
Source organism: Pinus tabuliformis (assembly GCA_031772625.1). Taxonomy (NCBI): domain Eukaryota; kingdom Viridiplantae; phylum Streptophyta; class Pinopsida; order Pinales; family Pinaceae; genus Pinus; species Pinus tabuliformis. The sequence continues at coordinate 749,971,704 of CM062818.1, forward strand.
TGTATAAAAATTACCTGTATATGAATTCCAAAAACAAAAAATAAACAATGGCAAGAAACACAAAACAAATACGCAGAGATTTTCCCTTGGATCTCAAAACCAGGACTGCCAGATTGATTTTTTATTATATTCCTTTCAATATTACAATACATATATATACATGTCGAAGCATCCATAAACCCCAATCCGTTAACCCTGTATTAGAACATAACCATACTTCCCTTGACTAGATCTAAAAAATACCATGGGTAGAAAACCATCATGCCCAAAACCATGTGTGAAATCCATGCACAAAACCATAGGTATGTCTGCTCACCTAATATAGGGTCAAAAAAAAATATGGGGTATTTGCAAGGGACCACTTCCCCCCTTCAAACTCCCCGACAGGGGGGGCTTCCACCCCCCTTGTGACATCCCCATTGTGCCCAACGCAACGAAATGGGGGCTGACCACCCCTCCTCTAACCCCCCAGCTTCGCACCTGGGGCTAGTCATGGAAAGAATATGACACACACGCAACATTCTCCCACTTGTTATTTTGTTTCCACAAGGGTTCAAATGAGAGCTTAGTCATTGATCCAACCCTGCAATGCCCATTGATTTATCTACACCAATAGAACTTCTAAGTGCTCACAGACTTTGTCAATGCATCTGTAGTATTCCTCAAAGTGTCCACCTTTACCAACAACACCTTTTTTCCTCAACCATATCCCTTACAAAGTGATACTGAACATAAATGTGTTTTGTCTTTGAATTATAAGTAGGTTTCCTTTCCAAGAAAATTGCACTTTGGTTTTCATAGTCTATCCTTATAGCTCTTTGCACTAACCCCATACTTGAACACAATCTCTGCAACCAAACTGCTTCCTTGCTTGCATGAGTGGCTGCCATGTATTCTGCCTCTGTAGTTGAAAGTGCCACTACAGACTATCTCTTTCTCATCCAATTGACTGCACCTCTAAATAGGTTAAACACATACCCGCTTCTAGATCTTCTATGATCCATATCTCTAGCCTAGTCTACATCAACAAAAACATGTATTCTAGCCTTCCACCTTGCAACTTCAGCTTGACTTTTTTGTGTCTGACGATTCTAGCATTCCTATCATCCCTTAAGAAGACATCACCACCATAATATTTCTCATACTCACATAACCACTCCCTGTGGGGAGTGAAGTGAAAGGATGCACCTGAGTCAATCAATCATGCCTCATGATCTACATGTGTACTTGAATAAGAAGCCAAGTACACATACCCACCTTCATCTGAGGTGGTTATCACCTTTGCAGAAGGAACATCAGCAGATCCCTTTCCTTTCTCAGGAGCTTTAGATCTAAAATCATTTTTGAAGAGCCCTTCCTTTCCTCATTTCTAGCACACCCTTACAGGTTTTCTTAGAGATTTAGATCTCCCTCTAGATTTAGATCTCACACTCGAGGACTTACTTTTATTTCTGTTCTGGGACGATCCTCGTACAGACAAGGCATCTTCATTCTATCCTTCCATATTTTTCCATCGTATCTCCTCCGATTTCAAGGATAAGACTATTTCATTGAACTTCAAGGTAGTTGTACTTGCTACGTATTGCAACAACTAGACTATCACACGAATTTGGTAGAGAAAATAGCAAACGGATGCACTTATATTCATCTAAAAATTTAATATCAATAGATAACAATTGGCTTACCACAGTATTAAAGGCATTCAGATGCTCTATCACCGAGTCTCCATCCTTCATCCTCAAGTTATACAACTTTTTCCATAGGAACAGTTTATTCAACAGAGACTTAGATTGGTAGAAAGTACCTAACTTGTCCAACAAAGCCTTCAAGCTCCCCATGATACATTCAACAATATTGAATCTGAGATACATAACCGTATTATTCTCTTTGATTTCCGATCCAACCTCTGCGAGTCTTCATTGGACATTGTCGTTGGTTTAGTACCTGGATCTACCGTGATCCACTGATCTTTATCCACCATCATATCCTCCATCTTGAGTTTCCACTACTCAAAACTCTGACCATTAAATTTCTCGATCTCTATCTTTCCATTGTTCACCATCTTCTTTCACTGCAAAAATTGATCCCGCAGATCTCCCAATGAATAAGGTCTATCACAGGCCCGAGAAAAACACCTCAACACCAAAGGCACCCCATTGAATCCAAAACAACTATGATACCAATGTAGGTTTTAGCCCTAAACATAAATTACCTGCATACGAATTATAAAAATAGAAAATAAATAATGGCGAGAAACACAAAACAAATACACAAAGATTTTCCCCTGGATCCCAATACCAGGACTACTAGATTGATTTTTTATTGTATTCCTTTCAATGTTACAATACATATATATACATGTATAAGCATACATAAACCCCAATCCATTAACCTTGTATTAGAACATAATCATAGTTCCCTTGACTGGATCTACAAAATACCAGGAGTAGAAAACCATCATGCCCAAAACCATGTGTGAAATCCATGCACAAAACCATAGATAGGTCAGCCCACCTAATATAGGGTCCAAAAAAAATTTGCAGGGGCGTTGCCCCAGACCTCATGTAGGGGGCCTACCGCCCTCCTGTGACCCCCCCGCTATGCCCAGTGCAATGAAGGGGGGTTGACCTCCCCCCCCCTAACCCCCCAGCTTTACACCGGGGGTTAGTCATGGAAACAATATAACACACACCCAACAACTCCATCAATCTGACCCTGGGCACGCCGCTACCCAATGGACTGATCTATCGATGCTTTATTCTAGATAACAATGAGATCAAAAGGAAGATTCAAGAATTGTTGCAGAAATGAACATTAGGCCAAGCTCATCACCCTGTGGGAGCTTGATTGTATTGGTAGAGAAGAAGGACAGGACCTGAAGACTCTATATTGACTATCGAGCGTTGAACAAGATCACTGTCCAGAATAGGTACCCAACCCCATGGATTGATGACCTTCTGGACCAACTCAAGGGGGCCAAGTATTTTAGCAAGATTGGCTTGAAGTCTGGTTATCACCAGGTTCCTATCGAACCCTCTGATGTGTGGAATATTGCCTTCAAATCCAAGGAGGGCCTTTTCAAATGGTTGGTCATGCCTTTCGGGTTGACAAATGCCCCCACAACCTTCATGAGGTTGATGGATGACATCTTGTAACCCTTCACCAATGCATTCATGGTGATGTATTTAGATGACATTTTAATCTTTAGCCAGAGTTGGGAAGAGCACCTCCACCATATTCGACAAGTCCCCCAAACCCTGCGACAACACAAGTTGTGTGCCAATCTGGAGAAATGAACTTTTGGCATGACCCAGGTTCAATATCTGGGGTACATCATTGATGAGAAGGGTGTGCATGCAGACCCAGTGAAGATACAATTCATTCAGGATTGGTCAGCCCCAACCACTCTAACATAGCTCTGCATCTTTCTAGGCCTTGCCAATTTCTATCGCAAGTTAGTGTTGGGGTTCTCTCATATCACTTGGCCTTTAAGTCAAGTCACCAAGGGTGGAGCGAAAGAAAATTTCTTTTGATCTGAAACACAATAGAAGGTGTTTTCCGAGATGAATCAGTGCCTCTACTCTACACCAGTGCTCACATTACCAGACCTGTAGCAACCATTTCATATTGAGGCAGATGACTCTGACTATTCTATTGGTGCAATCCTTACTCAGGGGCATCCAGTGGCTTACCATAGTGAGACACTTTCAGATAGAGTCTGAAAGTATCCCACCTCTGACAAAGAAATGTATTCCATTGTGTAGGCCTACCGTCAAAAGAAGCATTACATTCCGAGGAAGGAAATGGCCATCCACACAGACCACCGACCCCTGTAGTTCATACAGACACAAGGGAAGTTGCAAAACGATCCCCATAAGAAAGTGTCCACATACCTGTAACAATTCCATCTGAACATTAATTACAAGAAGGGAAACACCAATAATGTAGCAGACTACCTCAGTCGACCACCACTCATGGCATTGATCACTATGATTGACTTGTGGGCACGAGACTTCGGGGTGGCTACATCTTTACAAGAGCGATCTAGAATTCGGTAGAACATACCTGGACACTACTGGAAGGTAAAAAAGTTCCAATTTTTCACCTCCAAGATACACTGTTATGCCACCTGGGATACCTCTGTTTTCCTTCAAGCGAGCATGCCAAGATGATTTGGGAGGTGAACTACAGTCGAGTCACTAGACATTTCAGAATAGAGAAAATGGTGGAAATACTACAGAAGTAATTTTATTGGTCGAACCTTTGTTAGGATGTTGGGAGGTACATTAAATCCTACAATTCCTGTGCCATTTCCAAACCAACCATCAAGAAGCAAGGCCTATATACTCCTCTACCTACTCCTAGTCGATCTAGGGAATCTATCTTCATGGATTACATGTTGGACCTTCCTTCTACTATGCATGGCAGCGAATGCATTTTCATGGTCGTCAACAAATTCTCTAAGATGGCCATTATGGTGGCCTCCAAGAAGAGTATCACATCAGAGGCCACTACTAAGCTCTTCTTTGAGCGAGTGTGGGTACACTTTGAGATTCCATAGTCCATTGTCTCAGATCGGGATAATAGATTCCTAAATGCATTTTGGTCAAGTTTCTGGTCGATGCTGGATACCAAAATTACTAATTCCATGGATTTCCATACCAAAAATGATAGCCAAACAGAGGTCATCAACAGGATGATCGTACACATTCTTCGCATGTATAGCTCGAAGCATCCATGCACATGGGATGGAAGCCTCCCCTATGTCCATCACAGCTACAACAGATCTCTCCACATCTCAACAAGCCACAACCCCTTTCAGGTAGGGTTGGGATTTCATCCATTATCTCCCATTGATGTGGCCATACCATTTGCCGCTACTCTGGCAAATTTGGCTCGCATCAAGTCTGACGCTGACAAGGCTAATAGCTTCATTTCTCACATTCAACACATTCGCTAGCAAGTCCATGATATATTAGATAGAGCCAATGCTAAGTACAACCAGCACCATGATCAACATCAGGTTCCGCACAAATTCCAGGAGGGCGATAGAGTTTGTCTATATTTGTAGAAGGAGCACCTCGCTGGACCCCACCGCAAGATTTTATCACTCCAATATGGGCCTTACACCATTATCAAGGTTGTGGGAGACAATTCTTTTGAGTTGAGCATTCCCCCATTTCTTGGCATGCGCCTACAATGTCCTACAATGTGGATCTCATTCGACCATACTTCCCACCATTACTAGACACACCAGACATTGCAGAACAACTCACACCAATAGAGCTAAACCCAGACTGCATGGAACATGCCACAACTGATAGGATCATGTACACACATCAAAAACACTCACCAGCAGAAGATCCAACTATATCGAGTTGTTAAAGTTGGCCAACTCTTGCACCAAGGAAAGTGGCTCACTAGGGACCAAGTTTAGTAGAAGTTTCCCCATCTCATGAAGGCACTCAATGCAATGGGGAAAATTACTTCCTAAGGGGGGAGGGCTGATCCAGGTGGATATTGGTGGTCACCAACCTATTTCACTTGGACCCCCAACACTACCTCTTTAAATTTTTTAGTTTCCTTAATTGTAACACAATTTAGTATTTTTGGCAGTTTTTCGGCTCCTAAACTTGTGGAGCCATTTTGAGGCCCTAAATGATTTTTTTTAGGGAAAAATATGAAAATTTATAGTCCTCGGATAGATCTTTCTAACAAGGTATTGTATGCGTCAAACGTACATTGTATGCCAAAGATACAACCTCGGGAAGTTGATGTACCAATTTACCCAAATGGGGCCCATAGTTTTGACGCTTCATCTCCTTGGATTAAGTTTTTGGATGTTTACAATTTTTCATTGTTTTTAAATAATAAATAGGCTTTTAAGCCTCATTGTAGCACAATTCAGAGATAAGCTACCATCATCTGAGCTAGTTTATTTCTATTCTAATTATAAGCATATTTCAGTTTTTGATATTAATGAAATGAAGTGTTATTTATGTTGTGTCTCTCATTTATAGTTATATCTCTAATTTTTTGCATTCATGTTTAAGTTTGTATCAATTGTATCAGATTGGTCTGTTCTTTATCTATTTTTCTTTGCATGTCCCCAATGAGGTCAAGGTATAAGGAGTTAGGGCTTGAACTAGTCGAACCTTTGCGAGACCAGCCTAGCAAATCTTGATGGCCTCCCATGGCGGAAGAGAAGAAATACGAGGGGCTAGGAAATCCTTTCAAAATATTTCTTGAAGAATCCCTCAAATGACAGAGGAATGCGATGATGGACAACTTTTCCCAGATCCTTCAGTGACTACCCAAAGGCGACGCATCTTCTTCCAGCAGCCACTCTGGAAGCGTCACACCCTTTAAGGTACAAGTTAACTTTGAAATCCCCATATTTGAAAGTCAGATAGATGCGGACACCATAGATAAATGGTTAAATCTGCTAGAAGGATATTTTTATGTTCATGATTTTTCCAGCCAGGAAAATATTACTTTTTCACTTCTCAAATTTGCCCCCCACTTCAAAGACTAGTGGGAAACCTACTGTGAGAAAAAGGAATAAAGTACACCCCCATTAATTTTAGCTGCACCCACTTGGAATTTGTTCTGGGACACCATCAAGGAGTAGTACTACCCTTTTGGGAGCTATGTGGATAAATACATAAAGTGGACCACATTGCGGCAGGGAAGGGACCAAGACGTGTTGAAGTTTACCAATTTTTTCATACCCTTTGCACGAATTTGGGTATCAAGGATTTAGAGTGATATTTGGTACTCAAGTACTGCGGTTTTCTACATATATACATCCAGGATGAGATGGAGTTCCTAGACATCTCCTCGCTCAGCATGGTGGATCGATATGTTGTCAAGATTGAGCAGAAGTTTAAACAAAAGCAGTGAGCTTTGGATCTGTGAATCCGAAGCAAGGGAAAGATGCCCCCAAACCACAAAGAAAAAGACAAATCCAAGGCGGGGCGAGCCAGGAAAACCAACCAAAGCCGCAAGCAAAGAAAAACACCCTGAAGACAAAGAAGGATGCGAGAAATTGGTGTGGGATCCATAAGATCTCCACTCACAACACAAGTGAGTGTCGGGCAAATCAGTCACTGGTGACTGAACTAAAGGCTTTTGAATCAGACGCATGTTCTAACTCTAAGTCAAAACCTGAAAAGGCGATTGACAAAGGGAAGAAGATCATTAACGCAGAGCCCAGTGGTATCGTGGCCACCACCAAGATCTAGAAGAATGATCCTGAATATCCAAAGGAGGGGGAATGCCTCTTCTCATAGATGTGGGTGAAGGGTTCTCCGCTACAGTTCATTATCGATAGCAGAAGCCAAAATCGCCTCATTTCAGTAGAGGTCATGAAGCGGCTGGGTCTACCAGCTACAACACATCCACAACCATACACCATAGGGTGGCTTCACCAAGGACGAGATATTTGCGTCAGCTAGCAATGTCGTCTTCCCTACAGCATCAAGCCCTTCACGGATGAGTTATTGTGTGATGTGCACATCTTGAAGTTTGTGATGTATTATTAGGACAACCATACTTGTGGAAGTGGCATGTAGTATATGAGTCTAGATCTCACTCTGTGATTGTTACTTTGGGTAATAAGTTGTACAAGATACCATAGGTAGCCCCACCGACACCGTCTCTTTGATATCTGCAAAGAAATGCATTAAGATCATTTCATAGACCATGAAAATTGTTTTCCTTATGATTCACCCTCAGGGAAAGAAGAATATTTTTTCCATGGCTTATAAGCAGGGCTCCTCTACACAAAAGAAGAAAATGGACAAGCTCGTGGAGGAGTACAAGGACATTTTCACCTCGCCTATGGGGGTACCTCTGCGCTGTCAGGGTCAAGCACTCAATCAATCTGGCCCTGGGCGCACCGCTACCCAATGGACTGATCTATCAACGCTATGTTCTGGAGAACGATGGGATTAAGAGGCATATTCATGATCTATTGCAAAAAGGGCACATCAAGCCAAGCTCATCATCTTGTGGGAACCCAATTGTATTGGTACAGAAGTAGGATGGGACCTGGAGACTTTGTATTGACTATCGGTCGTTAAACAATATCACTATCTAGAATAGGTACCCAATCCCTTTTGGACCAACTCAAGGGGTCCAAGTATTTCAGCAAGATTGACTTGAAGTTCGGTTATCACCAGGTGCCTATCAAACCCACCAATGTGTGGAATATTGCCTTCAAATCCAAGTAGATCTTTTAAGAATGGTTGGCCATGCCTTTCGAATTGAATAATTCCCCTGCAACCTTCGTGACGTTGATGGATAAAATATTGTGACCCTTCACCAATGCATTCGTGGTGGTCTATTTAGATTACATCTTGATCTTCAGCTAGAGTTGGGAAAAGCACCTCCACCATATTCGACAGGTCCTCCAAAACCTGCGACAACACAAGTTGTGTGTCAATATGGAGAAATGCACTTTTGGCATGACCCAGTTTCAATATCTAGGATACATAATTGATGAGCAGGGTGTGCATATGGACCCAGCCAAGATACAAGTCATTCGGGATTGGCCATCCCCAACCACTCTAATAGAGCTCTGAAGCTTTTTGGGCCTTGCCAATTTCTACCGCGGATTCATGTCAGGGTTATCTCATACCACTTGGCCTTTAAGTCAAGTCACCAAGGGTAGAGAAAAAGAAAAATTATTTTGGTCTGGAACCCAATAGGAGGCGTTTTTCAAGTTCAAGTAGCGCCTTTGCTCTACACGAGTGCTCACATTACCACACCTACAACAACCATTTGAGATTGAGACAGATGCCTTCAACTATGCTATTGGTGTATTTCTTACTTAGCAGGGGCATCTAGTGGCTTACCACAGTGAGACACTTTCAGACATGGCGTGAAATTATACCAACTATTAAACAAAAATATTCCATTATGCAAGCTTATTGTCAATGGAAGCATTGCAATCTAGGGAAGGAAACGATCATCCACACAGACCATCAACCCCTACGCTCATAAAAACAAAAGGGAAGTTGCAGAACGATCTCCATAATAAATGGTCCACATACCTACAACAATTCCATCTGAACATTAAGTATAAGAAGGGCAACACCAATAATGTTTCAGATAGCCTCAGCCAACCACCAGTCATGGCGTTGATCATTGTGCTCGACTCCTATGGGCACGAGACTTCGAGGTGGCCACATCTTTACAACAGCCATCCAGAATTCAGCAACACATACCAAGCACTCCTGGAATGTAAGCAAGTTCCAAATATTCACCTCTTTGATGCAATGTTATGCCACCGAGGACACCTCTATCTTCGTTCAAGCAAGTGTGTCAAAATGATTTGGGAGGTGCACTACAATCGGGTCGCTAGACATTTCGAAGTAGAAAAAATAGTGGCATTACTACAGCAGTATTTTTATTGGTCGAACTTTTGTCAAGATGTTGGGAGGTACATTAAATCTTGCACTGCCTGCGTCATTTCCAAACCAACCATCAAGAATCAAGGCCCATATAACCCTCTACCTACTCCTATTAAACCTTGGGAATATATCTCCATGGATTACATGTCATTCCTTCCTTCTACTAAGCATGGAAATGATTGCATTTTCGCGGTCGTCGACAGATTCTCTAAGATGGCCATTATGGCGACTTGCAAGAAGAGTAGCACAGAAGAGGCCACTACTAAACTCTTCTTTGAGCGAGTGTGGGTACACTTTTGGATCCCACAGTCCACTGTCTCAATCGGGACAGTAGATTCCTAAGTTCATTTTGGTCAAGTCTCTTGTCGACGCTAGATACCAAATTTACTAAGTCCATGGCTTTCCATCCCCAATCTGATGGCCAAACAGAGATCGTCAATAGGATTATCGCACACATTTTGTGCATGTACTACTCGAAACATCCATGCACATGGGATGAAAGCCTACCTTATGTCCAGGACAGCTACAACAGAGCTCTCCACAACTCAATCGGCCAAGTCCCCTTTCAGGTAGGAATGGGATTTCAAACATTATGTCCCATTGATATGGCCATACCATTTGCAGCTACTCATGTAGATTCAACTCACGTCTAGTCTGAAGCCGACAAGGCTAACAACTTCATTGAGCACATTCAAAACATTTGCCAGTAGGTCCATGATATATTGGATAGAGCCAATGATAAGTACGAGCAGCACCATGATCAGTATTGGGTTCTGCACAAGTTCCAGGTGAGCGACAAAGTTTGGCTACATTTGTAGAAAGAGTGCCTCGTTGGACCCCACTGTAAGCTTTGCCCACTCTGATATGGGCCTTACACCATCACCAAGGTTGTGGGAGACAATGCTTTTGAGATCAACATTCCCTCATTCCCCTACTTGCACCGTTTGTTCAATGTGGATCTCCTTCAACCATACTTCCCACCATTGCTTGACATATCATACATTGCAAAACAACTCACATCGATAGAGTTAAACCTAGACTGCATGGAACATGCCACAACTAATTGGATCATAGATGCACAGATCAAGAACACTCGCCAGCAGAATATCCAACTATTTTGGGTTGTCAAAGTTCGCCAACTCCTACACCAAGGCAAGTGGTTCACCAAGGACCAAGTTTAGCATAAGTTTCCCCATCTCATGGAGGCATTCAATGCAATGGGGACCATTGATTCTTAATGGGGGAGGACTAATATAGGTGGATATTGGTGGCCACCCACCTATTCCACTTAGACCCCCAACACTGCCTCTTTCAGTTTTTCAATTTCCTTAATTGTAGCACAATTTACTATTTTTGGTAGTTTTTTGGGTCCTGAACTTACGGAGCTGTTTTGAGGCCCTAAATGACGTTTTTTGGGAAAACCAACCAAATATTTGTCTTTTGAAAGTTGTATTCCTCGAATAGATCTTTCTAACGACGTATTCTGCACATTAAACAGAGATCGTATGCCAAAGTTACAACCCCAGGAAGTTGATCTACCAATTTACCCAAACTAGGCCCATATTTTTGACACTTCATATCCTAGGGTTAGGTTCTTGGATGTTTAGGGTTTTTCATTGTTTCTCAATAATAAATAGGCCTTCAAGCCTCATTGTAACACAGTTTAGAGAACCACCACATCTCTTCTCAGAGATAAGCTACCATCACCCGAGCTAGTTTATTTCCATTTTGTTTGTAAGCATATTTCAATATTTGATATCAATGAAATGAAGTGTTATTTATGTTGCATCTTTGTATTTATGCTTATATCTATGATTTGTTGCATTCCTGTTTAAGTTCGGATCAATGGTATCAAAGCAATCCTCTCTTTCTTTGTTTTTCTTTGCATGTCCCCAACGAGGTCGGGATATAAGGAGTTAAGGCTCGAACTGGTCGAACTTTTGCAAGACCAGCCTCACAAATCCCAACGGCCTCCCATGGCGGAAGAGAAGAAAGACGAGGGGGCAGGAGATCCATTCAAAATCTTGCTCGAAGTAGCCCTCAAGTGACAGAGGAACACGATGATGGACAAATTTGCCGAGATCCTTCAAAGGCTACCCAAAGGCAATGCATCTTCTTCCAACAACCACTTTGGAAGTGCGACACCCTTTAAGGTACAAGTTAACTTTGACATCCCAATATTTGAAGGTCAGATAGATGCATATGTTGTAGATAAAAATTTAAATATGTTAGAAGGATATTTTTTTGTTCATGAATTTTCCAGCCAGGAAAATATTACTTTTTCACTTCTCAAAATCACCCTCCACTTCAAGGACTGGTGGGAAACCTACTGTGAGAAGAAGGATGAAAGTACACCCTCACTATTTTCAGCTACAACCACTTGGAATTCATTCAAGGACGCCATCAAGGAGCAGTACTACCTGTTGAGAGCTATGAGGATAAACACATAAAGTGGACTATGTTGTGGCAAAGAAGGAAGCAAGACATCCCGGAGTTTACTAATGTTTTTCATACCCTTCTCACAAAGTTGGGTTTCAAGGATTTTGAACAACATTTGGTACTCAAGTATTGTGGTTGTCTACATAGATACATCAAGGAAAAGATGGAGTTCCTGGACATCTCCTCGCTCAGCACGAAATACCGATACACTGTCAAGATTGAGCAAAAGTTTAAATAGAAGAAGTGAGACTTTGGATGTGCGAATCCGAAGCAAGGGAAAGGCGCCCCCAAACCGCAGAACAAAGGAAAAAGCAAAGTCGGGGTGACCCAAGACAACCCTCTGAAGCCGCAAGCAAAGAAACACGCTGAAGACAAAGAAGGACATGGGAATATGGTGTGAGTTCCATAAGAGCTCCACTTACAACACAAGTGAGTGTCAGGCCAAGCAGTTATTGGTGGTCGAACTTAAGCCTTCTGAATCAGATGCATGTTCCTACTCTAAGTCTGAACCTGACAAGCGGATTGAAAAAGGGAAGCAGATCATTGACGTGGATACCAGTGCCACTATGGCCAGCAATAATATCTAGAAGAACAATCCTAAAGATCTAGTGGAGGGGGAACGCCTCTTCCACTCATAGATGTGGGTGAAGGGTTATCTTTTGTTGTTCATTGTCAACTGCAGGAGCCAAAATAACCTCATTTTAGTAGAGGTCATGAAGCAGATGGGTCTACCAACTAAAACACCTCCATCATCATACACCATAAGGTGGCTTCACCAAGGATGATATCTTTGTGTCAACCAGCAGTGCCATCTTCCCTACAGCATCAAGCCCTTCACGAATGAGTTACTCTGTGATGTTCCTCCTCTTGAAGTTTATGATGTCTTATTAGGAAAAATATACTTGTGGAAGTGTCATGTAGTATATGCGTCTAGACATCACTTTTTTATTATTACTTTGGGCAATAAGTTTTACAAGATACTAGAGGTAGCCCCGCCTATCACCATCTCTTTGATCTAGGAAAAGCAATGCAGTAAGGTCATTTCATAGACCAGGAAATTTATTTTCCTTAGGATTCGCCCTAAGGGAAAGAAGAATATTGTAGCAAAAGGCTTCCAAATAGGGCGCCTTCACATAGTAGCAGTAGATGGACAAGGTCATGCAGGAGTACAGGGACATTTTCGCCTCACCTACAGGGGTACCTTTGCACTTTCAGGTCAAGCACTCCATCAATATAACCTCGAGCATGCTGCTACACAATGGAAAAATCTATTAACACTCTATTCTGGAGAACGATGAGATCATGAGGCAGATTCATGAGTTGTTGTAGAAAGGGCACATCAGGCCAAGCTCATCACTGTGTGGGAGCCTGATTGTATTGGTACAGAAGAAGGACGGTGTTGGGTCGAGGAAAAGGTATGTTTTCTCCTCGTAATAGCTAAATTAATCATTTGTCTTTATGATTTTATCTTAATTTTACGAATAAATATAGAAGAAACAATAGCAGAAGCTGGGTAAAATCGATTACTAACAAATTGGATAAATCTAGGCACGAAAAACTAAATTTCACTATCTTTATATGCAGGGATGCGGGTTGGACAATTGTTGTTCAAACAACAGAACAACAATAGCTAGGAAAGGAAAAGGACAACGTCTTGAGTAGGAAGGACATTGGAAGACCAAGAGGACCAATGTTATTCTATGATGAAATTAGATCGAGGGCTGTGAAATCCTTAGGATCCCCTGATCCAGAGGATTCGCTTCTATCCATTTATTTTTCCAAAAGTTATATAAAGCCATGAGGCGAATTGAACAGCTAGTTAGGAATTTTAATATTGTAACTATTATTTTTGGACATATAATACTGTTACTAGGATGTTGTAACTCGATTATCAATTTTAATGAAGAAGATTGTGTTTCATCCATAATTTTATTCTGGATATCTTCCAGCGGAGACTTATGGAGACTTTTGGCCCAATCGATAGGAGATCTAATGCTTCAATTGTGTTATAATCATTTATGTTTATTCTTATAACTGCTCATTATTCTTAGTCTGTAAAGTTGACACTATTCTGATCGTTGTGAGGATTGATGATTCTGGTTTACGTTTGATGTTAAAATGAGATTCTATGTTATGAAACCAGCTCAAGAAAAGATAGAAAAGAAAGATCAACGCCTTCGAATTCAGCCTCTTCGAGGGGGCAACCTCCTTTACATTACATAAATGAACAATTCTTGGATGATACAAATGACAAAACCTCCTTTCTATATATAGGAGTCTAAGGAGTCACAATATAATCCAGCCGACCTAACAATAATAATATAAAGCCACAAAAATAACAATAGAGGGATTCTATGGGGCACAGAAATAACAATATGGGGGTAATAGGGGCACAACAATATAAATAAGGGGTATAACTACAATAGTAATGGGGTAATCACTAGTATTATAGGGACCCAACATGCCCCTCTCCTTCAAAAAAGTGTTGTCCTCAACGCTTGAGCAGTTCTGGATACTTCTGCATAAAATTCTCATCCTCCCATGTGGAATCTTCAGCGGATAAGTTCTTCCACTTGATAAGATACTCTGAAATTGATCGATTTCGTAGCTGTCGAGTTCTTGTTTCTGTGACTGCTTCCGGTTCCAATATAATTTTTCCTTCCTCGTCAAGTTCTGGCAATATTGTTTGAACTGGGAGCTTGTCGCCTATAACCTTCTTTAAACATGAAACATGGAAAACTGGGTGCAATCGAGAAGCTGCAGGAAGCTCCAATTTGTATGCCATAGTACCAATCTTTTCCAACACCTTGTACGGACCATAATACTTTGGTGATAATTTATTATCCTTCTTAGCTTGCTTTAGGGACATTTGCTTATATGGTTGTAGCCGTAGGAATACCCAATCACCTACATCAAAACTTCTTTCACTGCGATGTTGATCTGCCTGTTGTTTCATTCTATTTTGTGCCAACACGAGGTTATCCTTTAAGAGTTGGAGGACTTGTTGTTGATGTTCGATGTGATGTTCCACTGCCTGAACCTTAGAATTTTCTCTTAAATATGATGTGATGGATGGTGGTTGATACCCATAAAGTGCCATAAATGGGGTCATTTTTGTTGCTGTATGGAAGGAAGTGTTATACCACCATTCAGCCAGAGGCAACCATTTGACCCATTGTGTCTGTTTATCAGATACAAAGCAACGAAGATATCCTTCCAAACATTTGTTTACTATCTCAGTTTGCCCATCAGATTGAGGATGATAAGATGAGCTATGAGCTAACTGAGTACCAAGACAAGAAAATAATTCTGTCCAAAAATTTCCAGTGAAAATGGGATCTCTGTCACTTACAATAATCTTTGGGTTTCCATGTAGCTTTTGAACTGTTTCCATAAATGCAGTAGAAACTGTACTGGCTTTAAATGGATGTGATAATGCACAAAAGTGTGCATACTTGGTAAGTCTGTCAACTACCACCATGATGACACTCTTTCCCTCAGACTTGGGTAAACCTGTGATAAAATCCATTGAAACCTCCTCCCAACGTTGGCTTGGAATGGATAAAGGTTGTAATAGACCCGGTGTCTTAATTGTTTCAACTTTATTTTGTTGGCAAACCAAACATTCCGCCACAAACTTTTGAATATCTGATTTAAGGCCATCCCAAAAAAATTCCTTCTTAACCCTGTGGTAAGTTTTTAAAAATCCTGAGTGCCCTCCTAAGGGAGAAGTGTGCAATTCCATAAGAATCTTTTGTTTTAGCTGGGAATTCTTACAGAGGTATAAGCGATCTTTGTACCATAACGAATCATTTTGCCAGCTAAATGTATCAGAAGTACTGGAATCTTGTTGTAGCTTTCGAATAAGTGCCCACACTTCTTCGTCATTCTTCCATTCCTCCCTTGCTTCGTTTATCCAATCTGGTTGGATAATAGAAATGGCACACAACAATGCTTCCACATCCTCATCCTTTCTTGAGAGTGCATCTGCCACCACATTTTGCTTCCCTTTTTTGTAGATGATTTCAAAGTCATAACCCAACATCTTTGTGACCCACTTTTGTTGCTCTTCAGAGGATAATCTTTGTTCTAAAAAGTATTTAAGGCTATCATGATCCGTTTTTACCTTGAAGTGTCTTCCCATTAGGTAGGGTCGCCATTTCTTAAGTGCATGGAGTATTGCCAACATTTCCTTCTCATAAATAGCTTTGCTTAAAAACTTTCCCTTGATTGGACGACTTTCAAAAGCAATGGGTCTTTCATCTTGCATTAGAACAGCACCAATTCCATTTCCTGAAGCATCACATTCCACAATAAAGGTTTTTGTGAAGTCCGGTGTAGCTAAGACCGGTGCTTGGCACATTGCCTCTTTAAGATGTTCAAAGGCCTTTGTTGCTTCCGGAGTCCATGAAAATGAATCTTTCTTCAATAATGTTGTTAGAGGTGCTGCTATTCTCCCATAATTCTTAACAAACTTGCGATAATACCCTGTCAACCCAAGAAATCCTCGCAGATGCTTTATGGATGTGGGGATTTTCCATTCCTTAATGGCTTTAATTTTGCTAGGGTCTACCTTAACTCCTTCATGAGATACAATATGACCCAAATATTCCACCTCCTGGACTCCAAAGAAACATTTGGATCTTTTTGCATATAATTGTTTCTCCTCCAATAGTTGTAGCACCTTGTCAACATGTTCAACATGATCCTTCCAAGACTTGCTGTAGATTAGTATATCATCAAAAAATACTAACACAAATTTTCTAAGGAATGGTTTGAAAATTGAATTCATCAAACCTTGAAATGTTGAAGGTGCATTGGTAAGGCCAAAAGGCATGACCAAAAATTCATAATGACCCTCATGAGTTCTAAATGCCGTTTTCGGAATGTCTTCAATCTTCATTCTGATTTGATGATATCCCGAACGAAGATCCAACTTGGTGAAGTAAATTGATCCATGCAATTCATCCAGTAATTCATCAATGACAGGAATGGGGAACTTATCTTTAATAGTGAGCTTGTTGAGCTCCCTATAATCTGGACACATGCGCCATGATCCATCCTTCTTGTGCACCAATACTACTGGAGCTGAGAAAGAACTTTGACTCGGTTGAATTATACCAGCCTCTAGCATTTCTGCAACCATACGTTCAATTTCACTTTTTTGGACATAGGGATATCTGTACGGCCTGATGTTTGGAGGAACACTTCCTGGAATCAGATGAATAGCATGATCATGATCACGCATAGGTGGGAGACCTTTGGGAGTCTCAAATACCTTGGAATGATTGTCCAGGACTTTTTGGAGATCTGGAGAAATAGATGATTCCAATGTGGAAACATCTAGCGAACATAATTGTGCAATTACACCTCTTTGCTCCTTTTTTAGAAGCTTTGTCATGCCATTAGAGCTGATTATCTTTCCTGGTTTCCCTGCAATACCCCTTAATTCAACTTCCTTTCCTTCCACAGAAAATTTCATGAAAAGTTCTTGAAAATTAAAAGCTATTGTACCCAAGGATTGTAGCCATTGGACTCCTAGTACAACATCAGCACCTCCCATTGGAATGGAAAGCATTGGGCTAGTCAATACATATTCTCCCATGGATAGCTTGATATTATGGCACTTTCCAGAACAATTTATTGTTCCTCCATTTGCAATCATCACTTGACACTCTGGTGCTGGATATAGGAAGCAATTCAATTCTTTTGCTACCCTACAATGAATAAAATTGTGGGTGCTTCCTGAATCAATCAACACTATTACCTTTTTCTTCTTGATTTGTCCTTCTATCTTGATGGTTTGAGGAGTGGTAATTCCCGCCAATGCATTACAAGATATGGTCGGATTTATTTGTTCTTCATCTAGGCTTTGTTCCTGGAATATATCCTCTTCTTTTGACCTTTCTTGCTCCTTTTCTTCTTCCTCTTCACAATCTATGTAGAATAATTTCTTCTCAGCACACTTATGACCTTTTGTGTATTTGCTATCACAATTGTAACAAAGCCCTTTTGCTCTTTTTTCTTCCAATTGTTGTGGTGTCAACCTTGTAGGTTGTGGAAGACTATGGGCAACAACACTTCCGTCTTTATAGTTGTGAATGGTATGCTTCCTGGTTGCCATAATTTTGCTTTCCATTTTTCTTGCTAACCTGAATGCCTTCTCTAATGAATCAGGTTCCCAAAGGCGAACATCATGTTGGATATTATCCTTTAAAGACCCTATGAACACATCAATCCTATGCTCCTCTGGAATATCTTTTACCCTTATGTTCAATTTTTGGAACTCCTCAATGTGCTCCATTATTGAACCCTTTTGTTTGAGACTTATCAATTGGCTAAAAAAAGTGTTGCTTTTTGTATCCTCATAATGTGCTATCAATTCTTCCGTAAAAATTGCCCAAGTGATAAATTGTTTACGAGAACAAAGCCATTGATACCATACAAACTGATTTGGTTCCAAATATAAAGTTGCCATACGTACCTTTTGTGTGTTTTGCACATTATTGAGATCGAAGAATTGCTCCATCTGTAATATCCATGTGGCGGGATCCTTGCCATCAAACTTCCTCATATCGATTTTTGGAATATGGTGATTCTTCGATCCAACATTAGCGTCTATGGAATCATGATTAACATTTCTTTTGTTCTCATCATGAGTTTCCTTTAGTACCCTTTCACCCTTAGGGACCATTTCTTGTAGCAACTTATTCATATTTATCTTCAATTCATCCATGTATGTCTTCAAATCTATCTTCAAATCATCCATCTTAGCTTCTACACCTTTCTTTAAACCATCCATATTAGCTTCTACATCTTTCTTTAAACCATCCATCTTAGATTCTGTTCCTTTTTGTGCAAGGGACAGTTGTTGCACTTGGTCTTGTAATTTTGATATATCATGTTGCATTTCTTCCTCTTCTTCATGAGTCATGCTAGAGCTTTCAGGTTCCTTACTAGGTGTTTGCATTTTCTTTCCTCGGGACATCAGTTACCGATAATAATTCTCTACTATGCCCTTTGAATTCCTTCAAAATAAATTTTCAAACCAAGCTTAAGCAAAAATTTAAGAAAATCTACACACCTTTTTTCACTTTGTAGGAGCTCGATATTGCCTCTGATGTATCTCTGTACTTTCCAATCATCTAGTTCTGAATTTTTTATCTGTAGTAGCCCTCTGTGTCCTCTTTCCAATGCCACAAGTCTGACCCAAATTGGATTCTCCAAGGAAGAGTTATGTGAAATCTCCCACAGTGACTTGCTTTTAGACTAGTTCAGTAGAGCGAACTTGTACGACTTGCCACGAGTCACTGTTTCAACCTTTGGACCTGAAACTCGCCTACAAGAAACTTCAGTCCATCCTCTTTCTGTAGCTTCTTTCAAAATTTCAATTCGATCCCCAGAGAGAAAGTTATGACGATTTTCCCCAGGTCACCTGTTTTGAATGTAATTCAGGAGTCTGTAAAAATACCAACTTCCTCAGAGCATATCTCCGCAAATATCACGCAAAAATATCTGAAATTCGGACCCAAATTTCAGCGCGATTTCTTCTCAAGTGGGTTTTTTTTGCGACTTCTGAAACGTCAGAGAAAAAAAGTTATAGCAAAAATGCCATGATGACCTGTTTGGAGCAGCGAAACCCTAGAATCCAAAGCTCTGATACCAAATGTTATGAAACTAGCTCAAGAAAAGATAGAAAAGAAAGATCAACGCCTTAGAATTCAGCCTCTTCGAGGGGGCAACCTCCTTTACATTACATAAATGAACAATTCTTGGATGATACAAATGACAAAACCTCCTTTCTATATATAGGAGTCTAAGGAGTCACAATATAATCCAGCCGACCTAACAATAATAATATAAAGCCACAAAAATAACAATAGAGGGATTCTATGGGGCACCGAAATAACAATATGGGGGTAATAGGGGCACAACAATATAAATAAGGGGTATAAATACAATAGTAATGGGGTAATCACTAGTATTATAGGGACCCAACATTCTAGATTTCGTTGTGTTACATCTGCGTGATAATCTTTATCGAATTGATTATGTTAATTTAAGCATTTGATTGTTGTTCATTCTAAAGTAACATTATCATAGATCTTGTGGTTATAGTTGATTGTTTTCCATGAGATGTTTACCTAGTTACTTGTTAATTCAATTGTTGTATATTTCTGTCATATTAAATGAATCAGTGTCAATACCAGTTAGATTGTTGAGAGTGATTATTTCTACTTGCATTTCGATTCAGTTTCTTGTAGAATAAATTAAGTAGATTTGAGAATGCTCTAAAGGTTTCTTTCAGAATTGTTTGGATTGAAATTAGAGAAATAGATATTAGTGATTGCAACAATTCCAAATCATTTCATTATGAATTCACCTCTGAATTCACTACATATACAATGTTGAGACTCTTGAAATAAACATACTTGCCCTGGGTTGATGATTAATGTAGGTATTAAGATCGCTTTTAATAGACATGTTAGTGCACCAACATTTTGTCGTTGTTTTCGGGGAGAGTGTTTCAAAGTGATTTATTTTTATTTTTCTATAAAAGAATTAGGTTTTAAAAATAGGAGGTAAGAACTTGCGTAACCAACAAGTAAAGTGCTTTCTCTTTAGTCTGCTTTTCAGGAAATGAATAGAGGTTAAACAGGAATAGGGTTTTTATGAATGACTAGGAATAAAAAGATATAAAAACATCATAACCCCCCACCTAAATCCATAAAACCCAAGGGATCGGTGAACCCTGGGAGATCAAAATTTATACACGAAATCATAAGAAAAGAGGAGTCTCAGGCATTAGTAGGATTCCAGACTGTATCTAGAAAAATCCCTACTATAATCCCTCAGGCATCAAACTCACCATCTACAGCCTACGCTAAGATTCATAGCCAAATTGGAGGATCTGAACAGAGCTTTCAGGTTACAACAAATTTACATTATGATCCTTTACAAGAGGGAAAATCATGCAACTTAAGAGAAGGAGAGGGAGAAACCAATGGAACTGCTAAGGTAGAGCCACATTTGTCTGAATTAGGATCTCCTATGATCCCAGATCTAGGCAGTGCTGCAAAACCAAATCGGATTGGGAATCCTCTGCTTACTCGAATAGAATCCCCTAAAATCCCTGAAGGATATTGGCACATTTTCAACCAAATGGCAAACCAAGTACCTCAAGGTCAGACCTCGACATTGGAATACCCCATAGTCAACCCAGTAGCCAATGCCCCGACGAAAGCTATTCCCTTGCAAAGCATCCCAACCTTCCATGGGATGACCACAGAGGATTTGAATGCCTTCTTATGCGATTTTGACGTCCAGTATAGAGGATATGATTATACCACTGACCCTCAAAAATTAAAGTTGTTCCTTTCTACTTTAAAAGGATAAGCTTTAAGGTGGTTTATGGGTTTAGTTGGACGTACTATTAACTCTTGGGATGACATGAAAACTTATTTTCTCACAAAATATCAGGACTATTGTAGGACTAGGGAATTAAAATATGAAATATGTAAGATGTCTGCAAAGGATAATGAAACTCTAGAAGAATATGTAAAATAGTTTCACTACAATTTGCAAAGATCTTGTCACTCCACATTACCAAAATAAATCTTGAGAGCCATCTTAATCAAAGGAATGAAAGAAGAATGGATAGAAACTCTAAATTTTATGGGGAAGGGAGATATTTCTCAAGAGGATTATAATGAAATCATTTGCTTGTGTATCAAGTGTTCATGAGGTAGCACACGCACTGGGTCAGGGAGCCGAGATTTTGTCACTAGAGGAAGCAAACCACATAGTGGAAGCATAACAAGAATGGAAATCCAAAACCTCCTAGAAGACTTCAAGATGAATATCTTGGGCACCCTTACAATGCAGTTGGATGTCCTATAGGCCAAACAAAAACAATGCTTAGCAAAACAGAACTTGGCCATTTTTTTCCCACGCTGCTGGAAGAAGCACAACTAACAGGAGTGTCTGTTGGACATGGTCCAGACCTGCGCTATCTACACCAAGGACCATTCCACTGAGTAGTGTCCATCACTTCCAGGGTTGAAAGAAGTTTTCAAAAAGCAGAAGAAGAGACGGAACCAGTATGCATAATGAACCAGCGTCGACAGTGGCAGGCCAAACCCATAGGTATGTCATAAGGCACAACCCAGTTATTTCCTTCTTCATCATTTAATCAGCATCAGAATATCGGGGCAGCATGGCAAGGTCAATCACCTTACTCAAATTGGCAATCCCAACCATTTCCTATGACACCTTGGCCAACTCAGTCCTTTCCAAGTAATGGCTGGCTGAATTCTCCTTTTACTCCTGTTTGGCAAGGTAATCCATATCCATCCCAGTGGCCTGCCTCTACTTCACAAAATCCGAACTGGTCTCTGAATTGGAAACGACCTTTAGGGATAACCAATACACCTATGGGGATAGGTCCTCAACCTCAACCTACATTATCAGCCCCATATCCATTGCAGCAAAATCCTCAGCCCCTTCTGCATCCCCAATTACTATCCCAACTGAATCCAAATCCCAATAACGGACTGGTTCAACTGGTGCAAATTGTTGAAAGCTCAGACTATGAGATTGAACAAAAAGAATGTAATGAACTTAGACTGAGATCAAGATGCATTATCACTCCTGAGGAATATAAATACCAACCATCAATTGAGTTAGAAACCCCACCTATACATACACCATTGATTGTGACTGACACAGAAATGAAATAAGGAGAAGATACAGTTGAGCATAAAGACCCTGAAAAACTCATAGTAACTTCTCTCCAGTTCCCTGAAAGATTAAAAATACCTAAACTAGTTGTTTATCCAGACTTTGATCTTGTAGGGGAACTGAAAAATCTTTGCATTAAAATTCCTCTCCTCCAGGCCATCCAAGACATTCCTATTTATGCTAAAACAATTAAAGAGCTATGTGCAAAAAATCCTGTGAGGAAATCAAAAGCTCCACCCATTATTCATGTTGTAGGGACCTTGTCTGATTTTCTTTTGGGAGGGGAAACTCCGATAAAGTATGAAGATCCTAGGAATCCCATAGTTACAGTCCAAATATATGGTCGCTCCTTTCCAAACACACTAGTTGACTTGGGTGCAGCCATTAACATCTTAACAATAGAAACTTGTAAGACACTTGGTATTACAGCTTTGGAACCAACCACCACCCTGCTAGAACTTGTTGATCATTCGGTGGTGAGACCAAAGGGAACTTTACAGGATATTATGGTTTTTGTTGATTCATGGGAGTATCCAGTAGATTTTCTCATTATAAACCCAAAGAGTCGATTAGATGGGCACCCTTTGATTTTGGGCCGACCTTGGCTGGCAACAGTTGATGCTTATATAGGTTGCCGAGAGGGCAACATGACCATTGCTAAGGGGGATGCTATAAAAAATCTTGTTTTATATCCTCCTGCCAAACCAAGTCTGCCCATTGTAAAAATACATAAACAACCACCCGCATACCTGGAAGAAAGCATTCATTCACCACTTACAGTAGCAGAGGCACTTGAATTCAAGAATCAGACTGAAGATGATGTAATCAATAACTTTATCAATCAGCCAGCTAATATGAATAATGTCAAATGTCAAATGTTAAAATCAATTCTTGACAATGAAGCCTTAGAAGACCCTTTGAAAGATACTGATGATCAGCATATCCAGACAACTGTTGTTCATAACAGAAAGCCTGTTGAAATTGAACCAGGCAAGGTTTTAAACATTAATGATAGCCTGGATAGTGACCAACAACAAAAGCTCATTCAGGTCCTGCAAAAATATAAAGGGGATTTTGCCTGGGACTATCCAAACATGAAGGGCATAGACCCACAGTTATGTACACATCATATCTACACCAAAAAGGATGCTCGTCCTATCTAGAAACCTCAGCGAAGATTGAATCCGCATCTGAAAGATATTATAAAAGAAGAGCTACAAAAGTTGTTGGTTGTGAATTTCATTTATCCCATTTCGGATAGCAAGTGGGTCTCTCTGCTGGTAGTTATCCCCAAGAAAAATGGGAAGTGGCGTATCTGTGTGGATTATAAGGAATTGAACAAGGCCACACAGAAAGATCACTTGCCCCTTCCATTTATTGATCAAGTCCTTGATACTCTGGCAGGGAAACAGTTCTTTTATGTTCTAGACGGCTTCAGTGGCTACAATCAGATTCAAAATGCCCCTAAAGACCAAGAAAAAACCACCTTTACCTACCCGTGGGGTACATTCACTTACAGAGTGTTACCATTTGGCTTATGCAATGCCCCAACTACGTTTCAAAGAGCCATACTCAGCATTTTTGTTGATCTGATAAATGAAGGACTTGAAGTTTACATGGATGACTTTACCCTGTATGGGGACAACTTTGATCAAGCACTACAAACACTAGAGAATTTTTTGGAATGATGCATCGCACCACGCTATGTTTAAGAAATTTCAAGTGTCACATGATGATGACAGAAGGTGTAATCCTAAGACATTACATTTCTGCAGTTTGGATACAGGTAATTCTCCTACTACCTACACCCTGTACTCAAACGGAGGTACTAACTTCCTTGGATATGCAGGTTATTATCGTAGGTTTATCAAAAAAAATTCACAAATTGTTGTGTCTTTATATTCTTTAACAGGAAATGTTGACTTTAAATGGTCTAATAAATGTGACACAGATTTTAAAGATTTAAAGAAATTAGTCTCGACGGCACCAGTATTGCATGGAACCAACTGGGAGCTTCCCTTCCACATCTCTATGGACGCATCAGATGCAACAATAGGCGTTTTCCTCGGCCAAGAGGAGGACAAAAAACCTTATGCTATATATTATATCAGCAAAAATCTTACTGCTGCTAAACTTAATTATACAGTAATAGAAAAGGAATTCTTAATTGTCATTTATGCCATAAACAAATTTAGACATTATATAATTGGCTATCAATTTTTTCTGTATAATGATCATTCAACCATAAGATACTTAGCTAATAAACCTATTACAAGTGGTCGAGTGACTCGCTGGTTGTTACTTCTGTAGGAGTTTTATATCACCATTAAAGATCGTCTAGGGAAGGAAAACCTGGTCGGTCACGGATTTTCTATCTCGAGTTCCAAAGATAAATGATCCATTGGGAGTGGATGACCAGTTTCTAGATGAACATTTGTTTTTCGTAGTGGTCAAAATACCATGTTATTCAGATGTGGCAAACTATCTGGTGGTAGGAAAGCTGCCCAGACACTTGAAAGCAAGGGAAAGGAAACAGATTGTCCAGTACAACGCCTGATTTTCTTGGATTGGCGGATACCTTTTCATACAGGGTCTGATGTGTGTATACGCAGATGCATTCGTGAGGATGAAATTTATGAAATCCTGAAGGCTTGCCATGATGAGCCTGGCAGAGGACACTTCACAGATCGTAGAACAGGACATAAGGTACTACATATGGGCTATTATTGGCCCACTATTTTTAAAGACACTAAGAAATATGTCCAGGCTTGTGATAGCTGCCAAAGGATGGGTTGGCCTGGTTAATCTGATGAAATGCCACTGCAGCCCCAATTGGTAATATAACCTTTTGAACGATGGGCATTGGATTTTGTTGGCCCATTTCATCCACCATCAAACCAAAAGGCCTACATACTGGTTGCCACAGACTATGTAACGAAGTGGGTAGAAACAGTAGATTTGCCAAGGGCTACAGAAGAAGTTGTAATTAATTTCCTTTTTGGGTTATTTGTGCGATATGGTTTACCTCGAGAAGTGATAATGGATGGAGGAGGGAAATTTGTAGGACACAAGATTACGGCCAATCTAAGGAACCACCACATCACACATAGAGTCACTTCCATGTATCACCCGCAGGCGAACGGGCAGGTTGAAAGCACCAATAAGGTCATCGAAGCAATTCTGACCAAGACAATTTTGACACATCGACGGGACTGGGCTGCTAGACTGTTAGAGGCCTTGTGGGCCTATCGCACAACTTGGTGAAATACTACTGGATATTCTTCGTACCAACTTGTATTTGGAAAAGAACCTATCTTTCCTATTGAATTTGAAATAAAGACTATAATAACAACCCAGGAAGTGGGATTGGATCTGACAGAGGCCCAAACCAAACGACTTCAACAAATAAACGAATTGGACGAGGCTCAACTACTTGCTCTACAACGCACTGCAATTATTCAACAGCTAAGGGAAAAGTGGCACGACAATCTTATTAAAAAGAAGATGTTTCAAAAAGGATATTGGGTGCTCCTCTATGATTCCAGATTCCAAGACTTTCTGGGCAAGTTACAGGCAAGGTGGCTTGGCCCTTATGAAATTAAAGAGGTACATAACAATGTCACTCTCACTCTGATTGCCATTGATGAGTCTGGCCATTCTTTCAAGGCGAATGGACATTCAGTGCGTCTTTATCACAAACCACTCACCAAAGAGTCTTCTTTGTCAATAGGTACGTTATGATCCCACAATGAAAATTTTAGTTGCAGGGAGTGATGACCCGGCAGCTTTGTTTTCATATAAATGTATCTTTCTTCAGTTGTAAATAATGTATATATTCTCTTACGACTGGTTGCAATTTAGTTAGGCATCGCCATGTAAATATGAGGATTTATCTTATTTTTTGGTGCATTCAATAATTGTTGTTCAATTGATTGAACGATTGTTGTTCAATCCATTGAAAATCACTGATTTATTTTTGTGTGTTTTGTTGTTCATTTGATTGAATGACTGATGTTCAATCAATTGAACAACACCAATTTCTTTTTGCGTGTTTTGTTGTTCAATCAATTGAACAACGCCGATTTTTTTTCGTGTTTTGTTGTGCAATTGATTGAACGATTGTTGTTCATTCAATTGAACAGCACCGATTTTTTTTTGTGTCCCATTGTTCAATCGATTGAACGAATTGTTGTTCAATCAGTTGAACAACACTGATTTCTTTTTCGCAGTTTGATGTTCAATCGATTGAACGATTGTTGTTCAATCAATTGAACAGAACTAATTTATTTTTCGTGGTTTGTTGTTCAATCGATTGAACGATTGATGTTCAATCGATTGAACGATGTTGTTCAATCAATTGAACAACACCAATTTCTTTTTCATGTTTTGTTGTTCAATCAATTGAATGATTGTTGTTCAATCGATTGAATGATTATTGTTCAAATCTTGTTATTCAATCGATTGAACTATTGTTGTTCAATCAACTAAACAACCCTAATTCCTTTTTTTGTGTTTCATATTCAAATCAATTGAACAATTCTTGTTCAATCAATTGAACAGCACTGGTTATTTTTTGTGTGTTTGATGTTCAATCAATTGAACAACCGATATTCAGTAGAATGAATAACTTTGATTTCTTTTTGTTGTTCCATCGCCGATCATTCTTCTATGTTTTGAGTGAAAACCATCTGATTGGATTTGGAATTTGTACATGAGATAAAGAAAAACAGTAATATTAATACCATTATGACTTAT
This sequence comes from Pinus tabuliformis, assembly GCA_031772625.1. NCBI lineage: Eukaryota > Viridiplantae > Streptophyta > Pinopsida > Pinales > Pinaceae > Pinus > Pinus tabuliformis. Next base: position 749,999,054 of record CM062818.1, read on the forward strand.
GAAACCTTTTGATGGTCATATTTAATCCAAAGTTGACATGGTGCACCTATATAATGACTGGTCGAATATCTTCTCTTTGGACACATCATAAAATGATTTATTATCTTAATACCATGTTGGTTTATCTTTTACACTTTCAAATGGATAAATCCCTTTGATATGATGATATAGGGATAAAAACATAACTTTCATTGGCATTTTTTTTACTTCTTACGCCATCCTTGACTCTTAAGGAGTAAATGAGCCTCCCTCTCTTTACAATAAAAGCATGAAAATATGAAAATGAAACAAACATTGTCTTAAAGAGGATAGGGGGTCTCAGTATGAGCCAACCTACCATGATCATAAGGATGTAACAGGTGACATTCCATTATGGCCACCACACCAAGGTAATGACCTTCTTGATAGTCAGAAGGATAGGGGGTCTTATCACGAGTCAGCCTAATCACTTTGTTATATCCTGGTGAATGGCACTATGATTATTTGGTTACCATGCTAGCATAGTGGTCTATTTATAGCAAGGAAAAGGAGAATCATCTAAATAACTAAAAGGAGGACTCTGGCTCATTTTCGAGCTAAAAAGCAACCCAATCAAGGCTATGAACACGTGTTAGCAACAGTGGCTCTGCTTGTGGTATTGAAGTACTATGTTACATTGCCAAATACTCTCTCTCCTATTACCCCCTATGGATTCATTTCTAAAGGATAATTTCCCATTTGAACAACATTTCTAATTCAATTAGCCAACATGCATGGTATCATATATATTTATATGCATTATATCATTATTGTTCAATCACTTTACCGACAGTCATTAACATTTATCGTCGGTCATGTGTTTTTCACCTTTCCACCTAAGGTAAATATCTATTTACATAATGATCTAAATCTTTGTTTTATTCTTTTTACGATCATTTCAAATCTTTTGATGTGTACTGCTTTGATTGCCTTTGTCATATTTTACGCCACTTTTATTGATTGATCACCTGCATTTATGACTTCCTGAAGCCTCCTCCCTTTTTCCCATGCTTGGTGGGTATGGACGCCGTTTTTTTACTAGAGGGGGGATGATCTGCATTATGAACAGCATGTGTGATGATTTATGAATAGCTTGTGTGATGATTATTAAACTAATTTCTGGTTAAAAGACTACATTATGAATGCACGTGTGTAATAATTATCAAACCGTTTTCTTATTGGAGGGGCGAAGGCAACCTTTATTGGTAGCATGCAAATTAATTATGATCTTGCGCCAAATATTGTTGATGAGACAAATAACATAATTGCCTTTTATATTAACTCTCAAACTAGCGCCACTGCTCTATCAATAGCTTTAATGTTCTATGGTGTTGTTCCAAACTGTGAAAGTGTGAGAGGGGTGCATGAAAAATTGCAAGTGAGCCAGCTACTAAGAAACAACAACCATGGGAGGAAAATCCATTCAAAGTGAACCCATAGTGCTCTGAGTATCAGACCAGGCTCATGCAATTCTTGAGCGCGCCAGCTGGCTACAATACTTGACAAAATTACACGGATTTCATGAGGAAATGATACTTGAATTTCGGCAGAATTTACAAAATGGTTGCACCATGGTGAAAGGCAGGAACATAACAGTTTCCGAGGTAGTCATAGTTGAAGTCTCTAGACTCCCAGCAGAGGGAACGAGATGGATGGACAAACATGTTCTTTTGTAGGATGCAGTCACCGTATTTGAAGACCTAAAGGAGCAATTGGTGCAAAAAAGAAAAGGGATTCACCCTACAGCTTTAAGACCACCATGGCAGGAATTGGCAGCCATTGTGTACAGGTATATCACGTGCGATAGACATCAACACGGGGTAAAACCTTGTCAACTTAAACTGTTAGCTATTTTGAAATAGAAAATTATAGTTAACTTGCCATTTTATTTAAATTCTCTATTGTATGACGTTGCTCGTCGGGTCAGAAAGGCAAAGGACCAACATCTTGTTATCAGCCATCATGGGATGATCAAATTAATCATCATTCTTAGACTAGCCCAATAGCAGCTAACCTGGGATAACCTTGTAAATCCTACTTTGACCTCACCTATAGAAAACTCGAAGACTGAACAACAGGGAGCAAGTGTGACAGGTCTGAAAAGGACACAGAAAAGAAAGAATCCTTCTTTGGCCTCGAGCCCAGTAAAGAAAATACGCTCTGGGAGGATAAAATCACAGCGGCACACCCCAATTCAAATAGAAGAGGCAGGGTCATCTCACATGCCCCCCCCCCCCAAGTCCACAAGATGACTCTTTGCAAAACTATGAGGAAGAGGTTGCCTGAGTACTGGAGAATATGGGGACATTCTATGAAGGAAGGGAGCTATCTGGAAATTCTGAAGGGAAAAATTATGCCCCTAACCAGTCTACCCCTGTTGGCAGTTCTGGTCATGCTGAAACCTTGCCATTTACTGATAATTTGGAGGGACAGAGGGAACCAATTCCTTCTATGGAGAAGCCCCTTGAAGCAGAAGTTCATGCAGAGGAAACCCTCGGGGAGGGAAATCAAACAAAAGCTATTGTTCCACTAGAATCCCCAGCAAAGGAAAACCCTACAGAAGAAACCCTGGAGGGTGAAAATCAACCAGGGGGCACTATTTTTATGAAGTCCCCAGAGGACGAGGCCCATATAGAAGAAGACCCTGAAAATGATAATTGCTCAGGAGACACCATTCCATTGGAGTCTCCTGAGAGGGAATCTCATGAAGAAAGAGACCTAGAAGGCGAGAATCCATTGGGAGACACAGTTCCATTAGAACCCCATCCTGATATTGGCATAATTCCACCTGAACCTGAAGTAAATACAGTTGTGCCACCACCGATCAAAGACCTCACGACAAAGAAAACATATAAGGATAGATTGAGGAAGTTGCTCAAAAAGTACAGGAAGCAGAAGAAAACATTTAAGCAACTGAGAGAGTGGTTGAAGGAAGCAGTTAAGGTCCAAAATTAAAAATAGAATTGGAGACCCTAGGGACCCAAACGTAACAATGCTCTTGGGAAGATATTGAAACCGAGACTGAGATCCCTTTGGTTTGTTCAAAAGGAACCCAAATAGAGCAATGTTTTTCAAAGAGTATTGAAATGCAAACAGAAGATCCTTGTGTTTTCCCAAGGGAAACCCAAACAGAATTCCCCACTACTGATGGTGTTGCCCAAACCAATTCAGTAGAGAATATTCAAGAAGACTGCCATATGCCCCAAGGAATAGTTGAATTTGTTGTTCAAACTGATACTGAAGAAAACACCCAAGCTGATTGTTGTATGACCCGAGAAGCGAATGAGGTTGTTGTTCAAACTGACTCAATGGTAACACGGGATGATGAAGTCTAGACAGAGGAAACGCCTGCTTACATTCCTCTAGTAAGGGAAGCGTTCATTATAAAAGTGCAAAACGAACTAGCCAAAGCTCAGCAGGAGTTGACTCAGCATAAAGAAGTAGTGTCACTACAAGTACACCAGGAATTGCGAAAGAAATTTGAGGCACTTATTGTCATAGAGGATGAGACTTTCGCTAATTACAAAGATGAACAGAAGAAAGTTGAAAAATCACAGGCCAAGCTATAGAAGGCTAAGGAGAAAATGGAGATTGTTTGCTCTCTCTACTCAAATGCCTTGTCGTGTCAAGCACCTACCACCAACTATGCACTATTCTTGCTAGAAAGATACCTCTTACTGAAGGTTAAAGCCGTTAAGGCTAGTAAGTCAGTGAAAATTAAGACCACTCCAGACTTTGTCAAATGTTTCAAAGAACAGAATGAACAGGTACAACGCCTTTTATGTGAATTGTACATGCATAATTTTTTCTTAAAGGATGACTTAGATAGTAATCTTGGCCCCTTCATAGGGGATATCCAATTTCAAGCTTTTTTTTCCTTTGCCACTAATCAGATTAAATGGGCTAAATCCCATAATACTTTTCAAAAGAGGGAATATGGTATAGACTTATGGGTTATGGGAGAACCCACAAAACCCCTTTACCTCTTTGTCCAGCATAAATAGTTCATGAAATGAACAAGTGTTGTGGGTCAATTAGAACCACTCCATACAGACATCATATAGGCAGGAAAGGAATACTTTCAGGAATTTAATGAAGAAGCTTTGTCTGCATCCAGACAAATATTGGAAGCCTCCAGTAACAATGTTAGGAACAGGGAAACATTTGGGTTTAGAAATTTCAAAGTTGCCTCCACTCGCCTACACAAATACAGCAATATGGTCCTAAGCATGGGCCCTGACTGAATAGGGTGACGATACATAAGTTTGATTATTGGGTATGCTCCTGATGGTGTTACAGTGATTATAACTTGCCAAATTACTTGTGAACCATACTTTTGTAAAGCTCAAATAGAAAAACGGTTTTAGGTTGTATAAGGAGGAAGTATATCATGCTTATTCCTTGACTCAACTACACCTCAACAATCTTATTGCATGAGGACACGCAAAAAGGTAAGTAGGGGAGTATGTTGGGTCAAGGAAAAGGTATGTTTTCTCCTCATAATAGCTTAATTAATCATTTGTCTTTATGAGTTTATCTTTGTTTTAGGAATAAATATAGAAGAAACAATAGCAAAAGCTAGGTAAAATTGACTATTAACAAATTGGATAAATCTGGGCACAAAAACTAACTTTCACTATCTTTATATGCAAGGACGCCAATTGGACGATTGTTGTTCAAAAGACAAAATAGCAGCAGTTAGGAAAGGAAAAGGACAATGTCTTGAGTAGGAAGGACAGCGGAAGACCAGGAGGACCAATGCTATTCTATGATGAAATCATATCAAGGGCTACGAAATCCTCAAGATCCCCTGATCCTGAGGATTTTCTTCTATCCATTTATTTTTCCAAAAGTTATATAAAGCCATGAGGAGAATTGAATAGCTAGTTAGGAATTTTAAGATTGTAAGTATTCTTTTTGGACATATAATATTGTTACTGGGATGTTGTAACTCGATTATTAATTTTAATGAAGAAGACTGTGTTTCATCCATAATTGTATTTTGAATATCTTCCAGCGAGGACTTCTAGAGACTTTGGGCCCTGTCGATAGGAGATATATTGCTTCAATTGTGTTATAATCATTTATGTTTATTCTTATAATTGTTCATTACTATTAGTCTATAAAGTTAGCACTATTTCAATCGTTGTGAGGATTGATGATTCTGGTTTGTGTTTGCTATTCAGAGGAGATTTTTTATTTAGTTGTGTGTTACATCTACGTGATAATCTTTATCGAATTGATTATGTTAATTTAAGCATTTGATTGTTGTTCATTCTAAAGTAATATTATCATAGATCTCAAGGTTATAGTTGATTGCTTTCCATGAGATGTTTACCTAGTTACTTGTTGATTCAATTGTTGTAGCTTTCCTTCATATTAAATGAATTAGTGTCAATACCAGTTATATTGTTGAGAGTGATTCTTTCTACTTTCATTCTAATTCATTTCTTGTAGAATAGATTAAGTAGATTTGAGAATGCTCTAAAGGTTTCTTTCATAATTGTTTGGATTGAACTTAATATTAGTGATTGCAACGATTCCAAATCATTTCATTATGAATTGACCTCTGAATTCATTGCATATACAATGCTGACACTCTTGAAATAAACATACTTGCACTCGTGTTGTAGCAGCTACAACAACCCTCCAAAATTTTTCCTTAGCCTATTTTGGAGCCTCCCTACCAACCTTACATAGCATCTTGCCTTGCTTCGTCAAGTCCTCAAGCTTCAATGTCTTTCTAGCTCAAAGGAAGCCTCTCAATCACAGTTTGATCCTTTCCCTTCACAGGCTACTCACCGAGACTTGGTCCAGGCTGTAGGCTGAGCAGCTTTCCCAGTGAAATTTGTGCATTTCCGGAAGGTAACCAACCTTTCCCTCCAAGAATTGTGCAATTCCCTCTAACAGCCTATTGGGCTCCAAGATTGCGCAATCCTTCCAGCCAACCCTCCTAGTAGGAATTGCGTAACTTTTCCCATCAACAAGCAGTTCAGCCCAGGATTTGCGCAAATCTGGATAGAAGGCAGTTGTTGGGCCCAGAAATTTCACAATCCCCTTGGGTAGTAAGCCCAACTTGCAGTCAGGAATGCACATTTTTCCCAAGCAGTTGAGCACTGGCATGCATGGATAGTCTGGTTGATCAGTTCCACCCGGGACCGAGGAAACTTGACTTGCATGCATGCATGACTTGATCTTCCTAGAATAGCAAGAGGCAACATGCAAAAGGCATCCCATGATTTAGGGAGCTATTTTTGGTAGCCGGGGGTTACATGCAAAGTTGTTTTAGAAGTTTCCCTCCAAGTGTCACTTTTTCCTAGATTTGTGGCATGCGCATCTTGAGACCAAACTTATTGATTCGACGCATCAGAGCTTGTTCATTCACATCGATATCGGAGCTCTGACATCCCACAGCACATCCACGACTCTTTAACACATCTGACTCAGCTATTCACGGGTAAGTGGCCTCACTTTGTCTTTTTCAGCATTTTTGTCGCTTTTTGTGTATTCGCTTGTGTGAGTGATGTTTGCTTGATTTCTTTAAACACCTGCTATCGATTACATGTATTCTAGCTTGTCCTAGATCTGTTTCAATTTTCATTGCTATCTCATTGTTGTTGCATGCATGAAATTTTTTTGCATGGACGTTCTCCCAACCGGAGAACTACCTCACCCACATGCATGTTGATCTATTTGCCGAATATTTCATTCATGTTTTGCATGCATTGTTAATCACTTCTGCTATCACTTAGCATTGCAATGCATTCATTGACTTACTTGCTTTTAGTTTCATGTCAGTGAGTCGAGCCAACCTTGGTCAGGGTTCTTCCTTCACCAAGGCTGCATTGCAAAATATGGAGACGGAAGGCTCACCTTCCTCGCCAGATTTGTGCATTATGGCCCAGCACTCACTTCCTAGATTGAATTGCACATTTCTGGAGGTCAATGGTTGCTTGGCCCAAAAATTTGCGCAAATCTACCCCTCGGCTAACTGTCCTTCCCAGCTAGGATTGCTCATTCCGCAATCCCAACAGCCAACTGCGCGACTAAACTAAGCATTCCATAGTTCTAGTAGTGAGTAAGTCTCCTTGCAGCCCAGATTGTGCCTTGTGCAGTCTTGGCAGTTGGTCTCCCGACCTCCTGGCCGAAATTGTCAACCTTCATGATCATTCACCCAGGTATGTTGCAAGTCAATTCTCATGTTCATTTTGGTTTTCGACTGACAGATTGTTTGCTATGGGTGTTCCCATGTCTCCAGGTATCACAGGCTTTCATATGCCTCTCAGCAGTATAGGTACAATGGTTTCCAAGAGAGCATAGATGAAGACACCGTTCAGAGCATGCTTGGGGATGCAGTCGATCAAGTGTCCATGGGTTTACCTTCTCACGAAGACATCAAGTTGTTCATAGACAAAGACATCAAGTAGCAGCATCACAGTGAGCATCATCATGAAAAACAATTGAAGGCAGTGTACCAAATGTAGCAAAGGCAAGAGAAAGGTTATTGAAAACCTAGAGGCGGAGCAAAGTTGCAAGATCAAGCAGATCCACTGATAATGAAAGCAACTTGGAGAATCAGGCTATGAAGTGACGGAGCGACATGAAGATCACGCGAAGGCAGAAGATGGGACCAAGAGGGAGTTGCATGTGTTGAAGCAACAACTTAGGAAGAACATGAAGCTGCAAAGGAGTCCAATGAGTTGCAGCAGGAACAAGAACAGCAATGGGCACAACATGCATTCGCGGCTGAAACTGTGCCAGTACAATTTAAGGATCCATCCCAGCAGCTAACACAGAGAAAACATGGTGAGAAGTGTTGTTGATTGTATGAAAAGGATCCATCAACATGCATGTCATTGAGTGCACACATGCAATCCAACCCATTCAACACAGTCACCAAGGTGAAGACAAGAAGCAATTCCAATTGGGGGTGAACATGCACTTCGGCAAGTTGATGCACATGACCACCAGCGCACACTTGAAGATCAACACGGACACTATGTGTTGTGGGGAAAAATGCCTATGCAGGACGATCCTATCCACCTAAGGTGTGACAGTGCCTTAGCAACAAACAGATACAGCTACTTCGGTTTCTTCCTTTATGAAATGTGAAAGAGGGGAGATCGATAGACTTACCGTTGTCTTCCGTTTATCCCTCGATCTAGATCCTCTTCTCTTTGGGTGTTCACAGCTACTTGCCTCCTCGCTTGCTCAAGAGAACAGCTACTTGATTCCCACGAGATCACAAGAGAACAACTACCTGTGACAAGAGAACAGCTACTTGCGACAAGAGAAGAACACCAAACAAAGGCAAATATTCATATTCATAAATGATTTAGGATTAGAAGTAAATCAAATACACTAATGCAATCATAAAAAATACACTAGCATATAGGAAAGAACCAAGATAGCTTTATTGATTGATAACAAGGTTCAGGAAGAGATACAACCAGAGGGCTCCAATCCAGCATCTCCTTCCCAGCAGAATGGAATTCCTTCTTCATCTCCCTTCAAAGCATTAAGCACCCAATGATCCAATCTCAAACCAACAGCAATTCTTTGCAATAACAAAATTCCAACCTCTAGATCTCATGGAGGAGAGATCTATATATAGTTATTTTGGAGAGAGGATGAGTCAGCTTGAGATCTGACTAGTGTCCTCTCCCTCTCTCAGTTCTTGAGTCCACTTGGAGGTCCTTGCTTCCACTTGGAGATTTGGAACCTCTTACTCATCACCAGTCGAATTCCTTGATGCAAGTGTCATTTTGGAAGCTTCCTGGGCATTGACACATTGAGGAATGATCCTGCCACTTGTCCAAACTCGCTCAGCGCAGGTAGCCTTTGTTGGAGTTGACATTCAATGCAGGTAGACAGTGGATCAGTTGACATTCAGCGCAGATGCTCAGTGGAGCAGTTGACATGATCCAGAATTGGCTTGTTTTTGAGTGTTTTCAGGTGGAGAACTTTTGTGAATTGTTGTGGTTTGTTGGCCTTGTTCCTCTAGGGGTAGGAACAACATGTTTAGGGACTTTGGATCCCTTGATTATGGACATTTCATGCTCAATGCTGTAAGGCACAAAAATGTCTATAATAGTTGCCCCCTAAAGTATGAGGTCGTTTATCGAGTGAAATGCTTTATCCAGGAGGGTCTGAAGTTCATCCATTTGTTGGGAGGAGACCTGTAATAAGATACAATACAATACATTATGATGCATACTGCTTTCATGATCTATATGAGGCGGGCATTCCCATGCTTAGCTTTATAAATTCATTTTTGTACATAGAACAGACGATCGTCTGATGGTAGACTGATAATTTTGGTGAAATTATCATCCTTTGAGTAGGATGATCATCTGCTGCAATGATGTACATGTCAAATGTCTTTATTTTTCCTAAATATCTATCGCAGCCCGGATGGATGAAACTAGATCCGGGGTCTTCAAACTCGTTCGATCTTTACTCTAAGTACAAGTCGATCCATGTGAATTGCGCTGAAGTCGAACATGGAAAGACATCGTTGATTACCGGTCAATGATGTAAACCGTTAACAAGCGCGAGAGGAATCACCGATAATGATAATGACCCTCAAGGTACTGCAGTACAATTCACGTGGTGTGAATAAAGGACTTGGCATCGAACACCACGCAAAATCTTCTGGTCGAAGGTCATTGATGTATACCTGTCGCCGGAAGTGAGAAACTTGCCATTGAGGCATGCAAGCTTCAAAGTACTGAAGGGGTTGTCCCTAGATCAACTTCTTGGATAATGAGCTGATGTTGACAAGAAGCGATCCGTCAAAGGAGGGCCTTAATGAATCCCACATCAGTGACACGGAACGGAGCTAATGATTTTAGTGGAGGTGAAAACAATCTGTGACATATGATTCAGGGTGGCGGTCATGAATGGATGAAGGATAATGTATGGCAGTGGATGGGACCCGGTTGACTCTTTCTGAACGACTTCTCTTGAACATATGGCGACACTGATGCGATGGATCGGTAGCATTACCCCAATTATGGATGGTATGGTGAGACCATGGTGATGTGACCGGTGAATGAAACAACCCAACCCGATTGTGGTATGGAAGAAAAGTGTCATGTTCAAGAGCGACCTGCTACCATCAAAGTTCTCTTTAGTTTTCTCCCAATTTTCCCCAGTCATTGCTGACCAGTACCTCTTTATTTTTGTCAAGCTTGAGGAGGATAACATATGCTTGTTCTATAACCTGCCCTTCGGGCAAGCCCATCGCTATGTTTTAACGATCCTAGCGATAGTGAAACTCGTTCTCGTCTAAAGACAAGTTTGTCGCTATTTAGTGATTTTAACGAGTCTAACGACAAAGATAACTCGGTCCTTTTCATTTTTAGAGAGTCTGAAAAGGTACATAAAGTTAACTCCAAAATTCCTTTTTCATCATCTAATCCCTTAATTCCGAAAAAGTATAAAACAATACAGAAGGGATGAGTTTTCGATAGTTTTAACGAGCCGAACAAAACAAGCGCTCGATCTTTTTGTGCAATAATCCCTCAGGTCCAAAAAGATTAAAATCTAGAGGAGGGATAGCACTTCCGGTCGTTTTAACGAGCTAGAAGGCCAAAACTCGACAATCTTTTCATATTTTATGAGTCATTTGAAAAGAGCTTAAAGAAGACTCGTCTTCTGAGGAACGAGTGATGAACAGGGTTAGCAGCTGATTCCAGGTACAGGTTGGAATTTTCCAATCACGGCAGTGTCACAAGGATGGCTAGGTGAAATCACTCTTCGCAGCTGTTCCTCAAAAAGGGTAAACAATCAGATGGAGGTAAACGATCGGCCAAATGAAAAGTGGAGGTGACGGTGCAAACACGACCAAGGCTTTTATGGCAGATGAGGTTACATACACAATGGTTATTTACCGAGATGGGTTCATTTTTTAATGAGCTTGAATGCGCCAAAACACTGCTCAAGCTTATGTTTATTTTTTAACGAGCATGAATTCCGCGTTAAAACTGCTCGGATCTTGCGTTTATTTTTTAACGAGCATGAACTTTATGCTAAAACTGCTCGTTTATATCGTCCAATTTTGATTTTTTACCATAACTAGCTTTTCTCTTTTCACGGATAGTACTGCATTCTCAATTGCTGCATCAAACTTAGTTAGAAATACATAACATGAGATAAAAACCCTAATATTCTGCTTTGAACTACGTAAAAAGCAATTAAAAAGTGTTTTTACCTCTCATTTTACCATTTCATTTGAACTTGGTTTGTTGGAGCTTTGGAGGTGCCTCTTCCCCCTTGATTTTCACCAGTTGATTTCAGGAGATTCTATGGACGATTCTCGGCGCCGTTTGGACCAGGTAGGAGCTAAACCCTAGCTCTTTCTTTTCATGGTTTCATTTTTCCATTCTATGCCTGTTTCCCAGTCTTTCTGAGCACCTGGGGTTTTGCCAGGGCGCCCTTTCATCAACGCAGGTTGTCCACTCGAAACCTGCGTTGAATGTCAAGCTGCCTTGAGACAGCTTGACCTTTAACGCAGGTGGGACACTGTCTACCTGCATTGGGCTTAGAAAACTGATTTTTTGGCACAGTTTTTGATGAAATTTCGTCAGTTTCTCATCAAATCCAGGATCTTACTCATTCTCTTGTTTGTTTTGCAGGGATCTTTGAGCAAAATGTCCCTTACATGGCGAGAACGAGAACATGAAGAAGAAGATATGATTTCTCTCCATGACCCTGTCACGGTGAACGCGCTGCAGAACTGTGGCCTGCTGAAGTTTTTCCGTATCTCTAGCATGAGAGCACATATCTCTTTACTGCAGTACATGCTTGATGCTTGGGATCCCATCAACCAAGTATTCCATATTAGTGGAAAATCCATCCCCTTGACCATCATAGACATTTACTTCTTGACTGGGTTGTCAAGGCGGGGTGCCCCCATTTCTTTGTCAGGTTCGGCTCGGGGGAATGACTCCGTGAGAGACTATGTTCGCCAGTATTGCAGGGAAGGTTCCCAGCCGAGCAGAGATGGCAAGGTTGTTATCCGTGAGATTACTGACAGGTCTCTCAGGTCCATTCTGTATACTATCGGTAGGATGGCCGGTAGTGCATCTCTTCATGTCACCAACAGATCTTACGTGCAGCACGCCTTGGAGTGTCTCCAACCGAAAGTATTCAACTGGTGTGATGCAGTACTTGTTCAGATGAAAAGTCAATTGACCAAGGTAAAGGACGGGAAGCTGAAGAAATTTGGATTTGGTTCTATTCTGACTGCCTTTGCCTTGGAGAAAATACCACTGATGCAGCCTCAGTATATTGCGCTCGACTTGCCTTCTCCGACGGAGCCACGCATGCAGAGATGGGTCGATCACATGTCTAGGCATGTTGGTCAACCTCAAATTACTTTCACTGATACCTTCTTCAGGTGGTTCGAGCGCCAGGAGATGGTCTTTTCCGAGTATCCATATGTGGGCATGGATTTCCGAGGTGATCCAGATTTGGTGTTATCGGATGGCGAACAGTGGGGCGCTATTGGTAAAATCTCTGACCATATCACTGTTTACTGTTTTTATTCATAATGTTGATGTGCTTTGTTCTGTCAAGACTTTTAATCAAACTCTTGTGTGCATGCAGATGTTGGTCCTGTTCGTCTAGCAGTTCGTCCGAGACCGTTAGTCGCTGCCCCAGCAGGGGAGCCTGCTGGGAGGGTGATCCTTCGCGACCTTGACGTAGCCGAGACCCTTACAGCTGTGCAGGAGCAGGTTGAGAGCCTTACTCTCGGTATTCCGGATGTACGGATCGATGAGTTACCTTTACAGTTGCAGCGACATCCTACTGGTGTGCCTAGACGATGGACTCGTCTCTTGCGCATGATTGCACAGGCCGTGACGTGCTATCATGAGCATCACTAGGCTAGGGTGCCCCCTAGCAATTTTGAGTTTTTGGGTCATGCGACCAATTTTTGTCTTGGTTACAGAACATTATGTGTAAACGATAAACAACTTATATATATATTTTGATTTTCGAGGTTTATTCTTGTTGAGTTGCATGATCCACTTGCATAACATTGATGATGCATTTCTCTTCATAAATGTCGCAAATGTCTATCTAATACATAGTTTGCTAATGAATCGGTTAATGTGTTTAAGTTCCTGGAAATATGTTGGTATTGAATTGAATAAAACTGTCTTTCCAAAATCTTAACCCTTAGAAACATTCGATAAATAGCTGGATTGCGGACAGAATATATACCATTGAGTTGTAGTATCACGAGTTGTGAGTCTAGCCTGACGATTAGTCGGCGTATACCATGGGCAATGGCATCAGAGAGGAGTTCTATCAACGCACTATACTCAGCGATATTATTCGTTGATTGCCCAATACACACACCTCTGAAACTCACTAACTCGCCGCTTGGATCAAAAATGGCCCAGGTCGCGGAGGACAGGTTCCGCGAACTACGACTCGCTCCGTCAGCATATCCCACACATGTCTCAGAAAGGTTCGACATCTGCAATAAATGTAAAAAAAAGAGGGGGATTACTCGACCAAAACAAACACTTTAGCGAAAACAAAATACAAGAAAAGCACACAGGTTACTATTTAGGCATAGTAACGCTTGAGGTACAACCCGTTGCGGGGTTGCGCCAGTGGAATTCCGTCATAATCCATTAACTCGTAGGCTCCTTTTGCTAACACTCGTTTAACAATATAGGGGCCCATCCATAAAGAATTAAATTTTCCTACTCCCAATTTATCGGATTCTTGGTCGTAAAGCAAGACCAAGTCACCTTCTGAGAAGACACGGGGTTTGACATTTTTGTCGAATTACGCCTTGACTCGTTTCTTATGGGCTTCGTTAGCCAAAGCGGCGTCACGACGGGTTTCATCCAATTGGATTAATTCCAAGAAACGGGCCTCTTCCTCTGAAGTTCCGGGGAGGAGGTCAATTGCGAGTTTAAGAGACGAAATTTCACACTGGACAGGTAAGACTGCCTCCAGGCCATACACCAATTGGAAAGGTGTGAACCCAGTCGCATTATTTACCGATGTTCGGTAAGCCCACAAGGCTAAGTACAGAATTAGGTGCCACCTTCTTTTGTGAACCCCGATCATCCTTTGCAACATACGCTTCAGGACCTTGTTGATTGCTTCAACTTGTCCGTTGGCTTGCGGATAATACGGGGTAGAGCTGTCGTGAGATAGCCCTAGCTTGGCAGCTAATTCAACCATCATGTGATTACGAAAATGTGATCCATGATCTGTAACTATAGCCTGCGGTACGCCGAACCTGGCGACTACATGATTGAAAAAGAAAAGGGCAGCTGTTTCATCAGTGTTATCCAATGTAGGCATCGCCTCGGACCATTTGGTAAAATAGTCAACGGCGACTATAATATACCCATGCCCCCTGGTCGAGGTGGGGTTACATTGCATGAAATCGATGCCCCATTTGGCGAAAGGCCCAACAGCAACTATTGGTTGTAAAGGTGCGGGTGGTCTTCTGGTTTTGCTATCAAAAATCTGACATGCATGGCAACTTCTGACTGCGATTATGCAATCTTTGAACATGGTTGGCCAGAAGTATCCTGCTCGTAAGATTTTTTGTGTTGTTGCATATCCAGATTGATGCCCCCCACACGCGCCTGAATGACACTCATTCAAGGCTTTTTCGGCCTCCTCATGGGTAAGGCACCTCCTCAGAACTGTATCGATACCACGACGGTAAAGCGTATCACCGACGATCATGTAGTCTTTAGCTTGGTATCGTATACGTTTCTGTTCAGAGTGAGAGGTGTTAGGCCTGAACTTTTGGGTTTGGAGATAAATTATGATATCTCCATACCACTCATTTCTTGCAGATATCAGAAACAAATTCTCGTCCATGATTGATTCTTCGGATGTTTCATCGTTGGACGACGATGGGAGATCGCACAATAATTCCGCGAAAACTAGAGCTTTCTTTGATTTGGATTTTACAAATTCCAGATCAAACTCTTGAAGGATCGCTATCCATTTTGAATATTTGCCCCCCAGCAACTGTCGCGACAGTATATAAGTTATGGGGTTGCAATCTGATAAAATGGTAGTTTTCCGAAAGAGGACATAATGTCGAAATCTTTGAATCGCTTGAACAGCTGCAAGCGCTAGTTCTTCAACATAAGAATATTTACTTTCTGTATCATTCAAGTTTTTGCTTAAATAATATATAGGATGTTCAATTCCATCGACCTCTTGAACTAAAACCATCGCAATGGTCGTATCCGCTGCAGCCAGATACAGGTTAAAATCTCTTTGATAGTCTGGGGCATACATTAATGATGCTCTTACTAGAGAATCTTTCAGAGCATCAAAGGAAGCTTGCGCCACCTGATCCCAGACAAAAGGTACATCCTTTTTCAAAAGTCGAGTGTAACCTTTAGCAAGTTCTGCGTAATTTGGAATGAACCTCCTCAGAAATTTTGCTTTCCCTTGGAGTTTCTGAATCTGAAGCAAATTCGAAGGTGGAGGCAAATTAATGATTGCATGAACCTTGCAAGGGTCGAGACGAATCCCATCTTTAGAGACTACAAAGCCAAGTAAACGACCAGAACCGATGCAAAACACACATTTGTGCGGAGTGAGTCTTATCTTGTAGTGTCGGCAACGTAGAAATATCGCTCTTAAATGCTGCGGATGATCAGTCCGCTTTCGCGAATGAGCCGGAAGGTTGTCGAGATATGGTTGAACGATGTTCTTGATGTCATGGAAGGCATAATTCATTGCCCTCTGAAACGTCGCCCCTGCGTTCTTTAAACCAAAGGGTAATTTTCGATAAGCGAATGTGCCCCACGGACAAATAAATGCAGTCTTTGACTGGTCCTGTGGGCGGATATTTATTTGATTATACCCAGAAAATCCATCCATAAATGAAAAGATTTCACATCCGGCGCATTCATCAATTATCTGGTCGATGAAGGGTGTAGGGTAGTTGTCCTTTGGACAAGCTTGGTTTACATCCCTATAGTCGACACACACTCTAATCGTCCCTTGTTTCTTCATAACAGGGACAATATTCGATACCCAATCGGTTAGAGGAACTGGGTAGATGAAACCAGCATGGAGAAGTTTCTCAACTTCTGCCTTAATGGCAGTGGCTTTCTTGGGGTGCACCTGCCGAAGCCGTTGTCTTACCGGTTTGACATCAGGATACATTTTAATTTCATGTTCAACAATACTCGAGTCAATGCCTGGCATTTCATCATATGACCAAGCAAAGACATCTCTGAACTCGCGAAAAAGAGCGTTATATATTTCCAGTTCTGAAGGGGAACAACCTTTGCTGACATAAATATTCTCTACAACATTTGGTTTAGTCGAGATATTTATGGCTATAGTCTCTTCAATATTGGATAAGTTTCGCTCGGAATCCACCGTATTTACAGTATTTGATAGGAATTCAAAGACTGAAGGGTGATAGAGGTCATGTTGAGTATCTTCTTCATATTCTGGAAGAAGGGAACGATGGTGGTGATCATTCCATGGTGCCCCCTCAATCAACATTGATTGTAAGATTCCTTCGTCAGTCCCATGTACTTTCGACCAAGGATCTAATGGGGTACCATATTCTCTAGACCTATCTACCCAAACGCTTGACGAGCGTTGACTCGGGTTCGCCTCCCATGCCTGAAACATTGATTGCTACAATATTTCTATAGGGCTTGGGGGTAAAACCATTGCATGATCCATGTCTTCATTTTCTGCGACCTTCGTGGAAGATATCATGTTGCAGGTTGCTACCAACGCTATATTTCCTATGTAAATAGGAGGTGGAAGTGCGAAAGTTCCCATCAATGTGGGGTCTTTCAGTAGGCCTACTCCGATATCTTGAAGCGAATGGTTGCTTTCATGGATCATGGGAATGCTTCTTGTAACTTGTGAACCATTAGGGAGGAAGTTCTGTTGGTCGACGACCGTAATCCCTCCTTGGAAAGGGAATGCGATCTTCCTAAAATAAGTCGACACGACAGCTGCCATGGCATATATCCATGGTCTTCCCAGTAGGATGTTGTAGTCAAGATTCCCATCTATGACTTCAACATCTATTTCTATTGTTTTTCCTCCTAGTTCAACCTTCAAGTTATTTAGGATTCCGTACGGGGTGTACATCCTTCCGTCGAATGCTTTTAATGTCGTCGAAGATCGCGACAAGGTTGGAGATCCGAGAGTTTTCCAGCAACTCATCGACATGATACATGTAGATGCCCCCTCATCAATAATTGTTCGGTGAACAGTTTTGTTGAGGGCTTTCACTTGAATAAGGAAAGCTAGTTGAGTTGGTAACTGAGGATCATATCCTTTGTGGTCAAAGGATACAAGATTGGAATCCTTAGGATCAACCCCACCAATAGCTGATAACAAAGCCTGCCTTTGGGATGGGCAATTTTGTAGTACCTCAAGAGTCGACATAGTGGATGGCGATTGGGCCAAATCTTCCACTATGTTATAATGTTGCGCCGCTCTGGCGCGAGGATTAAATGTCGACTTGTGTACTACTCCCTTCGGTGGTTTTATTGTTAATTCAGGAATGATGGGTGGTACAACTTCTGTCGAAGTTGTTGTCAAACTACTTGGTTGATCTTTACCTTTGTCATTCGACAGCGGTGGATTCCCGTAATCTTTGTTCCTTGTCGAAATCAAAGCATCATTTTGTTGCTTGGAGATCGATAACATTAGCACTTGTGACGGGGAAGCATTTCCACTATCAACCAGATTTTGACCTTGATTGAGAAACGGATCAGTTAGCACAGCTGAGGTGTGTGAACTTTTGAAGAACTTCTTAAGCTCAGCTTTGTATGGACAATTTTGTGTCCAATGATCCTCATCACATATAAAACATGGACTTTTTGGTTTCCCTTTCTTAGGAGGGCTTGAAGAAGTTTTTTCAGGGGATGATTCACCCTGTTTCTTCTTCTTCCCTTTGTTTTGCTTCTTCTTGCTTCCTGGTTGATTGGGTTCTTTGCCTTTATCTGCTGATATGGCATTTACTTCCGAAGCAAGAATCTCTTGATTTTCATTTTGATCTGAAGTCTTACGGGCTTTCTTAGACGAAGCCTTTGTCGACTTTGCGTTTGCAGTTCCAATCACACCATCGCCGGCATGAGAGTCACTATTTGATTTAGGAGGAGGAGGAATTGAAAATTCCGGTCTAGGGGCGTCAGGTATCTTGTCGTAGAGCATGCCAGACTGAGTATACACTAAGTCTAGATATTGTGCACGAGCAATAACCTGCTCCTCTGTTACGACTCCCCCTTGGCCACATCTTCCGTTATAGCAGGAAGTAACGACTTTATAAACCATTCAGCTAATAGCTGATCGGGAACGTAAGTCTTTACCATTCTGCGACGACGACGCCACTCATGTATATGATCGGATATATGTGTGGCTGTCGTCTGCTTGAAATTGGTTAAGATTTCTGTTCCAGTTTCATACCTTATTGGTAATTGAAAATGGGTTAAGAAAGTCGTGGCTAGGGAACTGAAATTGTTGAAAGAGGCTCTAGTTAATTCAATATACCATTTAGCTGCTGGACCTGTCAATTTCCTCTGAAAAAGGCGAAGCCTTATCGAATCGTCGTTCAAGGTGTTTGACGAACACCACAGATGAAAAGTCATCACGTGATTCGACGGGTCTTCGCCTGGATTTCCATTGAATTTAGGAATGTCCGATGGAAGCTTGTGAGGAATCGCTGGCCACCAAGGGGCGTAAGCAATTGGATCGTTTGTTAATCGGTGTAAATCTGGTAATTCTAAAGTTGCCACGAATGGTAACTGTTGATTCAGGTTAGGCGAGGCGTACCCAGGATACGATGGAATCGCCTGAGGAGTAGGCCTTTGCATACCAGCATAATGTAATTGATGTTGGTATGATTGATACGGTTGGTGGACTTGACCACTGTAAAGCGGTTGGTTTAAACCGTTTTGAATATACGGTTGTCCACTATTCACAAAGATCTGCTGCTCAGATCCTTGGTACACCTGCTGGAATTGTGGTTGTTGGTATTGCACCAGCCACAGTTGTGAAGCCATGTTCTGTTGTGCTATACTAACCGACGGACCAAGATGTGGGGTAATTGAACCCGTTTGGACCTGTGTCGTCCCGCCAGTCGGCGATTGTGGTTGTGTCACAGGGTCAAGGGGCTGTTGCATTACAACCTGAGAAATCTGAGGTTGACACACAACAGGCATCGTTTGAACTTGCGACACTGTTACAATAGCTGGCGTTGTTGGGATGTTCGACACAGGTACACACTGTTGCATAGAATACACAACTCTTGGTTGTTGGGGTAGCATAGGTACCCAACCACTTGTCGTAACTCCAGTATAACCTGAATACGGTTGAGAACTGCCGTATGGATATCCTCCCGGAGGGGGTAATGAAAGGGCATACTGCCCCCCATACGGTAGCAATCCGGAACTCAAGGGGATTGTTTGCCCTTGGGGACTGGATGGCCCAAATTGACCTCCATAGGGATCAATTTGTCTAGTTTCAACATAAGAATTACCGGATATTATTCCGGAGGAACAAACTGGAACAGACCACACTGTCGAAATAGTCCCTGGGTGGACTCCTTCTAGCGGTTGAGAGCTAGTTGGGACAGATGGTACACCGGCAAACATCGTCGGAGTGGCGGCAGGGGGTTCTGCTGTCGCTGTGTCATTCGACACAGTCCTAGATGTCGACGGTTGCTCAGACATTTTAAGTCTATCCAATAAATTGCCTAGCGATTCTACAGGAACTTCCACTGGTGATGGACTAACTTCTGATGTAGAAGGAAAAAGAGTGACCCCTACTCCAAAATGGGTTGGAGTACTTGCTTGCGGATCCTCTACAATTTCCTCTATCGCAATCAAACCAGGTGGAAGAGGAAGACCGTCAGGTCCGTAAAAAATTTCTGGTGCCGAAGAAGGGGTTGTTTCGACAGCGACAGTTGTTTGAGGAACAATACTCTCTGGACCGGTTACAGATGGAACTGGTTCAGTAACGCAAGTACTTGTTCTCAGACTAGGATCAGTGTTACTGTCCCTCTGTGGCTGTTGAACTTCTTCAATAGAGGCAGGGTTTCCATAAATGTTTGGAGTAGCCAGAATCTCAGATGTTGTTGGAACAGTTGTTCTAACTTTAATGGGAGATTTTGAACCGGTTAAACAAGTTCGCTTTGTCCGTACTGTTTTCGATTCCGGAGACAAAGAGGGTTGACTCGCAAGCCTCCGCGAACGACGGGGTTTCAATTGACTTTCTTCCACGATTGTGGATTACTCGATCAACTAAAATACAAAAGGGGAAATTATGTTTCCGAATTGAATGAATTTTATTAGACACTTTAGACACAACTTGCTTTTTCACTTTTAAAGATTCGAGAAAAAGCTAAAGATGACTCTAGTCTCCTTCGATGTTTTTACGAACCCGAAGTGACAAATGCTCAGATTGACTTTTTCTGTTATAGAGTCTGAAAAAGGCCAAAAGGAACTGCTCTGGAGATCTAGGAAGAGGGTGTGCCAAACTTTTCGCAAAACCGCAGAATACTTTTTACGGTACGGGCGGTCGATCTTCGTGAATGCTGTGTTCACTGCATTGCGATCAGTAGGGCGGCCGACACGGTTTCCTAAGGATAAAGGATATATGCCTATAGGGGTCTCCCAATATATACGCGACGGTACGTGGGAGCACAATCCGTACTAGCACTATCGTTCCTCAGGAGGAATCACCCACCTTCTACGAGATCGACAGTCACTAGGCTTAACGACGCTGGAACACGTCTCTAGCCTAGACCTCTATGTTGTGCGTTATGTTGCAAAGCGTTGTTAGGTTCATTTAGTTTATTTTAAGTTGATCTTTTTAAATTTTGTCTTTCAGGATCACCACGAGATGTATGGTACAATTCCTAAATGCAGTCTAAGATGATAAGCAAGCTTTATTATCTTTTCAACTTTGAAAATCCTAGCTACTAAGGGAAAAGAAAGATACTATCTTTTCTCAAAGAGCAATCAGCACACTCTAATGCACTCTTTCCTAAATCGATCATGCAAACTTATCAAAATGCAAAAGCACAATGCAGGTGTTTGTTTTCCACTTTCTTAGTGTATATGCCTACAAAGAAAGCTTTTTGTACAACTTTGAATTTGCTTTTAAATGACAAGTACAAACAAGTTTACTTTTTCCAAAATCAACAAGGGTAGAAGAGATTACAATCACTTTGCGATTTTCGAAATGAATACTTGTTTGGACACTTAAAAGAGACAAACTCAAACCAATAAGCAAAAGCAAATGTATAATCAACTGTAAACAGCCAATGAACTCTCTCCTAAGATCACAATCAATCAGATCTGAATCAATGGCTACAGGATGATTATTTCACTCATGCAAAGGAAAACTGTAAATGACGCCACAAACACATAAAAACACTTACAGTATTTTTGTACAAAATGAGGCGGAATTCAAGCAAAGAAAAGGGGTTATCAGACTGGTACCTATGCTGGTTAAAGGCTGCAAAAAACAGAGATCAAAACAGGGCAACAGACAGCAGAGAACCCCAGCTGCACAAGGCTAAACTGGTTCAGCGCAAGTCTAACACTGTGAGTTTGACATTCAGCGCAGGTAGCCTTCACGGGACCTGCGTTGAAATGTAGACTGCCTTCACAGTGTCTGCGCTGAAGGAGAAACTCTCGTTTCTCTTGGGTTTCGGGTCATAAAATGCTCAAAAATCAACTGTTTCAGGCCAAATCAGAAACACAAGCAAGGTATAATCAAAGGGATGCTTTGAGAGGGTACTAAAGACTATCACAAAGGATCATCAAGTTAGTTGTGAGTCCATTGTTGAGATCATAGACAAAAACCCAGTGAAGGATCAAGGCAGCAACAGTCTACTTTGCGAAGCAGTTCGATTGTTGTTGTTGAGTCTATGAAGCAAACAATGATGTAAACACAAATAAAATGACTAAAACAAATCTCCCCAGTGGAGTCACCAATTTGTTGTGGGGAAAAATGCCTATGCAGGACGATCCTATCCACCTAAGGTGTGACAGTGCCTTAGCAACAAACAGATACAGCTACTTCGGTTTCTTCCTTTATGAAATGTGAAAGAGGGGAGATCGATAGACTTACCGTTGTATTCCGTTTATCCCTCGATCTAGATCCTCTTCTCTTTGGGTGTTCACAGCTACTTGCCTCCTCGCTTGCTCAAGAGAACAGCTACTTGATTCCCACGAGATCACAAGAGAACAGCTACCTGTGACAAGAGAACAGCTACTTGCGACAAGAGAAGAACACCAAACAAAGGCAAATATTCATATTCATAAATGATTTAGGATTAGAAGTAAATCAAATACACTAATGCAATCATACAAAATACACTAGCATATAGGAAAGAACCAAGATAGCTTTATTGATTGATAACAAGGTTCAGGAAGAGATACAACCCAGAGGGCTCCAATCCAGCATCTCCTTCCCAGCAGAATGGAATTCCTTCTTCAGCTCCCTTCAAAGCATTAAGCACCCAATGATCCAATCTCAAAACAACAGCAATTCTTTGCAATAACAAAATTCCAGCCTCTAGATCTCATGGAGGAGAGATCTATATATAGTTATTTTGGAGAGAGGATGAGTCAGCTTGAGATCTGACTAGTGTCCTCTCCCTCTCTCAGTTCTTGAGTCCACTTGGAGGTCCTTGCTTCCACTTGGAGATTTGGAACCTCTTACTCATCACCAGTCAAATTCCTTGATGCAAGTGTCATTTTGGAAGCTTCCTGGGCATTGACACATTGAGGAATGAGCCTGCCACTTGTCCAAACTCGCTCAGCGCAGGTAGCCTTTGTTGGAGTTGACATTCAACGCAGGTAGACAGTGGAGCAGTTGACATTCAGCGCAGATGCTCAGTGGAGCAGTTGACATGATCCAGAATTGGCTTGTTTTTTAGTGTTTTCAAGTGGAGAACTTCTGTGAATTGCTGTGGTTTGTTGGCCTTGTTCCTCTAGGGGTAGGAACAACATGTTTAGGGACTTTGGATCCCTTGATTATGGACATTTCATGCTCAATGTTGTAAGGCACAAAAATGTCTATAACACTATGCATCAGTGTGTTGTCAGTTCAACCATACCCAAGAATACTATGTTCATGTTAGCAGACGAGTTGGATGAAGGGGCTGAACCAATGCACCGGTTGCAACATGGAGGCAAGAAGTTCTCTTCAACAAGATGTCACCATGAGGTACATGATCCAAATTGGATCTAGAATAGACTTCTAAGTCTAAAGTGTTCCTCACATAGGAAAATTAAAGTCCAAGGATTCTCTTGGAAATAGCCCCATTGCGTAGATATTTTCATTTTGAATCTACTGCAACTTGAATGGGCTAAAATGGAATTTGGATGATGAAGTTATCGTAGAAAGAAGATTTCCTTTGTCCTTTGGAAAATGAGGCATTTCTTCTAAAAATGGCATAAAAGGCCTTATATGCAAAATCTTGTGTGAAAGGTTAAAAGGGTGGACCTGAAATATTATGTTCCGTAGCCTAAACCCTTATCGAATCTATGAGATGTATCAGATCGGAGTGAAGAAGGGACAAAGGCCTGGCGGGAGGAATTAGCGATTGCGATTATGCGATATGCTGATTGCCAATGATCGGATTGGCGGATCGACATAACCCCTGGGCCGTAGTGAATGCGACATGCGATAGCGATCTACGGTGTGTGATCTCAGCCTTCAGATCGGAAATGAGATCAATGGTCAAGATTAAATCGGTGGTCGGGAGATCGGAAATCCCCAACACAAAGGGCTGATGTGATAGCGAGATGTGATGCACTCTGGACCATCTGATCGAGGATCAGATCAATGGTCCAGATTAAATCGGCGATCCTCGATAGCAGGGCCATTGACACAGCATGATTGTGATTAGTGACCAAGGCCGGACCCGATGGGAATTATAAGCCTGATTGCATAAAATTTAAAATTCGGGATTTTCGGATTTCCTATGTATTAGCGCATTTCTGCTATAAAACTAAAATACAAAGGAAATGCGCCCAGAGCAATAAAACAAACCCGAAAGATTTATACATGCAGATCTATATTATTTGAGTTCCATAATGAGCGGGATTTTAGGCGAACCTCAGGCAGTAAGTGGTATTGGACGGGCTCCGTCTGATCCCATACACAGGCCGACACATGGCTTGGCACCGGGGAGAGAAAACCGCCTTTTCGGGTGGGTAATCTTCGTACACCTAAGCCGCATGAAATAAATATCAACCGTTGGATCGAAGATCACACAGATCAATGGTGGGCTTGCGATAGTGACCAAAGGCAGACCCGATAGGATTATAGGGTGGATTCAATGATTTTTGAAGTCCGATAAAAAGAGTTTTTGCGGATTTTTCACTGTTTTTAGTGTATTTTCGGTAAAACTTTGTGTATTGGAATTTTGTTCCATTTTTGGGTTTTCGCCCGAGGAAAGGGCCTGATTCCTTTGTAACAGCCCCTGATCATTGTGCCATGTGGCAAGCAGGCATTTTGTAAACAATGATGCATTTGTAACACACAGAGCCAGAAGCCAAAGGACCAGATGAAGAGACAGAGGAATGATTATATGCAAAGAAATGGACAGGAAGCCGCAGAGCCGGAAGAATGCCTCAAAGAAGCCAGAGAGCACGATTGAGAGGGAGGAGAGTGGATAGTGTAGGCAGCTAAATGAGTCTTTGGGATCGCTTGGAGGTTGAGCGAGTGAACCAGAGAGCTGAAGGTTGCTGAGAGAGTCGCTTGGAGGTCAAGCGAATTACAGAGGCACATAGAGGCCAAGAGAGAGCTCAGAAAAGCCAGAGCCGAGAGCTAAGAGCCGAAGCCAAAGCTAGAGCTAGAGCCAGATCCAGAGCCACAAGCCAGAGCCACGAGCTAGAGCTGGAGTCAGAGCCAGAGCTGAGAGCCAGAGCGAGAACCAGAGCCAGAAAGCATGAGAGCTTCAGAGCCAGGGATGAGATGGTGTTCTAAGCCCATTGTTTATGTGTAATACAATGGAGTATACTGTGGAGCTTTTAAAAGGACTTTACCATAATCCCAGAGAGCCTAGTCGAGTTGACTAGAGCTCAAGGAGACGTAACCCAAGAGTTTTGCGTGAACTCCAAATTAATATTGATGTTATGTGTTATTGCTTATTGTTGCATTGCATTTGTTGCTTATTTGCTACTTTACTTATTATCATCTATATTCTACATCAGCATAAGCAAGTGAACTTAAAGCACATAACCAGCTTTAAAACAAACATAAGCATACACCTATGTTCAAGCACATTATTAATTATGCATTGGTTAATCACTAGATCTTGGGAACATTTAAGATTTGGAAGTGGGAGAGGTTCTTGTAAGCTTGACAAGAAGCCTTTTGCGCCCCAGATTAGATCAGGTGGTATCAGAGCTTGAGATTGATTAACCCCACCTTCAAATAAGGTTACATCAGAATGCTTGATTGACATAGCAAAGATTGCTTTTCTGGAAGGTATTTAAACAGTCAGAGGTTGATTGTATGCTTGCTTGCAGACTGACTATTGTTTGAGTTTACAGAGGTGAAGGAAAAGCTATTGATAGCTTAGTCCAAGAAGGACAAGAAGGAAGAAGGGTTGAAGGAATTCTTCTTATCCCAAAGGACCTCAAGGAAATCCTTGAAGCACAAGAGGTTTGTTGCAAAAGGTTTCTTGAATAAGCTCTTTGTTAATCTTGTTTGAAGCTCTTTTGTTCATTGGCATAATGACAACTTCTACAAGTGAGTCCTCAAATTCCTCCTTCATCACAAGGTTCTTTGATGAAGACATGAAGCAAGACTTGTTCATCATGATGGACAAGGTGAGGGAAATGTATGAAGATGGAAGGAAGAGCAACATACTTAGAGAGCAGTTGAATTCTGTGGAGGAAGAGAAGCAGTTTCTTTCTGACAAATTGCAGGAAATGGAGAGGCAACTTCATATTGCAAATATGAACCTAAAAAGGATGCATGAGTTGGAGACATAGCTCTTTGTTGCCAAAGCCTTAGTCAAGTATCAGCTTGAAGAAGAGGTAGATAGTTCCTGTTTGTCTTCAAATTCTTCTAAGAATACTTATATTGGTTCTTTTGAAAAACATACGAGAGGCATAGGTTCCAAGTTAATGTCCAAGATGGGCTATGAAGGAAAAATCTTGGGCAAGTATGCACAAGGTATTTTTGAGCCAATAATGGTTGAGGAAAGGCCTAAGTATTTGGGTCTTGGCTATGGACAGTCTTATGGAGAGAGTTCCAAAGCTGCCATGAAGGCCATTGAAACAGTTCCAAGAAGGAGTTTCATTTCAGGTCCTCTACCTCAAGAGTGTGAAGATTGTATTCAGGAGGAATTCAATAGCTTGAAACATCATTTGCAGGATGCAGGTGTTCAAAAGCACACACTTGAACCAGAGAGTTATGGAGACTCTAACAGCCTTGAAGAGATTGATGGTATTCCAAAGGGATCCACTTCTTCATTTGCTTCACCTCCTCATGAAGGAAATAAAGGTGAAAGAGAAAGGTATAAATATGGTTCTAATCATATTCCTTTTGATTTTGCAAAGCATGATAAATTTCCACATAGATATGGGAAAATAATTGCATGTTCCTTTTGTGGTTTGGATAACCATAATGTTTCTAGATGTTGGAAGAGAATGGCCACATACAAGAAACTTTTGAAGGGTGCAAGAAGCCAAAGGTCCACTGGACAAGGAAAATCATGATGTCAAGTGGATGCACATGCAGTGCACTTACTGCCATAAGCAAGGGCATATTTTTGAAAGGTGTTGGACTTTGAATCCAACAATGCTTCCACAAAATATTAAGAAAGTGGAAAGAGAAGATGGCAGAAATGGAAAAGAAGATTCCATGATTGATGTGTTTCAGGATGATTCACATGTTGATGCTGATGTGCAGACAAAGGTAGTACCTTTGAAAGGGATTGGTGAGAAATGGGTAGAGTTCTTATCCAATTAAGATTGCATGTCTATTGATGCATCTATTTGCATTTCTTTGTTAATGGAATGCAAGTTGCAGGATTTTACCAAGAAGGTAAATGGAGAAGTTGAGTACGAGACTCACTTTGTTGCTGCAACATTATATTTCATTTTAGCTTCGAAAGTACAGCGTGCTTAAGCGAAAATTGAAGGATGAAATGCATGCATGAGAATGTTGTGCATGAACACAGGGATGTTGATGATTTCCTTGTTTTTGAACATGTATGTGTAATTAACTTGCAGGGTTGATTGCTTTGACATGCATGTGATGCAATGTTGACTTGGGAGAATTTAACTTGATCTCCAAGATGGAGATAATGATGAAGTGTTTCATCTTTTGAAAAAGAGTCCTAATGGTCTTTTTCTACATGCTTGACTTGAAGGGTAATTTGTTTAAAGGAATGTTTTGTGGGCTTGTTATCTAGTTCATCATTTGTATGCAGATGTAAGACATGGAGGTGTTCACATGATGTGAAATCTGTTTCTTTTGTTGAAGCAGGAGTTTAGACCATCCAGTTGTTGTTTGTATTTCTGTTGTTGTTAATAGTTGTTGTTGACAGCCTGTTAAACAGGTACAAATGAAATTTTTGTGGAGCAGATGTACTTCACATTTATTTGAGCCACCTTGGATCAATGATCAAGGCAGAGAAGTTCAAACTACCTTCTATGACCATTTCATCAGGAGTTCTGTGGGAAGGTAAGAAGGCAGTTCTTCCCAAGAGGACCATCACATCCAGGAAGGAGAGTGATCATAGGCTTTGGTTCAGAGGCACTATGCAAGGCAAGTGTATGGAGGCTGAAAGAAGAGGGTGTTGTTACTCTCATTTACTGTTCATATCAGTATGTCAGTCTTTTGGAGACCAAAGTTCTTTTAGTGGGAAGGTGTGATCCAAAATGGATCTAGAATAGACTTCTAAGTCTAAAGTGTTCCTCATAGAGGAAAATGAAATTCCAAGGATGCTCTTGGAAATAGCCCCATTGCGTATACCTTTTCATTCTGAATCTACTGCAACTTGAATGGGCTAAAATGGACTTCAGATGATGAAGTTATCATAGAAAGAAGATTGCCTTTGTCCTTTGGAAAAGGAGGCATTTCTTCTAAAAATGGCATAAAAGGCCTTATATGCAAAATCGCGTGTGAAAGGTTAAAAGGGCGGACCCGAAATATTATGTTCCACAGCCTAAACCTTTATTGGATCCGTGAGATGTATCGTATCGGAGTGATGAAGGGACAAAGGCCTGGCGAGAGGACTTGGTGATTGCGATTATGCGATATGTCCATTGTTGATGATCGAATCGGTGGATCGGCATTGGCGATATACAGAACCCCTAGGCCGTAGAGAATGCGACATGCAATAGCAATCCGTGGTGTGTGATCTCAGCCATCGGATCGAAAATGAGATCAACAGCCAGGATTAAATCGGCAGTCGGGAGATCGGCGATCCCCGACACAAAGGGCTGATGCGATGCGATCTGGATCGTCCGATCGAGGATCAGATCAATGGTCCAGATTAAATCGTTGATCGGTGATCCCCGATAGTAGGGCCGTTGACATAGAGTGATTGTGATTAGTGATCAGGGCCAGACCTAATGGGAATTATAAGCCCGATTGCATAAAATTTAAAATCTAGGATTTTTGGATTTTCTGTGTATTAGCGCATTTCCGCTATAAAACCGAAATACAAAGGAAATGCACCTAGAGCAATAAAACGGACCCAAAAGGTTTATACATGCAGCTCTATATTATTTGAGTTTCGTAATGAGCGAGATTTCGGGCGGACCTCAGGCGTTAAGTGGTATTGGACGAGCTCCGTCTAATCCCATACACGGGCCGACACGTGGCTTGGCGCCAGAGAGAGAAAGCCGCCTTTTCGGGCAGGTAATCTCCATATGCCTAAGCCTCCCGAAATGAATATCAACCGTTGGATCGAAGATCACACAAGTCAATGGTGGGCTTATGATAGTGACCAAAGGAGGACCCAATAGGATTATAGGGCGGATTCAATGATTTTTGAAGTCCGATAGAAAGATTTTTTGCAGATTTTTCATTGTTTTTAGTGTATTTTCAGTAAAACTCTGTGTATTGGAATTGTGTTCCATTTTCGGGTTTTCACCCGAGGAAAGGGCCCAATTCCTTTGTAACAGCCCATGATCATTGTGCCACGTGGAAAGAGGGAATTTTGTAAACATTGATGTGTTTGTAATGCACAGAGCCACAGAACTAGAAGCCAGAGGACTAGATGAAGAGACAGAGGAATGATTATACGCAGAGAAATGGACAAGAAGCCGCAGAGCTAGAAGAATGCCTCAAACAAGCTAGAGAGCACGATCGAGAGAGAGCAGAGCAGATAGCACAGGTAGTTGAGGGAGTCTTTGGGATCACTTGGAGGTCGAGCGAGTGAACCAGAGAGCTAAAGGTTGCTGAGGGAGTCGCTTGGAGGTCAAGTGAATTACAGAGGCACGTAGAGGCTGAGAGAGAGCTCAAAGAAGCCAAAGCCGAGAGCCAAGAGCTAGAACCAAAGCTAGAGCTAGATCCAGAGCCACAAGCCAGAGCCATGAGCTAGAGCCATGAGCCAGAGCTAGAGCTAGAGCCGAGAGCCAGAGCCAGAGCCAGAGCCAGAAAGCCTTAGAGCTTCAGAGCCAGGGATGAGATGGTGTTCTAAGCCCATTGTTTCTGTGTAATACAATGGAGTTGAGTGTGGAGCTTGTAAAAGGACTTTGCCATAATCCCAGAGAGCCTAGTCGAGTTGACTAGAGCTCAAGGAGACGTAGCCCAAGAGTTTTGGGTGAACTCCAAATTAATATTGTTGTTATGTGTTATTGCTTATTGTTGCATTGCATTTGTTGCTTATTTGTTGCTTTACTTACTGTCATTTATATTCTACATCAGCATAAGTAAGTGAACTTAAATCACATAACCAGTTTTAAAACAAACATAAGCATACACCTATGTTCAAGCACATTATTAATTCCACATTCGTTAATCACTAGATCTTGGGAACATTTAAGCTTTAGAAGTGGGAGAGGTTCTTGTAAGCTTGACAAGAAGCCTTTAGTGCCCCATTTTCATATCAGTACATGCACACCATCACGGACGACCAAGCTTGGCATCAGCTCAGCAGCTTCACCATCACAAGCATGTCAAATAGTTGGTCACACCACAGCGGACCGAGTGTCAGTGATGTCTTGCAAGGCTTGCTCAAGCCATGTTGTCTCACATGAGTACATGCGCATTGTAATGTTTAGTCATGTCAAGTGTAATTCGAGTGTCACCAGTTGGATGTAACAGTCATAGAGTAGGTGAAGAGTCATGAGGGTAGTTAAACTGTCACAAAGGGGAATGTCAAGGGCCACCCTACCCTTTGCTATAAATAGTCCCTCATAACTCATTGTAAGGGCTTTTGGTCACCCAAGCTTCTACTAAGACTATCTTGAAGAAGGCTTGGACAGTATTGTAACGCGCCTTGGATTCTCCACTGCACGGAGCTAGTACATCTCTTTGGAGGAGCAAGGGGATGTCACTGTAACGTTCTACTGATAGGGCTAGTAGGTTTACATGGTGTATCGTATGATTGTGACTTACACTTCTTTATATAATAAAAGCCAACACATTTTCATGCATATGTTGTTATTGTAGTTGGACTGCTCCAGTTAGCTTAATGATATATGTTTTTTAACTTACGTACTTGTATATGAACTAATTCACATGCAATTATATGAATCTTGTTGTTAATGTGTTGCATATGTTGTTAATGTTGTCACCGTCTATGTCGACTGCTCTGCTGGACACCAAACAAACCTTTCTTTGAACCTTGTTATATCAACCGTCACACTTGTCTCAGACTGATTCGTGAGTGTTGTTCGTGTTATCTTACCTTGTATGTTGGGACTGCCACATCCATGTCGACTGCTCTGCAAGAAGTTATGCATGTCCTTTGTGTTGTGTGTTCCTAACAGAGTTGGGACTGATCCCTTTCAACCTGGAACCCACATTCACCTTCCTCTCCCTTTGAAGTGTTGGAACCTCTCATACTCATTCCTTGACTCATTGCATCAGTCACACCCTTGCTACTGACAGAGTTATCTTACTTGCCTCTTGGTGACATCACAATCAATGCATTACCTTATGAACCACTATTGGGACTCCTACACCAAATAGTCTGAGGTCTAATTGGGACTTCTTACCGGGGAGATCCCCTTGACATGTTGGTGGGTCCAGTACTGTCAACACCTGGGTTGATGATTAATGTAGGTATTAAGATCATTTTCAATAGACATCTTAGTGCACCAACAGATGGGACCTGGAGTCTCTGTATTGACTATTGGGCACTGAACAAGATCATTGTTCGGAATAGGTACCTAATCCCACCGATTGATGAACTTCTGGACTAGCTCAAGGGGGCCAAGTATTTCAGGAAGATTGACTTGAATTTCAGTTATCACCAATTTCCTATCGAACATTTCGATGTGTGGAATACTTCCTTAAAATCCAAGGAGGGCCTTTTCGAATGGTTGAACATGCCTTTCGGGTTGACGAATGCCCCCGCAACCTTCATGAGGTTGATGGATGATATCTTACGACCCTTTAACAATGCATTTGTGGTAGTGTATTGTTGACGGTGCTGGACCCGCCAACATGTCAAAGGGATCTCCCTGGTAAGAAGTCCCAATTAGACCTCAGACCGTTTGGTGCAGGAGTCCCAGCAGTGGGTCATAAGGTAATGCCTTGACTGCAATGTCACATAGAGACAAGTAAGATAACTCTGTCAGTATCAAGGGTGTGACTGTTGCAGTGAGTCAAGGAAGGTGAATGAGAGGTTCTAACACAAGTAGGTTGGGATGAGTGCGCCCCTTGACAACCTGTATCAGTACTTAGCTTGGAAGGGAACACATGAGCAAATGCATCACAAGCTGGAAAGTAGATCACTCGACAATCCAAAGTGATGGTTAAACCAACAGCACATCTGCAACAACGTTCATATAATTGCATACAAAGCAGTTGATACACAAATACATCAGTTAAACAACATACATCATTAAAGCAACCAGAGCATTCTAACTACAATAACAACATATGCATGAAAATGTGTTGGCTCTTATTATATAAAGAAGTGTAAGTTCCAATCATACAATACGTCCATGTAAACCTGCTAGCCCCAACAGTGAAACATTATAGCCACATCCGCCTACTCGTCCAAAGAGATGAACTAGCTTCGTGTAGTGGAGAAGCCAAGGCACGTTACAATATTGTCCAAGATTTCTTCAAGATAGTCTTAACAAAAGCTTGGTTTACCAAAGGCCTATACAATGAGTTATAAGGGACTATTTAAAGCAAAGGTTTGGGTGGCCCTTGACATTCCCATTTGTGATTGTTCAACTACCCTCATGACTCTTCACCTACTCTATGACTGTTACATTCACTATTGACACTTGACTTACACTTGACATGACTCAACATTACAATGCACATGTACCCATGTGAACACAATGGCTTGAGCAAGCCAAACTAGACATCACTCTGACTTAGACAACTATAGAAGTGCAACTACTTAACATCCTCATGTTGATCAACAGTAACATATTGATGCCAAGCTCTATAGTCTTTGATAGTGTTTGTGTGTTCCACGGTGACATCCGTCTGAAACTTAACCTTTGCCTCCATAGCATCCGGGTACACTGCTCAGGCTCCTCTGTCCAACTCACCTAAAAGCATGTGCATCATTGTATTCAATGTGGTCAGACCAGCAACATACTTATGCATGATGTCTGCACTGATAGGCAAGTTTGGGCTAGTGGTGATGTGCATCAACTCATCGAATTACGAGTCAAGCTCTAGTCGGACTTGCTTCTTGGTCTTCGCCTTGGTGAGAGTCCCAAGTGATGGAATCACATGTGTGCGCACCACAACATCCATGCTCTTGAATACACGTGCATGGGAATCCTTTATGCCAGTGATGAGTTGTGGGACATCCTCATAGTTCCGAATCTGACTCTAGATACGTGCTTTCAGCTTGAATGCATTTGGCCTCATCATCTTTGGCAGGTGAAGTGGGGCTCCCTTGTACTTCATCGTTCATGTTTGCATGTCATCAACAACAGCATGTATGTTTGTCAAGATGCATGCTCTCCTAGCACATCGTTGCTGCCATTCGTTAAGATGGATGAATGCCTTGTGCATGGTACCAAACTTGGAGTACAATGCTTGCATAATTGTGTCAAGGGACAATACTTCATCTAGTATTTCCTTCTTCAGTTCAGCTTGGGTGGACATTGTCACCAAGTCTCCTCCTTACTTGGCCACTTGTAGTTCCTTCGCCATTTGCTCATTCTCAGCTATAAGAAAACTAACACTTGAGCTAGTGGCTTCGACATACATCCTGGTTGCATTGGCTAAAGCAACTCGATTCTTGCGCACATTAGTAACGATCACTCCTTCTTCAACTTGCGCAAGGGATGTTTGATCCTCCGAAGTTGACACTCTGTGAGACTACACAACTCTATGTTGGGATTCATCAAACGAGATGTTTTGCATCTCTTCTTTCGGCTAATCACCAAGGATCTCAGTGCCTCCTTGGTCATCCGAGACTTTCTCTTCTTCTAGATGCATTGAAGCGGGTGAGTCAACCTCTTTGTGGTGAGGCATGAGGTCAATATCCTGTTCCAACTCTTGTTTCTCCATGTCTGCATCCAACTGTTGAAGTGCATGTTCTATCTCATGAGAAAAGTCTTGCCCCTGTGATGGTTCACCCTGTTCGCCTGATGCCAGCTATTCAGATGAATCAACTACTTGTACGGGCGCTGCTTCATCTGTTTGCACATGATGCACCCCCTGCTTTATTTGCTATTGATGTGCTTCCCTCTCCTATTTACACATTTCTTGTTCCTTTTGGAGTTGCTCTCTCAGCTCATGCAACTCCTTCTCTACTTCTTCCATTCTCTTCTTATCCTTCTACCTTCATGCGATTTTCTTATCGCGTTGCTGCCTCTTTGCCTCTATAGCCATATCTTCTTTCTCTACAAGTGGATCTGCTCGAAACTTGCAGCTTTGCTCCTCCTCCATGCGATCAACAATCTTCCTCTTCCCTTTGTCATGCACTGGTATTCTTGGCTCTGTTGCCACTACTACTACTACTAATTCTCTCTATGATGCTGCTTTGCTAACCACTCCATATCGAATCTAACTGGTTCATTGGGTCTGGAGAAATTGTAGCAATATCTCCATGGGTCCTCCTCGGCCCAATGAAACGCACTGTAGATCCAGTTGAACTGAACTCTCGTGCAGTGATCCTTCACAATGTAATGTAGGTCATATGGATTATA
The DNA here is from genome assembly GCA_031772625.1 of Pinus tabuliformis. Taxonomy (NCBI): domain Eukaryota; kingdom Viridiplantae; phylum Streptophyta; class Pinopsida; order Pinales; family Pinaceae; genus Pinus; species Pinus tabuliformis. Next base: position 750,033,397 of record CM062818.1, read on the forward strand.
GCTTCGGAGGTTGAATGGGTACTTCTTCATCAGTTCTTCTTCGGCATATTCTTGCTTGATACTCCAAATTTCATATAAATCTACAATGGAAGAGTGGGCCAAGGTGCATTCTTCTTCCGCTGCAGTCTAGCTGTCAATCCTGCCGAGATGTGATAGGATACTTCCTGCATGACATGTACGTCTAAGGAAAACTTTGGAAAAACATGAGGAGGCTTCTCCGCACTGAACATTCAAATGAAAGTGTCGGATGTTGAGGCATACCAATCTGCAATACTTATCAATGCCTCCATTGCTTCCTTTTACATGCAGGGTGGATCTTGTTTGAATATCATCTTGTACAAAGGGACAACAAAATGATCGAAAACACAAGACTGCTCAACATTATGTCTTCATAGATCGGCAAACTAGAGGACACTTGCTCAGCTACTGCTCCAGCTCCATTTCCATCAGTGTCCTGAGATCTTGTTCTCTTGGAAGCCATTAAGATAAATGAACACCTGAAAGATCTGGAAACAAGAAACATGCATGGCAAAAAATCTGTCAGTGAAAACAAAGCAAATTCCAGGGAATGACACAGCACATACCTAGGAAACTGATGAGCAAGATTGCGCAATTTCTTCTAGGAGGCTGGGTAACTAGCTTCCAAAACCGTGCAAAAGGAAGTTTGGGTTGTCTGGGAGGTAGGACTAGCTGCTGGATCTGCGCAATGCGCAATCCAGGCTGGCTGCTGGCTACTGGGATTGTGCAATGTGCTATTCCAGCTGGGAAAGACTGCAGGCCCAAGGACAGATTTGTGCAATTTCCTGGGCCAACAGTCACTATCCTCCAGAAATGTGCAAACTAGTCCTAGAGGCTAGTGCTAGGCAAAAAAGTGCATTTCTGGAGAGGAAGGCAGAGCCTTCCCTCCCCAGATTGCTCAAAGCAGTCTCAGTGAGGCAAAGTCCTGGCCAAGTTGGCCCGACTCACCAACGGGCAACTAAAAGAAAATAAGATAGTGAATGCATGGTGACACTAAGTGAAATTATAAGTGATTGACAGTGCATGCAAAACATGAATGAAATATTCAGCAAATAGATCAACATGCATGTGGGTGAAGCAGTTCGTCGATTGGGTGAACATTCGTGCAAAACAATTTCATCCATGCGACAGTAGTGAGATAGCAATGAAAATTGAAATAGAGCTAGGACAATCTAGTATACATGTAAACGACAGCAAGTATTCAAATAAATGAAGAAAACAACACACATACAAGCAAATACACAAAAAGTGACAGAAATGCTAAAAAAGACAAGTTGAAGCCACTTACCCATGAATAGTTGAGCCAGATGTGTCGAAGAGTCCTAGATGCGTTGTGGGATGTCAAAGCTCCAAGATCAATGTGAAATAATGAGCTCTGATATGTCGAATAAATAATTTTGGTCTCATGATGCGCATACCACAAATCTAGGAAAAAGAGACACTTGGAGGGAAACTTCTAAAACAACTTTGCATGTAACCCTCGGCTGCTAAAAATAGCTCCCTGAATCATGGGATGCCTTTTGCATGTTGCATTTTGCTATTCCAGGAAGAACCAGTCATGCATGCATGCAAGTCAAGTTTCCTCGGTCCCGGGTGGAACTGGTCAACTAGACTGCTCATGCATGCAGCTGCTCAACTGCTTGAGAAAAATGTGCATTCCTAGCTGGGAGCTGGGTTGGCTGCCAAGAGGATTACACAATTTCTTGGCAGAGCAGCTGACTGTTTCCTAGATTTGTGCAAATCCTGGGCTGAGCAGCCCTGCTGGGGAAATTTTTGCAAATCCTGCTGGGAGTGTTGACTAGCAGGATTGCGCAATCCTGGAGCCCAGCAAGCTGCCAGAGAGGATTGTGCAATTTCTAGAGGGAAGGTTGGTTTCCCTCCATAAATGTGCAATTTTCAAGGGAATTTTCTCAGCCTGTAGCTAGACCAAGTCTGGGTGAGAATCCTATGAGGGGAATGGATCAAACTGTGATCGACAGGATACCTTTGTGCATGAAAAACACTGAAGCTAATGTACTTGACGAAGCAAGACAAAGAGTTGTGAAAGGTTGGTAGGGTAGCTCCAAAAGGGGCTAAGGAAAAATTTTGGAGGGTGGTTGTAGCCGCTACAACATGTATTTAAATGAAATCTTGACCTTCAGTCAGATTTGGGAAGAGCACCTCCACCATATTAGACGGGTCCTCCAAACACTATGATAACACAAGTTGTGTGCCAATCTGGAGAAATGCTCTTTTTGCATGACCCAATTTCAATATATGGGGTACATAATTGATGACAAGTGTGTTCATGTGGACCCATCCAAGATACAATTCATTCAGTATTGGCCAGCCCCAACCACTCTAAAGAGCTCCACAGCTTTCTGGGCCTTGCTAATTTCCACCGCAGATTTGTGTTGGGGTTCTCTCATATCACTTGGCCTTTAAGTCAAGTCACCAAGGGCGGAGTGAAAGAAAATTTATTTTGGTATGAAACCCAATAGAAGGTGTTTGGTGAGTTGAAGAAGCACCTTTGCTCTACACTAGTGCTCACATTACCAGACCTGCAGCAACCATTTGAGATTGAGATAAATGCCTCTGACTATGTTATTGGTGCAGTTCTTACTCAGAAGGAGCATCTAGTGGCTTAACATAGTGAGACACTTTCAGACGTAGTCTGAAAGTATCCCACCTATGACAAAGAAATGTATTCCATTATCCAGGTTTGTCGTCAATGGAAGCATTAAATTCTGGGGAAGGAAATGGTCATCCACACAAACCACCGACCCCTGTAGTTCATACAGACACAAGGGAAGTTGCAGAATGATCACTGCCAAAAATGGTCAACATACCTGCAAAAATTACATATGAACATTAAGTACAAGAGGGGTAGCACTAATAATGTTGCCGACTACCTCATCTTACCACCAGTCATAGCGTTGATCACTGTGCTCAACTCCTATGAGCACAAGACTTCGAGGTAACCGCATCTTTACAAGAGCGGTATATAATTCAACAACACATACCAGGCACTTCTGAAGGGTAAGAAAGTTCCAAATTTTCACCTTTGAGATGCACTGTTATACCTCCTAGGACACCTCTATGTTCCTTCAAGCGAGCGTTCCAAGATGATTTAGGAGGCACACTACAGTCGGGTCATTGGACATTTCGAAGTAGAGAAAACAGTGGCAATATTGCAGAAGTATTTTTATTGGCTGAACCTTCGTCGGTCGAGAGGTACATTAAATCCTGCACTGCATGTGTCATTGCCAAACCAGCCATCAAGAATAAAGGCCTATATACTCCTCTATCTACTCCTAGTTGACCTTGGGAATCTATCTCCATGTATTACATGTCAGGTCTTCCTTCTACTAAGCATGGAAACAACTATTTTTTCATGGTCGTTCACTGATTTTCTAAGATGGCCATTGTGGCGGCCTCCAAGAAGAGTATCACAACAGAAGCCACTACTAAGCTCTTCTTTGAGAAAGTGTGGGTAAACTTTGGGATCCCATAGTCCATTGTCTCAAATTGGGACAGCATATTCCTAAGTCCATTTTGGTCAAGTCTCTGATCGATGCTGGATAACAAACTTACTAATTCCACGACTTTCCATCCCCAAACTGATGGCCAAACATAGGCAAGTTATGTACCAATTTACCCAAACGGGGCCCATAGTTTTGGCGCTTCATCTCCTAGGGTTAGGTTTTTGGATGTTTAAGGTTTTCCATTATTTCTCAATAATAAATAGGCCTTCGAGCCTCATTATAACACAGTTCAGAGACATGTAACTACCACATCTATTCTCAGAGATAAGCTACCATCATCCGAGCTATCCATTCCATTTATAAGCATATTTTACTAATTGATATTAATGAAATGAAGTGTTATTTATGCTGCATCTTTGTATTTATGGTTATATTTGTGATTTTTTGTGTTCATAATTAATTTTGGATCAGTGGTATGAGAGTGGTTTTCTCTTTCTTTATTTTTCTTCGCATGTCCACAACGAGGTCGAGATATAAGGAGTTAGAGCTCGAACTAGTCAAACCTTTGTAAGGTCAGCCTCGCAAATCCTGATGGCCTCCCATGGCGTGTAACAACCTCCTCCCACATCTACCCAAGCAAATGGCCAGCTGGGGTAAACATGTGACGAGAGGCTACTATGAGATGATTCAACCTTCTACATAACCTTAAGGAAATGTAATTGACGAAAACACAACACACAGACCTCCCTCAAGTGCTTTAGGACCCCCAGGAGCTAATCCACCACTCCAGGTGCCCAACCCCTGAGTTAACCTAGCATTTAGATGAATTAAACCCAAAGTCGCTCCCATGACAAGGCATGCATGCGACTGTAACCCTATAGTTTCTCTCACAAGCTTGACTGCTAGTGACCAAAGACCCAATTTGTCAGTGTTATGCCAACGACTCTGAGATTTGAGCTACTTTTTCAGGCCCATAGCCCAGATCGCTGCCCATAATTGAACCATCTCTTTAAATTAGTAAAATAACATGGAAATGATAGTACTAAAGAAAATACTTGTTCAAGACCTTGACTGGACCCCTACTAGTCATGACAGACATTTTGTCAAACATATCACGAATATGTAACTTACAGGTGTAAATAACATATTTGAGCATAGGGTCTCATATTTATCTAAGATTGTCTATGAAACATTTTCTCCTTATCACATTAACTTCCATTTCATCCATTAGGTCATAGATACATTGATCATTCAATAACAAGTAAGAATATGATGAGAGCCATACATAGTTGTTGTCATAAAACATATAAATAACCATCATAATAGGGGTATAAATATCCATTAAATCACAACCATATAAACCACATATAATCCATCATAATACTCATAGGAATACCGGGAGAAATAACCTTTCATTAATGATGTAAAATCCAAACCTGGTATGGAACTTCCATGTTCCACCCGATTGTAGAATTGTTGAGCCAAATCACTCTTCATCCATTCACCCCAGTGCCATATTCCAAGCATGAATGAGGGATTTCATAGAACACATCAATAAAAAAACCATCCAAGGCTTCCAGGCGCCATCCACCTCAACCCATCAAATAGTGATTCCACCTCACGGTCGGGCATCACAAAACCATCATCAGATCGATCTCTATCCAAGCCTTCCAGGGATCCAAAGCGTTTGTCCAACCAAGGCTCCGGGACTAGTAACTCAACCCACAACTTTTATCAGGCTCCAGAGGGTTTGTCCAACCAATGCTCAAGGACTAGTAACTCAACCCACCAAGGGCTCCAGAGTGTTTTTCCAACCAAGACTCCAGGACTAGTATCTCAACCCAAGCTAAGGAAACATGAGAACCAACCAAAAACACAACATTAAAAATAAACCCGCAATCACCATGCCTATCCAAGAAATGGAAAGGCTAGGAAATCCACTGTCAATCCTAGTCATGCTCCATGCCAATGAAAAATCACAAGCAAAAATCCACATGCATATGCCATGCATGCCAAAACTAGTGAAGGAAACATACATGCAACTCAGTACTTGCAAGAAAATCCGATGTAGTTGTTGATCCCGATGCCTTCTTTCACTTTCCAACTCTTCCTTTGCCTCATTGCTCCAAGAATCCAAGTATGCCACACCCTCCAATAGTGCTCCAAGAAAACTCTAAGTCTTCAAGAGTATGAGAGAGAGAGAGCTCCAACACTGAACTGATCAAGTCTTGCCCACTGATCCTCATAAGCCTTTTTATTAATGAGGCCTTTATTTTCTTCATTTTCCATTATTTTCCTTCAATTTCCTCGTCACATGTAACCTGTGACCTTTCACCTTCCCTTTCTCCTAATTTCCATTATTTTCATAAATAAATTCTAATTAATGCCTCATGCCTCTCGAAAACCTTAGCCATTTCCTTTGCTAATTTCCCTAGCCATAATAAACTGAATTGACACCCATTAGGATGTTTCCCCCATCATTCAACTTGGAATACGTGTCCCATCAACCATGGCCATATATATATTCACATGATCCTTTTAACTAGGGTTGTTACAGAACCCTACCCCTTGGGGGAACGCCGTCCTCGGTGTTCAATGACACATATAACCAACAAGACTGTTGAAAACAAAACATATTGCCCATTTAGCTTTATAACACAACTCGTTGCAGTATTTACAATGACCACCTGCTAAAACTTGACAAACATACCGTTTACTGGAGCTTTATAACACATATCATTACGATATTTACAATAATAACCACATATACACATACACATTTGTTTCAACCCACAAATAACCATATTATATGTGGAGCTTTATAAACCAACTCGATACAGTATCTACAATAATACACACATATACACATATGCACATTTTCTCAACCAGCAAATAAAAGGATACAATGCGTGTGTCTGCAATAAGGGAATCCAGAGGCTCACACCTCCACCCTCAAAATTAATACCAGGATTCAACTCCTTCCTAGTAATTCTATAATCTACTACAAAACCAAATATGCATCCAATGTCCAGCGCTACAATTTAGCGCCACTTTTCCTCTTATTGAATAGTTACCGGCTCATTGTTCTAGGGCACACTCTGAATGTGCATCTGATTCCATATGGAAATGATAATTACCAAAACAAATATATCCCTCAGCCTTCCCTTCTCTGCTACACAATCCCTCGGTCAATTTGGTCAACCCCTTCCGTACAATCACTAACCTTCCAAGTTCTACTAGCACCCCCATCTCGGGAAGTCCATCCCTTAGCAAGGCTTCCTCGCATCAGCAGATACAAAACCAAGGAATATACTTGCCTCAAACCATCATATGGATCATAGCATGCTCATGGAAATCAATGGACACTATTGGGTACCCATGTCCCATAATGGCCCTGCTCCTGAAGTTCTTTACCAGCATACTGCTGCATTTTCCAATTCCTTTTGTTGACGTTGCTAATTCTTGCAGTTTATTTCAACCACCTAACCAGGCATGTTCATGTATTCCTAAACCAAGCACTTAACTTCCATTAGATTTAAAATAAATTGAAATAAATTCACATTATACCTCATTATTAGATCATCAGTAAGGTACATTTGCAATCTTGTTCGCTTCCTATCACAACAAGTCAAACTAGCATATTTGACCAAATCAACATGTATAAAAATATCTCATTAGGTTAGCTCAAAACATAACTGTGGTGAAGTAAATTATAAGTGCAGTCACAAAACGAATTCTTCTAGCCCGCTGATGGGTCTAGCCACAACAGATACATTCTATGGGAGATTTCCTTAATTTAGAACTAATTAAGAGGGCCTACCTCTTAGTCCACTTATCTTGTTTGATGATGTCCTCACTTGCTTGCTCCAGCTATCTCTCGCTTCCTTCTTCAAGCACCTGAAACAAGTAAACAACAGCAAACAACAAACGTGATAATAGACAAATTGTAATTCAACCTACTTAACAAGTCAAGAAACATTAATCCATGAATATGTAAGATGAAAAATCATGTAGGAAATCAATTGATAGTTGCATATATTAATATCAAAGAGAGATTACAACCATTTGTCTTGATGTTGCAGTCCTCCTCTGACAAGACCAGGTTCCCACACACTTCTGCTAGCATTCCATGATGGCCTCAATCAACAATAGTTTTAAGGCTCTTCCCTTTAGGCTTCACTCCAAACCAAATCACACTTCTCCCTCACACAACTAGATAGCTACAACTAGTAATAGCTTGTTTTCTACTCCAAACCAAAATAGCATCAGCACACTAATATCAACACTCCAACCCCAACACTAATACTAGCTTGTGCTTGGGAAAAATGGAGGTTTATATAGGATGAATGGATGGGAGATGAATCCTCTTCTCATTGGAGAAGGTCTTATCCCTTGAGGTAGTTCCATCATTATAGGGGAAAGGAGCCCAAAATGACATTCTCAACCCCATCCGACCAAACCATTTACCAGACTTCCATTACAAAGCTTCTAGAGCTGGAATCTTCGACTCCTAATTTAAAAAACTTTCCATAACAGGACTGGCATGATTGGAACACAAGAAAGGGCCATAATGTTTCCCACATCATCGACACAAGACAAAAGGATGCAAACTGATTTGTGGATGATACAGAGAATCAGAAGTAAGTGTAACCGCAGAAGGACAACTCTTGAACATATCGGTGACACAACTGGAAGTTTGGCAGCTTTTGAATCCATGGGATTGGTGGTCTGATGACGTGGCAGAGATCAAATGGAAGGAAAAAAATGGCCCAAACCCAAGAAGGTCAACGATACAAAGGAGGATGTCCCAACCCAACACGAAGCAAAGAGTGTCATGTTCAAGAGTGAGCTACCGACACAACAGATAGATTTCCAAATTTTATCCCACCATTTCTGGTAGGTACCCCAATTATTTTTTAATCACAAGCTTGAAGGAGATAACATATGCTTGCATTGTAAGTTCATCCTTCAGACGAATCCGACCTAGTAAGTTTAATGATCCCTAGGAAGGAGGAGCTCATGTTCATCATGGCAACGAATCCGATGTCATTTAATATTTTAACGAGTCCAACAAAGGTGTAACTCGATATCTTTTTCATGTTTAGAGAGTTTGAAAAAGACACGTAAAATAAAACTCCACATGGTCCCTTTTCGTACATTTGTGTCTCTCGAGCTCGAAAAGGTAGAAAATGATACTTGAGAGAACCACTTGACCATTTCAGTCAAGGAATACCTTTTCGTAAATAGTGCATCCCAGCCTGAAAGGGGGTAAACTTGTACTAGGCACACGATGTTTCGCATCTGCTAACAAGTTCGAAACGACAAGGGCTCGGCCATATTTTTTCTTTTAAAGGGTCAAAAAAGAGCTTGAAAGTAGACCCCCCCCCCCCCATTTTATTCTCTTTAACGAATCAAAAGGGAAAAATACTTGGCGATCTTTTCATTTTTTATGAGTCAGAAAAGAGCTTAAAAGTGACTCGTTCTGAAGGAGCAAGTGGTATAAAGGGTAGTAACTGGTTCTGAAAATAGTGGAACTGCTCAAAACATGTAATGGTCAAGAGGCTAGCTAATAAATCCACTCATCGCTACGGTTCCTCAGGAAAGGAAAAATAACCAAGTGAAAGCATATGATCGGCCAAAGAGATGGTGGCGATGGAATGAAACAACCAAGGCTCATCTAGCAGATAAAAACGACAATCACGAGATGTAAATTGGGCATGGGTTCATTTTTACACAAGCTTGAACCATGGAGAACTCTGCTTGGATTCGGTTTCATGTTTACACAAGCTTGAAATGAAAAACTATGCTTGCTATAAGTTCGAATGCCCCTGGAATAATGACTCAAACGAGGTACATGCCCCCCAAGCTTCATTTAAGTCAACTAGGTGGACAGAATGAAGATTCACTTTCGAGATCATGGAAAGACTCGATTGGGATTTACGAGATCTTAATCAAAGACTCAATTTGGAAAAGGGAGTTGCTTCATTTTTTAATGAGGTTGACATAGTAAAAGAACTATCCCCAGACATCTATTTCATTTTTTAACGAGGTAGATACAAGAAAAAAATATCCTCAGACACCTTGTTTCATTTTTTAATGAGCTTGACACAAGAAAAGGAATTATGCTCGCACCCTTTGTTTCATTTTTTAACGAGGTTGACACAAGACCAGGAACTATCCTCATACCCTTTATTTCATTTTTTAACGGGGTTGACACAAGACCAGGAACTATCCTCATGCCCTTTGTTTCATTTTTTAACGAGGTTGACACAAGACTAGGAACTATCTGCATGACGTCTGTTCATGGCCCATAAGAGAACATGGCTCCCAAGAGGTCTTCACTAGACGGAAGGACCACGCTCTGGGAGGAATACATGTCAACTGGTACCAATGATAGATCAGGTTCCAATGCCCCCAGTACATAATGTACTATACCATCTGTGTGATCATCAGCAAATGTGGAGATGGAATGGGTAGCCACATAATTGACCTGTGGCGGGGAAGGTACTGCTTGCAAACAAGAGTCGATAGGGGATGATGGTTGTAAAGCAGGCACCTGGTGACCAATAAACGACAATTGATCAATGGTCATTATTCTCCCTTCATGCGGAAAACAAACCACATGGAAAAGTGAAGAAACAAGAGCTCCCATGACATAAACATAGTTGCGTCCAAGGAGAATATTAAAATCTAAGGGACCTTGGACTACCATCACATCTATATAGACGGTCTTTCCTCCCAAAGTAATAGGGAACTTCGGAAGGATCCCTAAGGGCTGACTAGTTCCTCCGTTGAAAGCCAACAAATTCTGGGTGACAGGCACAAGCTGTGGGGAACCCAAATCTTTCCAAGTAGTAGAAGACATGATGCTAACCAACGCACCTTCATCTAATATAGTGCCAGGAACTACCATATTATAGGCTTGTACTGTGATCTGGAAAGGCACATAAGATGGGAGGCAGAAAGCAGTCAAGTGACTCCAATCGAAAGAAACGACAGAACTACTTGGTGGGGGCATCATATGATTTCCCCCATGTTGTACAGGAATAGGAGAAGGACTCTCCTAAACAACTGGGATGGGAGGGTCACTCTTTGATTCATGAGAATCTGAGGAGACAAGAAGAACATGAGCAGTATGATCACCACTCTCTTCCGAAACAAAGTGATCAACTGGTGGCGGAACCAATTTTACACTCTTTTCGACCAATGGTTGGTCGAGAACAGACACAAGAGAGTCTTGCTGAGGAAGAGCAAGACGGGCAAGAGATGAACCTAAGTCAATCTCTTGACCAACCGGGAGAGTGTCAGAAGAAAGCGTATGATAACCAATAGGAAGTTGGGGTTGAGGAGCTCCAAGGATTTCCAAAACTTTGGAAGCTTTATCCATAAGAGGACAAAGGTGAAGAAGATTCTCTCCTTCACATAACCTATATGGGAATCTAATATTTCCCTTCTTCTTACCATCATTAGTTGAAGGCATAGCATCGACATGATCTGCAGAGGTCGACGGGGATGGTCGGTTCAGGTCTTGAGACCATACCTATAAGATTCTGGGAACACCAGTACAGTCTTGAAAGAGATGGTCACCCTTACACAACTTGTGAGGGACTCTGACCTTATGTGGAGGATCAGAAGGTTTGTCTACAGGAGGTGCATTTGGAGTAAAAATTGCATGGTTTGCCTCTCGCTTATCTTACTTCTTCTTCTTCGTCTTTTTTTTCTTCTTCTTAGCCTCCTAGTTACTGGATTTCAAACTTTCACCAGGTGAAGTAGAAGAGGAAGAGGAAGAAATAGGGGAAGAAGGGGAGAGGTCAACCTTAGAATCATTGTGGTGTGATTCGAATAAAGGAGATGGTGGGGCAGGAGTTGGGACACTCGCGATCACCGAGGTCGAAAAAAACCAGACAGGTAAACCAATGGTTAAACCTGGAAGGGACAATGTCGCCATATAAGGAGCACCAACATTTCCAAAATAAGGAAAAGGATTAGGATTCCCATCCGAGGGGAACCCTTGACTGGTAGACTCTAGGAATGTTGCCATTGGAATCGACCCAAAATAATTACTAAAGAATATAACGTTAACTAGGAATATTTCGTGGGAAGTTAATTTTAGGACACCGAAACAAAACTTTGCCTTTTCATGTTTTAAGAGTCGAGAAAAGGGCAAAAGGTGACTCTAGTCGCTTTTGAAATTAACGAGCTCGAAAGGACAAGTTCTCGATGATATTTTCAAATTTAAAGAGTCAGTAAAGATCAAAAATAACTGCTCAGGGTACTCTAGGCATAAAGGATTACCAAGTAACCGTGAACTGCAGAATACTTCTCGGCGAACTGAGAAGTACGGGCAGCCAATCTCCCCGAATATTGTGTTCAGTGTATCACGTTTACAAGGCAGTTTACTCGACTTCCTATGGATAAAGGATTACATCCTAGTGGGGTATCCCTTTATATACTCGATGGTATGGGGAGCACAAGTCCGTACTAGCGTTGTCTAGTGCCAAAGCTAACGACAGCTGCTAGGTTTAAAGACGTCAGAACACGTCTCTAGCCTAGACCACTAAATGTGAGCGTTAAGTTTCAATGCTTCCTTAGGTTAATTCAATAAATTTTAATGGTTGATCTTGAATTAGGTTTCAATTACAAGGCCCTACCACTGTCATCTGACAAAACTCCTACATGCAGCTATATGAGAAAAGAGATCTTTGTCTTCTATGAAAGTTATCACTAATTGAGAGATAGAGAACACAAAATTAATGCAACAATCGAAGAATGAAATCTTTCACTAACATATGTCCTAAATTCACTTAATCTTCTCTTAACAACAAAATAAGTTTCATTTCATTTCCATGCCTATGATGATGCAATTCTAGCTTCTCAATAACGCTACTAATGCAAATTTTCGCTTAGGTAAACTAGAATGATGTTCTTCTTTTCATAAAATGCAAAATGAATCTTTCACATAAAGCACTTTAGTGAAAATTTTCACAATTCCGAACAAAAAAGCATCAATCAAATCCAAAGCATGGTAAATGAAACTAAAAGTAACTTCTTCCCTGAATCGAACAAACCAAACACATAAATGCTTCAATCGACAAACTAGGCAATGTAATCTATGCTTGGAAACATAAAAGGGACACTCGAAATAAGAGAACAAATGAGACTCTTTCACTCATTCAATTGAAAATGAAGCAAACAAAGCATCTTAGTCACTTCTGAGAGGAAGAAGAGAGTCTAAGGGTCAAGACACACTGGCACTGGAATGGGAGAAATTCTGATTTTTCTTAACTCAGAGACCGAAGCGAATTTTGAGCCAAAAGTAGTGCCGATCGGCACGACCGACACAAATTTCAAGCTAAAACTAGCGCTGATAGGCCTGATTGGCATGATTGTTTGGCCAAAAATAGCGTTGATCAAGGGATTCAAAGAAAAAAGAACTTCACACAGGGCCAGACTTAACACATCAGAGGGTGGGCTAAACCAAGAAAGTACACAAACCAAGCTAAATGAAGCTCTCTAGTTAGGGATAAAATGGTCTAAAAGGCTTACAGTGTCAAAATCACAAGAGCAGAACACAGTGGCCAAGATTGGGGTCAGGTCCTGATCTTCACTTACAGACATCGGCGTGACTGCCTAACTCACAACAAGTGCCAGAGGTGATCGGTGCAACTATTTCTCATAAACTCACATTGATCGCGCGACTGTCAATGAATTAAGCATGTTGATCGAGGGAGCTAAGGAGAAAAAATAAAAATAAAAAATTGAAACAGGGACCAGATCTGCTACTATGAATTTTAGGCTTAGACAAGTAAGCAGGAGGAAAGACACAGAACCAAAGGGAAAAAGTGGAACTATAAAAGTTCTCACAAAACCATGAAATCCAAGACAAACAAAAGGATGGGACTCCCCAGTGGAGTCGCCAATTTGTGGTGAAATAAAAGTATAAGTGCGGACACAAATGAATTCCTCTGGCTCGATGGTGGGTCTAGCCACAACAGATACATTTTATCGCAGGTTTCCTTAGGTTAGAACCAATTAAGAGGTCCTACCTCTTATTCCTCTTATCCTGTTTGATGATGTCCTCACTTACTTGCTCCAGCTATCACTCGCTTCCTTCTTCAAGCACCTGAAACAAGTAAACAATAGAAAATAACAAACGTGATAATAGACAAATTGTAATTCAACCTACTTAACAAGTCAAGAAACATTAAGACATGAATATGTAAGATGACAAATCATGTAAGAAATCAATCGATAGTTGCATGTATTAATATCAAAGAGAGATTACAACCATTTGTCTTTGCGTTGCAGTCCTCCTCTGACAAGACTAGGTTCCCACACACTTTTGCTAGCATTCCATGATGGCCTCAATCAACAATAGTTTTAAGGCTCTTCCCTTTAGGCTTCACTCCAAACCAAATCACGCTTCTCCCTCACACAACTAGATAGCTAAACCTAATAATAGCTTGTCGTCTACTCCAAACCAAAATAGCATCAGCACACCAATATCAACACTCCAACCCCAACACTAATACTAGCTTGTGCTTGGTAAAAATGGAGGTTTATATAGGATGAATGGATGGGAGATGGATCCTCTTCTCATGGTTGAAGGTCTTATCCCTTGAGGCAGTTCCATCAGGGGAAAGGATCCCAAACTAAGATTCTCGACCCCATCCAGCCAAACCATTTACCAGACTTCCATTACGAAGCTTCTAGAGTTGGAAGCTTCGGCTCCTAATTTTAAAAAAATTCCATAACAGGACCGGCGCGAATAGAACACAGCTCAGTCGCTCCAATCGGCGCGATGGATAGTGCTAATATTTTCACATCAGCGTGGGGGAGACAAAGGTCATTAGCACCGATCTTGTAAACTGAGCAAAACAGGCGTTTCAGGGGAAACGGTGCAAAAGGGAATTGATCTGGTCATGAAGAGGGACACAATGGGAGTTTCTTCATGAAGGAAAAGCATGTGGGGTTCACTGTAGAGGTCCTCCAGGATCAAGGAACGGGGAGTACAGGGATAGTGACAAAATGTTGTGTAACAATAACCATCATAGATCAAAATCATAAATCACATGTAACCATCATAAACCAAAATCATAATTCACATGTAATCATCGTATACCAGAATCATAAATCACATGCATAATAAAACTAAAATAATATACTGATATTTATCCTTTAATTGATCCTTACTTTTGCCTTTGTTCTTATTTCACATGCATACTGGATCGATTTCCATACCTGATAAACACCCAGTGCCTTCTCCTCAACCAGGTGAACATATACATAGTGTGCATCACACACAACATACAAATCCATGTAATACATGCACCTACACCTGACATACAACACATACACCTACACCTAGTGTATAAAATACAATACATACGCCTACATCCAATTCATAACATAATACATACACCTACACATGGCGTACAACACAATACAATACATCTATACCTGATGTACAACACCACACAATACATGCACAGACCTAGTACCACATGCCCTCAACACAGCATGTATGACATGAACACAATACCACATGTGCACCAGTACCAATGTACAACATGTACACACTACCACCTGCACACATGTGCACAACATCACATGTACACGGCGCCACGTGCACAACATGTACACAATGCCACATGTACGCTACACCACTTGTACAACATGTACACGACATGTACGTGACACCACATGTACAAAGTGCCACATGCATGACATGTACATAGCACCACCAGCACACAGCGCTACTTATACAACATGTACACAGCACCACTTGCACACAGAACCACTTATACAATCATGCACACCACACCATATGTACATGGCACTGCATATCCAACATGTACATAGCACCGCATATCCAACACACGCAAAGCACCTTATGCATACAACACCAGATATCCATCATGCAACAGTAAAATATGTACACAACATTGTATATCCAACATGTACATAGCACCATCTATACCCAGCATTGGATATGCAACATTCATACAACATTATATGTACTAACACCCCGTACATAATATTGCATAAACAACATGTACACACACTACATATGCACAATATTGCATGCGTACAGTCATCACTAATGCAACATGTACAACATGTATGACATATGCACAACAATAATACCACATATCCCACACTACCTCTACTGAAAAACCTTGCTTCTAGTGTCTCTCCGCCATCCATGCTCATCCTAGCATGTCGTAGACCACACTGCTTTCATTTCGTTGATGTATCCCTCAATATAACATGTCCATAACATAGACATAATATAATCACATAATATCAACTCATAACCACATGATACTGACCTCATATATTTGTCATGACTACTCTTCCCAATTGATTCCTCGTAAGACCAGGAACCTCTTCATGTCATTTTCCTGCATAAGAAATCATTCCTCCACCATAACAATTTCTAACGACCATGTTAGAAAACAACATGCAGACATACATATATATACATATAAACATCAACATAAAACAACCATGATCATTTCAGATAATGACATACATACATACATATATACATATAAACATCAGCATAATCATGATCATAACATAATTACTATATATCATAAGGTCAAGGTTAAGAGAACTTCCTTTATTCATGCACAACATTTAGAACCACCATTCCCAACTTAGTCAGGCCATCTGACATCTTGGGTTCATTTACTTTACCTTTTATACTTACCTTTCTCAAGACTATCCTGCCATCGTCGATTTACACCAATGGACCCAACCAATCCAATTGGTTGTCATAGTCTTACCCTCTACTATGCTTACTCATGCACTGAGCTTCATCTGAATCTTACATTAACTTTCAGTACCACACATCTCTCTCGAGCTCCATCAACTTTCCTCTTTCCCAAACAATTCCCAAGACTCAAAACATAAAAGGAAATACAAGAAACAACTAAGAAGAAAACCATGAAAGTCAATAACAATATGAAACCACAACAAAGTGGCAAGACCTTGCACCAAACATAAACAAAACCACAATCAAGCTCAACAATTCATAAAATACCAAAAGCACAAGACTAGAAATAGACACCATGACTCAATCCCCATTGTTCCCAAGGAAAGCTCAACCTGAGCCTCCTTCAAAATTTCATGGCAGTTTCTTTTTCCATGGAATCCCTTACATCATACTACCATAAACACATAACTATTAGTGTATATATATAACATAACAATACACCAATTACTTTATCTTGTTATGCCAAGCACGATACCTTGTAGCTAAACACATCTGTGCCATGTCTCAAGGGACTCCAATTCCCTTGACAGATCTACCTATAACTAGAAACTGGTTTATATACCTGTCAAATACATGTCCATGAATATAACACATATCCACATAATGTCAAATGAGATTAAGGTTAAGAAGACTTCATGTACGCAAATCACTCATTCACTTGGAATTAGGGTTTCCAAACATAGCCAAAGGAATTCTTGCCCAATTCCTTCCTTTTACCTTTTTACCTTGTTGCAATCGAGGCTTACTATGCGTTGTCACATCACCCAATTGTTAGTTATGTAAACACATCAATTGATATCCTGTCACACTAATACCAAGCATGTTTCCTACAACTATTTACACATGTCAACCACATGTTCCAAATATCAAGACAATCATATCTGTGAATTTGAAATCAACCTTTACCAAGACTAACAATCACATCATAATCCATAGTCAACTCAGAGTTATTATACATAATTCTACAACTATCACCTACTATAATCGAGTACATATCAACTATGTTGACACGTGTGTTAGTAAAATCATCTTAAAACAAGATCATTGGAACACATACTTGTATTATGAAACTCATCAAACTTTCAACCAACTTGCAAACATACCATGTTAAATAAATCAACTAGATGACATAATAGACACCAAACACTCAACACCAAATTGACAACATAATCAAGAATGAAGCGCCAAGTATACTGCATAAGAAAACTCATACCTTAATGTACCTCAGGGGAGGTTATCTTGTCTACATAATCAATCTAGTTGGCACGATATAACTTTACAACATATCAACTCAAACATAAATAAGATCACAATATCCATAACATTAACTAACTAACATGTTCACATCATAAACTCATAAGAATTTATCATTCATGCATAGCAATATTCATGCATAACAACCATGTATGTACGATCGGTCCAGATTAGTAACACACAATGCAACACAATAAGTTGACTCATACCTGAATGTCATAACCCTAACCATCTACATAGGCCAATCCAATTTAGCATGATATATATGACATCAAGATCTTAATGAAATAACCCTAATCCTCAAGTTACTAGCATATAACAATAACAAGTTAACCTATCATGATCATCAACAACATATAATGTGATCATCAAGTTATCTAACATAAAAAAAAAAATAGCAATGCATACAACCAAAGGTTACTATCATTCATGACACATGTGCATGTGACTATACTAATTAACTATCATCTATCATGTATGTAACCATAACATCAAAAACATGTACATAAACCTAATGTATATAAACCTAATGCATATGACAATCCTTAACTTACATACCTGCATGCCAAACATACAATACATGTATGATGATCTGCTCTTTCCTTGAGGTCCAATGTTGCAACTTCACTTTAATGATCTGCATCTCCTATTCTATCTCAGCCAACACATTAGCATCATAACAACCAATATCACCATGATGACCTAAATTTTCATACAATGAGTTCACAATGCATTTTTGACCTACTATTCATGCATAACTATAACCAAGACTATACATACATAACAACTACATATATACATATAACACATTAGTGCAAAACCATATACACACCATTCTAGCTAGAGTCCAGTCATCAATGCATGACCATATCAACCATATAAACCATGACCTCATGCATGACAACAACAAAAAACCTCACATCCATTTGATAACATGTGAACATTGACATGCATAGCAATGCATAATAAACCATAAACACATGAAGACATACTCGATGACAATACCTTCAACCTTTACATGGCGACATCACTACAACCATGATCAACACCATGCAAATGCAACAAGCACATGAACTACATGAATAAAGAACACATATGCAACCAACATCAAAGCATGATCAACACACTGCCCAAGGATAGTGCAACCACGCTTTGATACCACTCTCTCCTCCCACATCTACCTAAGCAACCGGCCAACCTAGGTAAACATGCGATGTGAGGCTACTATGATATGATTCAACCTCCTACATAACCTTAAGGAAATGGAATCGATGGAAACACAACACACAGACCTCCCTCTAGTGCTTCAGGACCCCCAGGAGCTAATCCACCACTCTAGGTGCCCAACCCCTAAGTTAACCTAGCATTTAGATGAATTAAACCCAAATTCACTCCCATGACAAGGCATGCATGCGACTGAATCCCTATAGTCACTCTCACAGGTTTTCCTGCCAGCAACCAAAGACCCAAATTGTGAGTGTTATGCCAATGACTCCAAGATTTGAGCCACTTGTTCAAGCCTAGAGCCAAGGTCACTACCCAAAATTGAACCATCTCTTCAACTCAGTAAAATAACATGGAAATGACAGTACTAAAGAAAATACTTATTTAAGACCTTGATTGGACCCCTACTAGTCATGACAGGAATTTCGCCAAACATATCACATATATGTAACCTATAGGTGTGAGTAACATATCTGAACATAGGGGTCTCATACTTATCTGAGATTCGCTATGAAGCATCATCTCCTTATCTCATTAGTTGTCATTTCATCCATTAGGTCATAGATACATTGATCATTCAATAACAAGTAAGAATACGATGAGAGCCATACATAGTTGCCGCCATAAAACATATAATTAACCAACATTATAGGAGCAGAAATATCCATGAAATCACAGCCATAGAAACCACATATAATCCATCATAATACTCATAGGAATACTAGTAGAAATAACCTTTCATTAATGATGCAAAATCCAAACTCATGATAGGACTTCCACACTCCACCTGACCGTAGAATGGTTGAGCCAAATCTCTCTTCAGCTATTCACCCTTGTTCCATATTCCAAGCATGAATGTGGGATTTCACAGAACACATCAATAAAAGAAACCATCTAGGGCTTCCAAAGGCCATCCACCTCAACCCATCAAACAGTTATTCCACCTCATGATCGAACATCACAAAACCATCATCAAATCGGTCTCTATCCAAGCCTTCCATGGCTTCAGTGCGATTGTTCAACCAAGGCTCCAGGACTAGTAACTCAACCCACATCTTTTACCGAGCTCCAGAGAATTTTTCCAACCAAGGCTCCAGGACTAGTAACTCAACCCACCAAGGGATCCAGAGTGTCTGTCCAACCAAGGCTCCATGACTATTAACTCAACTCAAGTTGTTCCAGGGCTCCAGATCATTTGTCCAAACAAGGCTCCAAGACTATTAACTCAACCCCAGTTAAGGAAACATGAGAACCAACCAAAAACAAAACAATGAAAATAAACCCACAATCACCATGGTTATCCAAGAAATGGCAAGGCTAGGAAATCATTCATTGTGATGTAGCTTCTAATCCTGATGCCTTCTTATGCTTTCTTGCTCTTCCTTTGCCTCCTTGCTCCAAGAATCCAAGTATGCCACACCCTCCAAGAGTGCTCCAAGAAAAATCTAAGTCTTCAAGAGTATGAGAGACAGAGAGAATAATGAGAGAGAGAGCTCCAACATTGAATTGATCAAAGTCTTTCCCACTATTCCTCATAAGCCATTTTATTAATGAGGCCTCCATTATTTTCCTTCAATTTCCTCGTCACATGCAACATGTGAACTTTCACCTTCCTTTTCTCCTAATTTCCATTATTTTCATAAATTAATGCCTCATGCCTTTCGAAAACCTTAGCCATTTCCTTTGCCAATTTCCTTAGCCATAATAAACTGAATCAACACCCATTAGGATGTTCCCCCACCATTCATCTTGGAATACATGTCCCATCAGTCATGGCCATATATATATTTAGATGAATTTTTTAACCAGGGTTTTTACATTGTGGAAGAGAAGAAACATTAGGGGGTAGGAGATCCTTTCAAAATATTTCTCAAAGAAGCCCTCGAGTGACAGAGGAATGCGATGATGGACAACTTTGCACAGATCCTCTAGTGACTACCCAAAGGCGACGCATATTCTTTTAGGAGCCACTTTGGAAGTGCCACACCCTTTAAGCTAGAAGTTAACTTTGACATCCCCATATTTGAAGGTCAGATAGATGCAGACGTTGTAGATAAATGATTAAATCAACTAGAAAGATATTTTTCTGTTCATTATTTTTCCAGTCGGGAAAATATTGTTTTTTCACTTCTTAAAGTCACCCCCCACGTCAAGGACTAGTGGGAAACCTACTGTGAGAAGAAGGAAGAAAGTACACCCTCACTATTTTCAGCCACACCCACATGGAATTCATTCCAAGATGCCATCAAGGAGCATTACTACCCTATTGGGAGCTATGAGGGTAAATACATAAAATGGACCATGCTGCAGTAGGGAAGGGACCAAGACGTGCCAGAGTTTACCAATGTTTTTCATACCCTTCGCACAAAGTTGGGTATTAAGGATTTTGAGTGACATTTCGTACTCAAGTACCGTGGTTATCTACACATATACATCCAGGACGAGATGGAGTTCATGGACATCTCCTCACCCAGCACAACGTACCAATATGTTGTCAATATTGGGTAGAAGTTTAAACAGAAGAAGTAATACTTTAGATCTGTGAATCTGAAACAAGGGAAAGGCACCCCAAAACACAGAGCAAAGGACAAAGCCAAGGTGGGGTGACCCAAGACAACCCGCCAAATCTACGAGTAAAGAACAACACCCTAAATAAAAAGAAGGATGTGGGAAAATGGTGTGAGTTTGATAAGAGATCCACTCACAACATAAGTGAGTATCGGGCCAAGCAGTCACTGGTGGCTAAACTAAAGGCTTCCAAATCAGAAGCATGTTCCAACCCTAAGTTAGAACCCAACAAGGGGATTTTCAAAGGGAAGAAGATCATTAACGCAAAGCCAAGTGCCACTGTGGCCACCACCAAGATCCTGAAGATCCTGAGGAGGGGGAATGCCTCTTCCACTCACAGATGTGGGTGAAGGGTTCTCCACTGCAGTTCATTGTCGATAGCAGGAGACAAAGAACCTTATTTCAGCAGAGGTCATGAAGCGGTTGGGTCTACTAACTACAGCACATCTGCACCCGTACACCATCAGGTGGCTTCACCAAGGAAGAGATCTTCTCGTCAGCCAGTAGTTTCACCTTCCCTACATCATCAAGCCCTTCACGGATGAGGTATTGTGTGATGTTGCTCCTCTTGAAGTTTGTGATGAATTATGAGGAATACCATAATTGTGGAAGCGACATGTTGTATATGATTCTAGACCTTGCTCTGTGATTATTACTTTGGGGAATAAGTTGTACAAGATACCAGAGGTAGCCCCGCCTACTGCCATGTCTTTGATCTCTGCAAAGCAATCCAGTAAGATCATTTCAAAGACCAGGAAAAAAAAAATTCTTGTGATTCACCCTCAAGGTAAGAATAATATTATGGCCATGGCTTCCAAACAGGTCTCCTTTGCACAACAGTAGAAGATGGACAAGGTCATGGAGGAGCACAGGGACATTTTCGCCTCATATATGGGGGTACCTCTGCATTGTCTTGTCAAGCACTCCATCGATCTAACCCTGAGTGCAACGCTACCTAATGGACCAATCTATCGATGCTTTGTTCTAAAGCATGACGAGGTCAAGAGGAAGATTCAGGATTTGTTGTAAAAAGGGCACATCAGGATAATTTCATCACCCTCTTGGAGCCCGATTGTATTGGTATAGAAGAAGGACGAGACCTATAGAATTTGTATTGACTATCAGGCACTAAACAAGATCATTGTTCAGAATAGGTAGCCAATTCCATAGATTAATAACCTTCTGGACCAGCTCAAGGGGGGCAAGTATTTCAGAAAGATTGAATTAAAGTCCAGTTATCACCAGGTGCCTATTGAACCCTCCGATGTGTGGAAGACTGCCTTCAAATCCAAAGAGGGCCATTTTGAAGGGTTGGGCATGCCTTGCGGGTTGACCAATTCCCCCGCAATCTTCATGAGGTTGATGGAAGGCATCTTGCAACCCTTAACTAATGCATTCATGGTGGTGTATTTATATGACATCTTGATATTTTTTCAAAGTTGGGAAGAGCGCCTCAACCATATTCTACAGTTCCTCCAAACCATGCGACAACACAAGTTGTAAGTCAATCCAAAGAATGTCATTTTGGCATGACCCATGTTCAATATTTGGGGTATATCATTGATGAGAAGGGTGTGCATGTGGAACTAGCCAATATACAAGTCATTCAGGATTGGCCAACTCCAACCACTCTAACAGAGCTCTGTGTCTTTCTAGGCCTTGCCAATTTCTACTGCAGGTTCATGCTGGGGTTCTCTAATATCACTTGGCCTTTAAGTCAAGTCACCAAAGGTGGAGTGAAATCAAATTTCTTTTGGTTTGAAACCCAACATAAGGCATTTGGTGAGTTGAAGCAGTGCCTCTGCTCTGCACCAGTGCTCACATTACCATACTTGCAGCAATCTTTTGAGATTAAGACAAATTCCTCTAACTATGCAATTGGTGTAGTTATTACTCAGCAGGGGCATCCAGTGGCTTACCACAGTGAGACACTTTCAGAAACAATATTAAAGTATCCCACCTATGACAAAGAAATGTGTGCAAACATGTCGTCAATGGAAGCATTACATTCTAGGGAAGGAAAGAGTCATCCACACAAACCACTGACCCCTACAATTCATACAAACACAAGGGAAGTTGTAGAATGATCACCATCAGAAATGACCCACATACCTCCAAAAATTCCATCTAAAAATCAAGTACAAGAAGGGTAGTTCCAATAATTTTGCAGATTGCCTTAGCTGACCACTAGTCATGGCACTAATCACTGTGCTCGACTCTTGTGGGCACAAGACTTCGGGGTGGCCACATCTTTACAAAAGCGATCCAGAATTCAACAGCACATATCAAAAACTCCTGGAAGGTAAGGAAGTTCCAAAATTTCACCTCTAGGATGCACTGTTATGCCACCTAGGACACCTTTGTGTTCCTTTAATCAAGCATGCCAAGATGATTTGGGAGGTGAACTATAGTCAGTTCATTGGACATTTTAGAGTAGATAAAATAGTGGCAGTACTGCAGAATTATTTTTATTGGTCGAAGCTGTTATCACTCAGGTTGTCCCTTTTGACTCCCAAAGGGATACGGCCGAGGTAACCACAAACCAATCTTTGGACTGCAGGTCCTAGCCTACCTGCAGTCAGAGAGGGCTCTCTCTTTAGGATTTAGCTTTGTTTAAGGGATGATTTTAGGCTATATATGATGCACATGGGTTTTGTTTGAGTTTGGTGGGATGGTTGATCTATTCAAGCAGAGTTGGCATACAAAGTGTAAGAAGTTCAAACCATTGGGCATGGAGTCAATGAATGTGAACTGAAGGGTGCGTTTTCCTTGGCAGAAGAGGGGAATATGGAGCAGGATAGCTACGCATGGCACAATGATTAAATGCTGGAACAAGGATGAAATGGAGGTTAGGGGATGAGAGGCAATTAAGGATCTCTCATCCAGCCAAAGAGGTAAAGTGGATGAAGACTATATAGGAGCAATGAAGGATTCCTAAACAGCATTCAGAAATGAGAAATAGCTTAAACATGATCAATTAAGTATGCATATTTATCACTAATTCAAAGGAAAACATAGAAAAGTTACAAGAATTGAGCACAGAGGGCATGAAAGCCAGTTCTGATCTATTCCTTTTTCCTGCAACTTAGATTATGATATATAGATGACACTGATACATATAAATTGATAAACAGAGGGAGGAAATACCTATTGGACCATGAGCAAGCACGAGAATTCCATATCAAGCTCTTCAGCCATTGAAAGCACAACCAGCCAGTTCAGATGCAAATATTCTAGCAATCTTTGATTACAGAAGTTCTTAAGCTTATAGCACAAGTCTGAAATGAGAAATACAACCAACCAACCCTTTACACTATCTAGAGGGTGGTATAAATAGAGAAAATATCTACAAAATATCTACAACAGCAGATCTGATAGCAGATATGGAGAAATGAATGCTTCTAACGTAACATTTATTGCAAATAAATGAAAGAATGCCTATCTAACAGCTGCGCAGGGAGCAATAGCCACAAGAATGAATTAATATGGTCCTTTGGAGCTCTGCGCTGGCAATTTGCCATAATTGCGCCTTGGGAACTTGCAGCGTTGCCCTCAGGTGTCTTTATACACTGTTCTGGCAATAACTGGGCTTCAAACACTTGAATTGCCTCTTTAGGCGGTTATGCTACTACAAAGTGGCTTTAATGCTGGCTTTAATGCTCATAACTGTGATTTGGTGGGCTTTGATGGCTCTGAGCTGCTTTATTGACTTTGATGGGGGCCTCTTTATTGTTTTGCTGCTTCGAGCTGCTGATATTTTGAACTGATACTCTTTGACTGTCAAATCGCCCCATTCTGCTCTTTGAATGCAAAATAACTGCTGCAAGTGCTTTCCGTGGCCCCTAGAATGCTATTGGCGCATGGCCGATCAAAAATGGTCCTTAAACTGATAAATTTGCAACACTGGGTCGAATAAAGGAGCTCTGGTGGCATGCCGAGGAGAAATCCATGCATTTGGAAGTATTTGGGCCCGGAGCGATCTCAAAATGGCCAAGGAAGGCACCGCTCTTTTGCAGTTGTGGCGGGCAAGAGCATTGTACACAAAACTTTAAAAATGGCCCTTTTATTATAATACAAAAATGCTTTCAAAATTGTGCAAATTCATGAAATTTAGGCGCAGGCGGCAACTGTTCATTTTATTAAATTCTGGTCGTTGGATCCGGCGCGGGCCGATCCAATGGCTGGCGCTAAATTGCAATATCGGCGTCGGGCGGACCGGGGGGTGGCACATAAACAATCGTCGAAACTGCGCGGACTCGATATGCTACAGGCCCTTCCTTTTATTTGGAATCGCGTCCGGCCCATCGGCGATGTCATATCGGCGAACTTACAAAAATGTGGTTTGCAGACCCGAAATGCTTTTGTGCCCATTTTTAATGGATATCGGGTCCGAACCATCAGAACCCATCATATCGGCGGATTTACATTTGAAACGGGTCCAACGGACCCGAAATCCATTTCAAAACTGCCCTTTATAAATTATCGGCTCCGGAATATCGGAGACCTCCCTTTTCGCTGTGCCCGGGGACCTTACGGACCCGATAGCTTTTACAAAACCCGCCTTTATAATATTTCGGCTCCGGAATATCGGAGCCAAACATAAGGGGTGTTCGCCGATCAAACATGGGCCGTTGATTTGGTGAAGGCGATGGACGGCAGAGATTACGTCGGCATTTCGCTATCGGCGGGGTCAAGGGGCTGCCATATAGAAACGCCGAAACCCATCGGACCCGAAATATATTTATGCCGCGCTTTATTACTTTTCGGCTCCGCTGGTCGGAGCCATATGGGAGCGATGCGATTAAATATGGGCCATTGATCTGGAGCCCAAGAATGGATGGCTGTGATTAATTCGGGACTTCGGCAATCGGCGGGGTGGAGGGCACAGCCTTTACATATTGCGATCACTGAAATGCCGAGGACCGTTTGATTTGGGCGGAAAGATGGACGGCCCAGATTTGGTCGGCACTTTCGCTACTGGAGCCATTATTTATAAAAAAATGCAAGGCAAATGAATTCGGAGGGGTGAGGTAAGTGCTTGGAATGGACTTCTAGGGCATCGGAAGGGGTCCGATGGCCAAAAAGGGAGGATTCATGCCTTGGAAGGATTCCAAAGGCACTTGGGAGGATTTCTATGTGTTTTGAGAGGGGTTTAATGGCCAAAACAAAGGGTTTATGCCTTAAAAAGGTAAAACAAGGCCAAAAGGATGATTTTTATACATATGAAGGGAAACTATGCAAAGGAATGAGTCCTTATGCATTTGGGAGATGGTTAGAGGGGGTATTGAGGGCTCTTGCTAAGTTTCAGATAAACTTAGCAATTCCCGAGGATGTATATGGTTATCTTTCAACCAGGGGGAGGGGATAAGTATATAGGGGAGTAATATACATAGTTTTAGTAGGGGAAGGGGAAATAGATAGGGAGCTACATAGTAAAGTTAATAGTTAATATGACAATGATGAGAAAAAGCGCTAAGTATGATGTCTTAGGCTATCAAATGGGGGAAAATGACTGATAGAAGAAGTGTGAACATTCCTTGAGTGAAGCAGATCTTCACCAAGGCAAATGATATGGAGAATGATGAAACTAAGAGGTATCAAGTAGATCTTGACCTCTTTGGGGGAAGTTAGTGAGTGATTTGGGGAAAGAGGAAGAAGGGGAGTTAGACATGCCTCGCTTGAAGTCCTCCAACTGAAAAATGCCTCAAACCAAAAATGAATTGCTTATCAAAATTGGAACACAGCAGTGGCACTTAGATTAGCACACTTTCATGGATAGTTCTTTGGCCATCTGTAGCAAATATGGAGCATTGCAGCATGCATAGTACGACATATTTGGCATGTAAAAATGTCGATCATGAAAGATGATTAACCTGCTGCAGCAGGAGGCTAACAGAAGCTTCATTAGGATGTTGGGAGGTACATTAAATCCTACATGGCCTGCATCATTTCCAAACCAACCATCGAGAAGCAGCGCCTATATACTCCTATGCCTATTCCTAGTCGACCTTGGGAATCTATCTCCATGGATTACATGTTGGACCTTCCTTCTACTAAGTATGGAAAATATTGTGTTTCTGTGGTCGTTGAAAGATTCTCTAAGATGGACATTATGGCAACCTACAAGAAGAGTATTACAACAAAGGTCAATGCCAAGCTCTTATTTGATTCTGCTAAGCTCTTCTTTGAGTGAGTGTAGGTACATTTTGGGATCCCACAGTCCACTGTCTCAGATCGGGACAGCAAATTCCTAATTTCATTTTGGTCAAGTCTCTAGTCAATGCTAGATATCAAACTTACTAATTCCACGACTTTCCATCCCCAAACTAATGTCCAAACATAGGTCGTCACCAGGATGATCGTACACATTCTTCACATGTACAACTCAAATAATCCATGCACATGGGATGAAAGCCTCCCCTATGTCCAGTGTAGCTACAACAGAGCTCTCCGTAGCTCAACGGGCCATAGCCATACCATTTGCAGCTACTTAAGCAGATTCGGCTCGCATCTAGTCCGAAGTTGATAGGGATAACAACTTCATTGAGTGCATTCAAAACATTCACTAGTAGGTCCATGATATATTGGAAAGATCTAATGCTAAGTACAAGCAGTTCCATGATCAGCATCGGGTTCTGCACAAGTTCCAAGTGGGCGACAAAGTTTTGCTACATTTACAGAAGGAGCGCCTCGGTTTACCCCACCACAAACTTCACCCACTCTGATATGGACCTTACACCATTACTAAGGTTGTGGGAGACAATGATTTTGAGCTCAACATTCCTCCATTCCTTGGCCTCCACCCAGTGTTCAATGTTTACCTCCTTCGACCATACTTCCCACCATTACTAGACACATCATACATTGTAGAACAACTCACACCAACAAAGTTTAACCCAGACTACATAGAATAGGCCACAACTGATCAAATCATGGACACATAGATAAAGAACACTCGCTAGTATAAGATCCAACTATATCAGGTTGTCAAAGCTGGCCAACTCCTACACCAAGGAAAGTGGCTCACTAGGGACCAAGTTCAGCAGAATTTCCCCATCTCTTGGAGGCACTCAACGCAATGGGGACCATTGCTTCCTAAGGGGGAAGGACTGGTCAAGGTGGATATTTTTGTCCACTCGCCTATTCCACTTGGATACCCAACATTATCTCTTTTAGTTTTTCAGTTTCCTTAATTGTAGCACAATTTACTATTTTTGGTTTTCAGGTCCTGAACTTTTGGACCCATTTTGAGCCCATAAACTACTGTTTTTTAGAAAACTAAGAAAACATGGGTCATGGAAATCATGTTTTTATTCAAAAGTTGTAGTCCTCAGATATATCTTTCTAACAAGGTATTTTTCACATCAAACGGAGATCGTATGCCAAAGCTACGACCCTCAGAAGTTGATGTACTAATTTACCAAAACGGGGCCCATAGTTTTGCCGCTTCATCTCCTAGGGTTAGGATTTTGGATGTTTATGGTTTTCCATTATTTCCCAATAATAAATAGGCCTTCAAGTCTCATTGTAACACAGTTCAGAGGCATGTAGCCACCACATATCTTCTCATAGATAAGCTACCATCGCCCAAGCTAATTTATTTCCATTTTGTTTGTAAGCATATTTTAGTATTTGCTATTAATGAAATGAAGTGTTATTTATGTTGCATCTCTATATTTATGGTTATATGAATGATTTTTTGCATTCTTGTTTAAGTTTTAATCAATGGTATCAGAGTGGTCTTCTCATCCTTTTTTTTTCTTTTCATGTCCCCAATGAGGTCGGGATATAAGAAGTTAGGTCTCAAACTAGTCAAACCTTTGCAATACCAGCCTCGCAAATCCTAACGACCTCCTATGGAGGAAGAGAAGAAAGGTGAGTGGGTAGGAGATCCTTTAAAATCTTGCTCGAAGAAGCCCTTGAGCGACAGAGGAACGCGATTATGGACAACTTTTCCCAGATCCTTCAGTGGCTACCCAAAGGCGACACATCTTCTTCCCGCAACCACTCTGGAAGCGTCACACCCTTTAAGGTACAAGTTAACTTTGGAATCCCCATATTTGAAGGTAATATAGATGTGTACATCGTAGATAAATGGTTAAATATGCTAGAAGGATATTTTTTTGTTCATGATTTTTCCAGCCGGGAAAATATTACTTTTGCACTTCTCAAAGCGCCTTCCATGTCAAGGACTGGTGGGAAACCTACTATGAGAAGAAGGAAAAAAATACACCCTCACTACTTGGAATTTGTTATGGGATGCCTTCATGTAGTAGTACTACCCTATTAGGAGCTATGAGGATAAATACATTAAGTGGACCACATTGCAGCATAGAAGGGGCCAAGACGTGTCAGAGTTTACCAATGTTTTTCATACCCTTCACACGAAGTTGGGTATCAAGGATTCTAAGTGATATTTGGTACTCAAGTACCATGGATGTCTACACAGATACATCCAGAATGAGATGGAGTTCCTGGACATCTCCTCACTCGATGCGGCATGCGATGCGTTGTCAAGATTGAGCAAAAGTTTAAATAGAAGAAGCGAGAATTTGGATCTTTGAATCCGAAGCAAGGGAAAGGCATCCCCAAACCGCAAAGCAAAGGAAAAAGCCAAGGTGGGGTGACCTAGGACAACACGTCGAAGCCACAAGAAAAGAACAACACCCTGAAGACAAAGAAGGACATGGGAAAGTGGTGTGAGCTCCGTAATATCTCCACTCACAACACAAGTGAGTGTTGGGCCAAGCAGTCACTCATGGCCAAAATGAAGGC
The DNA here is from genome assembly GCA_031772625.1 of Pinus tabuliformis. NCBI lineage: Eukaryota > Viridiplantae > Streptophyta > Pinopsida > Pinales > Pinaceae > Pinus > Pinus tabuliformis. The sequence goes on from CM062818.1 coordinate 750,063,481, forward strand.
TTATGAATCAAACACATGTTTTGAATTTGATTCAGAACTCAAAAAGGGTATTGATAAAGGGAAGCATGTCTTAGACGCAGAGTCCAATGCTACCATGGCCACAACCAAGATCCAGAAGAATGATATTGAAGGTCCAGAGGAGGGGGAACGCCTCTTCCACTCACAGATATGGGTGAAGGGTTCTCCACTACAGTTCATTGTCAATAGCGGGAGCCAAAAGAACCTCATTTCAGTAGAGGTTGTGAAGCAGTTGGGTCTACCAAATACAACACATCTATAGTCGTACATGATCAGGTGGCTTCACTAAGGACGAGATATTCGCGTCAACTAGCAGTGTCACCTTCCCTAAAGCATTAAGCCCTTCACAGATGAGGTATTGTGTGATGTTTCTCCTCTTTAAGTTTTTCATGTATTATTAGGACAACCATACTTGTGTAAGTGACATACTCTTTATGAGTCTAGACCACGCTCTGTGATTATTATTTTTGGCAATAAGTTGTACAGGATACTGGAGGTAGCCCCCCCACCGTCATCTCTTTAATCTCTCCAAAGCAATGCAGTAAGATCATGTCACAGACCAAGAAATTTGTGTTCCTTATGATTCGCCCTCAGGGAAAGAAGAAGATTGTGGTCATGGCTTCCAAACAGGGCTCCTCCGCACAGCAACAGCAAATGGACAAGGTCATGGAGGAGTATAAGGACATTTTCGCCTCGCCTTTGGATTGTATTGGTACAAAAGAAGGATGGGACCTTAAGAATTTGTATTGACTATCGGGAACTGAACAAGATCATTGTCCGGAATAGGTACCCAATCCCATGGATTGATGACTTTCTGGACCAGCTCAAGGGGGCCAAGTATTTCAACAAGATTGACTTAAAGTCTAGACATCACCAGGTGCCTATCGAACCCTCTGATGTGTGGAAGACTACTTTCAAATCCAAGGAGGGCCTTTTCAAATGTTTTGTCATGCCTTTTGGGTTGACGAAGGCCCCCGCAACCTTCATGAGCTTGATGGACGACATCTTGTGACCCTTCACTGATGCATTTGTGGTGGTGTATTTATATGACATCTTGACTTATATATTTCTTTTGAATAAATGAATATTTTTCCTTGTCCAAATTCGGTGATCTATAGGTCAATTTTGCTCCTGTCGAAAAGAGGAATTCAATGCAATAATCATTTCCAACAGATGAGTTGTCCAATAGAGGAATTTGGCACTAGTTGCCAATTTTAACACTCCCTATCAACTAGCGAGAATTCCACTTGCCAATCCATGCCATTATGTCGTCATGCACTATCTCTGTATCTCATCTCATCTCTATTGAACACTGATATGCATAATAAAGAATAATCGATCAAGGGTGAGTCTCAAGACATTACCACTCTCCATTGACAAAAGTCAGTCCTCATAACCAAGGGTTGGACCCCAAGAGATCAATTTAATGAATGTCATGCATACTATACATAGGGAGTACAACAGTACACGTTGCGTCCATCGATAGTGCTATGGTCCCAAACCACTTTTTCCAACTCATTGGCCAGATGAGAGGTACTTCCCATCTATCCTGAACTACATGGGTAGGATGATGCTGGAACACCAGCAGGGAAAGAGTATATCACGTCCTGCTCACAATCACATGTAGGGAAAGGAGAAACCACATCCTAGAAACACATGTCACAACCATACGTAGGGAAAGGATAAACCACATCCTACACACATGAAATCCACCAGGAGTAGGGAAAGGATGAAACATGTCCTACATGCATGCCAACCAACAATCGTAGGAAGGATCCTACACGTGGGCAAAGGATGAACCACGTCCCACCGACATGTCAACTATCGTTGGTAGGGAATGAACATCCTATAAGTGGGGAAAGGATGAACCACGTCCCACTGACATGTCCACACGTGAAAACTAATAGGCATATCTAACATCTAAGGGATTTATCTATCTTCAAAATATAAAAATCCAAATTCCTCTCAATCTTATCAAAATTATTGGATGTCAACAACAGATTTGGAATTAGGGGATGCTTTAGCAGAGGAATGGAACACCTTCATAAAAGAGCTAAATCTTAATGGAGTAATATTGAATAAATTCAGGGACTCTTTGGTTTGGAGCTGGAATTTCTCAACTAGAAAGATCAAATCCAACTCAACATATGAAGAGATTGTGCACTCAAAGATTAAAACAACTGATATATGGTGTTATAGATATATTTGGAAATGGCATATTCCAACCAAGCTAAGATGTTTTATTTGGCTGGTGCTCCACAACAAAATTTTGACCTAGGAAAACCTTCAAAAAAAGAGGTTTTCAGGGACCTAGTGGATGTGTTTTATGCAATCAACATGAAGAAACCACTGATCATCTTTTGATATAATGTAGTTTCACTAAGGAAATAAGGTCCTTTGTGCTGTAGTTTTCAGGCATTATAGAAGATATGAAGAAGTCCTCCTTTGAAGAAACTATTTTTACTTGGGTGAAGTACAAACATCTTAGTACCCTGCATATATTTGTTGCTTGGAGTATTTGGTTGTTGAGAAATAAAATCATTTTCAGAGATGCTAAGATATATATCTCGGTCTTAGTCTCCAAAATCATCTCCCATTTCAAGGAATTTCTTCCTTTTCAGAAAACAAAAACTTAAAGAAGAGTTCAATTTCCATTCATTCCAGAGAATTTTTGTGTAACAACCCTGGTGAAAATTCCATGTAATAAAAGTAAATAAAGGCAAAAATAATAACCACAATTGATGGGATGCTTATTCCAAGAGGAATGTTGGGAAAGACATTCTAGTGGGTGTTCACTCGATTGTTTATGGCTAAGGAAATTGGCAAAGGAAATGGATAAGGCTTTGGAAAGGCAAAATGGCATTTTTGGCACATTTATTTATGAAAATAATGGAAATTAGGAGGAAAAGGAGATGAAAGGTCACATGTTGCATGTGAGGAGGAAAATGAAGGAAAATAATGGAAAATGAAGAAAGTAGAGGCCTCATTCATAAAAAGGCTTATGAGGATCAATTGGTAACCTTTTTTCATTTGAGTTTTGGAGCTCTTTCATTAGTCTCTCACTCCTAGACACAGAGTGTTCTTGGAGCAATTTTTGCATTGGAGCAAGAAATGCAAAGAAGGAAAGAGGAAGCAAAGATCAAGCAGGGAAAGGCAGGATCAAGCAACTACAACAGACTGCATTGCAGGTATTGACTTGAATGTGTAATTTCCTTGCTATAATTGCCATGCATGGCATTACATGTGGTTCTTTTCTATCATGGAATGAGTTTTTTCAGGTGTAACAGTGTTTTTAGCTTAGTCTTGCCATTTTCGGATAGCCATGGTGTGATGGGGTTCTCATGTTTTGGTTGAGCTGGATTGTTGGATGGATTCAGAGCTCAGTGGGTTTGACCTCTGAATGATAGAGCACATGGCCTAGTGGTCCCTAAACCAAACTGTGGATCATGGTAAAGCCACTTGCCTAGTGACCCCTGAGCCAGACTGTGGGTTGCGTTAAAGCCAGGATTGTGTTTCCTCAGTGGGCCTAGGAATCCTTTCCAGTGAATGGCAGGATATATGGTAAAGCCAAGAGGTGGTTTTCTCTTCGTTGGGCCCAGTAATCCTGGGTTTGGTATATGTGGTAAAGCGTGGAGATTGGGTCTCAGTTTAGGGCCTAGTAATCTAGGTTTGGATTGTGGTAAAGCCTAAGAGACTAAGAGACAGGAAAATTCCTCACAATGTAGGTGGATAAATCTGGTCGCATCTATGCTTGTTTGGCCTAGTGATCGGGTGGAGATCACGGTAAATCCTATTATGATGTGTTCATTGTGTTGGCCCATTGATCCAGGATGGATTGTGATAAATCTTGGTTTTTATTAATGAGGGTGATGTGGTTTAGCCTCGGTGTGCCCTAGTTGGTTCCTTTGGTTTGAGTCCCACATTCATTATTAGAAAATGGCATGCATGTGAATGGCTAAAGATAGACATGGCTCAACCAATCTATGATCGGGTGGAACATGGTAGTCCCATCTCCGGTTGATTTATTGCATTCATTAATTAGAAATTCATTCCCTTGATTTTCATGTGTAAATGTACTGGTGTATATATGGATTTTATCATTGATATGTTTATGATATTCTAGTTCGTATTATGCTGGTTATATGTATGTTTTATGACAGCAACTATGTATGTATCTCAACATGTTTTTACTTGTATATGAATGGATATGTTTCTATGACCTAATAGATGATAATAGAGCAAATTACATGAGATAACAATGGTCCATAGTGATTCTCAGACAAGTATGAGATCCCTACACTTAATTCTGTTGTTTATACCTGTAGGTTACATGTTGATGATATGTTTGACGAAATTTTGTCATGGCTAGTAGGGGTCTCGTAAAGGTCTTGTTCAACTTATTCCTTTTGCATCATTGTCTCCCTGTACTTTTACTGATTTTAAGCTATCTCTCCATTTTGGGAAGTGACCTGGGCTTTGGGCCTGAAAAGTGGCTTAAATCCCGGGGTCGCTAGCACATAACTAGCAATTTTAGTCTTTGGTCACTGGCAGGCAATCATGTGAGAGAAAATTTGGGTTTCTAGACGCTCTCTTGCCCATAGCATGGGAGCAACTGAGGCCTAAGATGTCCAGAACATCAGTGGGAACTAGGGATAGGTTGTCTGAGTGGATGACTTGTCTCCTAATGATTCTGAAATTGATGTTGGATGACTATGTGTGATGTTTTTGTTGATTCCACTTCCTTAAGGTTACATAGGAGGTCAAATCCAATCATAGTAGCCTCTCGTCTCATGTTTACCACGGTTGTCTAGTTACTTGGGTAGATGTGGGAGGAGGCAGTTACATAGTGGTATCGAAGAATGGCTCACCCCTCAGACTGGATGGATGGTGTGTTTTTGTCATGCATGCATGTCAGTTGCATGTGTGTTTGATGCAGGAGCATCCTGCTCAAATGTCATTGTTTATTTGGTTGATTTAGGGGGTGATGTTTTTCTTAATTATTTTATAAATTATGTACATTTTAAGAGAAAAATATGAGTGTGTGGTTTATTGTAAATATTCTCTTATAATTGAGAATATGAGAGGAGTTGGGTTGTATAGATATGTTAGGGATTATGAGCTCCTTGAATAGAAATTAGTTGAGTCAAAAGAGGGATAAGATATTTTAGGGATTTAGTTGAGTGATCTATAGAGAAAATCATGGATGTAGAATAATCCATAACTATGTAATTAATTCTATAAATGTAAGCCTGCGTATGAGGATAGATAGGATAGAGAGGATAGGGAGAAGTAGCGATAGAGGAAAAGACAGAGATGGGTGTGAGGAAATGTGTGAGGGCCATTTCAAATGTAGAAATCGGGCCAAGCATTTTATGTATATAGTTTGATTAATGAAAGAAAGTTTTCATTATGTTATTTCATCTTGGATGATTGTTGATTGATTGAATTCCTGTTGAAGTCTTGGATAAGAGATTAGCTCCTTTAATGTTCTATGTTGAAGCAATTCTATCATTTTAAAAGACCATTGTAATAAGTTGAATCTTTAGATATGAAAATATGCATTGAAGAAGCCTGTGATGCCGAGCTGAAGTTATCAACGCAGAAGGTATTTGCAGAGGTCATGAAATTTGACCAGCTATTACGAGATCTCTTAGTGATTGGAGTAGTGTAAAGTGTTTCAAGAATTTGGAGTGCGTATGGGTAATTTCTTTACAGCATTGAAGGAGGTATCTTGTCTATCCACGAAGATCAAGTCACATCCATGAAGGAGAACTTTGTTTTATGTAGAGTAAGAAGGTGAAATCAAGTTAGGAGTTCGACAATCAAATAAAGTGTCATATATGTATGACATGTCGATTCTCTGATTGGGTAAGGTTGGTAGATGAATCTATGTTTGTGTGAAGTTTAGTGTGAATCATTAGCCGAGAGCTCCGTACAGGAATCCAATGGAATGAGAGAGAGCGATCGTGATCATCATGATGATCTGATCGAAGTTAAAGTAGTTATGTGTATATTAAGTCATTGAATCCATTTGTTATAGTGATATTTGGATCGGGAGGATCAAAGATTTGGATCTGATTGAGCTAAGAAATCTGTTTCACATAATACGTAATTGGTGAAATTCGAACTAGAATGGAATCCATGCATTTTTTTTTCAGAGACAACTCACAGTTGAATTAGGAAAGAAGATCTGTGGTAACACCTGAATTCGACCATTCTAGGAATGAAATCAACATGGTAATTCTCTGTTCGAAACCAAGAGGAAGTCATATATACGAATTGACTAGAAGTATAATGACAAAACTGGATTTAGAATTGATCTGATTTGGGTTGGTATATTCCCCATGAATAAAAGAGATGTGTTTGACGTAGATTCCATCATAAGTGAACAAGCGTAGAGGGAGTCCTCGGATCATTTAGATCGACAGATATTAATGGCGGAAAAATAGATCCGGATCGACAGCTCTGTTAGATTGACGGTGTTCAGCAACCGCAGCGGGGTTAGGAGAGCACGGAAATTATTTATCGTGGTTGGAGACCTGCACTCACTCCTAGACGTCGATCTCAGTTTCAAACTTTTAGGTCACAGTTAATGGTGGGGGTTAGGCCCGTTTTTAACTCGTGTGCAAATTAAGGTCCCACAAGCCATAGATTTGATGACCGCGTATATCCAATGGATATCGAGCCATAAAGTGATCGAATTTTAAATTCAAAAGCGGACCCGAGAAGTTTATGGACGCGGGTTTATTTTATTTGAGGTCTGGTCTTGTGCATTCAGGTGGGACCGACGTTCAACGACAAGTTCTGTGTTATTTCGTTGTTTGGTGATTGGTCGGGCTTTATATAAAATCTACCAATGTAAATGCTTTCGATTTGTATAGGTGGGCCATAACCCACAGGGCCACGTAAGGTTATTATGAAAACCAGGGAAATTGCCTTTAGGCGGTTTTTCCTACATCAAAGTGGTATCAGAGCAAGGATGTTCTTGCTTATGGAGATTTATGATTACAAAGGTATGAAAGTTCGCAACAGTTGAATGAATGACAAAATTTGGCACAAGACTACAATAGTAAGACTGTAGGAAGAACTTTTGGAAGTTCTTAGAGATTGTAGCAGAACCTTATTCCAGCTGAGGCTTGGAATAGGTAGGGACAGGGGAGTCCTTAAGAGAAGTGAGTGTAGCAACCAGAGAGAGAGAAATATTGCTCAATGCAAGTTCTAAGGAAAAGAGGAGTTGGAAACTAGGCAGAGGAGAAGCTTGGTGAGAATATCAACTCAGAAGGAAGTTGATTGGTTGCAGGTGTAGAAGCTCACACAGAATAGAAGATGGCTATGGAAAGTCATATGGAAGGTTTATAAGAAGGCTACAAGATGAAGGAAAAGAGTGCTAAAACAATCCGCAGGAAACGGATGAATCAAGTGGAGCTTGACAAGGAGATGGCTGAGATAAGAGAAGAACTTGATGTGTTAACAATGCTGCTAGGGGAAAACCAAAGATAAGATTGGGTCTTGAAGAAAAAAACAGTGAAGTGACCTAAGTTACAGAGAAGGCTACGATAGAGACAAGTGAAGCAGTTGATGGAAAACCTCAGAGAAGCAGAGTCAGAAATGGAAGCTTCCATTTGTGGACTAGAACAGGGTGAAATTTTGGGTGAAGAGGATAATGGGAGATCAGGAGAAGATCTCATGGACTATTGGAATAGTTCAAAACAATTCGAAGATATGTAGACAAGGAAAGCAAATGAGGCTATGAAGCCTTGTGTTTTTAAATCTCATAGTTTTTGTGTGTTTGCAGGATGTGCAGAAGATGATGGACAGTCTGGTGAAACTATCACAAAGATGAATAAAGCTCTTGAGGTGAAGTATGATGGAGAATGCCTTTTAGAGGAGGAAGGTGTTGATTTATTGCAGTAGAAAGAATTCATAGATGAATTTCTGTTTGGTGTAAGACAGTCAGTTGAAGTTGTTATGAACCATAAGCACAATGAAAATGACATAGTGGTATTTCAAGGAGGTAAATGAATTTGTATAATGAAATTGATGAAAGAATTTTTCAATGTGATGGTAATGAAAACAGGATAACTCAGGAGGATTTCCAGAAAAAGAATGAAGCTGAGAGTGAAGGTTGTGATGAAGTGCTGGAAATATTTCACATGGAAATAGAGTTATTGGAAAGATTTCTCAAGGAACCTGAAGGAGAAACGAAGCTTTTAGAACCTGATAAAGAAGAGATTGTGGTTACCATGCATGATAAGGATGAAATGTCTCTAACATTTATAGAGTTAAGTGAATGTTTTGACTCTTCAATTAATAATGTGGTTGTAGGTATGGAAGACAGCATTAATAAATATGATGCTGAAATCAGAGAAATTGAGCAGAGATTATTTGAAGATGAGATGAAAGATCAGGAGCAGCAAGAAATTTATGTCCTTAGAGACATGAAGGAAACAAAAGTATTAATCTAGCAAGATAAAGATGGAAGAAACCAGCAATTTAAAAGAGATGATCAACAACATGAGAGTAAATTTGAGGAAGGCATTAGATTGCAGGAGTATAGCAATTGGAAGAAGAATGAAGAGCATGAGATTAGTCTGGTAGTAATGAGAGAAGAAGTAGATATATTAACGAAGTGGCTACAAAGAAAGACAAATGAAGACCAAAGATATAGATGGAGAACGAAGAAATGGGTCAAGTGGAAGCTATTGCAACAGAAGTGGAATGGCAAGCTGATAAACGAGTTCAGAGAACTTGAGATTGATTTGTTAGAGAAGGAGAGACTCAAAGGAATGGAGTCACAACAAAGAGGATCTGTTGAAATCCAGAAGGTCTATGATGGGAGATTGGTGCTTGAAGCATCAAAAGAGGGCGAATGGTCTTGTATTTTTAAAACTAATAATTTGTTGATGAATGTAGGTACAGTATCGGATGAGAAATTTGTTACTATAGGGACAGTCAATGACTATAGTTGTGATCAAGAAGAAATTCTTGATTATTCTTCATTACAGAAAGTTGAGTGTCCAGCGCAATTGGAGAAGGAAGCAACAGACAAAGAACCAAAGGCCGAAGAAGATAAGACTAGATAAATTGCAATGGGAGGAGAAAACACTACATAAAACATCAATCGTATTGATGTAATTGACAAAGAGGAATTACTCTGAGGAATTGGCGGAAGTAATTGCTGTAAAAACTGACGAAATCTGATTGACAGAGTGAGTGATGCTGGTGATGGTGAGCTTTCAGATTTAGCTCTTATTAATTTCAGCACTACCGAGTTAGCTAATAAAACTATAAGTGTTGATGTAGAGCCAGTTCAAAACCCATTCGAAATTCAGAGACCAGAAAAGTGGGTATTCGAGTTTCCACTTGCGGTTCACAAGTCTATATTTCCAGAGGTAAAGATGGTGTGGCATGGAAAGTCAAGAATCATGTTCAATCATTCTCTTAAAATACTATTCTGTGCAAAATTACAAAATGGAGTTGATACTTTAAAGGACCTGTGGCAAAACAGAGTTTGGAATCCTAGAGGTAGCAAGTCATTGAGGCTTGTGGCTATCGCATTATTACAAAAAAGTGACATAACTCATAAACAGGAGTCTATGGAAACTTTTCTACATGGGGAGTCTGATGCAGGAGCATCCTACTCAAATGTCATTGTTTATTTGGTTGATTTAGGGGGTGATTTTTTCTTAATTATTTTATAAATTATGTACATTTTAAGAGAAAAATATGAGTGTGGTTTATTGTAAATATTCTCTTATAATTGAGAATATGAGAGGAGTTGGGTTGTATAGATATGTTAGGGATTATGAGCTCCTTGAATAGAAATTAGTTGAGTCAAAAGAGGGATAAGATATTTTAGGGATTTAGTTGAGTGATCTATAGAGAAAATCATGGATGTAGAATAATCCATAACTATGTAATTAATTCTATAAATGTAAGCATGTGTATGAGGATAGATAGGATAGAAAGGATAGGGAGAAGTAGCGATAGAGGAAAAGACAGAGATGGGTGTGAGGAAATGTGTGAGGGCCATTTCAAATATAGAAATCGAACCAAGCATTTTATGTATATAGTTTGATTAATGAAAGAAAATTTTCATTATGTTATTTCATCTTGGATGATTGTTGATTGATTGAATTCCTGTTGAAGTCTTGGATAAGAGATTAGCTCCTTTAATGTTCTGTGTTGAAGCAATTCTATCATTTTAAAATACCATTGTAATAAGTCGAATCTTTAGATATGAAAATATGCATTGAAGAAGCCTGTGATGCCGAGCTGAAGTTATCAACGCAGAAGGTATTTGCAGAGGTCATGAAATTTGACCAACTATTATGAGATCTCTTAGTGATTGGAGCAGTGTAAAGTGTTTCAAGAATTTGGAGTGCGTATGGGTAATTTCTTTACAGCATTGAAGGAGGTATCTTGTCTGTCCATGAAGATCGAGTCACATCCATGAAGGAGAACTTTGTTTTATGCAGAGTAAGAAGGTGAAATCAAGTTAGGAGTTTGACAATCAAATAAAGTGTCATATATGTATGACATGTCGATTCTATGATTGGGTAAGGTTGGTAGATGAATCTGTGTCTGTGTGAAGTTTAGTGTGAATCATTAGCCGAGAGCTCCGTACAGGAATCCAGTGGAACGAGAGAGAGTGATCGTGATCATCATGATGATTTGATCGAAGTTAAAGTAGTTATGTGTATATTAAGTCATTGAATCCATTTGTTATAGTGATCTTTGGATCGGGAGGATCAAAGATTTGGATCTGATTGAGCCAGGAACTCTGTTTCACACAATACATAATTGGTGAAATTCGAACTAGAATGGAATCCATGCATTTTTCAGAGACAACTCACAGTTGAATTAGGAAAGAAGATCTGCGGTAACGCCTGAATTCGACCATTCCAGGAATGAAATCAACATGGTAATTCTTTGTTCAAAACCAAGAGGAAGTCATATATACGAATTGACCAGAAGTATAATGACGAAACTGGATTCAGAATTGATCTGATTTGGGCTGGTATATTCCCCACGAATAAAGGAGATGTGTTTGACGTAGATTCCATCATAAGTGAACAAGCACAGAGGGAGCCGTCGGATCATTTAGATCAACGGATATTAATGGCGGAAGAATAGATCTGGATCGTCAGATCGACAGATCTGTTAGATTGACGGTGTTCAGCAATCGTAGCGGGGTTAGGAGAGCGCGGAAATTCTTGATCGTGGTTGGAGACCCGCACTCACTCCTAGCTGTCGATCTCAATTTCAAACTTTTAGGTCACAATCAACGGCAGGGGTTAGGCCTATTTTTAACCCGTCTACAAATTGAGGTCCCGCAAGCCATAGATTTGATGATTATGTATATCCAACGGATATTGAGCCATAAAGTGATTGAAGTTTAAATTCAAAATTGGACTCGAGAAGTTTATGGACGCGGGTTTATTTTATTTGAGGTCCAGTCTTGTGCATTCAGGTGGGACCGGCATTCAACGGCGGATTCTGTGTTATTCCGTTGTTTGGTGATTGGTCGGGTTTTAGATAAAATCCACCAATGTAAATGCTTCTGATTTGTATAGGTGGGCCATAACCCACAGGGCCACGTAAGGTTATTATGAAAATCAAGGAAATTTCCTTTAGGCGGTTTTTCCTACATCAGTGTCTCTTACGCTTGCATTCCATGTGCTTGTTATATTTTATTGATGATTTATTATGGTTGAAGTAAGGCTGTCATGGAGAATTTGATGTTGATTTTGTGGAATGCATCGTCATGAGTATATGACTGGTTACATATTGTTACATGTCTCTTACATGTTGGTTTTATGTCGCCTAATTACATCCTTGTATGTTAGGTTGTATTCTTGTAGGTTTGATTACATGCATCAGTGTTGTAGTTTAATTACAAGAATTGATCGCTTATGCTCGACTACATGTGTTTATGTGTATGTGAAGTTGATTTGGCATTGCTTATGCATGTTGATGGTTGCATGTGGAAATGTGTACAATGGAGTAATGGTTGTTGTCATGCATGAGGTCACAGCTTGCATTATTGATATGGCCTTGCATTGATGACTATACCCTTGGTAGAATGATGTTTACGTGCTAATGCACTTACTTGTTATACGCCTATATGTTGTTATGATTATGTTATACATGTATCACACTGATTTGATGACCTTGCAGACGAGGTATCCTCCCCAAATTATACCAAGGTATGTTCATTTATTGTGATTTGGTTTATCTAACATATTATGCATTGCAGGAAAGAGATCAAATGGCTAGCAATATGGTAGACTACAAAGACTCTCCCTATGAATCATATGAGCGGCATGGTGTGGGGAACTCTTCTGATTTGGCAGACATATTGAGAAGCCTAAAGGAAGAAATAAGGAGTTGTAAGCCTAACAATGACAGGATCATACAATCACAAGAGAAACAAGCAAAGGTTACTGTTATACTTCTTTAGAGTTTGACAGACTTGCAACGACAAGGCCTGCTTCGGATCAGCCATGGACATGAGGATAAAACTAATGTGGCATATGGCAGTAGGTCTCTTGGTAGATACAGGTCGAATAGATCTGACATAGTGAGAGATGGTAGGTTGTTGGACACTCTGGATAGAAGGGATGATGAGTACATGTACTATTAGTTCTAGTTCTTATAGACATCGTGATCATCATCTCTATCATCGTTATAGGAGGAATGATAGGGGATACTTGCCAGATGAATTTAAGAAAGTGAATCCACCTAATTTTGATGGAGATGTGAAGAAGTCGGAAGATGCAGATGAACAAATTCTTTGAGTTGCATGATTACATAGATACCATGAAGTCCAGAGTAGCAATCTTCAACTTGAAAGGTAAAGTAGACATCTAGTGGGAAGATGTTAAGCGGGTCAGAGACATCAAGACAGATGACTTGAGTTGGAAGGAGTTAAAGAGGATTTTCAGGAAGAAGTACTTGTCAGAAAGGTACTACGATAGTAAGGCTAAAGAGTTCTATGAGCTAAAGATGGGGTCAATGACATATTAATATTGCACGACCAAGTTTTTGGAGCTATTGAGGTATGTATTGTATCTTGTTGATGAGTGTTGAAGAATCTAGGGCAATTAGGTGTAGTGTGATTCTTCTTGACTAGATAACAATTTGTGAAGTCTTTTTTTTTACTTTTCTTGTTAGCTTAATCTTCTTCTTCTTATTAATGCATGTGTGTGTAATTCATCAAACTGCTACCAAAACCATAAGAACAAGAACACAAGATGTTGGCTCTCTGCCAGGGCTAAAACCTCTCTTCTCTTGAAGGGAAAACCCTTTAGTAATTTTCTCCTATTCAAGCTTCTTATTGATCAATGCCAAACCATAGACCCATGACTAGAATTTCCTCCAAGAACAAGTCAATCCCTTCCTCCTTTCTGCACTTTGTTCCCTGAAACTTATTCTTCCTTCTCCCGACACTTTGCTTCCCGGCACTCGTCCTTCTTCCGGAAACTAATATTAGTATTTTTTAGGTATCTTCTATAATATATATTCCTCTTTATTCTTTGGTAGAATCCTTTACATATAAAGAGAACTTTATCCTTCCTCTAAACGAGCCCCTTCATGAGATGTAGATGCGGGTCTGATATGACAGTAGTGTATCACTATTTCTTCACACGTGTGAGGGGATTCCTTCAAGATTATTGTGTGGAGGTCCTCCTTTATTCTTCACTTGAGTGAGAGGCCTTATAAGCCTAATTTTATAGCCCAACCAATGAGATATGTGTGACTGTGGTGGAGGGTTGCTAAGACAGCAGAGATACCCTCTTTATCTTCGTATGTATGACTACAGCTTGCCCTAGAAACAATCCTCTTGAGCTCGGTTGTGTAACCTTCTTCTTCACTGCACTTGGAGACCCTTTCTTTGCTCCTTTATACCCTTTACTTATGCCTTCTCTTTGAAGATTTCAGAGGTGCTTACTTGACGTTGTAATGGAGTGGAAAACCTCTATATATAGAGGATTGTCCCTCCTTTTAGGCCGACTAGGAGACTGTGGGCCGACTTGACATTTATCATTTGGATTGCTTCTTTGGTGGTGTTACATGCTTGGAGGAGACTTGACTTTGCTTGAAGGGTTATTCTTTGACTCTTATACAAAAATATACATGGTGTAACATGCCCTTAAGGTCTTCAACATTTTCTTTTTTCCATTTGACTCACTTATAGCACTTTAACATGTGCTAGGCCTATTTCAATAAGAAAGAAACTCATTGACATATATTATAAAAATAATATTTATTTCCTTGAATAAATACAAATATCAAAAGTACATTTATGAAGACCGAACCTAGTTGCATTTCCTTCAACACTCCCTCTTAACTAGGGAGGTATTCATACAACATTACAAGGTGTTTGGATATGTTTCAATCTTAAAGAGTTCACATAAGAGAAACCAAATTTGTAATCCATTTGCTATAGCATCATAATAACCAACATTGTTGCCATGGCAAGGCCTTGCCTGATAGCTCTATCTCTCAGTAGATCAGAGCATAGTGTTGGCAAGACCAATGACTTATGGACACGTTAGTCATTGTCTCTCAAGGTACATACCCACCCGGGTATTCATTGAGTATGACCTTCTAGTACTATTCTTATCTTGGGTTCCCAACCCTCAAAGAATATTGGTCCTCTTGCCTACTCTTGTCTTGGATGCCCTACACATCCTCAAAGAGTATCAGATTCCAGATTATTACCCAATCCTCCCATTCTTTCTTCCCAAGTGAAGACAAGAAGGTTGTGTCTATCACTTCCTCTAAATTGAGGAAGACATGCCCAAGTATCTTCTGACAAGGTACTTGTCCAAGTTTCTTTGTAATTGGAAACTTGTTATAACTCCCTCTTATCTAGGGACTTTTCCATTCATCAACAACTTCTTCTTCATGGATCCTTCAGCTGCTTGATCTTATTCTTTCCTTCGATCTCATGAATTCTTGGTTCAAACTTCCTTTTGGTAGGGCACCATCCATCGATCACTTTCCTTCCTGGTTTGTCATGTCATTGTTCCTTTGTGGAAAGTGGTCTTCTTGTCATATATCAGGATCTCTTGTCATCTAGCTACTCCTTTGTCATATTTTACATGCTTCAGAATACTCTTCTCATGGATGCTTTGTTGAACTTGCTTGTTCCCATTCTTCGATTGAGTACCCCTTCATGACTTCATCACGTCATTGCTTCAACATTAAGTTTTTCTGGATGGTTTTATTCATCATGACATATTTGTAGAGTAGAATCAGTTATCTACACCTTTTGTATCTCCAAGGCCTTCATAGGTGTCAAGGGTATTTCCTTCCTTTGTCAAAGTTTTCATGCCTTCTTTCGGGAGATGTCTTCAAAGTATCTTTGTTAGATAGAGAGATTCTTTGTGATCATGGTGTTCTTCACATGCTTGGTCTATTTCTTCATTTGCTTCTTCATGGATAGATTGGTCAACCACCTTATGCTCCTTGTGGGAGCACTTCTTCATTGCTTGCTTTTAGGACTAGTCAACATTTCTTCTTCACTTGCTTCTTAGTCAGCAATCTTATACTCCTTATGTGAGTATTTTCTTTTTTTGACCTTCATTGCATTGTAGTACATGCCTTCGAGCATGTCATTGGTGAAAGAGATTATTTCCTACTTGATCATGTTATAGAACTATTCCCATGACTCAACAATATACAAATGATAACATGACTAAACTTTGATGCATGCATACCTCATCTTGATCCTCCTTTGATCTTCTTAGCTTCATTTGGTTGTCCTTGGTGTGGCCCTTCTTACTTCATCTTAGCTTTCCTACATATCATCCTTTTCTTAAATCCCATGAATGGGAATTCCAATGAGACATCTACTTTTGTTTATGAATCTTCTTTTGAAGATTCCATCATAGGATCTTGAAGACCCTTACACTGCAAATGTTTCTTTATTTTTTTATGATGGAGGTCTTCTAAGATTCTTAATCATGATCAATTTTCTTTCATTGTGGACGAGGTCCTATTCTAGGTATTCTCCTTCTACAGTAATATCTTGAGCTATATCTACCATGCTCCTATATTCTAGAAGATATTTCTAACCATGCATTTTGTTCTCATTATAAATGCTCCTTCTACATGAGTATCTAGAACTCTGTGTACTTCATGTTGCTAGATTCTAGAAGATGTTTCTAGCTATGCAATTTTATTCTATTCCTACATGCTCATATCCTACTCAAAACTTTGAAAGAAGACTTTAAGTGAAGAAGTAGACTTAGTCATAGTAGAGATTCAGAGGATCTTCCTTCTTTTTCTTCTTGTCTTCTTCTTTAATTTCTTGAGTCACGTGAGCTTATTCCCTTTTTTTTTTTGTTGTTGTCCTTCTTTAGTTTAGGACAATTCCTCTTGTAGTGTCCATATTCTTGACATCCATAGCATTGGATTTTGGACATATCTTTGTTGTTTGTTTTCCATGGACCAAATTTGCCAAGTTTTCCCTTTCTCTTGGTCATGGTAGCAAATGCTTTCTCCTTTGATCCCACATCTTCCTTAGCTTTGAGTCTGGTTTCCTTTGTCTTTCATAGAGACCACATTTCACTTAGTGTGATAGCTTCCTTCTTGGCATATATGCTTGATGTGAAGTTTCCCCAATCCTCGGGTAGAGCATTGAGTACTACAGTTGTCATTTATTTGTCGGACATGACTTCCCCTAGCTCTTAAAGTTGATCCCTCATCTCATATATCTTCATGAAGTAGGGAGTTATTCCTTCCTTTGATATCTTGATCTTGTACAATCCATTTCTTGTAGATATCACTTCTCCAACTATGGTTACCAAGAATAGATCTACTAGTTTATCATAGATTTCTTTTGACGTTTCAAATTTTGAGACATAAGGAATGAGAGAGTCCTTGACAGATTCTATTAGAATTATTTGAGCTCTTGTCCCATCCTTATTATACTTGGCTAAGGCTTGAGTTTGTTCCTTAGCAAGAATAGTAACATTCCCTTTAATGTGTTCTAGGAGTTCATTCTCCTTGAGAAGTAAATCAGTCCTCTTCTTCCGTGCAAGAAATTTATTGGTACCTACCAATTTGTTGCTTTCCTTGTAAAAAGACATTGATGTATATTTAGAAGGGGACATATACTTGCTAGATTTTTAGATGTAGTTGATTTGCTTTCTCCTTGAAGACTTGATGGCTTTCCTTCCTAGGATATTAATGTTCTTATGTTGCCTTCTCCGAGTGGACTTGACTTGATGATGAGATTTCTTGATGACTTGTAGATGATGTAGGTCCCTATTGAGCCTCAACCTTGCACTCACTTAGCCATCTTCCCAACAGCTTTTTCCCATTCACTTCTTCCTTTTTCCATCTTTTCCTCCATTAACTTGTTCAAATTATTGCATTACATGTCTTTTTATCATGGTTTGTTAACTATGCTAATGTTTGACTGTTTGATTAGAATTTTGGAACATATACAGCAATTCCGCAGCTGTTTAGCAATTCCGCAGTTGTTCAGCAATTCCGCAACTATTCAGAGATTCCGCAGCCTTTTTGTTGTTTGATATGCTCCACGTGTCTTCCCAAGGAACGTGCCACATGGGCATGTTGGGTTGGATGTACACATGGATCGTATGCTATTGGTTGAGCCAAACCAGTCACGTATGCCCTTGGTCAACGCAGGTGTTCCCTCGGTCAAACGGTCAAGTTCTAAACGGTGGCATGGGAGCCGTGAGCAGCTGGGACACGGAACTATAGCTGGCACCTCCTCCACGCCATGAAGACAGCTAAAGACAGGATCCAAACATAGATTTACCTCCCATGATGACCGTTTCCCTCAAAAGTGCACGGAGTTGCCTGCGTGTTGCTGCACAAGTTAATTAGTTAAGACTGCGTGTTGCTGCGTAGTTAATAAGTTAGGTTGTAGTTGCTTAGTTCACGCAGAGGGTAGTTGCCTCTGTGCTTATAAATAAAGCGTGTGCCAACGCTTATAGATTAGCTTTTGAATCTTGTAATTGCTGCGCTGATTTTGTTATAAAAACTCTGTTTTAGAAGGCTGTTTCTACAGCACTTTCTCACTGTACTTTGACATGCTGGTTTTATAAAAAGAAGACTGTTTCTGTTCACCTTTTCATAGCTGATCTTTTAGTTGGTTGCGTGGATGGAGGGCCCCCATCTATGACAGCCCGTGTACATAGTGTTTGATTTCATTTTCCTGCTTTCAGCAATTTCTATTTCTTTCATCATGTATAATAGTGTACCATTTGATTTCATGCCATTTCATTTCCAGCATTTATTTTAAACTGATCAGTATTGTTTTTTGCAGGTTTTTAACCCGGGATTGTTTTGTCTTTGTGTATTTGCTTTATATCTGATGGTATTTTCAGTTGTCATATGCATAGTTGCTGCCTTTACTTTGATTTTCTAGCTTAAATTCTAGTTTAGTTTCTCAAGCTATATGCTAACACATTGATGGCCTCTTTATCATAAGTTGTTTATCTTTAAGAGATCAGAATACTAATAAATTACAGCTTGCTTTGAGTAGCTTTTGGCTTATATCACTAACTCTTTCTTCACTTGTTACACATAACAATGTATGTTGGAAGCAGAATGCTGGAGAAAGGCACAGTGGTGTTATAATTTGTCATTTAGAGCTTTATCACTTTTTAGACTTATCTCTAACTACTTCCTAATCGTGTTTTACATAGTACCATATGTTGGAAGCAGAGAGTTAGGAAGAGATGAACATTATCATTGGTTTTTAAAGTGATTTTCTTACCTTTTTATTTGCAGCAACATGAGTAGTGACTAGTGCCATTAGAAAGTGGTTCTTTGCTTTCAGTTCATTTCAAGTTATTTCTTTCTTTCAATCTCTTTCTTTGCAAAGTTTAGAAGGTAGTTAGAAACCACCAGTAACACACACTCACTCATTTAGAAATCACCTTACACACACTATCACTCATCTGTATATAAAATCATCACTCCATCTTAGGAAGTTAAATTGACCACAAACAACACCCCCAAACGACAAAAAGATCTAAGAGGTTGCTTGAGTACATATAGTACACCTTCACTTCATCAGCTTACGAGCTCCTGGTTGACAATTTATGATAGCAATTTAGACAACACTAAATTGACTAAACATTTTGGCACCGTTGCCGGGGAAGTGAAATTAAGTAACCATATTCTTAGGAAAAAAAAAACATAAAAACTTCAAGGAAAGAAGTTGATAACCTATCAAAGTATGCTCTCCTCTTGCACTTCAAAGTGATCTGGAGGATCAGAAAAGAGAAAGTTATTGATTTGGTAGTTTCTTGAGTATGCTCTCTTCTTGCACCTAGAGTGACCTGGAAGATCAGAAAAAGAACTATTAACTTGACTTGAAGAAAAATAATAAAAAAATGACATGCATAGAGCTAGAGATTCTAGGGGAAGGTTTTTAGCTAGAGCTCAAAGTTCAATTTTTACAAGTCCATCTGCTTCAAGGGATAGACAAGAGACACCTCCCTTATCTCCAACCGACACTCCTAGTCCTAGAATTCCTGGAATTCAAGAGCCAAGAGTTGACTCTCCTACACCTTCTATTGAATTTGAACCAGGAAGAGACTATTCTCTTTCTCCCACAGAAAGACCAATCGTAATTGAGGAAGTAGAGTCATCTGAAGAAGAAGGAGAAATCTCTTCTCATTCACCTTTTGTAGAGGAACCAGAGGATTTTGAAATCCCTAGGAGAACCATCATGGCAGAGGAAGAAGGAGGTGGTAGAGGTAGAGGTAGAGGAGGAGGAGGAAACAACAACAATAATGGAGGAGGTAGAGGTCCCCTTGGAGGAGGAAATAGAGATGGGGATAATTCATTTGGGTTTCCCATTGTTAATGAGGATTCCCGAGCCACTATGAAAAACATATCGCCATCTGTCCTCCCAAATTTCCATGGGTTAAGAACTGAGGACCCTGAAACATTTTTATTTGAGTTTGAAGTGGTGTGTCGAACTTATGACTACCTGGATGACTCTCAGAAACTCAAATTGTTCCCTTCAACACTGAAGGATCAAGCCTTGAAATGGTTCATGGGGTTACTCACTCAATCCATTAGGTCTTGGGATGAAATGAAACAGACATTTTTGGATAGGTATTTGGACTATTGTATGCCTACTATTCACAAGGACGAGGTATTTAAAATGATACAAAGAGAAGATGAGAGCTTAGAAGATTTACTTGAAAGATTTCAATATAACTTGAAAAGAGCAAAAATGAGTAGCTTGGATGAAGATACCTTAAAAGCCCTCTTATTAAAAGCCATTAGGGATGAATGGATAGACATCTTAAACATGATGGGGAAAGGGGATATTTCTCAACTTTCACTCAATGATATAGCAGAACTTTGTATCCATCTCTCAAGGGGCAAATCAAAAACTCAAAAAGGGCCTAGATATCCTTCTCTCCTTAGAGCAAATAAATCTGCAACAGGATCAGTAAGTAGGGCTGAAATCGGCAATATGCTTGATGAATTCAAGACTGACATCTTAGGGAGTCTTAGTGAACAACTAGATACCCTTAAGATTCACAATAAACAAAAAGCAGAAGCTGAGGCTTTGGCCATTTTTTGCCCGAAATGTAGAAAGAAACATGCTTTAAGGGAATGTCCCTTGGACGCACACGTTGTAGAAACATGTGTAATTTGCTCATAAACTCATGAGACTAAGGATTGTCCTTCAATACCTAGCCTCAAAGCAGTCTTTCAAGAGGATCCAAATACACTTGAATCTCTCTGTTTTATTGCAAGGAGACCTTGGCAAGGGCAACAGAATCAAGGGTTTAACAACTCTATGAATTTTCAATCCCAACCAAATTGGAATCCTTGGCAAAAATCTTGGCCTCAACCTCAAAATGCTTTTCAAGCATGGATGCAAAGCATGCAAAATCCTTATGGGAGACTTGCTCAATTATATCAATATCCTCCATCATTTCAGAATCAGCAGGCTCCACAACTTCCAAATCAAGGTCAACAACTATCATTGCCATACCCTCAACAACAACAACAACCTCCTCCACAAAATCAAAATTCTCAACTCTCGCTTCAATCCCAGCAGAAGTCAAATCAACTTCCCTCTCAGCCATTACCAAATCCAAATAATAGGAACCCTCAAAATGCTTACATGATGGAAGGTCAACCATTCCCTACCTATATGGTTGTTCCTCTCAATGAAGTACAACTCAGATCAGGTAGAATCTTAGATCAACCTTCTACAAGTGTTCAACAACCAAGCATTTCTGAGGAAGAATCTCTCAAAGTCAATAAGGGTTCCGAAGTATCACTTCAAAACCAAAATATCCAAAAAGAAAAAGAAAAAGAATCAACCTCTACAACTCCCATAGTTGAGCAACCTACACCTTTAGCTACACCTCCTTTTCCTGAAATATTACAAATTGACAAAGGAGTGGAAAAACAAATATGGGTGCCTGACTATAGTTTTCTAGATGAATTGAAGAATGTGTGTATCAATATCCCCTTGTTACAAGCCATTAAGGAAATTCCCATTCTAGCAAAGACAATAAAGGAGTTGAGTTTGAAGAAAACAGGAAAGAGAACCAGAGATACCAAAAGGATACATCTAGTTGGAAAAATTGCAGACATTATGATGGGTAAGATTACCATGCAAAAGTATGTGGATCCCGGTAGCCCTATTGTCAAGACTCATAATAATTGGGTTGAAATCCCAAATACTTTGATTGACTTAGGAGCCGCTATCAACATCATGAGTAGACAGACCATGGATCAGTTAAAGCTTCCTAACCTTCTCTTTACACCTACTTTGCTGCAACTTGCAGATAGATCAATCATTAAACCTGATGGTGTATTGGAAGACATTCCAGTCTCCCTAGACTCTTGGGAATATCCAGTTGATTTTATGATTTTAACTCCCAAGAACAATCTAGGAGGACATCCTCTTATCTTAGGAAGACCTTGGCTAGCAACCGCTGATGCTTTTATCAGTTGTAGGTCTGGGGACATGTATATATCAGATGGTAATTCCACAAAGAAATTCAACTTGTATCCTCCAGCAAAGGCAATAATAGAAATAGGAGAAGATGAGTGGGTTGATGATGAGAATACTATTCAACCTGTTCTAACCATCTCTGAGATCAGTGAGGATAGTCAAATTCTAAATACATTAGAAAATTTTGAAATACTTTTAGAATATGACTCTACACAGTTTCAGTTAGATGCGGACATTGAATATCTCTCCTCTAGACAGATGTCTCTCTTCTCAATGGAAGAGTTTGGTAGTTCCACAGTTGAAATCCTTCCAGGAAAAACATTGAACATTAACAAAAACTTGGAAAGACCACAACAAGAAGAATTAACTAAACTTTTGCAAAAACACTCCACTGCATTTGCATGGGAATACACTGACATGAAAGGAATCGATCCTAAGACTTGCATTCATCACATCTATATTGAAGAAAATAGCAGACCTATTAGGCAACCACAAAGAAGGATGAATCCAAACCTTAGGGAAATCGTGAAAGAAGAACTCCAGAAACTGCTCAAAGTAAACTTCATTTACCCCATTTCAGATAGCCAATGGGTTTCTCCCTTGGTTATAGTGCCCAAAAAGAATGGTAAATGGAGAGTTTGCATTGATTATCGAGAATTGAACAAGGCAACCTTAAAGGATCATTTCCCTCTACCTTTTATTGATAAGGTACTAGACACTTTAGCAGGTAAAAAGTATTTCTCATTCCTGGATGGTTTTAGTGGGTATAATAAAATTCAGGTAGCACCTGAAGATCAAGACAAAACCACATTTACTTGTCCTTGGGGAACTTTTGCCTACCGAGTACTCCCTTTTGGATTGTGCAATGCACCCGCTACATTTCAAAGGGCTGTACTAGGAATCTTTTCAGATCTGATTCATGATTGTGTAGAGGTATACATGGACGATTTCACAGTTTATGGTAATACATTTGAAGAAGCTTTGGAAAATTTGGAAAAAGTACTGATAAGATGTAAGGAAACAAATCTTTCTTTAAGTCATGAAAAGTGTTTTATGATGTTTACTGAAGGGATTGTTTTAGGACATCATATCTCAGGAGATGGGATTAAGGTTGATAGATCCAAAGTTGAAGTCATCTCTAAGTTACTTGTTCCAAATTGCCAGAAAGATGTTAGAAGTTTTCTTGGGTTTACTGGGTATTACAGAAGATTTATTGAAAACTTCACTAAGATAGCATCTCCTCTTTTTAAATTTCTTACCAAAGACTGTGAGTTCAAGTGGGATCCTGAGTGTCAATCTGCCTTTGAAGCTTTAAAGACTAGAATATCTGAAGCACCCATCTTAAGGGGGCCAAATTGGAAACTCCCTTTCCACATTTCTATTGATGCTTCAGATACAGCTCTAGGAGCTGTTTTGGGACAAAAGGATTTGATCCCTTATGCCATTTATTACACCAGTAAAAATTTGACTCCCACTGAGTTAAATTATACTGTTACAGAAAAAGAGTTCTTAGTTGTGGTACATGCGATCAATAAGTTTAGACACTACATAACCGGCTATGAAACCTTTGTCCATATTGATCACTCTGCCATAAGATATTTAATGAACAAACCTGTTACTAATGGCAGAGTTACAAGATGGCTTTTACTCTTACAAGAATTCAACATTACTGTGTTAGATAGACCTGGAAAACAAAACACAGTAGCTGATTTCTTGTCTAGAATCCAAAACACTAATGAAGATTCTCCAGTAGAAGATAAGTTTCCAGATGAATACTTGTTTGCAGTAACTACCAAGACTCCTTGGTATGCAGATATGGCTAATTATCTAGTTACAAGGAAGCTACCTCTACACTTATTTCCTAATGAGAAAAGGAAAATCATTCAGGAGAGTTCACATTATTCTTGGATTTCTAATGAATTGTTCAAAACAGGGCCAGATTGTATAATCAGAAGGTGTGTTCGGGAAGATGAAATGCCTGACATCCTTAAGGCATGTCATGATGAACCATGCGGCGGGCACTTTGCTGACAAGAGGACAGCCTATAAAATCCTTTCTCTAGGATATTATTGGCCTTCTCTCTTTAAAGATGCAAAGCAGTATGTTAGAAGGTGTGACAGCTGCCAAAGAGTTGGGAGACCAACTCCTTCAAATGAAATGCCACTACAACCTCAGGTATGCATCGAACCCTTTGAGAAATGGGCTCTAGATTTCGTTGGACCAATTAATCCACCATCAAAGCAAAAGAAGTATATACTGGTTTGTACTGATTATGTTACTAAGTGGGTAGAAGCCAAGGCATTGCCTTCTGCCACTGAAAATTCAGTTGTTCAATTTCTTTTTGAGGATATTTTCACTCGTTTTGGTGTCCCAAGGGAAATTGTAACAAATCAGGGCAGCCAATTTACATCTAAATTGATGGAGAAGCTGATGGAGGAATATAAGATCAAGCACAGAACATCTACTCCATGCCATCCGCAATCCAATGGCCAAGTGGAATCTACCAATAAAGTTCTTGAAAGCATTATCACTAAGACTGTTCATCTTCATAGAAGAGATTGGGCGGAAAGGCTTCCTGAAGCCTTATGGGCCTATCGAACCACATGGAGGAACACAACAGGACATTCTCCCTATGAACTTGTTTATGGGAAGGAAGTCCTGCTCCCCATTGAGTTCCAAATCAAGACCTTCAAGATGGCAGTCCAATTGGGAATGAGCCTCTCAGAAGCCCAAAAGCACAGAATGGACCAGCTAAATGAGCTAGATGAAATAAGACAAGATGCAATTTTAAGGACCGATCTAGTTCAGCACCAAAGATCTAAGTGGCATGATCATCATATCAAAGAAAGAAAGTTTCAGAAAGGAGATTGGGCTCTATTGTTTGATTCAAAGTTTAAAGACTTCAAAGGAAAATTTCAAACTCATTGGCTTGGGCCATATGAGATTGATGAAGTCTTTAGTAATGGAGCAGTTCGAGTGAAAACTATTGATGAATTTCATACTCCTCTTATTGTGAATGGCCATCGCCTGAAAATCTACCAGAAACCACTCTCAAAAGAGGAATTTGTCAAGTTGTTCAAAGAAGATTTTGCAATGAGGCTGGTGGAGAAGAATTCTTCTCCTCCATCAGCCTAATCTCTGTTTCTTTCAGTTAAAAAAAAAAAAGAAAAAAAAATTCTTGTATAAGCCTGAAAACCAATCTTGGATTGGCAGTCTTATGCAGAAAATATAAGGTGAAAATCAGGGTCACCTGACACTTTATATTTTCCAAAAAAAAAAATCCCTCTTCTTCCATCTCATCCATCTCATTCATCTCATCCATCTCATTCATTTCATCCATCTCATCATCTTAATTCCATTCCATTTTTTTCAGTCCATTCACTCCATCCCATTCTCATCAATAAAGTTCCTATCAGGACTATTTCATTTAGTCAAGTTGTTTTAATTCTCTTGATGCAGGAAGAAAAATGTTGCTGCAAATTCTACAGCTAGGAGTCAATTCTGCAGCTGATATCTGAATTCCGCAGCTAATACACTCTGTCCCTGCAACAAAAATAAACTCTGTTTCAAAAAGAAAAAATCTGCAGTCAGAAGTACCAGCATCATTAAAGGGTGAAGACACACAGCATATACAAAGGCAGCAATAAATCAAAGGTTGGCATCATGATTAGCAAAGGAATAAAAATACACAAAGGTATGTTCTAAACCTCTAACTCACAGTTATATCATTACGTATGGTTTGCGGATTATGGTATTAGGCACCTAGTGTAATGATTGAACAAGATCTCCGCTCACTCCCTGTCCATTATGCTGCGTAGTCCACCTCACCTCCGTTTTAACGGTCCATAATCATTATGATTCAAACCTGATACAGCCTGCTCCCTTGCATTAACTCTCCGTACCAGAATGATGTGTCCTCTTACACCACGGCTCTTGAACTGATCATTCCGCAGCCAGGTGTATACCGTTACCTGACGACGATGGGATTCGGCCGTTCTACCCTTTAATACCTTTCTACGCATGCATAACTTCATTCCTATCGCTGTTCACTCCCTCGATTTCATCGATTTCACTCTCGGTTCATTTCACCACTTTGTCTCATCGTAAATCTACGCTGCTCCATTCTCCTCATCTCTCCGCTTAAAAACCCTGACCAACAGGCTCGCAATTGCATCACGGCCATTCTACTGTAGTCGTAACACCCACTACTGAACACTGTTTTCTCAATCTCATTACGGTCATTCTTCTGTAGCCGTGTAGTTCTCTGTTCCAGCCGTAATTTACGCTGAGGAGCACTGATTTCCCGTGAAGTCTCTTTCCTTTAGCATCCAAACAGTATTGTCAGAGCAGCAAGAGAAGTTGGTAACCGAAATGGGCAAGCTATTGAGAGCAGAGCCGGAAGGTTCAAAATTTCTAGACGGTTACCCACAAACGAGGAATGCCCTGCAGAAGGCCAAGTGGTTAAAATTTATTCAGAAATTTAAAGGATACCACAAAGAGGTTACCAAGGCCTTTGCTCGGTCGTTTGATGGGAAAACAAACGCTGTGGAGATTGGGGACTTGCAATTCACTGTCACAGAAAGCAGCTTGGCTCAAGCAACTGCTTTGCCTCGTACTGGAGAACGATGGTTCAAGAATCGAACTGTTGAAAGCCAAGAATGGAAGAACATATTGAAAAATCCAGGTATGGATACTACTATCTTCACCAAAGGAATACCTGTAAGTAACATTAAAAAGGAATGGACTGCCTTACTTTTGCTAGTGCAGAAATTTTTGACATGTGAAGGCAGATTTGGTACAATGTATGTTTATCACACAAAGATAATGATGCATTTTATGGGTGAACATACCATCAATCTCCCTTATTTCCTGCTGTCTAGCTTAAAGAAAATGAGTGCTGTTGTGCAAAAACATGTGGGTAACATTGAGCCACACCTATACCACCATGGCCTCATCAAAATACTAATTGAAGAGCAATTAAAAATTAGGAAAGACACATGGGAGAAATTCCTTATCAGGAACCATTTTCAAGAGGTGGCTGAAGCCTCCATTAGCTCTCCTAAAGTACCAGCCTCTATTAGCTCTCCTAAAGTGCCCCGGAGAAGTAGAAGAAAAGAAAAAGAAACTGCTGCCCAAGATACTGATGTAGAAGAAACTGCTGCCCAGGATACTGATATAGAAGAAACTGCTGATGTAGAAGAAACTGTCCAAGAAATCATTGCAGAAACTCTTCAAGAAATTGCCCAAGAAACCGTCTTGGAAACTGGTCAAAAAGAGAGGGAAAAGGGTAGAAAAACAAAAAGACAGAAAAGGGATAAGGGAAAAGCTATTTTGCAAACACCATCCCCTTCATCTGAGCCTTCAACCGAAGAAGATACCCAAACATTGGCTCATAGGCTTGCTCAGCTTCAGGAAACTGCCATCTCCAAGAAGAAAAGCACTAGCATACAGGTAAGAAGAAGTAGAAGGCTCATAGAAAGGAAAAGTGTAATAAAAGGAAAACAGTCCCATTTTGTTGACTTGAGCACACCTGAGAAGAGGCAAATTCAGCTAGACATTGACTCAAGTCCTCCTAGAGAGGAAAGCCCTTTTCAACAAGAAAGAGAGAGCAGTTTTCAAGAGTTTGAATTCAGACCAAGGCAAACTCCAGATATTGACCCTGTTCAGCAAGAAGCATATGACTATTTAGAAACATTGGAGCAATCTGTTGCTGGTCCTAGCACAGTCTTGCCCCTTGAACAGCAGGTTCAATCTCTGAAGTAAGAAATATTTGAACTAGAAGTTCTAAATCGCCACATCAAAAATGAAAATGAAAAATTGAAAGAGAAAGGTAACTTGGACAAGATGATCCATGACAACACCATGCTCCATTTGGGCCTTTGGCAAAGAAAGAACAGAAAGTTAAAGAGAAAATGCAAGAAGTTGAGCCGGGCGTTGATCAACTTAAAATTCAGGTGCTTGGTAAAGAAACCGAGAACAAGTTTGGCAACAAAGAGGAAGAGAAGAAGGTTGGATGTCTTAGCAGAGGCATCCGAGCATATGAACTAAAGGATTATGCAAAGTTTTGGTTGCATGAGGACATGCAACACCCTCAGAGTGGGGGTATGTTGAGCCTCAACCTTGCACTCACTTAGCCATCTTCCCAACAGCTTTTTCCCATTCACTTCTTCCTTTTTCCATCTTTTCCTCCATTAACTTGTTCAAATTATTGCATTACATGTCTTTTTATCATGGTTTGTTAACTATGCTAATGTTTGACTGTTTGATTAGAATTTTGGAACATATACAGCAATTCTGCAGCTGTTCAGCAATTCCGCAGCTGTTCAGCAATTCCGCAGCTGTTCAGCAATTCCGCAGCTGTTCAGAGATTCCGCAGCCTTTTTGTTGTTTGATATGCTCCACGTGTCTTCCCAAGGAACGGGCCACATGGGCATGTTGGGTTGGATGTACACATGGATCGTATGCTATTGGTTGAGCCAAACCAGTCACGTATGCCCTTGGTCAACGCAGGTGTTCCCTCGGTCAAACGGTCAAGTTCTAAACGGTGGCATGGGAGCCGTGAGCAGCTGGGACACGGAACTATAGCTGGCACCTCCTCCACGCCACAAAGACAGCTAAAGACAGGATCCAAACATAGATTTACCTCCCATGATGACCGTTTCCCTCAAAAGTGCACGGAGTTGCCTGCGTGTTGCTGCACAAGTTAATTAGTTAAGACTGCGTGTTGCTACGTAGTTAATAAGTTAGGCTGTAGTTGCTTAGTTCACGCAGAGGGTAGTT
Source organism: Pinus tabuliformis (assembly GCA_031772625.1). Taxonomy (NCBI): domain Eukaryota; kingdom Viridiplantae; phylum Streptophyta; class Pinopsida; order Pinales; family Pinaceae; genus Pinus; species Pinus tabuliformis. Next base: position 750,092,264 of record CM062818.1, read on the forward strand.
GCCTCTGTGCTTATAAATAAAGCATGTGCCAACGCTTATAGATTAGCTTTTGAATCTTGTAATTGTTGCGTTGATTTTGTTATAAAAACTCTGTTTTAGAAGGCTGTTTCTACAGCATTTTCTCACTGTACTTTGACATGCTGGTTTTATAAACAGAAGATTGTTTTTGTTCACCTTTTCGTAGCTGATCTTTTAGTTGGTTGCGTGGATGGAGGGCCCCCATCTATGACAGCCCGTGTACATAGTGTTTGATTTCATTTTCCTGCTTTCAGCAATTTCTATTTCTTTCATCATGTATAATAGTGTACCATTTGATTTCATGCCATTTCATTTCCAGCATTTATTTTAAACTGATCAGTATTGTTTTTTGCAGGTTTTTAACCCGGGATTGTTTTGTCTTTGTGTATTTGCTTTATATCTAATGGTATTTTCAGTTGTCATATTCATAGTTGCTGCCTTTACTTTGATTTTCTAGCTTAAATTCTAGTTTAGTTTCTCAAGCTATATGCTAACACATTGATGGCCTCTTTATCATAAGTTGTTTATCTTTAAGAGATCAGAATACTAATAAATTACAGCTTGCTTTGAGTATCTTTTGGCTTATATCACTAACTCTTTCTTCACTTGTACACATAACAATGTATGTTGGAAGCAGAATGCTGGAGAAAGGCACAGTGGTGTTATAATTTGTCATTTAGAGCTTTATCACTTTTTAGACTTATCTCTAACTACTTCCTAATCGTGTTTTACATAGTACCATATGTTGGAAGCAGAGAGTTAGGAAGAGATGAACATTATCATTGGTTTTTAAAGTGATTTTCTTACCTTTTTATTTGCAGCAACATGAGTAGTGACTAGTGCCATTAGAAAGTGGTTCTTTGCTTTCAGTTCATTTCAAGTTATTTATTTCTTTCAATCTCTTTCTTTGCAAAGTTTAGAAGGTAGTTAGAAACCACCAGTAACACACACTCACTCATTTAGAAATCACCTTACACACACTATCACTCATCTGTTTATAAAATCATCACTCCATCTTAGGAAGTTAAATTGACCACAAACAACACCCCCAAACGACAAAAAGATCTAAGAGGTTGCTTGAGTACATATAGTACACCTTCACTTCATCAGCTTACGAGCTCCTGGTTGACAATTTATGATAGCAATTTAGACAACACTAAATTGACTAAACAGTCCCTCTTTGATCTTCTCTTCTTGTAGAAATTTTGAATAATATGACACATATTCAACAGAGATTATCCTGATCATACAATTTAAGCGGAACATGTATCATACATAATCTCCTCTACGTTGATCATCAAATTACAGAAGCAGAAACATCCACAGGCACACATAGAAGCATCAATCAAACTCATAAACACAGTATGTATCCCGGGGAAAGCATCTCGCTAAAAACCCCACACTATCTGTATATTATATTGATTGAATCATGTAACAATACAAAGCATAATACTTCTCACAAGTATCTCCACCTGTTACACACAATACAGCTCAGATTTGATCTCCAAATCTCTCCCGCTGCTTGCCTGCCTCCACTGCTCAAACCTGCTCGAGAACTGATGAGAATAGCTTCCCAGACTCGATTTTACACTGCAAAATAGTCACCCACACTATGTTGGACGTGAGCAACAGCTATAATATCATGAAGATACGTGAGCAAACTCATTGGCATACTCAATCCTTTGATTGTGCAAGATCTGATGCACAACTATAGTCACAACTGATAGCAATCTGATTCTCTACCACTTGTCCCTGTTGAACTCAACATGCATTGACATGCAACTGAGTTAACTGATGTATTCATTAGTTGTATTATGAGTTAATAACTTGTGAATTAATTAATAACTAATTCACCCAACTCATCTCTAGTCTATTGATCAGTTAGACTAAATACAACCAGTTTAACAAAGCTAAACTGAACACAACTCCATCAACTGTACCTCCAGTCCACTAAACTCAACTCACTTGAGTTCTAACTGAAGTCATGCATGCAACAACTCAACTGACTCATAAGAAAAACGAATTTCCTTCTGACAGCTGCATGTGCCACTTCCGTAGCTCAAACTGAAGTGCTCCAAGAGAATAAGATTAAGTTTATAGTCCAAATATTATTGTGAGATAATAATATTTGACTTTTCTATTTTTGACTTTGATCACTCACACTGTGATCACTCACACTGTAATCACTCACACTGTGATCACTCACACTTTCATCAAAAATAGAAGTCCATCTATTTTTCCCAACTTGATCAATCATCCATAGACATGATCCATATGTCTAAAAATAGACATAGTCTAAAAATAGACTTGCGCCAAAAATAGCCTGCGGGCCCACTTAGTGAAGGCGACTCTTTTCACTAAGCTCCATCATCTTGTTGCACTCTCAACAAGCATTTCTTGTAGCACACTTTTCAACATTCCCTCTCAACAAGAAAGGCTTCCTCTCAAACCCGATCCTGTAACTCTGGAATGTTCTCCATGCAACACATTTGGCCGGTCCACTTGCTCTGTCATCAAAGTCTCTGACTGCTATTGCCTCTGTCAACTGAAACTCTGCATCTCTGTGCTCTTCAGTATCTGACTGCTCTAGCCTCTGTCACTTTGATCTCTGACTGCATCCGTGCTGCTGCTGGTTCTATCTCCCAGCATTGCATCCGCACTGCACCTCCCAACTGACCTCCCTGTTGGGATAGAAACATCCTCTGATGCTGAAGCTCTACCTGCTGCTGACAAGTGCTCCCTCTCTGACATCTGTGCTACTGCAACATCTCCATGCATCTCGCACCATTGCACACCTCTCTGTGCCACCTAACACTATGCAAAACACTTGTGCCTCTCGCATTGCTACAGCCTGCTATCTATGCGCTGTCCTGGGATTCCCTGCACTGTCGCTCTCTCTGCCGCTCCATCCGCATCTGTCTCTACCCAATCAGTCAGTTCCTGCTACTACACATCGGGGCTCCCGTAGCAAGGTCTCATCCAAGAGGTTGGGTATCTCAAGGATCTTGCCCCTCCTCCTTGGGACAATCAATCCACATCACCCCACCTCCTACCTGGAGGTATGGATGCATGCGATCCCTCAGCCCACCTGGCTCGAAGTTTCCCGCTATTGGAGGTCTCTGGATGAGTAGATGTCTCTACTCGATCTCCTCTCAGCTTCCCCTGTTGTGGCTCCTCCACAATCTCCTGAAGCTGCTACACCAATCGTGGCTCCTCCACAATCGTCTGAGACTTCTTCTGGCTCTGCATGTTGAGAGGTAATATACGCTCCCTCTCAACCACCAAGTCTCCATCAGTTGCCTCGTTGCTCAAGGCTTCGCATGCATCTTGAACCTCAAGAGCATACAGGTTCCTGACCCATGAACCAATCTCATGACAATGAAAGCATCGCACCTTCGACTTGTCAACTTTCTTCCCATCACTGGAAGAACAAGATTCAAAAAGAGAAACATTCTCCTTCCCCTTCTTCGCCTTACTCGCTAAGGCACAGTTCTCCTCATCATGCATAGATGAAGAACTGTCTCTGGTGCTCCGTCTAATCTCCTCCTGCATCAAATCCGACCATGGTCGTTCCCAATTTGGCAGTTTCTCCCTTCCATTCACCGAGTCCTGGTAGCTATGCCAACTCTTAGGAAGGTCAAGGAGTCCTAGACTCACCATCCTCATCATCAACAGTAACCCCCACACTTCCCAGCTCATCTCGACACTGAGTGAACCTTGTGAGATACTGGGGCATACTATCTCCATTCTCGAACTGAATGTTTCTGAGTTTTATCTCTTGCTTTGGAATTAAATTCGAATTCCACCAGCACAAAACTCAACTGCTTCCGATCTAGAATTCGTGAGAACAAATTATTTCTTGTACAGAGATCGACTGTATGGGCATTCACCGGATATTTCACCTTCCAAAAGAAGGATGAATCCAGAGGCTACCTGGCCCGATTACAGACTCTGCCTGAAGAAATAGAATGTAACCACTTCCTGAATAGTAGATCTGATGATCAATCCTCGCTTGATATCCTGTAAAAATCTCTTCTACAAATCAAGCAGCTCCGATACCATGTAGAATTTTTTCTACAAATCATCTAGCTCCGATACCATGTAGAAATTTTGAATAATATGACACATATTCAACAGAGATTATCCTGATCATACAATTTAAGCGGAACATGTATCATACATAATCTCCTCTACGTTGATCATCAAATTACAGAAGCAGAAACATCCACAGGCACACATAGAAGCATCAATCAAACTCATAAACACAGTATGTATCCTGGGGAAAGCATCTCGCTAAAAACCCCACACTATCTGTATATTATATTGATTGAATCATGTAACAATACAAAGCATAATACTTCTCACAATTATCTCCACCTGTTACACACAATACAGCTCAGATTTGATCTCCAAATCTCTCCCGCTGCTTGCCTGCCTCCACTGCTCAAACCTGCTCGAGAACTGATGAGAATAGCTTCCCAAACTCGATTTTACACTGCAAAATAGTCACCCACACTATGTTGGACGTGAGCAACAGCTATAATATCATGAAGATACGTGAGCAAACTCATTGGCATACTCAATCCTTTGATTGTGCAAGATCTGATGCACAACTATAGTCACAACTGATAGCAATCTGATTCTCTACCACTTGTCCCTGTTGAACTCAACATGCATTGACATGCAACTGAGTTAACTGATGTATTCATTAGTTGTATTATGAGTTAATAACTTGTGAATTAATTAATAACTAATTCACCCAACTCATCTCTAGTCTATTGATCAGTTAGACTAAATACAACCAGTTTAACAAAGCTAAACTGAACACAACTCCATCAACTGTACCTCCAGTCCACTAAACTCAACTCACTTGAGTTCTAACTGAAGTCATGCATGCAACAACTCAACTGACTCATAAGAAAAACGAATTTCCTTCTGACAGCTGCATGTGCCACTTCCGTAGCTCAAACTGAAGTGCTCCAAGAGAATAAGATTAAGTTTATAGTCCAAATATTATTGTGAGATAATAATATTTGACTTTTCTATTTTTGACTTTGATCACTCACACTGTGATCACTCACACTGTAATCACTCACACTGTGATCACTCACACTTTCATCAAAAATAGAAGTCCATCTATTTTTCCCAACTTGATCAATCATCCATAGACATGATCCATATGTCTAAAAATAGACATAGTCTAAAAATAGACTTGCGCCAAAAATAGCCTGCGGGCCCACTTAGTGAAGGCGACTCTTTTCACTAAGCTCCATCATCTTGTTGCACTCTCAACAAGCATTTCTTGTTGCACACTTTTCAACACTTCTTTGTAGTTTCCCTTTTGTCAGGCTCTTCTTCTTGATCTGTAGTCTTCCTTGATGAATGAAAGATGGTAGACCTTCTTTTCCTTGAAGTGATTGACACTTCTTAGCTTGATGCTTCAACTTTGTAGATGTCCTTCCTTGATGAGTCACCTTATGAGTGTTCTTGAGATGCCTTTTCCTTGATGTGTCACCTTAGCTCTGATACCATGTTGAAGAATCTACGAAAATTAGGTGTATTGTGATTCTTCTTGACTAGATAACAAATTGTGAAGTATTTTTTGTACTTTTCTTGTTAGCTTAATATTCTTCTTCTTATTAATGCATGTGTGTGCACTTCATCAAACTACTACCAAAACCATAAGAACAGGAACACAAGATGTTGGCTCTCTGCCAGGGCCAAAACCTCTCTTCTCTTGAGAGGAAAACCCTTTAGTAAGTTTCTCTTATCGAAGCTTCTTATTGATCAATGCCAAATCCTAGACCCATGACTAGAATTTCCTCCAAGCACAAGTCAAGTCCTTCCTCCTTTCTGCACTTTGTTCCCCGGCACTTAGTCTTCCTTCTCCTGACACTTTGTTTCCCTGCACTGCATCCTTCTTCCGACAACTAATATTAGTCTTTGTTAGGTATCTTCTATAATAGATATTCCTCTTTATTCTTTGGTAGATTCCTTTACATATGAAGAGTACTTTATCCTTCGTCTAACCGAGCCCCTTCTTGAGATGTAGATGCAAGTCTGATATGACAGCAGTGTATCACTATTTCTTCACACGTGTGAGGGGATTCCTTCAAGATTCTTGTGTGGAGGTCCTCCTTTCTTCTTCGCTTGAGTGTGCTTCCTTTTCGCTTGAGTGAGAGACATTATCGGCCTACTTTTTTAGCCCAACCAATGAGATATGTGTGACTATGGTGGAGGGCGAGATACCCTCTTTATCTTCGCACGTGTGACTGTGGCTTGCCCTAGAAAAAGTCCTCTTGAGCTCAGTTGTGTACCCTTCTTCTTCGTTGCACTTGGAGACCCTTTCTTCGCTCTTTTCTACCCTTTCCTTGTGCCTTCTCTTCGCATATTTCAGAGGTGCTTACTTGATGTTGTAATGGAGTGGACAACCTCTATATATAGAGGATTGTCCCTCCTTTTAGGCCGACTAGGAGACTGCACGCCAACTTGACATTTATAATTTGGATTTCTTCTTTGGTGGTGTTACATGCTTGGAGGAGACTTGACTTTGCTTGGAGGGTTATTCTTTAACTCTTATACAAACATATACATGGTGTAACATGCTCGTAAGATCTTCAACATTTTATTTTGACCATTTGACTCACTTATAACACTTTAACATGTGCTAGACCTATTTCAATGAGCAAGAAACTCATTGACATATATTATAAAAATAATATTTCTTTTCTTGAACAAACACAAATATAAAAAGTACATTTAGGAAGACCGAACCTAGTTACATTTCCTTCAACAATGAGAAGACTAAAGTTCAACGATTTGTCAAAGGTTTGTCATTAGCTGATGGAATTTAGATATTGGCTTCATCGTCCTTTAGTATGACTAAGGCCAAGAACCCAACCAACAACTTCGTTTTGGATTTCAGCATCAGAGTAGGCTTGATGATCCTTAGTAGTTAAGGCTTCAAGCCAACATATTTCCTCTTGGATTTATGGAGGGGTGAAGGAGTGAAATATAGCCGCAATGCTCTAAGCTTGGGGTGGGGACTAGGATCGGCCCTGAGGACCTCGACCTCCAGACCCCCTTGTAATAGCCTTGGGTTAAATCTCATGTAATAAAGAATAATAAATGCAAAATAAGACCAAGGTCACGGGACACATATTCCAAGAAGAATGTTGGGAAAACATCATAGTGGGCATCACTTGCAGTTTAATAATGGCTATGGAAATTGGAAAAGGCAAAGTGGGAATAAATGACATTTTAATTATGAAAATAAGGAAAATATGAGAAAAGGTAGGTGAAGGGACACAAATTTTCATGCAAGGGAAATTAGAGGAAAAGGGAAAATGAAGAAAATAGAGACATCAATAATAAAAAGGCATCAGAGAATCAATACACAACTTTTGTCAGTTTTGGCATGGATCAGTTTTGAGAGAGAGAAAGAGCTCTAATAGGAGAAAGCAAGCAACCAAAGTCAATTAAAGGAAATCAAAGTAAAAGAAGGAGAAGGTTGGATTAGGAGCTTCAACAGGAATATTTTGCAAGTAACAAGTTGCATGAGAGATTTCCTAACTAAGGTGTGAATGCATGGTACATGCATTTGTTTATTTGGTTCATTTATTGTCATTGGCATGGGTTTTTCCAGGTTTGACAGTGGTTTTGATCCTTTCCTTTCCATTTCATAGATATCCATGGTGTAATGGGATTCATTTCTTGGTTGAGAACTAAGTGAGTTGGTCTCAAGAAAATTCCCAAGGGTTGGAGGTAGAGATGATTTTCTCCAAGAAACCCTTGACAAGTCAAGGTATGGTGAAGAAATTATGAGGCATCCAATCTTGGTTTGGTTTTGTGATTTTGGGACTAGTTCAGGTGGGATATTAATAGTTTAAGCGTGGAGGTGGTTTAACCTCTAGAGTTAGTGGATTATATCTTGGTTTATCCCATGAGTTTCCACATTCATGATTGGAATATGGCATTGGGGTGATTCGCTGAAAGAAATATTTGGTTCAACCCAATCTATAATCGATTAGTACGTGGAAGTCCTTGGCTTGGTTGGATTTTGCATAAGTTAATAATAATTATTTTCCTATTATGACCTATGAGCACTTGTACTTGTTATTATGTTGATTTTATGGTTGATTTGTCATGATTAATATTTTGGTTATATGTTGGTTATAAGCATGGTTCTATGATGTGCTCTAGCTATGGCTCTTGTTCATGATTTGACAAGTATTTGAATGGTTCATGAATGCATGGGCTAACAAGTGTTGTTGTAGCTACTTGAGAGGGAATTACACCTTCTTGGTGATTCTCAGATGAAGTTCAAAGATTTATGATCAAATATGCATTCATGACCTATAGCTTACATGTTTACCATGTGTTTGACGAAATTTTTGTGGTGTACTAGGCCTGTCTAGATCAAGATCTTGTTCAAGTTTGAATGTTTGCTATTGTTGTCATCTTAATCATGCTTCCGGAAAGTTTTAGGTAGTTATGGGCAGGGGTTTGGAGGCTAGGTTGAAAAGGTGGCACAGATATTGGAACCACATGCATATAAATGGAAGATTTGGGTCATAACTCGTTGATAGCTAGGCATATGAGTGTGGTTGGACCCTTATAACCACATGCATGCCTTGTTGTGGGTGTGGTTGGTGGTTAGGTCAGAGAAAAAGGTAGTTCCAACTTAGGACTTGGTCATCAAAGGTTGTGGACTGAATTTTGGGTGATCTAGTGCTCTTGAGGGGTATCAATAAGTTTTCATATTGCAATCCCCAATTCCATAATGTAACTTTGAGGTCGAGTCATGTCATATTAGCACTATGTTTCACATTTACCTAGAGGGCTTGTAAAGGTGGGTAAATGTTGGGAGGGGTGGTTACACCCTCGACGAGATCTCATTCGTTGGAAAGGCATAGTACTCAATGAGGAGATAAGCCCAAGTAAAGACACCCCCCAATGGAAGGGAAAACTAGCTAAATAGGTTGACAGAGTCTAGGAAAATATCTCAATGAATTTAGCGTTTTCCTAGCAAAGGGGCCTAAGAATTAGATTAACAAGTAGTGGCAGAGGATGATCATATAAAGAGTAGCTTCAGGAATGGTCCAATAGTAATAAAATCCCTAACACGTCAATGAGAATCCACTCCACTGAGACACCTTATAGACCAAAAACTAGATTCCACCATGCAAGCATTAAAAAACTTAGAATGAAAAGAGTGGACATAGAAACAATTACACTACAATCGTCTACCCGTAAGGAATGGAGTCATTGCGGATGAAGCTCAAATACTCGCTAGTTGCTTCCCATTTTGGTGTTATCCCCTACTATAACCATTTTTGACATCCTATAGATCATTTCCTCAGTCGTTATCCCCTACTACAACCATTTTGACATCCTAGGGGTCATTTCCTTAGGCATTATACCCTACTACAATTGCTTCTGACATCCTAGGGTTTATTTCCTTATTTGTTATCACCCAACTCCATGTATGAAAGATAAACATAGGTTGTGAGTGTTAGAAGGCCAATCTCCATAGGATTGATGCCTTCATGTGAGAGAGTTTCCATAAAGTTGGCTTCGTGGGGGAGATATCCCACTTGCGGTAGGAGATTGTCATAAAGGCTGTAGAAGAATATAGAGCCACAACATACATATAGAGTTTCCAAAAAGCCAATGTCAAGAGGGAAATAACCCACCTGTGGCAAGTGAATTCCATAGAGACTGCAAAAGAACACAAAGATGAGACAAACGGGTCAAGAAATCACAAAAGAAATAAGAGTTTCCATCTTAATGTGAAGGGATGTATTATAGTTAAATTGTGTGATTTCATAGGGAGGGATAGCCATGCAATATCCCCTATTAAATGTGATGGGAGGTAGCAGGGTGGCAGGCTCCCTCCTTCTTCTCCATTGGCACATATTTTCACACCCCGATCATGATTTGTTTACTTTGAAAATAAAAAAGGATAAATTCTATTTCACTAGATATAATTAAAATGATGAAGTTTAAAACTATATATTTTATTTTATTTTCCAAAATTTTTAAACTGAATTCAATTTAAAACATTTAAAAAACAAATAAATGTAAACAAAGCATACAAATCACAAAAGATAAGACATAACTATCAATCTATATTTCACTTTTTTGTAGGAATCTGCACATATGACTCAATAGACTTTAATCCTTAATATTTCTCTTTTTTACAAGCCTCTTTAATCCTCAATATTTTTGTTTTTTACAAGTCTCTTTTCTATAGGTATTTGCAACTACAACCCCACTTTTCCATAACAAGGATTATAACATGAACTCTCAATTGGTTCTTTCACAATCGTGGGGATGTATTGAATGTTGAACACCACAACACCAATACTTTTGGTGACGTTCACTTTTTAGTGACGAAAGCCATTTTGACCGTCATGAATGAGCCTATGGTGACATTTTTCAACCCTCACCAATGACCTTTCTTCTTTTAGTGCCTCGTGTTTCTAATAACCGTCAAAATACAAAGTCCACAAATTAGAACTATTAGGGGTACATCCTACACTAGTACTACTACTATCTACTGTACATAAATCATTTCTACCAGTTGGACTAGGAAGGAGTTCCAACTGTGTGTCTGGTGGGACTGGGGAAGGCTGAGCAAGGTAGCACCCAAGGTTAGTCTCCAAAAATCAATTTCCAAAAATTAAATCTGTGAAAGCCACAAGCTCATTTTTTCCTTCGAAGGGTGTAACAATGTGTTTCATGTAAGGTTCTGATTCCACCCAAATTTGGTTATTCTTGCCCTTATACGGAAGCCATAAATGTGACTAATCAGTAGAAAAATACCCTTGTAGTTTTCTAGACCATTCTCTACTTAGAAATACACCATAGGCTCCTGAAATATCCACAGTTACTATGTTTATGCACTGGTGAACTCAGTGATCAGATGATAGGTGACTAAGAACATTTCTGAGTTCGCCAATAGCTTGGACAAGAGACTTTCCCAGATGAGTAATTTGTGCATCAGTCTTATCTCATTTAGCATTGATTTTCTTGGCTATAGACAATTGAATTATGTTTACGGATGCACTAGAATCAACTACAAAATTGTGAACGTTGTAATTAAAAATTTCGAAAGTCAATAAAAACGGAGGGCGGAGAGTGTTAAATTCTAATGTTAATGCATTAACAACTGACTCCGGGGGACCAGAAGACTTACTAGATCCATTTTGCGAAGAAGCCTTATTACATGATGAAGGATGGTCAAGGGCTCATAGAAGCAGTTCCCACTACCTAGCTATACTTGTAAGCTCAAAGATCGAAATATTTGCGTGAATACACTTCATGTTTTCAACTATATTATAATCTAGCACATTAGGCATTTTTTAAGTGTTTAAGGGTGTTAATTTTAGTTAACAATGGTATGTTCTATGATTAGCACAATTACTTCACTTTTACTTTAGCATCCTAATGACAATTTCCAATTTAGCTTTCATTAGAAAACACATTAATCACATTGACAGTAAAAGTAGATAGAACATGAAACAAAATGCAGAAGACAAGCCAAGACAAGAGGACACCAAATTTGGCAAATTGCAGGGAAAAACCCCAATGTGGGGAAAACCCTTTCATCAATTCTTATTATTATTATAGCAAATGTTCAGTAGGGAGAAAGAGAGTACAAAAGTGGAAATTTTCCTTGCCAAATCATATTCAAAACAACCCTGTCAAATATGCAGTCAAACTCAACCCTAACTAGAAAGTCAAATATGGTCAACGAAGCAAAAAATCTTCCTTTTTGGATCGGTCATACCTAGTCAAACTCGACCTGATAAGGTGGTCAAAGTAACCCCAAAACAATCCTAAAAATTGTGGTCAAACTTGGTCAAATATGCAGTCATCCCTGCGGTCAAAGTGCCCATACATTCTCGGTCTCTGTGCCAAACTCTATGGCCTACCAAAAATAGGATTTTCCCACAAAAATTGTAGTCAAAGGATGAGTCAAAGTGGTTGGTCAAACTCTTGCAATAGTCCTTAAATTTGGCCCTATAATTTGCCTAGAAAATTCATCCTTCTGCCACACGTGAGAGAGAGAGAAGATCTGCCCAAGAGTTGTATGAACCAATGAGAGAAGGAGAGAGAAGAAATGTGTGTGATGATGATGCCAAATGATGTGAGTGGGTTCTTGCATTTATACAAGTTTTTGAGGGTGAAGAGTCACGTCCATTGGGCTTCATGAGCCTACATGATGATGTGACCGACCTGAACAATTTGCACGTGTGGGAATAAATTAAGAAACACACTTTTGCTTGTCCAAATTGGATGATATTTATATCAATTTTGGTCCTCTCGAAAAGAGGAATTTAACACAATCATCATCTCCATCAAATGATTTGTCCCAAGGTGTAATTTGGTCCGAGTTTCCAATTTTACCACTCCCTGTCAAATAGGAAGAATTCAACCTGCCAATCCATCCATCATCATCGATCATCATGCCATCTTGTCGTCGTGTACCATCTCTGTATCTCATCTCATCTCTGCTCTGCTGACCATTGATATGAATAATGAAGAATAATTGATCGAGAGTGAGTCACACAACCTTATCACTCTCCACTGATAAAATTTAGTCCAGAGGTAGAACCTCAATTAGTCTTATTCCATATCAAGTTTTTGAACACCATGCATCTTAGACATAGGGAGTACGGTAGTACACGATGTGTCCATCGATAGTGCTATGGTCCCTATCCACTTTTCCCAACTCATTTGCCAGAAGAAAGGTACTTCCAATGAGTCTCGTAATACAATGGTTGGATGTATGTTGGGGATTTAGCAGGAGAAGGTGAACCACTCATCCTGCTCATATGCCCGAGGAGAAAGTGAACCACTCATCCTATGTATATGTCAATCGTAGGAGAAGGTGAACTAATCACCCTACACACATGTCAATCATCATGGGGTATCACAGGGGAAGGTGAACCACTCACCCTGTACACAATGCACTAATAGGGGAAGGTAAACCACTCACCTTATGGTCGCTTATAGCTCCAAGAAGTACCCCAAGGCCCCAAGAGCTCCCAGAGCTCAACGTTCAACTCAAGCGGGACCCTCATTGGAGGGTCTTTCCATGACTCGAAGTCTCTCTCAGAAGGCTAAGAATTTGAACTTCCCTAAGGGCTTAGTGAGGATGTTTGTGACCTTCTCATCAATATTGATGTGTTGGAGCCTTATTGCTCCCCATTGTACCATATCCTGGATAAAGTGGTACCGAATATCAATGTGCTTGGAGCAGTCATGGAACACGAGATTCTCTGAAAGGAAAATCCCACTTTGGTTATCCCAGTAGATCACAGTCGTATCCAAAACATGTTCAAATAGCTCACTAAATATCTTCCTCAACCAAACAACTTCACAACAGGCCATACTAGCAGCAATGTATTCGTCCTTGATAGTGCTTGGAGAAATCGATTTATGATTCCTGCTCATCCAAGAAATTGACACAGACCCCAATGAAAAGAAACATCCATACATGCTCTTACGATCTACCACACTGCCAACCCAGTCAACATCAGTATATCCATGTAGCCTCAAATTCCCGACAGTGTATCTCATTCCATAATTGATTATGCCACGGAGATATCTCAAGATCTTCTTAGCTGAAATCCAATGTACGTGATGAGGCTCGGCCATAAATTGACTCAACTTATTTACAGTGAAGCATATATCTAGTCGGGAGTATACCAAGAACATCGAGGGCCCCACAAGTTGTCAATACTCGGAAGGGTTTGGCAATTTGGGCCCAATAGCACTTTCACGTAGTTTCTTCAAGTCGAGTTCCATCGAAGTAGACACGGACTTGCAATCCACCATCCCACATCTCTCGAGCAGTTTCACAATGTATTTTCCTTGAGAAAGGAAGGTCTCACCTGCCTTTTTCCAGACCTCCAGGCCTAGGAAGTAATGCATCAGACCTAGGTCCTTCATTTTGAATTTGGAAGCCAACTCCCTCTTGCATTGATAAATGAAAGGGTTTGCACCTGTCAGAAAGAGATCACCTACATAAAGGACCGAAATGAGAGTCATTTCCTTTTCAAACTTGAATTATAGGTTAGTATCAACATCGCTCCTTGTAAATCCCAACTTCATAAGATAGCTATCAATTGTTGGGAATCACGATTGTCTTTAGATCAAAACCCACACATGTTAGTCAATGATCGCATCGCTAGAGATAAGGATCCATGAGAGGCGGTTAGTCCATATCGCAAAACACATGGGGAGCATTGGTTTATCCAATGCCAAACATCAATCTTCTCATACCAATCCCTAATGGATTGCTTCAACCCATAGAGGGATTTCTTCAACCTGCATATGTGTTTCCTTCGATCTTATACTTCGAACCCCTGAGGTTGTTCCAAGTCGAATTCCCCCATAAGCGAGCCATGCAAGAAAGGAGTATTAACATCCATTTGATGTAGGCTCCATCCTTGAGAGGAAGCAAGAGAAATAATCATTCAGATAGTGGTATATCGGGCAATCGGTGCAAATATCTCTTCATAGTCCACTCTTCCTTTTAAGAGAAGCCTCGAGCAACGAACCTGGCCTTATATTTTTTAGCACTCCCATCAGTTTCATGTTTAAATTTCTATATCCATTTTGAGGTGACTACAGACGTGTCCTTCGGTCTAGGCATCACATATCATACATCATTTTTCATGATAGATTCATATTCCTTATTCATCGCATCCTTCCATACTTGGTGCGTTACATCTTATTCAAACATACATGGCTCAGATTGAACAATAGCACTCATAAAAACTAAATACCCTTGATACCTATTTGTCTTCTTGATTTCACAAAATGTCCCTCTTTGAGCAATATGTATTTCATTATCTTCGAGAGTATCTTTGATCCATAAAGGACTGTTTCTTGAGGTAGAGGGATCACCAAGAGGTGGATCAATGGGATCCATCGTGCCTTCAACATCGGGCACAAGATAAACTATCGGAGGTTCATCCTGCTTTTATGCAGCATCATCATTATCCTTCCTTGGAATGGGGAGATATATTTCCTTCTCAAGTGCAGTGTCTTCATCGAAGGCAACATCATGGCTAACTTCCACACCTCTTTGTCCAGACACATAGATTCTATATGCCTTTGAATTTTTACTATATCCCACAAATATACTTTTCTTCCCAGATGCTTCTAACTTGTTTTTTTCTCTTTAGGCATAGAAAAATACACGGGACAAGAAAATATTCTAAAATGAGAAACATCAGGTTTCTTATCAGTAAAAAATCTTCGGGTGTCTTGAAATCCAATGCTTGATGCAGGCTCCTATTTTGAACATATAAGGAAGTGTTTGCAACTTTTCCCAATAAGAAATTTGGTAAACCTTCATCATGGAGCATGGCATGGGTGGCTTCCATGATTGTTCAATTCTTTCTTTCAACAACTCCATTTTGCTCAGGAGTGTATGGAAGATTTCTCTTTTTTCTTCTTTTTCTACATTACCAAACACCTTTCTCACTTCACAACAGATCAAAATATCATTTTTTCTCTCGTGGAAGAAAGTATTTACTAGGTGATAGTATCTACCCATAGTTATTGGATCTTGGCACTATGAAGTAATGAGTTAGTCTCTAGTTTATTTATAGAGACCAATCTAGCTAGCTTTCTTCTAACACAGCAATACAATTTTGATGAGTATCGAGAAGGAACATGATAGAATGATTTTGTTCCTGTCAGCAGTTATTCTATCTCTGTTTGGTCGACTAAATCAGTTGTCTCCCTCTTAATGTCAGCCTCTCTACAAAATTCATTGAATTCATATTCGGTTCCATTTTCGATCCTCAATATTTTGATCTTCTTCCCTCTTTGGTTTTACACCAAGGCTTTGAAAGAACAGAACCATTTGAACACTTCATCCTTCTTCTTCAAGAAATAGAAACATGTTTTGCGATAGAAGTCATCCACAAAAATTTCATAGTATAAGTATCATCCCAATGATGTTACAGGCAACATTCCAGGTTGATCATAATGGACCAATTGAAGAATATCAACCCTAAATCCAAGTGTAAATGCATCTTTAGGGTTTATTTTCCAAATAAGTACCTTTCCATCAATGAATGTTATCTTGAAGCCTTTATCTTCCATCGTATAAATTGACATCGGGTTATTCTTCAAATCGGGTACATACAATACTTCTTATAGATGAATGGTTTGACCTTGATTTAAGTGAAGAGTGACAATACCCCTTCCTTTCACGGTATAGGTGGAATTATCTCCAACTATGATCTCCAAATTAGTCTTCATTTCAACCAAATTTGAGAGGGCCTCCTTGTACCTAGTGAAGTGCCTTGAGGCTCCACTATCAATCAACCAATGATCCAAAGTATCTGGAGGAGAAGTAATAGATAAAGTGGAAATAAGGTAAAATTCCTTTTGTTTTTCTACAACTTTACTTTCCCCATACCTGGAATTTCTCGTCCTTTTGGGAGGTCGACCATTTCCATATCGAGCAGTGGGAGCTTTCCTCTTTCCTTTATTGTTGAACCTGTTGTTCATTTAATTTCCATTGCCTTTGAAATTTGTGTGGTTGTTTTTGTCATCATCCCTTGGAGAATTATTCTTGTGTGGGCATTCTCTAGAACAGCGGCCAAATCTGTTACAATTTTAGCACCTTCCTTTCCTTCCTTCTTCAAATCCCTGCTTGAACCCTTAACCCTATCTCCTTGGACCAACATTATTCTTCCTCTTAGCATGAGCGAAGAAGGAAGTAGGTTCATTTCCATTTAAGGGTGTGTCTCTCTCCATCATCCTCATATTTTCTTGAGTGCATCTCTCTAATGATTCGTCAAAACTAGGAATCCTTTCATTGTTGAGAATGGTTTTGTTAAACACATCCCATGCTCTTGAAAGACCTCCAAGTGCAATGAGAGTGAGCTCCCTGTTAGAAATAACTTCTCCAATGGATAGAAGACCATTCTTGATCTATGTGATCCTGATGAAGTATGATTGTATATACTCTCCTTTATCCATATTGATGTCCTTCAACTTGTTCTTGAGAAAGAGGATTTGATTTGCATTGTTTGCTTTGAACATCCCAATAAGCTTATCATACATCTCCTTAGATGTTTCAAAATCAGAAATATAGGCAACCAAATGCATTTGAATGGAGTCTATGATAATTCTTTTAGATTTGACCTTGCCTTTCTTGTACTTCATCTTTGAAGCAATAGGTGCATTTGAAGGAGGCTCTACCACTCTTCCCTGCACATACTCCATGGCACCATGCTCTTCTAAAGTCAAATCAAAAGTCATCTTCCATGCATGATAGTCATATTTGTCCTTGAGCTTATCCTCGGTTTTGAAATAAGATGTAGTAGCCATTAAAGCTAGTCCAATAATCATGTCTAACAGCTCTCCCTTAGTGATTGCTTTTCTCTCTCTTGCTTGGGCTTTGTCTTCACCTATGCTCTAATACCATGTTAATTTTAGTTAACAATGGTATGTTCTATGCTTAGCACAATTACTTCATTATTCCTTTAGCAGCCCAATGACAACTTCCAATTTAGTTTTCAATATCAAACACATTAATCACATTGACAGTAAAAGCATATAGAACATGAAACAAAATGACAAAGACAAGCCAAGGCAAGAGGACACCAAATTTGGCGAATCTCAGGGGAAAACCCCAATGTGGGGAAAACCCTTTGATCAATTCTTCTTATTATTATATCAAATGTTCAGCAGAGATAGAGACAGAGTACAATAATGAAAATTTGACTTGCCAATTCACAATCAAAACAACATAGTCAAATCTGCAGTCAACTGCCGTAAAATTCAACCCTAACTAGAAAGTCAAAGATGGTCAACGTAGCAGCAAATCTTCCTTTTTGGAACTCAGTCATACCCAGTCAAACTCCTAATAAGGTCATAAAAGTCATCCCAAAATAGTCCTGAAACTGTGTTCAAACTTAGTCAACTCTATGGTCAACCCTGCGGTCAAAGTGCTTAGAAATTCTTGGCTTTTGTGCCAAACTGTATGGCCTGCCAAAAATTAAATTTTTGCACGAAATTTTTAGTTGAAGTATGATTCAAAGTGCTCGTTCAACGTTGGTCAAACTCCTACAACAATCTTGAAATTCGGCCTTGTAATTTACCGAGGAAATTCGTACATCTGCCACATGTGTGAGAGAGAGAAAATATGATCAATAGTTGTACGAACCAATGAGAGGAGAGAGAATGTGTGTGATGATGATGCCAAATGAGGTGAGAGGGCACTTGTATTTATACAAGTCGTTGAGGGTGAAGAGTCACATCTATTGGGCTTCATGAACCTACATGATGATGCGGTCGACCTAAACAATTTGCATGTATGTGGGCATAAATTCAAAAACACATTCTTTCTTGTCCTAATTGGATGATATTTCTATCAATTTTGTTCCTCTTGAAAAGTGGAATTTAATGCAATCATCATCTCCATCAAATGAGTTGTCCCGAGGTGGAATTTGGCCCTAGTTGCCAATTTTAACAAGGGGAGTGACCTTGTTTGACACTTCCTCAATGGTGGACATGCTTTTACCATTGGCGGCAGAGTTCTTTGTTATGTCAGCATTTCCAGCCTTATTCTGAGTGTTCTGAGCTGAGTTGACATGCGATGTGATTTTTCTCAACAAGTGTTCCTTCAATTTCTGCCTTGTCAACTCTTGTTCGACAAATGGCCCTTGGCTCCTCAACTTGTATCGACTATTTTGATTTTGAGTCGGGGCCTCACTCAGTCGTGTTTCTAAGGAAATTTTCTTTTCAGTAATGAACACACAACTAAATGCATTTACTGTGTGATTGATACCCATAGTCTCTTCAACAACATCGAATTCTTCCTTTTCTTCCATATGCTCAATCTGCACATCTGAAAGTACTGTGTCAATGATGTGTGCAGCCAGAGCATTCATTTTGTGATTCCATTCCAGGCATGTATTTCCTGAATGATACTCTTGATGAAAAGAACAATATTGCTCCATGCCCATGCTTTCAACATTCAGCATGACATTAGAGCTTTGTGCAAACTTAGTCGGTTGACTATTGTTGTTGTTGTTGTTAGTCCTTCTTAGGAAGTTGAACTTCGGAGGCTTACTACTAACAATGGTCTCGCTTGTCCTTTGCCTTAACTCTACCAACTCGTTGGACAAAGACTTTATGGTCTTGGTCAAGCTTTCCAGATCAGTAGCTTCTTTATCCTTGGCATTATTTGAAGAAGCCTAAGACCTTTTGCCTGTCTCCTTAGAGTCTGTAGATGATTCATCATCGACAATGACTCCAATTGTGAGCAATTCCTTTTCAAATGTGATGGCTTCTTCAAAATTTTGTACCAGAGTTTCTTTCACAGCTCTCTTTACAAACTATGAAATGCTTGTCGGCAAGGCAGAAGTGTAGTAATCAATCATGATGGAGGCATGAGGTGTCGTATCCAGAGGAAATTTGTTTAATACCTGATTGAATCTTTGATTAAAATCTTTAACCTTTTCTTTTGAACCCATCTTTAGATTCCTTAATTCCTATAATAACATGGTTGCGGTTTTGTCATCAACAAACTTTTCAAGGAACAACTTTTTAAACCCCCTCTAGTTCTGAATTGAATTTGCTGGAAGACTATGGTACTAAGAAGCTACTCTACCATCTAAGGTACAAGGAAATATTCTACATGCAACATCGTTATAATGTAACTCGAGCGTCTGCAGGTGTAGGTATAAGTTATCCAAATGGTCTTCTACTTTAATTGCCAATTCAGGGTCATATTTCATTAACAAGTTTTCTGGGTGTCTTAGCATCTTATGTAAAATACCCGGAAGGGAAAGTGGGCCCTGTGTCCTCCAATCCATACCTTGGTATGCCATTTCCTTGTCTTTATACTCCTCCTCTTCTTCAGAAACTGAGGAATCTTCTTCATGACACCCTAACCCATGGAAAGTGTCATATGAGAGCACAACGTTGTCCCCATCACCCACATTATAAAATGGAGGTTGCTTTGGTTTTTCTGTGTTATCTACAGATTCCGCTAACTCTTCAAGGGTAGCGAAGACCAAATCTTCCACTGTAGAAACCACTATCTCGGTAGGAGTTGTTTATTTCTTCTTTGGAAAATAAGGAAGATTATGTGCTCTTGGAATAAATCTCATAGCCTTTGCGAACTTACGGGTTATGGGTCGAATTGCTCGGATGTGCTCGTAACAAACTTCACAACTTTGTTCAAGGATGGACTAAGAAGATTTGCATGTTTCAGGAATATGAGTTGGAGAGGTGCTGGGAATGTTTTTTCCTTGACCAAAGGAAGTATGGTGTGGGTGGGTGGAGTTATCAACCATAAAAACCTGACTGGCCTCCTTCTAGTGCCAGAAATGTTGATAGTGTCGGACCTGCCAACATTCAAAGGTGTCTCATCGATATACAGTCCCAATTAGACCTCACACCGTCTGGTATAGGAGCCCCATTCGGAATACGACCCAGTTTACATTTTATTAAAGGTTTACCTTGGTTTTAGTTGGCAACAAAAGAGAGAATAATGTGTGTACCTTCGAAAAGCAAGTAGGTGTGCCTAGTGAATGTTCAGTTGTAGATGTATCATGGTTCTTCTACTGTGGATGGAAAAGGAAGTGAGCCCATATGAGAGAGGTAATAGTACCATCTTATTAGAGACGCACACAAACAGGAAATATTCGCCTAACAACCAGCGGAATAGTCCCCAAGGATGCGACGATCATTACAACCATTACAACACATTTTCAATATGATAAGCACTAAAATAACTGAAATAGTTTAATTACTTTAGTACAGGTGGAAACAAACATGAATCATAAACATTTACATAATAGTCTTACAAATATTGATAATCCATGCATGAATAATGTGTTGGCCATCATGCTTCAAATATTAGGTAAAATTACCAATACACATGTATAAAACAAACACCACTAGCTTCAATAGTGAAGTGTTGGAGCCACTACTTTCTCCCCAAAAGAACTAACTTGTCTCTCTGATGCTTTATGGGAGAAGTCAAGGTGAAAATTCATTTTCTTTTATGATGAGGGTGTATATATAAGAAATGGGGTGATCCTTCACATCCCTTGTGACTCTTGGACTACCCTCATGATTGTTTGACTTCCCTATGACTTTTCAACTCTTACATGACTCTTTACATTTTGTACATGTCCTTTGGACTTCCACTTTACAACACACTTTGAATAAGAATTAACATAATCCACATAATGATGTGGCACATCATGACGCATCACGTAACATGACATGATACTGATGACATGGCAATGTCAAGCCATTCTTTGATGTTGCTTGATTTGTGTCTCCTTGAAGATAGAATGTGATCTCCTTTTACACCTCCATATGGATAAATATGAGGAGTCTCCAGTGATATTAGGTCTTGGGCTGGTGTCACAAGTTGATGTCCCTTTACTTCCTCCTAAATAATCAATGTGTATTTGCAGCTACAGAGGTGTATTCCAACATGGTCTCCTCCTTCATCTCTTTCTTCAGCATCTTGTCATAGCATGATAGAGTACCTACATCTACAATTCACTCATGACTAGATGACATTAGTCTGATAAACCCCTAGTCTAAGATGTTACATGATGATCCACTAACTAAGTTGAAACTCAGTGGAAGGCTAAGGGAGAGGCTTGGAAACTGTGCAATTGCGCAACTCAAGCAGCCAAGGGTCAGGTTTAAGCCTTGACACTACACAATGCATAGTTTAGGTTGGACTAGGCTTGATGAATGCATAGTTGAGGGATTCAATGAGCCAAAATCAGGGCTTGAGCACTAAGATTTACCACTACGTAGTGCTGGAAGGACACTGAGGCAAGGTGATTGCACAATTATGCAATTCGAGACTCAAGGTTGAGGCTTGAGGACTGAGACTTCACAATTGTAATAGCCCTGGTGAAAATTCCATGTAAAAACATATAAATACCACAGATGATGGGACACATGTTCCAAGCTAAATGGTGGGCAAAACACCTAGCGGGTGTTCATTTCGGTTATTATAGCTAAAGGAAATTGGCAAAGGCAATGGCTAAGGCTTTGGAAAGGCAAAATGGCATTTTTGGCACATTTATTTATGAAAATAAAGGAAATTAGGAGAAAAGGAAGGTGAAAGGTCACGGGTTGCATGTGAGGAGGAAAATGAAGAAAATAGAGGCCTTATTGATAAAAAGGCTTTTGAGGATCAGTTGGAAATCTTGACCAGTTAAGTTTTGGAGCTCTCTTTTGTTCTCTCTCTCTCACTCACACACTCTTGGAAACTTAGAGTTTTCTTGGAGCATTATTGCATGGGATCAAGAAAGGCAAAGAAGGAAAGATAAAGCAAAGATCAAGCAGAAAAGGCAAGATCAAGCAGCTACAACATGATTCATTGCAGGTATCGATTTGCATGTGTATTCTCCTTGCTATATTTGGCATGCATGGTATTTCATGTGGTTATTTTTCTATTGTGGCATGGGTTTTGCCAGGTGTAACAATGTTCTCAACCTAGCCTTGTCATTTCCGG
The DNA here is from genome assembly GCA_031772625.1 of Pinus tabuliformis. Classification (NCBI taxonomy): domain Eukaryota; kingdom Viridiplantae; phylum Streptophyta; class Pinopsida; order Pinales; family Pinaceae; genus Pinus; species Pinus tabuliformis. The sequence goes on from CM062818.1 coordinate 750,114,819, forward strand.
ATAGCCATGGTGTGATGGGGTTCTCATGTTTTGGTTGAGATAGATTTCCAGATGGATTCAAAGTTGAGTGGGGTGGATCGATGAATTATAGAGAACATGGCCTAGTGGTCCCTGAACTGGAATGTGGATCACAATAAAGCCACTGGCCTACTAACCCCTGAGCCAGACTGTGGGCTGCGGTAAAGCTAGGATTGTGTTGCCTCGGTGGGCCAAGGAATCCTTGTTGATGAGTGGCAGGATATACGGTAAATCCAAGAGGTGGTTTTCTCTCTATTGGACCTAGTAATCCTAGGTTTGGGATATGTAGTAAAGACTCGAGAGTGGGTCTCGGTTTAGGCCTAGTGATCTGGGTTTGGATTGCAGTAAAGCTTGAGAGACTAGGAGGTAGGAAAATTCTTCACGGTGTAGGTGGAGAAATCCGGTGGCATCCATGCTTGTTTGGCCTAGTGATTGGATGGATATCACGATAAAGCCTATTATAATGTGTTTATTGTGTTGGCCTAGTGATCCGGGATGGATTATGGTAAAGCCTGGCTTCTATTGATGAGGGTGAGGTGGTTTAGCCTCAATATGACCTGGTTGGTTCTTTTGGTTTGAGTCTCACATTCATGTTTGGAATATGTCACCATGGTGAATGGTTAAAGAGAGATTTGGCTCAGCCATTCTATGGTTGGGTGGAACGTGGTAGTTCCATCTCCGGTTGGTTTATTGCATTCATTAATGAGACATTCACTCCGTCGATTTTCATGTGTAAATGCACTGATGTATATATGTATTTTATGGTTGATATGCTTATGATATTTATGTCCCTATTTGTTGGTTATATGTATGTTTTATGACAACATCTATGTATGGCTCTCAACATGTTTTTACTTGTAAATGAATGGATAATTTATCTATGGCCTAATAGATGATAATGTGGCAAATGACATGAGGGAAAAATGGTTCATAGCAATTATCATATAAGTATGAGATCCCTACACCTAATTCTGTTGTTTACACCTGTAGGTTACATGTTGATGATATGTTTGACGAAATGCCTAGCATGGCTAGTAGGGGTCTAATTAAGGTCTTGTTCAACTTATTGCTTTTGCATCAATTTTTCCCTATTCTTTTATTGTTCCTGATTTATCATTCCATTCTGGGAAATGACCTGGGCTCTGGGCCTAAAAAAGTGGCTCAATTCCTAAAGTCACTAGCATAGCATTGACAAATTTAGTCTCTGGTCACTGGCAGGCAAGCCTGTGAGAGCGAATTTGTGTTTACGGACGCTCTCTTGCCTATGGCATGGGAGCGAATGAGGCCTAATATGTCCAGAACATCAATGGGACCCAAGGATAGGATGTCTGAGTGGTTGATATGTCTCCTAAGGGTTTTTTTGTTGATGTGGATAGGTTGGTTGATGATTTTCATCGATTCTACTTCATTAAGGTCACATATATAGGAGGTTGAATCTAATCATAGTAGCCTCTCATCGCATGTTTACCAGGTTGGCATGGTTACTTAGGTAGATGTGGGAGGAGGATGTTACAACAATGCACATTTCAAAGATGACTAGAGGGGCATATTGTGTAGTCTTAGAGCTTAGAGGCTTGACTTGAGAACTGAGATTGTTTAGTGTGCAGTTCTAGAAGGCAGAAACTGTGCATTGCATAGTGCCAGGGGGCAAGGCTACTGCTTGAGGTTTGAGATTGTGCAGTGCGTAGTTCAGGATGGCTGAAAGAGGCTGAGTGGCCCAGTCGGGGAGTTTTCCCAATTTTACTAGTTTTCAAATCAGTGGAAGGAATATGGGCAAAAGCATGACTCTGAACATGATCACACACTTAGATCACTTGACGAAACAACATCCTTTCCTCAATGCGACAACTTTGCGATGACCTACACCAAGTGTGTCACCAAAGTTACACTTTGCAACGACCGCGATGACACTTGTGCGATAGTGATTGAAACTTTGGAAATGAGTGCGATACATATTTACATGGTAAGACCAACTCATTTACACAAAGGTTACCCCTTGAAACCACAAAAACTAGACTTTTTGCATTGTGTGACACTCCACATGGTAAAAGACGACACTTTTATTTTCATGTAAATGGGACAAGGACACTTAGAGAAAACACATGAAATAATTCTTAATGCTTACGACCACAAAATTAATAGTCAAAGTAGGCTCCGAAATTTGGATATAGGCAAAAAAATTTGAGGGTGTTGTAGTAGCGACAACAAATAATAAAACATACTTCTTGCCATAATTGATCAATTTCTTAGCTTGGTTGGCACTTACTAGTGAAATCTTTGACTAACCCTTGTGTGTATTGATGATGAAGGATTTTATGTCCTTGAAGAGGCACTATTGGTTGTCTATCTACATGAAGATTTAATCCCACACATACATATAGGGACTCTTAAATATAACCCCACAAACATGAAGTGGCACTACATCTAATTCTACTTCATCAATATAATCAACACTGATAAAAAAATTGTATTTTACAGTTTTTGTCACTTGATTTTTGCATCCTTATTTACCCATTCTCATGGACATGGGTTAGGATTATCTCAAATGTATAATACCTATTTTTTAAATAGCTCTACTACAATGAGATTTTCTTATTAACTTGACTGGAATAAAGCATCAAACTTTGTGTTCTTGGCCTATATTTTTACATGGAAGAGCTTGGTCATATCATTCTCTTCCTGTTTATGGAGGCTACTCAAACTCACCTCCTTCTACTTTGATATGTGAATTACATTCTTACGCACATTTGAACTTATTTGCCCCTAATTGCTTGAATGTATGTCTATGTTATTTTTCTTCTTCCTGTCCTTCTTTCAGTTCTTCAAGTTAAGCTATGGTTGTAATTAAAAAAAAAAATCTCCTCTGTATGATCGTTAATATTTTAGTGGCTGCTAAGATATTTGCACTAGTGTACTATGGCTCTTGTCTTCTTGTCCTTTCCCATTTTACTCTTCTTCTCCCATCCTTGGAAGCTCCTTGGTGTCCCCTCTACTTTGTATCACATGATTGTCCTTTCTCCTAGCAGATTTTTTCTAACTATTGTGCTTGTACGCAAGCCTTATCCACCATTCTTGGTTTTAAAAACATCACTTACTTTTGCAAATGACTATTTATACCCCCGAGATACCTGAGGAGTACTGTGGTGAAGTAAAATTATGAGTGCGGAAACAGACGATTCCTCTAGCCCGATAATGGGTCTAGCCAAAACCGATACATTCAATGGAAGATTTCCTTAGGTTAGAACCAATTAAGAGGGCCTACCTCTTAGTATGCTTATCTCGTTTGATGATGTCCTTGCTTGCTCGCTCCAGCTATCTCTCGTTTCCTTCTTCAAACACCTGAAACAAGTAAACAATAGCAAACAACAACCGTGATAATAGACAAATTGTAATTCAACCTACTTAACAAGTCAAGAAACATTAAGCCATGAACATGTAAGATGACACATCATGTAGGAAATCAATTGATAGTTGCATATATATTGAATCAAGAAGAGATTACAACCATTGTCTTGACGTTGTTGTTCTCCTCTGACAAAACCAGGTTCCCACACACTTCTGCTAGCATTCCATGATGGCCTCAACAATGATAGTTTTAAGGCTCTTCCCTTTAGGCTTCACACTAAACCAAATTCACACTTCTCCCTCACATAACTAGAGATCTACAACTATGAATAGCTTGGTGTTTACTCCAAACTTAATTAGCACTAGCACACCAACATTAACACTAGCTTGTGCTTGGGAAAAAGGGAGGTTTATATAGCATGAATGGATGGGAGATGGATCCTCTTCTCATGGGAAAAGGTCTTATCTCTTGAGGTAGTTCCATCCTTATAGGGGAAAGGATCCCAAACTGACATCCTCAACCCCATTCGGCCAAACCATTTACGAGACTTCCGTTACGAAGCTTCAAGATCTGTAAGCTTCGAATCTTTATTTAAAAAACTTTCCATAAGAGGATTGGCGTGATTGAAACAAAGCACAGTCGCTCTGGTCGGCGCAAGGGACAGTGTTAATACCTACATATTGATGTGAGGAGGACAAGGGCCATTAGCGCTGGTCTTGTAAACTGGGAAAAACAGAATATTTTGGGGAAATGGTGCAAGAGGGAATTGTTCTGTTCATGAAGAGGGACACAATGGGAGTTTCTTCATGAAGGGAAAGCATGTAGGGTTCACTGTAGAGGTCCTCCAGGATCAAGGAATGAGGAGTACAGGGATAGTGACAAAATGTTGTGTAACATATGCCCCCTAAAGCATGAAGGCCGAACTAGAGTGAGGGATGAAATGATTTATGAATCAGTGCGGGGAACCATAGTCTGTCGTCGGAAAACCTGCAAGCAAGTACATATACATATACATAACTGAAAACTCTGTCAAATGATACATGAATCGTGGTATGGATGCAACCACCCATAGAATGATCATGTAAATGGATCCAAGCATGGGTGCAACCATCCGTTAAAGAGGATCATAATGAAACCAAGGTATGGTCGCATCCATCCAATAATGAGAAGGATCACATATGATAACTCATGGTATGGTCGCAGCCATCCATCTGAAGAAGACATGTATATCAACATAATCATGTCACACTGCTTCGCAGCCTAGACTTTTGTAATCTATGTCCAGGGTCTTGCACTCCAACACGACCTGATCGAAGTACAAATTCTAACATTTGAATAGATGTGTTGACGTCGAACATGCTAGAAAGTCGCTTGATTACCAATCAATGATGTAAATTGTTAACGAGTGCAAGAGAAACCACCAATAATGGTGACAGCCCTCAAGGTACTATCAGCACAATCCATGAAATGTGAATAAAGGAACTGAAGTTGAACACTCGTGAAATCACTTGATCGAAAGCCAATGATGTGAACTTGTCGTTGAGTGCGAAGAACTTGCCATTAGGGCATGCAAGCTCTAAGGTACTGGAAGGGAGTCTCTCGGTCAATTTCCCAGATAATGAGTTGAAGTCGACAGGAAACGACCATGTCAAAGGAGGGCCATAATGTGTCCAACATCATCGACACGAGACAAAGGGATGCAAAATGCTTTTGGATGATACAGAGAATCAGAGGCAAGTGTAACTGCAGAAGGACAACTCTTGAACATATCAGCGACACAACCGGAAGTTTGGCAGTTTTTGGATCCATAGGATCATTGGTCATGACGACGTGGCAGAGATCAAATAGAAGGAAAAATTGAACAACCCAAACCAGGAAGGCCAACGATACAAAGGAGGATATCCCAACCCGACACGAAGCAGAAAGTGTCATGTTCAAGAGTGAGCTGCCGACACAACTGATTAGATTTCCAAATTTTCCCCCACCATTTCTGGCAGGTACCCCAATTATTTTTTAATCGCAAGCTTGAAGGGGATAGCATATTCTTGCACTATAAGTCCATCCTTCAGATGAATATGACCTAGTAAGTTTAACAAGCCCTAGGAAGGAGAAGCTCATGCCCGTCATGGTGACGAATCTGATGTCATTTAGTATTTTAACAAGTCCGACAAAGGTGTAACTTGGCATCTTTTTCATGTTTTGAGAGTTTGAAAAAGACACGGAAAAGTAAACTCCACATGGTCACCTTTCGTACATTTGTGTCTCTTGAGCCCGAAAAGGTAGAAAAAGATACTCAAGAGAACCGCTTGACCATTTCAGTCAAGGAGTAACTTTTTCATAAATAGTGCATCCCAGCCCAAAAAAAGTGGTAAACTTATACTGGGCGCATGACATTTCGCATTCGTTAATGAGTTCGAAATGACAAGGGCTCGGCTATATTTTCCTTTTTAAAGTGTCAGAAAAGAGCTTGAAAGCAGACCTCTCATTTTATTCTCTTTTACGAGTCAAAAGGGAAAAATACTCGGCAATCTTTTCATATGAGTTTTGCGAGTCGAGAAAAGAGCTAAAATGTGACTCGGCATCATTGTCGAACATCCATCACCTATCACTACGCGAAAAAGGTAAAGTGCATTATCCAATTCTTGAAACAAACGAGTATAGGTCTTGATCTCATCCGGAGAACAAGTTACCCCAATATGGACATTTTCAATAATACCAGGCTTGATAAAAATATCAATCACCATTGTTTGGGTAATATTACCCAAATTTCCTTCTGACCATACTTCATGAGTCATGATCGATGGCAGAAGCGGGAGGGAAGGAGACAGAGAAGGGAACCATTCGAAATTGGTAGACGTGACCACTGGGCAAGGCAGGAACGAGGTACGATGATGAGTATTGGTCCAAGGCGGTTCCTCGAGAGACATTACTTCCATGATACCTTCATTAGCAAGGGAAGTCTCGTCTAAGGGATCAAGACATTCCAAAGCGTTAGCCATGGGGATTGAGAATATGTATCGAGAGAGGTCTTCGAAACAGAAGAATTAGAGGATGCAGAACCTGAGGTCGAAACAATTTCCACGTAATTGATTTTGGCAGGACTAAGTGGCATAACCTCGCCTTAAGTATCAACAAGATATGGTGAAGGTATGACCCAAGGGTTAGATTTGACCGAGATCATGTTGACAAAGGCAACATGAGGAGTTGGGAGCAGAAAAATTTCATTAAGGCAGAATCTTTAAAAAGACCTGCCCCCACACTCTCATAGGGAGCACCAATGTGCTTGACGTACGAAACATTGCCATCCGAGGAGGAAGAGGCAAAGAAGGACAGCTGGTCGACAGTGATAATCTTCCCTTGATGGGGAAAATGAATCACATGGAATAGGGAGGAGGCTACAAAATGCATAGCATGGGTCCAGCTCCGGCCGAGTAGAAGATTATAATTGAGATTAGCGTCAAAAATCTCTACCTCAACTTGCACTATCTTTCCCTCAAGAGTAATGGCAAGGTTAGGTAAGACACCGAAGGGTCACAAATCGTGCCCATCGAAAGCTTCCAAAGTGTTCGGGGATTGGTTCAAAGCAGGAGAACCAATGGCCTTCCAGCATGTGATTTCCATGATGTGGGTGGAAGCACCTTCATCGATGACAATCTTGTGGATGGTATTCTCATTGATGATTACCTGAATGAGAAAGGCAATCTAATGAGGCAGACGCGGAACATGGTTTTCTAGATCAAAACATATCAAATTGGAATCAGTGGGATCAATACCCTCGATAGCCGACAGTAAAGATTTCTGCTGTGATGGGCAGCTTTGGAGCACCTCGAGAGCCAACATAGTTGATGACACCTGAGCCAAATCCTCAACAATATTGTAGTGTTGAGTGGCTCGGGCATTGGGATTGTATGAGGATTTCCTTAGCACACCTCGAGACGGTGGTCGTATAGCAAAATCAGGGTTAGGGCGCTTGATATGAAGAGGGCCAGAACTCGAAGCAGAAGAAGAAGGGATGGCTTCTTTCTCTTTCTCGGTTGTCGAAGTAGGGGTTTGGTAATCTTTTGATCTAGTAGCCAACTTAATAGGCGTACTCATCATGAACACTTAAGATCCTGAGGAAGCAGAGGATTGGGGTTGGTCTACCATTTGGGTCTGTTGAAACGAAAATGGATCTTTTAGCACAGTTGGGGTCCCTTTGAACAAACGAATAACTGTGGATCATCGAGGACAATCCTTGGTGTAGTGATCCTCCTCGCAAATGAGGCAGGGATACTTAGGTTTCCATTATGAAGACTCACCAGCAGACGATTTAGGAGGACCCTGTTTTGGGGCATCGACTTTACCCTTGCCTTTTCCTTTCTTCTTACCTTTTGAGGATTTGTCCGCTGCGGTAGACTGGACAACATGGACCTTTGAGGTTTTACCAGGGCCAGGTGGATTCTGGGAAGAACTATTGGGAACAGTGTTTGAGACTGACTTCTGTTTGGAAGAAGATTTAGCAAGGGTCTGGGACACTGAACTGATGACTCCATCAACGGGGGGTGTAGTCTGCGACTTCAATGCCATGGGATCGGATGATGGTCGTGGAGCATCGGGTAATAGCTCATACAAAGTGTCAAACTGAGAGTAAACTAGATCTAAGTACTGGGCACGAGCAATATCTTGTTCTTTATTAACGCACCCACCCATAGCTATATCGTGAGAAATTGGGGCCACGAATGACTTAGTGAACCATTCGGTGAGAAACTGATCAGAAATATCAAATTTGATCAGGTGACGTCTACATCTCCATTCATGGATGTGATCGGAGATGTGTGTCGCAGTATCTTGCTTAAGCAATGTGAGCAAATAGGTGCCAGTTTCATAGCGAACTAGCAGTTAGAAATGCGTGAGCAAATCCATGGCTAAAGAGTTAAAGTCATGGTAAGTACTTTGAGGAAGATCGATGTACCACTTGGCTGCAACACCTGTGAGGGTTCGTTGGAAAAGACGGAGACGAATGGAATCGTCAACATAAGAATTCAAAGAGCACTAGAGGTGATATGTCATCACGTGGGCTTGAGGATCTTCTTTTGCTTTCCCATCGAATTTCAGACAATCGCTTGGGATCTTGGATGGAACTGGAGGCCAGTATGGTGAATGAAGAATTGGATCATTCGTAAGGCAAGACACATCTGGCAACTCTAGTGTGGCCAAGAATGGCAATTAAGTATTAAAAGGAATTGGAGGTCGGTAAGCGGGTCCAACCGGAGGAGCCCATCCTTGCTGGTAAGGATTTTGGCCCCATAGTGGGGGATTTTGTCCATATGGCATTTGATTCTACCCCCATTGTGGGTTACCTTGGCCATAGGGAGTATTTTGACCTTGAATACCTTGAAATTGTCCAATCATAGGTTGTTGATAAGCAACGTACGGGTTAAGAGGTTGTTGAGCCTATTGACCTTGGACATATGGGTATTGTACCTGTTGTCCCTGAACATACGGGTGGTGAACTTGTTGCCCCTGAACAAGAGGATTTTGGACCTGGTGCCCTTGAGCATAAGGATTATACACTTGTTTCCCTTGGACATAGGGATTATGTACCTGTTGCCCTTGACCAAAAGGATTTTGTACCTGTTGACCTAGGACATTAGGGTTTTGTACCTGTTGCCCTTTGCCAAAAGGATTATGGACCTATTGACCTAGGACATTAGGATTTTGGGCTTGCTACTACAGGACTTGACCCTAGCCTTGCCCTTGCAAGGGTTGACCCTGCTGATATGTATATAAGGGTTGATGTTGCCAGGGTTGGTTTTACTGCTGCAAGGGTTAGCCTTGCGGCTGCAAAAGTTGTCCCTGGGGCTGCAGAGGTTGGACCTATGAGGACATGGGATTGGAAGCTTGTTGAGCATACTGCATCTACTGTTGCACTGTTTGTTGCAACGGTTACAAGGGTTGTCCCTGCGGTTGTTGCAGTTGACCTTGCTGCAGGATCATTTTCCCTTGTTGTTGCACAAATAGCCCTTACTGCAACAAAGGTTGCCCTTGCTGTAACAAAGGTTTCCCTTGCTATAACAAATGTTGTCCTTGTTATTGCAAGGTACTTGAACAGCGCTCGGAAAATTTCCAAACTGAATCTGGCCATAACCACCCTAGAAAGTGGATGAGTCAGGCTGAACGTACTGCCTAGAATGAGGGGTGTAAGGCTGATTAACCATTCCTTGAGAACCATATGGAACATAAGGAGTTTGGTATTGGACCTGAGCCCCATAAGGCTATTGATACTGGACACTATTTGACCCAAACGAACCAATGATATTTTGAACCTATTGGTATTGGACATTGCTCGATCCAGCAGGATCAGCAGGGTTTTGAATAACGCCAGAAGAAGGTTGGTTCATACAAAGCATGTGAGCCTGTGAGCCACTCACATTGGTGGTGCTTGACACCATAGAAACATTTAGATTGTTCCCCCAGGCAGTGGCACAACTTAGCCACTGACCGGAGGGATGGAGGAACTAACAGAGACATTCTTTGAAACCGTCAATTGAACTGGACGAGTGACTGGGACAAACGATACAAGAGGGTTCGGAATGGTGGGTTGCACCGGGACTGAGGTAACGGCCTGTTGGGAGGTCGAGTTCACAATGAACGGACCTATAGTAGGCATGGCATTAGACGCCCAAACAGGGTTATGGTAAAGTGACGAGACATTAGGTGTACCTGAAACCAACTGTGCCAAGGATACATAATTATGCGGAAATTCCTGATGCACACTGATGGGAATGCTCCATCTATAGGGGAAACCTTCAGGAGGAAATGGATGTTCTTACTCCTCGAGAGTGTGTGGAGTAGAAACTTTTGACTCATCCGGAGAGGTGACTGAGCATCGCCTTTGGGTTCCATCTCTGGGAACAAACGACGACAAACGACCGAAGAAGTACGAGGGGATAATTCCAAGGGAACTCTCGGCTGATCGTACGTACGGTACGGATGCTGTGGTGATATCACAACAGGGTCAAACAAAGGATTCGAAGGATTGATAACCAGCCCAAGCTGACCGTTAGTGGTCGACGAACTCTCAGGAGTTTGAACAGGATTGTCTAGAGATTCCGGGCCAAAATTAGCAGGTGACCCAATATCTGAAGTAGGCGGAGGACGTGATGAAAAAATTTGAATGCTAAGAACAATTCCAAGTTCAACACCTTGGTCCTCGAGTGACTCTGGTAATTCAGGAAACATCTCGCCAAGCAATATTTCAGACAGAGGAGAAGAGGAACTAGGTGAACCAGATGGTTCAGCCACAATGACCTTGTCTTAGTTAACAAGAAAAGAGAGAGATAAATTTCAAGGCATTAAAAGTTCTTTAAGGGAAACTCATGATTTGGTCTAGAAAAGACTAACAAGATGTTATAAGATCATGGGCAATCAATTTATTAAGATGCATAAATAGACTGGTGCTCTTTCATTTTTTAAGAGACGAGAAAGAAACAAAGATGATTGTATTGCTTTCGATTGGAAACGAGTTCGAAAGGACAAGTGCTCGAATGATATTTTAAGTTTACTGAGTCAAAAAGATCAAATGACTGCTCTGGATGATCTAGGTAAAAAGGATTACCAGGCAATCGTGAATTGTAGAATACCTCCCAGCGAATCGACAAGTATGAGCAGGCAATCTCCTTGAATGTTGTGTTCGATGTATCACGTTTGCAAGGTGGCCGACTTGGTTTCCTATGGATAAAGGATTGCAGCCTAAAGGGGTCTCCCATTATATACTCGAAGGTACATGGAGCACAAAACCATACTAGCGTTGTCTAGTGCTGAAGCGAACGACAGCTGCTAGGTTTAAAGACGCTGGAACACATCTCTAGCCTAGACCTTCTAGATGTGATCATTATATTTCAAATGCACCTTAGGTTAATTGAGTTCATTATAAATTTTATCTTGAGTTATGTCTCAGTTTTCAGTATTTAACGATGTGACTCTAAAAACACTGAATGCAACTAAATGAGACAAGGCCCTTTCAATTTGATGAATGTCTACACTAGAGAGGGTAGAAAACACACAATCAAATGCAAACAACCAAGCAACTGAAAGCAAAATGATTTTTCACTACTTCACTTTTTGAGAAAATAAACTAATGAAAAATACATTCCAATTCCTAATTTCTTGACAAGTACATTTCTAACAGTCCTTCCAAAAGAAAAAAGATTTCTTTTCGTTTTCAAATGCCAATGCAATCCTAGTATTTAATGATGCTGACTATCGTAGCATATTGATGCAACAAACTAGAATTTCACATTCTTTCATGAAACGACGAAATGAATTTTTCGCATGCAACACTTCAATAAAAAAAAAAATCGAGACAATTAGATCTTCAAGCAAATGAAAACACGAAAAGATAAACTCGTTCAGACTAATGAAACATCGAATTTACCAAAAACAAGACAAGCAATGTGATCCATGCTGGAAAAGAAATGTTTAGACAATCAAATGAAAACTTTTAAAACTTGTGTAATGGAGGTCAAAGTCATAACAGGACCACAAACGAAATGCAAGGAGTAAATGCACCAACAACTCGACTCACTGAGTTCACAATCAGCTAAATGGATGACAATCTAGATGACCTAGTGCCACTAACCACCCAATGACCCAAGAAATCAAGCGAAAAGATGAAAAATCAACAAGCAAACAAACCAAATGAAAAGTAGCTTTCTACTCAAGGAGAAAACGGTCTAAAAGGCTTATGGGGTTGAAATCATGAGAAAAAAACACACTGGCCAAGATTGGGGACAAACTCTAATCTTCATTTACAGGTATTGGCACGACTGCCTAACTGACAACAAGTGCCAGAGGGAGGTTGGTGCGATTGTCAGCGAATTAAGCGTGCTGAGCGAGGAAGCCAAGAAAAAAAATTTAAAGCTGAGACCAGATTTGCTACTATGAATTTCAAACTCAGACTAGTAAGCAAAGGAAAAGAAACAGAACCAAAGGGAAAAACTGGAACTAGAAAATTTCACACAAAATCGTGAAATCTCAAACAAACAAACAGAAGGATTGGTTCCCCAATATGGTCGCCAATTTGTGGTGAAGTAAAATTATGAGTGGGGACACAAACAATTCCTCTAGCCTGATAATGGTTCTAGCCACAACCAATACATTCTATGGAATGTTGAGATTGCAACAAGATGATGGAGCTTAGTGAAAAGAGTCGCCTTCACTAAGTGGGCCCGCAGGCAAATTATGGCGCACGTTCTATTTTTTATCCCAGCAGGGATGATCACAGTATGGGTGACCACAGTGTGGGTGATCACAGTATGAGTGATCATAGTGTGGGTGATCACAGTATGAGTGATCAAAGTCTATTTTTAGACTGGCTGTCAAAAATAGAAAAGTCAAATATTATTGTCTCATAATAATATTTGGACTATAAACATGATCTTATTCTCTTGGAGCACTTCAGGATGAGCTACAGATGTGGTGCATGCAGATCTCAGAGGGAAATACATGGTTACCTATGGGATGACTAATATTTGCATGCAGGACTTCAATTACAACTCAAGTGAGTTGAGTTTAGTGGACTGGAGGTGCAGTTGATGGAGTTGTGTTCAGTTTAGCTTTGTTAAACTAGTTTTATTTAGTCTAACTGGCAAATAGACTAGAGATGAGTTGGGTGAATTAGTTATTAATTAATTCACAAGTTATTAACTCATAATGCAACTATAGAATACATCAGTTAACTTAGTTGCATGTCAGTGCATGTTCAGTTCAGCAGGGACAGGTGTTAGAGGATCAGATTGCTATCAGTTGTGACTATAGTTGTGCATGATGATTTGCACAATCAGAGGGATTGAGTATGCCAATGAATTGGCCAATATCAAGATTTGTAGCCTGTGCTCACGTCCAACACAATGTGAGTGATTCTTTGCAGGTGAAATACGAGTTTGGTAAACCATTCTCATCAATTCTTGAGCAGGTATTGAGCAGTGGACGCAGGAAAGCAGTGGAATAGATTTGGAGATCAGATCTGAGCTGTATTGTGTGTAACAGGTGGAGATGGTAGTGGATTGCTTGTGATAAGCATTGTACTTTGTAATGTTACATGTTCTCAATCATTAATATACAGATAGTGTGGGGTTTTTAGCGAGATGCTTTCCCCGGGTTACATACTGTGTTAATGTGTGAATGCTCTTGATGTTTTATTGTTATTGATGCTGCTATATTGATGATCAACGTAGAGGAGCTTATGTATTGTATATGTATTCCGCAATAGTACATGATCAGGATAATCTCTGTTGAATACGTGTTAAATTATTCAAAATTTCTACATGGTATCGGAGTTGTTGATCATCAGATCTACTATTCAGGAAGTGTTTACATTCTATTTCTTCAGGCAGAGTCTGTAATCAGGCCAGGTAGCCTCTGGATTCATCCTTCCTTTGGAAGGTGAGATATTCGGTGAATGCCCATACAGTCAATCTCTGTACGAGAAATATTGTGTTCTCACGAATCTTAGATCCGAGGCGGTTGAGTTGGTTGCTGGTGGAATTCGAATTTGCAGCAGTGTTTTCTTGGTGACAACGCAGCAATGTCTTTCAACGGATTACGATTGGAATATACTCTTGAGGGCAGCTCAAACTATATTGCATGGAAGGACAGGATGGAGACAGTATTGGATGATAACAAGCTGAAGGAGTTCATAGAGACGGATGTCCCAAAGCCTACTGATGCTACTCAAGCTGATGCTTGGCAAAAGAAGACCACAAAATGTCGAAGGATTCTGTTGGAGGGCGTGAAGGATCACATTGTGTCCAGCCTCCATGGAAAGGATACTCCATATTTCATGTGGAAATCATTAACAAAATTATTCCAAAGCAAGAGCGATCAGAGGAAGCTGGCGCTCAAAGATAAACTCAGAAACATCAAATGCGAGAAGGGTGACAGTATTCCCAAGTATCTCACGAAGTTCACTCAGTTTCAAGATGAGCTGGGAAGTGTGGGGGTTACTGTCGATGATGAGGACTTGGTGAGCTTGGCTCTCCTTGGTCTTCCGAAGAGTTGGCATTCCTATCAGGACTTTGTGAATGGTCGGGAGAAATTGCCAGGATGGGAAAGACTATGGTCAGATCTTGTGCAGGAGGAGATTAGGCGGAGTACCAGGGACGGATCTTTTTCAAAGGGAGCTGATGAAGAGAATTGTGCTTTGGCTGCCAAAGCAAAGAAAGGGAAGAGCAAGAAAGCTTCTCAGTCTGGTGCAAAAGGCAAGAAGCAGGATATGTCCAAGGTGAAGTGTTTTCACTGTCACCAGCACGGACACTATGCCACTAATTGTCCACAGAAGAATAAGAACAAGTAGGTTGTTGGATCTTCAACAGGAGAAGCTCTAGCCTCACAGTTTGAGCTTGATTTTTCATTGATCGCATGCTTGGTTTCAAGTGTGATGCGATCAGTGTGGTTCTTGGACAGTGGTGTGTCTTTTCACATGACGGGAGATAGAGATTTGTTCTCTGATCTGGAGGATAAAGATCTTGGAGTGCACATCGAGATGGGCGATGATGGTAGATACAGTGCGACCAGTATCGGTACCATTTCCTTTAAGAGGGAGTCTGGTAAACCCTTCGTATTGAAGGAAGTCATGCATGTTCGAGGATTGAAGAAGAATCTTATCTCAGTGGCGATGTTAGAAGACAAGAGGTATGATGTTGCTTTCAGTGAGGGAAAGGTTTTCTTGCGCAGCAAGACAACTGGTGAGACCCGGAAGATAGGGGTTCGAGTGAGGAACCTTTATCAGTTGCATGTAGATGGATGCACAGCAATGGCGGGCAAGGCAGAAGGATTGGTGAGCCGGGATGATTGCGAGTTGTAGCACAGGAGATTGGGTCACCTTCACCATGGAACCTTGAAGATACTGCAGTAGATCACTAGATGGCTTCCTAAAGGCAAACTTGCGCAATCAGATCAGTGCAAGGGGTGTACTTTGGGGAAGTTTGTGAAAGCCACCTTTCACGAGAAGGATAGTCGTGCCACGACGATCCTTGAGAGAATTCACACAGACGTGTGTGGACCTTTCTCAGTTGCTTCGACAACAAAACACAGTTATTATGTGATTTTTGTTGATGATTTTTCTCGTAAGTGCTGGATCTTCTTCATGCAGAAGAAGAGCGAGACATATTCAAAGTTCTTTGAATTCAAAGCACTGGTCGAGAAGGAGTCGGGGAAGAAGGTGAAGGCTCTTAGGAGTGATAATGGTGGTGAATACATCTCGGACGACTTCAAGGATTTCTGCAAGGCAGAAGGGATTCGTAGAGAGCTCATAGCTCCCCATAACCTACAGCAGAACAGGGTAGCTGAGCGGAAGAACAGAACGATTGTGGGTGTTGCACGGGCAATGTTGCATGATCAGGGCCTACCCCTTCACTTGTGGGCGGAAGAATGCAATACAGCAGTTTATGTGCAGAACCGTTGTCCTCATAGGATACTTGGCATGAGTACACCTGAGGAGGCTTATTCTGGTAAGAAGCCTGATCTTTCTCATTTGAGGATTTTTGGTGCTAACGTTTACATGCATGTGACAAAGGATTCCAGGAAGAAGTTGGAGCCGACCGCAGAGGTTGGGATATTTGTGGGGTACACTGATACACCCCACAACTATCGTGTGTATTTTCCAAATAGTGGTAAAACTGTTGTGCGACGGGATATAAAATTTCAGGAGGAGAAAGCCATGAAGTGTTCGCTTGAGAGGGAGCTACACTTGCATGCAGATGAGGAGCTATTAGTTCCTAAGGATGAGCTTTAGGACGTGGATCAGCCACAGGACGAGGTTCATGGAGTGGAAGAGACCACTCATGCAGAGCCAACCATCAGAGGGCGAAAGCGCTTGACAGAAGCTGAGCGACTGGCTCAAGATGCAGAGAAAGTTGTAGGACCACCTACAGCCCAACGCAAGTAGAGACAGTCACCTGATCGGTACACTGGATACATGGCTCTTATGAGCAAGTGTGTTGTGACTAAGCCATCCTCTTTCGAGGAAGCTGTGGAGGATCCTGCATGGGTAGACGCCATGGTGGAAGAGTATGATTCTATTGTCAGAAATAGTGCATGGGAGATTGTTCCTAGACCAAAAGGAAAATCACTGGTGGGTTCGAGATGGATCTAAAAATTTAAGCAGGCAGCTGACGGGAGTGTGGAGAAGTACAAGGAAAGATTTGTTGCCCGAGGCTTTTCACAGATAGAGGGGATCGATTATGAGGAGACCTTTGCACCTGTCGCAAGGTATTCTTCCATACGGACGATTCTTGCTCTCTCAGCGCAGAAGGGATGGCACATTCATCAGATGGATGTGAAGACTGCGTTCCTCAACGGATTCATTGAGGAGGAGGTGTACATTGAGAAACCCGAAGGCTTTGAGGTCTTCAGCAGCGAGTCACATGTGTGCAGGCTCAAGAGAGCGTTGTATGGGTTGAAGCAAGCACCACGTGCTTGGTACACATGGATAAACAGTTATTTCACAGGAATTGGATTCTCCAAGAGTGATGCCGATCCTAACCTATACCATATTGTGGTGGAGGGTAAGTTGCTTATCATTGTATTGTATGTTGATGATTTGATTCTAACGGGTGATGAGCTGTTGATACTGTCATGCAAGAAGGATCTTGCTACAAAGTTTGAGATGAAGGATTTGGGCCTCCTTCACTATTTCCTAGGATTGGAAATATGGCAGCCCAGTGGTGGACTGTTTGTTTCTCAGGGCAAGTATGCTCGGGAGATACTGGAGAAGTTCAACATGCATGGTTGTAATCCCGTTGATACTCCTCTTCCTGGAGGTTGGAGGAAGGAGGATGCCACTTCGGGAGAAGAAGTGGATGCCATTGTTTATCGACAGTTGGTGGGGTATAGCAGGAAGCAGAGATCCGTGGCACTCAGTTCAGCGGAGGCCGAGTATATGGCAGCAAGTTTGGCTGCATGCGAGGCTATATGGATGAGGAAGATCCTGGTTGATTTGTTTGGTTCTCATTTGGATCCTACTGTGATTTACTGTGATAACCAGAGTTGCATTAAACTCTCGGCTAATCCTGTATTTCATGATAGATCTAAGCATATTGACATCAGGTACCATCATATCAAAGATTGTGTGCAGCGGAGGATCATGTTGCTTTCATACATACCAACGGAGGATCAGGATGTTGATATTCTCACGAAGGCTCTCACCAAGAGAAAATTCGAGTACCACCAAGGCATGATAGGGGTTGCTGATAATCCATATCTTGTCGAGAGGGAGTGTTGAGATTGCAACAAGATGATGGAGCTTAGTGAAAAGAGTGCCTTCACTAAGTGGGCCCGCAGGCAAATGATGGCGCAAGTTCTATTTTTTATCCCAGCAGGGATGATCACAGTCTGGGTCACCACAGTGTGGGTGATCACAGTATGAGTGATCAAAGTGTGGGTGATCACAGTATGAGTGATCAAAGTCTATTTTTAGACTGGCTGTCAAAAATAGAAAAGTCAAATATTATTGTCTCATAATAATATTTGGACTATAAACTTGATCTTATTCTCTTGGAGCACTTCAGGATGAGCTACGAATGTGGTACATGCAGATCCCAGAGGGAAATACATGGTTACCTATGGGATGACTAATATTTGCATGCAGGACTTCAGTTACAACTCAAGTGAGTTGAGTTTAGTGGAATGGAGGTGCAGTTGTTGGAGTTGTGTTCAGTTTAGCTTTGTTAAATTAGTTGTATTTAGTCTAACTAGCAAATAGACTAGAGATGAGTTGGGTGAATTAGTTATTAATTAATTCACAAGTTATTAACTCATAATGCAATTATGGAATACATCAGTTAACTCAGTTGCATGTCAGTGCATGTTCAGTTCAGTAGGGACAGGTGTTAGAGGATCAGATTGCTATCAATTGTGACTATAGTTGTGCATGATGATTTGCACAATCAGAGGGATTGAGTATGCCAATGAATTGGCCAATATCAAGATTTGTAGCCTGTGCTCACGTCCAACAGAGTGTGAGTGATTCTTTGCAGGTGAAATACGAGTTTGGTAAACCATTCTCATCAATTCTTGAGCAGGTATTGAGCAGTGGAGGCAGGCAAGCAGTGGAATAGATTTGGAGATCAGATCTGAGTTGTATTGTGTGTAACAGGTGGAGCTGGTACTGGATTGCTTGTCATAAGCATTGTACTTTGTAATGTTACATGTTCTCAATCATTAATATACAGATAGTGTGGGGTTTTTAGCGAGATGCTTTCCTCGGGTTACATACTGTGTTAATGTGTGAATGCTCTTGATGTTTTACTGTTATTGATGTTGCTATATTGATGATCAACGTAGAGGAGCTTATGTATTGTGTATGTATTCCGCAATAGTACATGATCAGGATAATCTCTGTTGAATATGTGTTAAATTATTCAAAATTTCTACATGGAATATTTCCTTAGGTTAGAACCAATTAAGATGGCCTACCTCTTAGTATGCTTATCTCATTTGGTGATGTCCTTGCTTGCTCGCTCCAGCTATCTCTTGTTTCCTTCTTCAAACACCTGAAACAAGTAAACAACAAAAAACAACAACCGTGATAATAAACAAATTGTAACTCAACCTACTTAACAAGTCAAGAAACATTAATCCATGAACATGTAAGAGGACACATCACATAGGAAATCAATCGACAGTTGCATATATATTGAATCAAGAAGAGATTACAACCATTTTCTTGACATTGTCGTTCTCCTCCGACAAAACCAGGTTCCCACACACTTCTGTTAGCATTCCATGATGGCCTCAACAATGATAGTTTTGAGTATCTTCCCTTTAGGCTTCACACTAATCCAAATTCACACTTCTCCCTCACACAACTAGAGAGCTACAACTATTAATAGCTTGTTGTTTACTCCAACCTTAATTAGCACGCTCACAGCAACATTAACACTAGCATGTGCTTGGGAAAAAGGGAGGTTTATATAGCATGAATGGATGGGAGATGGATCCTATTCTCATGGGAGAAGGTCTTATATCTTGAGGCAGTTCCATCCTTATAGGGGAAATGAGCCCAAACTGACATCCTCGACCCCATCTGGCCAAACCATTTACTAGACTTCTGTTACGAAGCTTCTAGAACTGGAAGCTTCAGCTCTTTATTTAAAAAACTTTCCATAAGAGGACTGGCATGACTGAAACAAAGCACAGTCACTCCGGTCGATGCCAAGGACAGTGTTAATCCCTGCATATCGGCACGAGGAGGACAAGGGCCATTAGCGTCGGTCTTGTAAACTGGGAAAAATGTAAGATTTTGGGGAAATGGTGCAATAGGGGATTGTTCTTCTCATGAAGATGGACACAATGGGAGTTTCTTCATGAAGGGAAAGCATGTAGGGTTCACTGTAGAGGTCCTCCAGGATCAAGGAACAGGGAGTACAGGGACAATGACAAAATGTTGTGTAACAAGTACATATGGTTTCTTGAGGGAGCTATCCATCATTATTGTCCTCTTCCTTAATTATGTGGTGTACTCTTGTACACTTTGCTCCTGTCTCTACCTAAAGTATTTCCATTAGTTCCATTGGTTATCCACATACCCAATAGGTTATAATTGGCATTTTATGAGAGTTTCAAAATCCTCCCATTTATTTATTGGAGGATCCCGCTCTAGCCTAAGGGTTTTCATGTGGCTTTCTCACCAAGTTAGGGCATGGCCCTCTAATTTCAAACAAGCAAATACATTTTTTATTTTAATCCTCTATATGATGAACATTAAAATAAACTCCTAATTATTGTAACTAATTATTTAACTTCAAAACACCTTTGTCACTTTGATATAACTTGATATCCACCTTCATTTCCATATTCAATAGAGACTATGAATGGTTCATGGGGCTCAAACTTAATTTCTCTTTTTTTAGATTTCTTGGACTTCTTCTTTGGTTCTTCCTTATCCCCCAATTCTCCCTCTAATCTAACCTCAAAGTTGGACCCTCCACTTTCTCTGAACAACCTAAGCTTGTAGATTAGAGCTACCATGAGAAGGCTCAAATTGTGGTTTATATCTGTGACTTGCACTTCAAAGTGTTCAAGCCTCTCCTTGTTGGAAATATTAAGAGGGGGGTGAATCAATGTTTCTTAGAAATTAGCACTTTATTAATATTTTTAATATCATTAGTTAATCTTCAACAATATTATTATTATTCAATATCAGATAGAAAAACTAGTAAACAACACCATACAACAATGTAGAAAGATAGAGATAGTATACACAAAGATTTTTTGGTGGAAAACCCCCTCTGGGTAAAAAGCCACCGAATGCTTCTTAGTAATTGTCTTCTTCTCTTTAAAAGAAATAATTACATCAAGTTTTTAGCCAAAACTGAAGGAGGATCCAACCCCCTAATTTACATGCTACAACTTGTAGGACACTACTACACCCTAATAACTTGTTGCAAGCGGAAGATGCCCCAATGCCCTGGAAGTCAAGCCCCAACCTCACGAGTGCCACCATACACTATTTACCTACCGCTATTAGAAAGGATCTTCATCACCCTATAATTTATCAGCCCCAACTGAAAGGATGTGCCAACGCCCTATGTAGGTTATGACCTACCATAGCACCACCCTGCCGCCCTGAAGTGTTCTTAGGCGACAACTTGAAGGTGACTCCAATCACCTGCCTTGCACCACCCTGCCACCCTAAAGAGTCGGCGGACCAAGTTTCACAATTTTCAAACTAGATACCCATGTGCTCTAATTCAATATAAGAATATAGTAGATAAGATAATGGTGTTCTTCTTAAGATGAATATCCTATCAAGTCATGAAATTTTACTGCTTATCAATGCACAATACTGGTCACACTGCATAATCCTACTCAAACTACAGAACCCTGCTCAATTTGACCATTACATTGTCAAACCATTGATCACCACACAATGTTGTTCAACTAATCAGTGCTTAAGTTGTACCAAACCAATCAACCTAGAATGGTCATTATACTACACTGCTCATGTAAGGATAAGCATCATATGCTCATGAAGCAGTCAACCTACATCACGTTGTACTTCGCTATTCCAAAATGCTCGTAATGCTACACGCATCTGGTATTATTATCATATGATGGCACAAACCTAGGTGCCTCGGGTCATACTTATGACCTACCTACAAAGCTCTCAAACTTGGCCCAAGGAGCGCTACCAGCATATGTCTTATCACTTCAATTGTTGATCACAAGTCATATATTACTATCCATTTTTCTCGTCAATAAGTTGTACAAAAGTTCATTATGTGTGTGTAAAATCACTAGGTATGTCAAGTCACTAAAAGGTATATAAGTCTATGCAAAGTCACGTCAAGTCAAAGTCAAAGTGTCAACTCACTATCATGTATATATAAGTTAGATCTATGTGTCATGTCTAGATGTCAAGTCAATATGTCATATCTGGGAGTGAAGTCATGTCTAAGTCTCAAGTTTATACATACACAAGAAATGTTGTCATGTCACATGTGAATAACACCAAGAGATATAGTCACATCACTTGTTAACATTATATCTTTGGTTACTACAATTCATTAAATATATAATGATTTTCATAGGCATAGTTATACTACTTAAATGTTCCAAATTTGTTTACATCAATGATATTAATATTGTAGCTAACATGAGGTCAAAGGTTATGTGTACAACTACACTCAAGGAACTACATTACTTCATTGTTGCACTTTTCTTACAAGGTCACTATGTCAAGTCAACTATTGTCACAACTTTCTATACATTAAGTCACTATGTCAAGTCAATGTCAATATGTCAAGTTGTCATATACATAATTAATGCACATGTTACTATCCTTGTCAATGTTAGGTTATTAATATTGTCTCACGGTCTCACAATTGCACTATAACCTCACGTCATGATAAATGTCGAATTTACGTCACATGACATTATTGTCTCATAAGTTAACTTGTCAAAGGTTACACTCGTCAAGGAATAGTCTTATGACAGGAGTGTTATTCAAATCTATTATGTCACTTTAACATCAAACATCAATTCATTATCAATTTACTACTAAGACCATCAATATTGTTGATACGAAGGTCATGTTTGTGCTTTAAGGTTATGTCACTAGTTTCCCTAGGACAGTCACAAAGATTTTAACAAGAGTTTAGTCATCAAGAGTTCATTACATCATTACAGCCTCATTGTTTTGCAACATAATGACAAGGTCACATAGGGTATGTCACTATGTCAAAGAACGCAACTCCATGTGTCAAGTCAATGATTGGTTTAACACATTTTTGAAGATAGTCATTGATATGTAATGAGATTACATTGAGAATTGTTGTCATATATTGACAACCCTAGGTGAAAAAACTTCCTTTCACTGCCCTAACTAGACCTAAAACAAACTTAGACAGGCATATTAGACCTTGTTCTTCCTTCGACTGCCCTAACCAGACCTAGAAATGACTCTAGAACAGACCTAAAAGAAAACTAACCTAAAACAATTCAATAGACCTACTACACCAAGAAGAAAAAATGACATTCGTTGTCTCTACAACCAAACAAATCCAAAACCACACCTAAAATTATAACGAGGCCAAGGTTCTGCACATAAAATGTATGCTAAGAAAAATAACAAAAATTAGGAACAAACCTTACACATAAGCCTTATGTATGCTCAGAAAATGATCAAAAATAGGAACAAACCTTACACATAAACCTTCACTGCTTCTTATAAATGACTCCAAGAGAATCAGTCCTGAACAAACCATGTAACAATAAAAAAAATTGTCCTTAGTTGTCTAAGAAAGGTCCAAACCTCATTTGCCTCAGAAGTCTTTAAACAGGCCGAATATTTCAGAAGAGAGTGTGGTATTTAGGGTCTTTAAAGTTATTCATTGTTTTGACTTATTAATTAGCATTATTGATATGTCAACTTAGGCCCTAAGAAAAGCCCACATACCCTTTATAATGAGGAATTAGGCTTAGGTAAGGTTTTTATTTATGCCAATTTGTTTGATGCCCTTCTTGGAATGATTTTACCATGAAACTTGACCAAGGAACCCATAAATCTAATTTGGATGCCCATAACCAATGAAAATAAGCCAAGCCACACTCCTATGGGGTTCAAGCCCACCAACTGAGGTTATCAACTTTAACTGTGAATATCTCTAAAACCAGGAAGCCTCTTGGGGTGTGCCACATACCAAAGGAAACATATTTCCAAGGAGAACCCAAAGGTGTGGATCTCCAACACAAAGAAATTATTTTCTAAGTCAAAACCCTCGATAAATTTGGGGTATGTCCTTAATCCATGGAACCCAAACCCTAAGACCTAGGTTTTCAACCATCCAATAATGGAGCTGCCAACTTGATATAATTTGAAAATTACTAAGAAGCATTCATTAATAATTTGACACCAATGACTAGTGTTGCAGTCAAATTCAAACCCATTCAAACCTCATGGTTGACAACACCATCCAACAATATCCTCCTTTAATGAGAAGATTTTTTGACGGAAATCACATTATAGTATTTTTGTCGATGCGTTTCGAACCAACGAGTGTGGTTCATCGTCAGGACAAGTTGAAGAACCAGATCATGGCTATAGGTTAAATATGGAGAGAAGATGTGCCAACGGCTATATTTGACTAGGAAACAACTATTTTGACAGAGAAACGGTTAAATTTGACTTGCCAAATTGACTGGACTAAGGGAAAGGAAAAGTTATTAAATTTATGATTATTATCAAAATTATTGTTATATATATTACGAGCATTTGATTTTTTTTTTTGAAAATTAATAAATTAGTTGTCCAATCATAATAAAAATAAATAAATGGTTTTTTTTCTTTTTTTTTTTATGGATCACAGAAGCTTAAATTTAACAATAGCCTCCTTTGTCATTGATGGCAACACACATACTCCTTTTTGTTAGTTTTTGGTAGCATCAGAAGTGCTCTAGCCTTGAAAATTGGTGGAGAGGCTAAGTCACATGAGTTCTAAAGAACCCATAAACCGTTTGGTGAAATTCCACCCGGATTGTATTTTACTAAAACAATTATTATTTTTTAATGGAGTTCCTAAGTCTAAACTTAGGGAAATTAAAATATTAATGGGTATTAATCAAAATATGAGTGAGAATGATCTAGAAGGCGGATCAAGTTATGCTTTAATCTTAGCCATTGATTAGAGACTTAATCTCAGTCGTTGAAGACTCAACAGGAAAAGTATAAAATGGAGGCTTTGGGTTCATTTGAATATACACATAGAGATCGAGGAAATCAATTTTATGAGGTGAGAAGTTCTCAGGAGGAAAATCAATTGGTGAGATCTTGCAGCTAAGGGGCAAAGAGAATCTGAGAGAAGGACTTTCTGGAAAATACAGAATAGAGAGGCGAAGAGAGCTTGCAGAGAGGCAGCGCAGTAGTTGAGAGAGCTGATGTTGGGCCAGTCTAGGCCCATGTAGTCCTAATGTAGAGCCAGAAGGGCCAACGCAGAGTAGAAAAGTTTCCTATCATGCAACATCCAGAACTGTCGGAACAACCGGAACTGTTGGGAACTGCTGGAAACTGTCGAAACATCTGTGAGAGCTGACATAGAGGGCAGAGAAGGTGACGTAGGTTGATGTAGATCCTAAAAGGTTGACGCAGGGCCTATGTAGGGACAGTGCAGCAATAGGCAGGGTTAGTCAGTCTTGTGCCAAATTAGCCAGAATTATGGCAGGTAAAGTGAGGTAAAACTCACTCAGATTTTCCATTAGTATTTTCTCTATAAAGGATTGCTAGATGAGCATCCTAGATTGTATTCAGATATTTACTTCCAATAATAAGAATCCTCAGATTTGTTGTACCAATTTTCCCACATTGGATTTTTCTGGGGACGATTGTCGAAAAATAAGTGTGTCAATGTGATTTTTCATAAGTTGATGATTCTCTTGACATTTAATTTTTAGTTCTAGTTTGTGAAGTCTGCAACTGAATTTATTTTGGTATTTATTGAAGTATTGGTAAATAACTTATCATAAATAAGTAGGAGAAATAAATCAATTATTGCAACAAATTTTCACATGGTATCAGAGCAAGGTTCATGCAATATGGAAGCAAAGAAAAAGGGCATGGAGAACAGTAGGGATCAGAATATTTCTGAATTAGCTTCCAAGTTGGAAGAGGATTTTGCTTTCCTATCAAGTTAGCTGAGGACTGGTACATTGGTAGTGGGGCTTCATCTCATATGACTGGAGAACAAGAATATTTCTCGAGCTATTAGGAGAAGATAGAGAAGACTGCCAAAGTTAGGTATCTAGTAGGCTACAATGAGACTTCAAAGGCGTATCAGATTTACATTCCAAGTAGCAGAAAGATTGTAGTAAGGTGGGATTTGAAGTTCATGGAAGATAGAGCGTTCAAGAAATCTCATGAGATGCCATTTGAAGAATAAGATGAGGATTCTCATCTAGTCCAGCAACAGGGATTAGATCTGGCAGGAAGACAAGCATCTTGTTCAAGCATGGTAACCACTACTAGCATCTCCTCAAGAGAAGAGGAGCCAAGAGTGTCACAACAAGTACAGGAAGAGGAACAAATGTAACCTCTCACCACTAGTGGAAGAACTAGTCGAGGAGTATGACAGTCTCCAAGGGACACAGATGAATTCGTTGGAGGTCCTAAAGCCGAGAAAATGCAACGTAGACAACCTGACAGGTACCAAGCATTGGTAGTTTAGGTCGAAGAACCCTCTAGTTTTCAAGAAGTTGTACAACACGAGGTATGGGTGGATGCCATGGTAGAAGAATACAGTTCTATCGTGACAAATAATGTCTGGAAAATTGTACCAAGACTAGAGAAAAAATCAGTTGTAGGTTCGAGATGGATCTACAAGATCAAGTATGTTGCATATGGCAGCGTAGATAAGTACAAGGCTAGGTTTGTCACAAAAGGATATGCACAAAAGGAAGGAATAAACTATGAGGAAACCTTTGCCCACATAGCTCGATATACCTCTATCAGATCCATTATATCCCTTGCAGCACAGATGGGATGGGAGATTCACCAAATGGATGTCAAGACAACGTTCTTGAATTGGGTGATAGAAGAAGAGGCATATATTGAACAACCAGAAGGTTTCGAAACACATGAAAAGAGAACTCATGTGTGCAGGTTGAATAAAGCCTTGTATGGGCTAAAACAAGCACCTAGAGCTTGGTATGGTTGAATTGACAGCTACTTATAGCATTTGGGATTCATCAAGAGTGATGTCGATCCAAATATCTATTATCTGCTAGTAGAAGATGAGTCATTGATTCTGGTATTGTACGTGGATGATTTATTTTTGACAAGATCATCCAGACTCATAGAGGATTGTAAGAAGAACTTGGAAATTGAGTTTGATATGAAGGATTTTGGGCTAATACACTATTTTCTGGGATTGGAAGTTTGGCAGTAGGATGGTGAGATCTTCCTTGGCCAAGGAAGATATGCATCAGAAATTCTAAAAAGATTCAAAATGCAAGATTTTCGACCTATGGCTACGCCTACGATTACCAATTAGAAGAAAATAGATGCTTTCAGAGACAAGGAAGTGGACACCACATTATACAGACAACTCATTGGGTCACTTATGTATCTAGTCAACACCATGTCAAACTTGTGTTATGTTGTCAACACCCTTAGTCAATTCATGGTGGAACCAAAAAGGGTGCACTGGGCAACAGCAAAGCACATTCTTAAGTATGTGAATTAAGGTACACCAAGGGAAATGACATCGAATTGAGTGGATTCACTAATGCACATTGGGCAGGAAGTTCAGTAGACAGGAAAATTACCACTGGGTATTACTTCGGTATGGATCTGGGATGACCTCCTGGTGCAGTAAGAAGCAAAAGTTTGTAGCTCTAAGCTCTATTGAAGCTGAGTATATGGCAGCTAGCAAAGTAAAATGTGAAGCTATATGGCTTAGGAAACTACCTGTAAATCTATTCAGGAGAAGGATGGAAGTGATAAGGATCTTCTATGATAATCAAAGTTGTATCAAGCTCTATGAAAATCCAATATTTCATGATCGCTCCAAACACATTGATATTCGGTGTCACTTTATCAGAGACTGTGTTCAGCATGGAGCGGTACAGTTGGAGTACACTCCCACAAGAAATCAGGGGGCAAACATACTCACCAAGGCTCTAGGAAGAGCCAATTTTGTTCAATTTCGGGACACATATGGGTATGTTGGAGAATCCCTTTCAATAGAATGATGTAGCATTTGAAAGGGAGTTGTAATACAAATGCAGCAGTGGAAGTGGCAGTGTCATGGGCAACAGTACAGTCGCAGCAGTAGCACAGTGTTGGTGGCAGCAGCAGTGTAGAAAGGAGGTGCTTCAGAAATAGAGTAGCATGAAGGTGGACGTTGTTGCTAGAGCACTTTCCTTGCTAAGAGGGAGTGTTAGTTTTTGGTAGCATCATAAGTGTTCAATGGAAAGGCTAAGACACATGAGTTCTAAAGAACCCAGAAACTGTTTGGTGAAATTCCACCCGGATTGTATTTTATTAAAATAATTAATATTTTTTAATGGAATTCCTAAGTTTAAACTTAGGGAAATTAAAATATTAATAGGTATTAATCAAAATATAGGTGAAAATGATCTGGAAGGCAGATCAAGTCATGTTTTAATCTTATTCGTTGATTAGAGACTTAATCTCGGTCGTTAAAGACTCAATAGGAAAAGTATAAAATGGAGGCTTGGGGTTCATTTGAATATACACAGAGAGATTGAAAAACCCCAAGGCATATGTCCATAGTCAGTACATGAAAAACAGTAACCATTAATTGAACAAGTGTACCTAGATGAGTTATCTTGTTTGAATTCATTCTTCTTCAGAGGTGATGGTCTTTAATAATTGTACATGTCAACAACTTCACAATTCCTAGCCATATGTCCATAGTTAATACGTGAAAAACAATATCCATTAAATTAACAAGTGTACCTGGATGAGTTATCTTAATTATTCTTCAGAAGCGGTGGTGTAGTATTTTGTTGTTTTTCCTTGATGTCTTTAGCATCGTCTTTTGGAATTGCAACATTCTTAAGCTTCTTCAGTTCTTCATCTTGATCAATTTTCTCATCACTCTTGAAACTTGTGCCTTTGTCACATGGAGCGTTTCCTGCGTTTTCTGCCTTCATCTTCAGCTAAGCCAATTCTTTATTTGTCCTTTGAATAACGTGCAAAAGTTCCTTTTGCCAATCATTTAACTTGTTGACTTCATTAAGGGTTGCATCAAGTTCTTCTTGCTTTTGAGCAAGGTCTTCTTGAATTCGGTTTTTCAAGATTTGTATTCTTCTTTCTGCTTCTTCTATTTGTAACTATAGAAGAGTGACCTTTTATGATTCTCTGTTGAGAACTTGTATTTGTTCCTTCTGCGTTCCATTTTCCTTCCTGAGCTTGTTTATTTCTGCAATAGTTATATCCAATTCCTTTTACTTTTGATCAACTTCAGATATGTACATTTTACCAAATTCCTTTAATTAACTTACCAAATCTTTCTATTTCCCTGCACTTGGAGTTTCAATGGAGAAACTTCTTCTTTGAGTGTATGATTCTCTGAATCTTCGACTTTTCTAGATTCTTCTAACTAGATTATAAGATTGCTGATAATTTCCTCGGATTCTTCATTCTTCTTATTAAGTCTTCTGACATTTCCTTTTGCTATCTTCAGTTCTTCTTCCATAAATTTAGCCCTTTCCTTTTCACTCTTGAGTTCCTTTATAACTCTGACAACTTCATTTTGAAATTCGATTTCACTCATTTCTTCAACTTCTTCAATATCATCATTGTTTGATTCCTCAATATCAGGATCTGCATGATTATCAACATCTATATCTTGATCTGAATGCTTCTTTTAGTATAGATTATGGAGCCTTTCCCAAAGAAATTTGGTCATTGAGAATTGACCAACTTTTGCTTTTACAAGATCTGGTAGAACATTAAAAATGACATTCATGGCTTTCATAGTGTACCCTTTAGCTTCATCAGTAGATGTGTCTCTAGAAACAATTATTTCCATACATCACAACCTTCCATATGGACTACCATTCTAGATTCCCATATCGAGTAATTATCTTCATCAAATTCAAGAGTTGGTGTACAATAGTGGTTTTCTTCAGATTTGGAGACCATTGCAGTACCTGAAACTTCCTTTGAATGCTCGACAACTTTCTTCTTTGATTTTCCCATCTCTGTATTTTGAGATATGCCTTCCAACTGTTAAGTTGCTACTAAAGGAACTTGCTCTGATACTAATTGTTGGAAATACTAAGAGGGGGGTGAATCAATATTTCTTAGAAATTAGCATATTTTTTTATAGCATTAGTTAATCTTCAAATTTATTATTATTATTCAGTATCAGATAACAAAACTAGTAAACAACGACATACAACAATGTAGAAAGATAAAGACAGTAGACACAAATATTTTTAGGTGGAAAACCCCCTCTAGGTCAAAAACCACCGAACTCTTCTTAGTAATTGTCTTCTTCTCTTTAAAATAAATAATTACATCAAGTTTTTAGCCACAACTGAAGAAGGCTCCAACCCTCTGATTTACAAGGTACGACCTGTAGGATGCTACTACACCTTAATAACTTGCTGCAACCAGAAGGATACCCCAATGCCCTAGAAGTCAGGCCCCAACCCAAAAAGTGCCACCACACTTTGTTTACTACTTGCTATCGAAATGGATAGTTCGTCGCCCTGTAATTTATCAGCCCCAACTGAAAGGATGCCGCAACGCCCTGTGCAAGCTACAACCTGCCCTAGCACAACCCTGTCGTCCTGAAGTGTTCTCAAGCCACAACTTGAAGGTGACTCCAATCACCTGCCTTGCACCACCCTTAAGAACCAACGGACCACGTTTCACAATTTTCAGACTGTATCCCCCTGTGCTCTAATTTAATATAATAAGATAGTAGATAAGAGAATGTTCCTCTGCTCAAGATGAATATCCTATCAAGTCCTACAGCTGCATTGTTGATCAATGCACGATACTGATCACACTACACAATCCTGCTCAAACTACACAACCCTTCTTAATCAAACCACTATAATGCCCAACCATTGATCATTACACAATGTTGTTCAACTAATAACTACCCAAGTTGTACCAAACCATTCAACCTGTATTGGTCACTATATCGCACTACCCACATAAGGATAAGCATCATATGCTCATGAAGTAGTCAACCAACATCACGTTGCACTTCACCATTCCAAACTTCTCATAATGTTGCAAACACCCGACACTATTATCATATGATGGCACAAACCTAGGTGCTCGGGTCATCCCTATGACCTGCTAGCAATGCTCTCAAACTTGGCCCAAGGAGGGCTACCAATATATGTCTTGTCACTTCTATTGTTGATCACAATGCGTACACTGTTATCCATTTTTCTCGTTAATAAGTTGTACAAAAGATCATTATGTCTGTTTCAAATCACTAGGTATGTCAAGTCACTAAAAGGTATATAAGTCTATGCAAAGTCATGTCAATTCAAAGTCAAAGTGTCAACTCACTGTCATGTATCTATAAGTCATATCTATGTGTCATGTCTAGGTGTCAAGACAATATGTCATGTTTGGGAGTCAAGTCATGTCTAGGTCTCAAGTTTATACATACACAATAA
Source organism: Pinus tabuliformis (assembly GCA_031772625.1). NCBI lineage: Eukaryota > Viridiplantae > Streptophyta > Pinopsida > Pinales > Pinaceae > Pinus > Pinus tabuliformis. Next base: position 750,145,831 of record CM062818.1, read on the forward strand.
TTGTTGTCACATCACATGTGACTAACACCAAGATATATAGTCACAACACTTATTAACATTGTATCTCAGGTTACTGTCAATTCATTAAATATATAATGATTGTCATAGGCATAGTTTTACTACTTAAATGTTCTAAAATTGTTTACACCAATGATCCAAATACTGTAGCTAACATGAGGTCACATGTTATGTGCACATCTACACTCAAGGAACTACTTTACTTCACTGTTGCACTTTTCTTACAAGGTCATTATGTCAAGTCTACTACTGTCACAACTTTATATACATCAAGTCATTATGTCAAGTCAATGTCAATATGTCAAGTTGTCATAAACACATTTAATGCACATGCTACTATCCTTGTCGTTGTTAGGTTATTAATATTGTCTCACAGTCTCACAATTGCAATACAACCTCGTGTCATGATAAATGTCATATTCATGTCACATAACACTATTGTCTCATAAGTTCACTTGTCACAGCTTACACTCATCAAGGACTATTCTTATGAAAGGAGTGTTATTCAAATCTATTATAGCCAATTGCAATTGACTGCAAGAACCACACGGCCGAAGTTTGACCTCAGAATAACATTGACTTCTAAGAATTTTGGATGGTTTGACCAACGTTGACTTGATGCTACTTTAACAAGGTTTTTGACTGGTATTTGGATATATAATTGGCATAGATTTCTAAACGAATTGTTGATTTGTAAACCTTACTGGAGAATAATTTATCCTAAGAAAAGTTGTTGGGTTTTCTCCCGAGGTTGGGTTTCCCAGGGTAAAAATATTATCTCTATTGTGCATGACTTTCTTTATTCGGTATTTACTATTTCCATTGCATTTATTGTTGATATTTGCTAAAGTGTAATTGCTCAATGATATCAGCAACATAAGAATATTGTGTGAAGAATCATTAGGTAAAAATTATCTGGCAAAAAATAGTATTCTATTGTGATCTTGTAGAGAAATCAACATGGTATCAGAGCCTTATTGTTGAAAGAGTAATAATTGAAGTCAATATAAGAGACAAGTGTTCGATAGCTTGACTAGATTTTTGATCTCTTACTAAATTATGCTAAGTCATAGAATGGAAGACAATTTGAAGAATATTACCAACCTTCATAAGAAAGTTATTCCAAGGCCAGATGGGAGCTGAGAAGAAACCCAAGTATAATAAGAATTTTATCAATGACTTATTTATAGTAGAAAATTACCAATAAAGGTAAGGGTAGTAGTTGTTACATGCACTCTCTCGAGATGGCATGTCGAGGAAGAGTGGAGAAGCAGGGGAAATTTCAAATAAGAGATTTGAGCCCTAATTGGAAGATAATATGTTGTATACATTGTTACCCTTCAATATGACATAAGGTTTTACTCGAGTTGATCCTGATGGTTTAATGAAATTTGATTTCTCAGGAATAACATTTTGATGAGGCTATCTTTTGAGGACTATGAGAGATGAAAAGGAGCACAATATGGCATGACTATTTGGGCTTATCCACATATACACCTATGTGCATGAAGACAGTGGGCTATTGGTGGCATCTTGAATGATTTTTTTCCTATCAATTTGGGTGATGTATCTCTAGCGGTCTTCCAAGAAATATGGTACTAAAAGTGTAACACCCCACCCCACATTTACCTGCTTTTACAAGCTCTCCGAGTAAACATGAGCTGAGAGTTACTATGAAATGACCCAAGCTCCAAGTTCTAGTTATGCAAGTGGGGCCTATAAATCAAAAACTTATTGATACCTCTCAAGAACACCAAATCACCCAGATGTTAGCCAACAACCTCTGGTGATCAGACCCTGAGTTAGAACTTCTTTTTAACTGAGCTCACAACCCAGTTGCATGCATGCCAAGTTGTGCATGCAGCTAGAAAGCTCTAGTCGCACACATAGGCCTTCCTCTATACAGTTGTAGCCAAAAATTCCCATAACTATGCAGACCATGAAATCAATGCCACATTTTTCAGGGCTAGCCTACAGGCCACTAACCAGAATTGTCCAGAACTTTCCATAATCAAGTCTAAGGCAATCACAAGTCTACACAAGCTATGCTAGGCTCAGAACTTGCCCAAACATACCAAACATGTTTTAAGCATTTTGTCAAACATATGGTAAACATAGTAACTACAGGTCATGAATGCATATAAGATCATTTTCTCATTCTCCTCATTAGAGAATCATCAAGAAGGCTCAGTGCCCTTTCAAGCTAGTTGTAACAACAATTGTTAACCCATTCGTTCATATAATGATACGATACTTATTGAATCATGAACAAGATCCATAACAAGAGCACATCATTTAACCATGCATATAACCAACATTTAACCAAAATGAAACCATGAGAAACCAGTCATAAAATCAACGCAATAACCAATATATGTGCTCATTATTCTCAATAGGAATCAATACAAAAATACACATGCAAATGCCAACAAATTCAGTGACTTCCACGTACCACCCAACCATAGATTAGGTTGAACCAAATATTTATTTCAACCAATCACCCCCATTCCATATTCCAAGCATGAATATGGGATCTCATGGGATAAACCAAAACAAAACTAATCAGGGATGCTAGAGGCTAAACCACCTCAACCCTCAACCATAGTGATTTCACCTAAGCTGGTCCAAAAATCACCAGACCAACACAAGCTTGGATGCCTCATAATTTCTTCACCATACCTAGAGGAATTTTCCTATCTCCACCCACCTATCAAGGGATTCCCGGAGAAAACCATCTCCATCCCCAACCCTTGGGATTTTCTTGAGACCATCTCACCTATATATAAAATCTTTCGACAATCCAAAGCTAAACTTAGAATGAATCCCATCACACCATGCTCATCTAGGAAATGGCAAGGCAAGGTTGAAACCACTGCCAATCCAAGAAAATCCCATGTGAATGACCACAAATAATCATGTAAACCAAATACATGCACCATGCATTCAAATCCCAGCAAGGAAATCACACATGCAACCTGTTACCTACAAAATATTTCTGTTGTAGTTGCTCTTCCAATCTTCTCCTTCGACTCCCTTACTTTACTTTGCTTGCTTTCTTGCTTCTTGTTTTCCCTTTGCTTCCTTTACTTGTCCCTTACTTGTTCTCCCTTTCCTCTTGGAGCTCACTTTGTGAAATTGATCCAAAGATAAAAATGAAAAAAGTCGTGAATTGTTTCTTTGATGCCTTTTATCATTGATGTCTAGTATCTTCCTTTCCTTTTTCCGTTTTATTTCATTTTCCTCTATTTTCTCTCTAATTCCCCTTGCATGCATATTTGTGTCTCTTCATCTCCCTTTCCTCCTATTTTTCCTTTATTATTTTAATTAATTGTCATTTATTGCCTTTTACCTTTTCCAATGCCATTGCCAATTTTCATAGCCATTAATTAACCACAAGTGATGCCCACTATAATGTTTTCCCGTTCATTCATCTTAGGATATGTGTCCCATGATCTTGGTCTTATTTTTTGCCTTTAATGTCCTTTATTACATGAAACTTTAACTCAGAGTTGTTACAAACCCCTCCCCCTTGGGGGAATATGACATCTATGACTAGCAAATCACTAAAAACAAAACATATTTCTTATTTTATCTTTATAACATAGCTCGATGCAATAGTTACAATGACATCTCGTTGAAAAGAAACACAAACATACCGCTTATTGGAGCTTTATAACACAACCCATTGCAATATTTACAATAACAACCATACATATATATAATTTTACCAAAAACTCTTTTGCTTAACCAACAAATAAAGAAGGATATAATGCCCACATATAATCAGCCATCTCCCATGTAGCTTCATCGGGCCCAAAGTTCTTCCACTACACTTTAACTTTCTCTATTGCTCGATCCCGAAGCATGAGTTGTTTCCGCTATAAGATGCGTTGTGGCTCTAGCTGGAACTCTCCCTCTAGTTCCACTTGTAATATAGACCAACCAATCCCATGATAAACATCTTGCACATATATCTTGAGTAATGAAACATGGAAAACATCGTGGACTTTTATCGATAATGGAAAAAAAAAAAATTTGTAGGCCACTGGTCCAATCCTCTCCAGGATCTCAAAAGGCCCACAGTACCGAGGTTCCAACTGGGCACATGACCCAATCCTCACAGAGCTCCTCTTAGGATTGATGTGCAAATACACATGCAACTCCTTGAATGCTCTATGTTAATCCTCATAGCTCTTCTTCATGTCCTGTGTTGCCTTTAAATTCCTTTGGTAACCTGCATTTCCCGCTCCATCTCTGCCAACATATCCCTTCCAATCAACATCATGTTCACTAGATCACTCCAGCTAATAGGAGTATTGCAACTTCACCCATAAAGAGCCTCAAATGGACTCATCCTCAAGGATTCCTTATACCCGTAAAGCAAACTCTACCAGTGGAATATACTCCTTCCACTTCCTCTTCTAATGCATGACATACATCCTCAACATGTCCTCAAGAATCCTATTAACCCTCTTTGTTTGTTTATCTATCTGCAGATTATAAGTTGTATTGAAGTTTGTCTTTATCCCCAAGCCTACAAACAACTCCTTCCAAAACTTGGAAGTGAACTTGGCATCTCTATCTAATATAATCTTCTTGGGAACACCATGCAACCTCACTATCTCCTCGATGAAGATACAAGCTACTTCACTAACTGAATTAGTAGACTTCACTGCAATGAAGTGAGTTACCTTACTCAACCTATCAACCACAACCATGATGGAGTCATATTGCCTTGATTTCCTATGAAATATTGTAATGAAGTCCATGGAAATGACCTTCCATTTCCTTTCTAGAATTAGAATAGGCTGCAACAAATCAATTGAATGCTTACATTCAACTTTTACCTATTGACAATCCAAACATCTTGCAACAAACTTAGCCACCTTTTTCTTCAGATTCAACCAATAATAGAACTTCTTAACAACTTTCAAGGTCTTCTAGTATCCTGGGTGGCCTGAGTATGGCTTGACATGAAACTCTCTCAAGTTAAACTTCTCCAATACATTGTTATCTAGCACATAAATCATGTTCCTAAATCTGACCAAGCCAATTGTAATGAGGTGATACTCCTCATCCTTATCACCCTAACCCTATCATTGCAATCTCTGCTTCAATTGTTGATACTTCTCATCATGTTGTCCTACATGTAATATTTGCTCTTATAAATCTATCCCATAAGATCTCACAACTGAAATGTTATTCACCTGCACTCTCCTACTGAGAGCATACACAACTCGATTCTCCTTGCCCTTAATGTACCTGATCTGAAAATCAAACTCACTAAGGGTATGCAACCATCTAGCTTGACTAACATTCATATTGGGTTGGTCAAACAAGTACCTCAGTCCATTGTGATCACTCATCAAGATGAACCTCCTACCAAGGAGATAATGTCTCCACATCTTCAACGCATGAATGATCGTTGTCAACTCAAGATCATGAGTCACATAGTTCTGCTTGTGCTCATTCAACTTTCTTGACTCATATAACACCACCTACCCTTCCTACATCAGGACTCCACTAAGTTCTTCCTTGCATGCATCTGTACAAACCACAAACTCCTTATTAGGATCTACAATCCTCAAAACTAGAGCATTTGTAAGCAAAAGCTTTAACTGATAAAAACTAGCTACGCACTCCTTAGCCCATTCAAACTTCTTCCCTTTCCTCTACAAGGATGTAATAGGATAACTAATCTTAGAGAAGCTCCTAATGAACTATCTGCAATAACTTGTTAATCCCATGAATGATCTAACCTCATCCATATTCCTTGGAGCTAGCCAGTCCATGATAGCGTTAATATTTTTTGGATCCACTACTATCCCTTCCTTGGAAACAACATGTCCCAAATAATGAATCTGAGACTAAAATAAACTGCACTTGCTGAGCTTGGCATACATTTGATGCTCTCTCAACAATCTAAATACCGCTTCTAGGTGCTCAACATGCTCCTCCTCATTCTTGGAATATAGCAATATATCATCAACAAAAATTATCACAAACTTGTCCAAGTAAGGGTGCAAAACATTGTTCAACAAACACATGAAGATGGCTAGAGCGTTGTTAATACCAAAGGGAACCACCACAAACTCATAGTGCCCATACATTGTACAAAAAGCAGTCTTGTAGATGTCTTCTTCTTTGATACACACCAAATGATATTCTGATCTTAGATCAATCTTTTAAAATATTGTTGATCCCTTCAGTTGATCAAACAAATCATCAATCCAAGGTAATGGATACATGTTCTTAATAGTCACCTTGTTCAACCTCCTGTAATCAATGCACAATCTAAGAGTACCGTCCTTCTTCTTTACAAACAACATTAGAGCACCCTAAGGCGACACACTTAGCCTTATGTATCCCTTATCAAGCATCTCTTTAAGCTATAATTCCAATTCCACCAACTCCAGAGTATTCATCTTGTATGGCGCCTTAGATGTTGGAGTTTCTCTTGGTACTAACTCAATAGAGAAATCAACCTCTCATTGAGGAGGAAACTCTGGAATCTCCACAGGAAACACATCCTTAAATTGTTGCAAGACAAGGTACCTCCTCAGGACTTCATAATTCTCAACATCCTTCCCTTTGTCACTAGAAACATGAACTACAAACAATACACACCCTTTCCTGCAACTACACTTAGCTTGCATAATTGTAACCATTCTTACTGATGTAGGCTTCTTCTTTCCCATAATATCTTTTTTCTCTATCATCATCTAGGCACTCAATGGCCTTCTCATAGCAGTCTACCTTGGTCTAGTGAGTAAACAACCAATCCATGCCCAAAACCATGTTATATGATCCCAAAGGAAGCACATTTAGGTGTGCGAATGTAGGCATGCCATTAAGCTCAAATGCACAAGACTTCACCCAATGCTGAACTATTTTCTTGGTCCATGTAGCCAACCTCACCAACCAAGATTATGCATGCGCTTCTTTATTCAAATGACATTGATCCACCAAGTCAGGAGTAATATAGCTATAATTTGATCTAGGATCAATCAAAATAGAAACAACTTGATCACAAATCTTACCTTACATATCGATAATAGATACATGATGGTTTGCTTACATGTTATCAAGTGCTACATAGATCTAAGGAATGCTTTGACCAACATCCCCAACTATCTATGCCTCCTGAGCATTGTGGATATATGGCCTGCCACCCTAGTACAATGAACAATCCTTCTTGCATCAAACTCAATCTGATCTTTAAATGATAACAATAATCCATTGATGAGCCTTTGAATCTTCACTTTCTCATCCTTGAGATAGGGCACATACCTCACAACTCTGGAAATTTAGTTGTATAAACTTCATCTGACATGGAACCCATCTTGAGCTCATAGAACTCCTTAGCCTTTCCATCAAAATACCTCTTTGATAGGTACTTCTACCTCAAGAATTTCTCAAACTCTCCCCAAGTCAACTTCTCTTCTCTAATGTCTCCGACATTCTTAAGATCTTCCCACCAAATATCTGCTTTTCCTTTGAGACTAAAGGTGCCTATCTTGGCTTTTATGTTCTCTGAGTAGTCATGCAATATCAAAAATTTCCTCATCCCAAGTATCCATGCTTCTGCATCTTCTTATTTCTTCAACTCACCATAAAAAGTAGGCGGCTTAGCTTTCTTAAACTCCTCTGGCAATTACTCACTCATCCTATGATGTTGGCTTTGGTGAAAATGGTGTTGAGATTGCAACAAGATGATGGAGCTTAGTGAAAAGAGTCGCCTTCACTAAGTGGGCTCGCAAGCAAATTATGGCGCAAGTTCTATTTTTGATCGCAGTGTGGATGATCACAGTGTGGGTGACCACAGTGTGAGTGATCACAATGTGAATGATCAAAGTCTATTTTTAGACTAGCTGTCAAAATTGAAAAGTCAAATATTATTGTCTCATAATAATATTTGGACTATAAACTTGATCGTATTCTCTTGGAGCACTTCAGTTTGAGCTACAGATGTGGCCCATGTGCTGTCAGAAGGAAGTACGCTTTTCTTATGAGTCAGTTGAGTTGTTGCATGCATGACTTCAGCTAGAACTCAATCAGTTGAGTTTGGTGGAGTTGATTGTGGAGTTGATGGAGTTGTGTTCAGTTTAGCTTTGTTAAACTGGTTGTATTTAGTCTAACTGGCAAATAGACTAGAGATGAGTTGGGTGAATTAGTTATTAATTAATTCACAAGTTATTAACTCATAATGCAACTATAGAATACATCAGTTAACTCAGTTGCATGTCAGTGCATGTTCAGTTCAGCAGGGACAGGTGTTAGAGAATCAGATTGCTATCAGTTGTGACTATAGTTGTGCATCAGATCTTGCACAATCAGAGGGATTGAGTATGCCAATGAATTGGCCAATATCAAGAATTGTAGCCTGTGCTCACGTCCAACATAGTGTGAGTGATTCTTTGCAGGTGAAATACGAGTTTGGTAAACCATTCTCATCAGTTCTTGAGCAGGTATTGAGCTGGAGAGGCAGGCAAGCAGTGGAATAGATTTGGAGATCAGATCTGAGCTGTATTGTGTGTAACAGGTGGAGCTGGTACTGGATTGCTTGTGATAAGCATTGTACTTTGTAATGTTACATGTTCTCAATCATTAATATACAGATAGTGTGGGGTTTTTAGTGAGATGCTTTCCCCGGGTTACATACTGTGTTAATGTGTGAATGCTCTTGATGTTTTATTGTTATTGATGCTGCTATATTGATGATCAACGTAGAGGAGCTTATGTATTGTGTATGTATTCCGCAATAGTACATGATCAAGATAATCTCCATTGAATATGTGTTAAATTATTCAAAATTTCGACATGGTATCAGAGCGAGCTAGATAATTGTAGAAAAAATTTCTACATGGTATCGGAGCTGTTGATCATCAGATCTACTATTTAGGAAGTGTTTACATTCTATTTCTTCAGGCAGAGTCTGTATTCGGGCCAGGTATCCTCTAGATTCATCCTTCCTTTGGAAGGTGACATATCGGGTGAATGCCCATATAGTCAATTTTTGTACGAGAAATATTGTGTTCTCACGAATCTTAGATCCGAGGCGGTTGAATTGGTTGCTGGTGGAATTCGAATTTGCAGCAGTGTTTTCTTGGTGACAACGCAGCAATGTCTTTCAACAGATTGCGATTGGAGTATGCTCTTGAAGGCAGCTCAAATTATATTGCATGGAACGACAGGATGGAGGCAGTATTTGATGATAACGAGCTGAAGGAGTTCATAGAGACGGATGTCCCAAAGCCTACTGATGCTACTCAAGCTGATGCTTGGCAAAAGAAGACAGCAAAATGTCGAAGGATTCTATTGGAGGGCGTGAAGGATCACATTGTGTCCAGCCTCCATGGAAAGGCTACTCCATATTTTATGTGGAAATCATTAATAGAATTATTCCAAAGAAAGAGCAATCAGAGGAAGATGGCGCTCAAAGATAAACTCAGAAACATCAAATGCGAGAAGGGTGACAGTATTCCCAAGTATCTCACGAATTTCACTCAGTGTCGAGATGAGTTGGGAAGTGTGGGGGTTACTGTCGATGATGAGGACTTTGTGAGCTTGGATCTCCTTGGTCTTCCGAAGAGTTGGCATTCCTATCAGGACTCTATCAATGGTCGGGAGAAATTGCCAGGATGGGAAAGACTATGGTCAGATCTTGTGCAGGAGGAGATCAGGCGGAGTACCAGGGACGGATATTCGTCAAAGGTAGCTGATGAAGAGAATTGTACTTTGGCTGCCAAAGCAAAGAAAGGGAAGAGAAAGAAAGCTTCTCAATCTAGTGCGAAAGGAAAGAAGCAGGATATGTCCAAGGTGAAGTGTTTTCACTGTTATCAGCACGGACACTATGCCACTAATTGTCCGCAGAAGAAGAAGAACAAGCAGGCTGCTGGATCTTCAGCAGGAGAGGCTCTAACCTCACAGTTTGAGCTTGATTTTTCATTGATCGCATGCTTGGTTTCAAGTGTGATGGGATCAGTGTGGTTCTTGGATAGTGGTGCTTCTTTTCACATGACGGGAGATAGAGATTTGTTCTCTGATCTGGAGGACAAAGATCTTGAAGTGCACATCGAGATGGGCGATGATGGTAGATACAGTGCGACCGGTATCGGTACCTGTTTGGTCAATTTAGTGTTGTCTAAATTGCAACTTTTAAATGTCAACCCGGGGCTCGTAAGCTGATGAAGTGATGTGTACCGTATGTACTTAGGCAACTATTTGTTAAGTTTTTGTCGTTTTTAACTTTTTAAGTTTGTTTTCAAATCTATTTCTCCTACAGTGATGTGATGGAAATGAAGTAAAGTGAGTGAGGTGTGTGTAATTGTGATGAGTTCTAGATGATTTCTTAAAACTTAAAAGTAATCTACAAGAAAGCTTTGAACAACAACTGAAATGAAATTAACTTTTAAAGGAAAAATGAAGGCATCAAATAAAAGACCAATGGAATTGGCCCAATACCTCTACTGCTGATAAAAATGAGATTGAAAATGACATCTACATTAACTCAAAAACAAAAGCAGCTACTTTAACTCTTCAATGAAATCTCAAGCAATGTACAATCTAAGTGACAAATCACACTACTTAATTTTCCCTTAACCTTTCTGCCTTCAGTTGGATTGATCATATAAGAAAGAGTTATGAGCAAGTTAGCAATGTGAGTCTTAAACAAAATAACCAAGCTGCACTTAAGTGATGTTCTGGCTCCACGAAAAGTTAGTTGATTATGATAAAAAGAGCCATCAAAAGATGAACAACTTGATAAGCTATGAGCAGAAAATAAAGTGCAAACTAAAGTAGTGATGCTAATGGAAATAAAAAACAAAGATCAGCAGTTTAGATAAGACGATCACAAGTGCCACTGGCTGAAAAAAAAAAAAAAAAAAAAAAAAAAAAAAAAAAAAAAAAAAAAAAAAAAAAAAATTGTCCCGGGCACCTAAGAAATCTGCGAAAAAAACACACTGATCAGTCATGGAAAAGTGCAGAAATATAAATGAGCAGAATTCAAAGTTATATACAGCTATTGTACATGATCAAAGCATAGCAATCAAAAGCATTATGTACAACTATTATACATCAACTGATAAGAAGAAATGCAAGAAATGAAAAGCACTGTACAGGTCTTAAGTAAACAGGGGCCCTCTGCCTACTCCAGCCAGCTCAAAGATCAATTACACGCTCAAATGAAGAACAGTCTTCTCATATATTACATAGCAAAATGGAAAGTACAGTGGGGTTCAAAATTACATATCAGCAGCTAACTAATCAGCGTTCAGATACGCTTTATTTATAGCAGAGAAAACAAAACTAACTTAACACATACTACGCTATTCTATCAGCTGTGTGAAAAACACGTAATCTAGCACAGTCCACGGATTTAGGCAACGGTCGAGGTGGGCATTAAATCTTTTGTTGGATTCGTGTTCTCCATCATCTCCGTGGCTGAGGACGAGGCCAGCTGTGCTTCACGTGCTCTAAAACCGAACACGCAGAGCCGTGCCACCGCCAATGACCTTTGTTGACCGAAGTTTCCCCCTCGTTGACCATGGGTGTTTATGACTGTTATGGTTGAGCTGGAAGGACACACACCATGTCCTTGGTTCCACGCACTTGCCCATGTGGCTCTTCTGACCGAGGACACCTGGATCATGCCGTTTAATAAAACAGCTGCGGAATCTGGGATCAGCTGTGGAAAGTGCAGGTCTTGAACCAAAATTCTAATCCAACAGCACAGTCATTAGCATAATTAATAACCCATGTAAAAGTCTTAAAATACAATGATTTAAGCAATTTGATGGAGGAAATGAGTGATAAAGGAAGGAAATGAATGGAAAAGGAGGCTAAGAGGGTGTGAAAAGAAGTGCAGGTCTGAGGCTCAACATACCCCCACTGTGAAGGTGTTGCATGTCCTCATGCAACCAAAACTTTGTCAGTGTTTTTTAGTCCATGTGCTCAGATGCTTCTGCCAAAACATCCAACCTTCTTCTCTTTCTCCTTGTTGTGAAAATTATCCTTGGTTTTCTGACTAAACACTTGAATTTCAAATTGATCAAGGCCCTGCTCAGTTTCTTGCATTTTCTCTTCAATTTTCTGTTCTTCTTTTGCCAGAGTCCCAGGTGAAGCATGGTGTTGTCATGGACAATCTTGTCCACCTTGCTTTGTTCTTTCAATGCTTCGTTTTCCTGTTTAATATGCCGTTTCAGGACTTCTAGCTCAAACACCTCTTATTTTAGAGATTGGACCTGTTCCTCAAGAGGCAATATAGTGCTTGGACCTGCAACTGATTGCTCCAAGGTCTCCAAATAATTGTATGCCTCCTGCTGGTCTGGGTCAATGTCAGGTGTTTGTCTCGGCCTAAACTCGAATTCTTGAGGATTGTTTTCTCTTTCTTGGAAGGGACTTTCCTCTCGTGGAGGACTTGGCTCAATATCTAGCTGGATTGGAGTCTTTTCAGGTGTGCCCAAATCAATGAAATGTGACTGTTTTTCTTTAGTCACACTCTTCTTTTCTATAAGTCTACTACTTCTTCTCACTTGTAAACTAGCACTCTTTTGCTGACTGCTTTGTTTTTCTTTTTGTTTCTTCTTTGAGAGGGCAGTAGCTTGGAGTTGTACTAGTCTATCAGCCAAGGTTTGATAGTCCTCTTCTATTGAAGGTTCAGGTGAGGAATATGATTCTTGAACAACTGCTTTCCCTTTATCCTTTTTTTGTTTCTTGGTTTTATCTCTCTCCACTTCCTCTTCTTGAGTAGTCTCCTGAGTTTCTATAATGGGAGGATCTTGGGCTGCAACATCCCTTTTCATTCTTCTACTTCTTTTTGGGACTCTAGGAGAGCTGCTAGCGGAAGCTTCAGTTACCTCTTGAAAATGATTCCTGACTAAAAACTTTTCCCATGTATCATTGTTGTTTTTCAATTGGTCCTCTATAAGAATTCTAATGAACCCATGATGATACAAGTGAGGTTCAATATGGCCTATATTCTTTTGGACAATGGAACTCATTTTTGTTAGGCTTCTTAACAGAAAATAGGGTAAATTGATGGCATGGCCCTCCATGAAGTTCATCATAATTCTAGCATGGTACATATACATAGTGCCAAAGCGGCCCTCACATGTGATAAACTTTTGAACTAATAACAACAATGCAGTCCATTCTTCTTTAATAACATGTACAGGAATCCCTTTGGTGAATATTGAAGTGTCCATACCTGGATTCTTAAGCATATTTTTCCATTCCTGATCTTCCACCCCTCTGTTCTTGAACCATCGATCTCCCACCAGAGGTAGATTAGTTGCTGTTGCTATGGAGTTCTCTGTGATTGTGAATTTCAGATCTCCTACTTCCATAGTATGTCCATTGAATGAACGAGCAAATGTTTTCGTTACCTCCTTATCATATCCTTTGAATTTTTGAATGAACTTCAACCATTTTGCCTTCTTTAACGCTTCTTTTGTCTGTGGGTATCCTTCTAGATACTTTGAACCTTCAGGTTCAGCTCTAAGCAGTTTCCCCATCTCAACTTCGGCTGAAGCTTTGACTGTGTATGGATACTCAAGGAGGATGCTCACGGGAAAGATGGATGGACTACGGCTGCAAGTGGAATAGTCGTAGTGTTATGCAAGGTAATACGGGTTTGAAACAGAACTGTGGAGCTTGAAACAGAGCTGCGGGGTTTGAAACGAAGCCGTGGAGTTTAAAACAGAACCGTGGAGTTTGCAGCGAAAATAAGAGTGGAAATGGTGTGAGTGCGGGAGTGGAAGACAAGCACGAGAATGAGTTCAAATGCGTGCGGAAATGGAGTGATAAGGTAATGAAATAATGGCCAAATCCCTTGGAGTCGGACGGCTTACATACACGTTTCGGTTTTGGCTGCGGAGATCGTGGTGGAGAAGAGACGTAGTACGATAGGTCTCTTCTTCCTCGTACGGCTAATTAATGAAAGTGCAATCTCGATTTGAGTTTAAACTAAGAGTGATTATGAGACCGTTATGAGGGTATGAGGTGGATGAAGGATTATCATGGCGGAGAAATGGGATGATCTTTGCCTAATCATTGCATTTAGTGGCTCTGTCCACGATTAATAATTATGCACAACATGACATTTAAATGGTTGTTTGGAGAAAAATTTTGATCATACCTTTATGGGTTTACCATTTGTTGATTAAGGTTGTTGATCCATGATTGCCTTTTGATCCTGCAGTGCCTCCCATCCTTGTTGCCCTCTGACTGTGATTTTTGAAAACAGAGTACTGTTGCTGTAGAGACAGAGTGTGCTGGCTGCGGAATCTGGTGCGAGCTGCGGAAACTGGTGCGAGCTGCGGAAACAGTTCTCAGTTGCAGAAACTGAAACAACACCCTTCTGTCTATACAAAAAGTAGTTAGAGAAGACTTAACTAAATGAAAGAGTCTTGAGAGGGACTTTATTGATGAAATGGAGTGAGATGAATGAAATGGAATGGAAAATGAAATGGAGTGGATATGAAGTGGAATGAAAAATGAAATGGCGAATGAGATGGAAAGAGAGAGGGATTTTTTTTATTTTTTTTTGGAAAATATAAAGTGTCAGGTGCCCCTGATTTTCACCTTATATTTTCTGCATAAGACCGCCAATCCAAGATTGGTTTTCAGGCTTATACAAGAGACCTTTTTTTTTCTTCTTCTTTTTTTTTTTTTTTTTTTTTTAACTGAAAGAAACAAAGACTAGGCTGATGGAGGAGAAGAATTCTTCTCCACCAGCCTCATTGCAGAATCTTCTTGGAACATTTTAACAAATTCCTCCTTTGAGAGTGGCTTGTGGTAGACTTTCAATCGGTGGCCATTCACAATGAGAGGAGTCTGAAGCTCATCAATGGTCTTTACTCGAACTGCTCCATTGTTAAAGACTTCATCAATCTCATATGGTCCAGGCCAATGAGTTTGAAATTTTCCTTTGGAGTCCTTGAACTTGGAATCAAACAATAGTGCCCAATCTCCCTTCTGAAACTTTCTCTCTTTGATGTGTCGATCATGCCACTTAGTTCTTTGGTGCTGAACTAGATCAGTCCTTAAAATTGCATCTTGTCTTATCTCATCTAGCTCATTCAACTGCTCCATTCTGTGCTTCTGGGCTTCTGATAGGTTCATCCCCAATTGAACTGCCATCTTGAAGGTCTTGACTTGAAACTCAATGGGGAGCAAGACTTCTTTCCCATAAACAAGTTCATAGGGAGAATGTCATGTTGTGTTCCTCCATGTAGTTCTATAGGCCCATAAGGCTTCAGGAAGCCTTTCTGCCCAATCTCTTCTATGAAGATGAATAGTTTTGGTGATGATGCTCTCAAAAACTTTATTTGTGGATTCCACTTGACCATTTGCTTGCGGATGGTATGGAGTAGACTTTCCATGCTTGATTTTGTATTCTTCCATCAGCTTCTCCATCAAGTTAGATGTAAATTGGCTTCCCTGATCTGTCACAATTTCTCTTGGGACACCAAAACGAGTAAAAATATCCTCAAAAAGAAATTGAACAACTGAATTTTCAGTGGTAGAAGGCAATGCCTTTGAAACCCATTTAGTAACATAATCAGTACAAACCAATGTATACTTCTTTTGCTTAGATGGTGGATTAATGGGTCCAATGAAATCTAAAGCCCATTTTTCAAAGGGTTTGATGCATACCTGTGGCTGTAATGGCATTTCATTTGAAAGAGTTGGTCTCCCAACTCTTTGGCAGCTGTCACACCTTTTGACATATTTTTTTGCATCTTTGAAGAGAGAACGCCAATAATATCCTAAAGAAAGGATTTTATAGGCCGTCCTCTTGTCAGAAAAGTGTCCGCCGCACGATTCATCATGACATGCCTTAAGGATGTCAGGAATTTCATCTTCCCGAACACATCTTCTGATCACACAATCTGGCCCTGTTTTGAACAATTCATTAGAAATCCATGAATAATGTGAACTCTCCTGAATGATTTTCCTTTTCTCATTAGGAAATAAGTGTGGAGGTAGCTTCCCTGTAACTAAATAGTTAGCAATATCTGCATACCAAGGAGTTTTAGTAGTTACTGCAAACAAATATTCATCTGGAAACTTATCCTCTACAGGAGAATCTTCGTTAGTATTTTGGATTCTAGACAAGAAATCAGCTACTGTATTTTGTTTCCCTGGTCTATCTAACACAGTAATATTGAATTCTTGTAAAAGTAAAAGCCATCTTGTAACTCTGCCATTAGTAACATGTTTGTTCATAAGATATCTAATTGCAGAATGATCAGTATGGACAAAAGTTTCATAGCCGGTTATATAATGTCTAAACTTTTTGATTGCATGAACAACGGCTAAGAACTCTTTTTCAGTCACAATATAATTTAACTCGGTGGGAGTCAAATCTTTACTGGTGTAATAAATGGCATAATGGACTAAATCCTTTTGTCCCAAGACAGCTCCTAGAGCTGTATCTGAAGCATCTGTAGAAATGTGGAAAGGAAGTTTCCAATTTGGCCCTCTCAGAATGGGTGCTTCAGATATCCTTGTTTTTAAAGCTTCAAATGCAGATTGACAGTCAGGATCCCAATTGAATTCACAATCTTTTGTAAGTAATTTGAAGAGCGGAGATGCTATCTTGGTTAAGTTTTCAATAAATCTTCTATAATATCCAGTAAACCCAAGAAAACTTCTAACATCTTTCTGACAATTTGGAATAGGTAACTTGGAGATGACTTCAACTTTTGATCTATCCCTTCAGTAAACATCATAAAACATTTTTCATGACTTAATGAAAGATTTGTTTCTTTACATCTTATAAGGACTTTTTCCAAATTTTCTAATGCCTCTTCAAATGAGTTACCATAAACTGTAAAATCTTCCATATAGACCTCTACACAATCATGAATTAGATCAGAAAAGATTCCTAGTACTGCCCTTTGAAATGTTGCGGGTGAATTACATAATCCAAAAGGAAGTACTCGGTAAGCAAAAGTCCCCCATGGACAGGTAAATGTGGTTTTGTCCTGATCTTCAGGTGCTACCTGAATTTGATTGTAACCACTAAAACCATCCAAAAATGAGAAATACTTTTTACCTGCTAAAGTATCTAATACTTGATCAATAAAGGGCAAAGGAAAGTGATCCTTCAAGGTTGCTTTGTTCAATTCCCTATAATCAATGCAAACCCTCCATTTACCATTCTTTTTAGGTACTATAACCAAAGGAGAAACCCATTGGCTATCTGAAATGGGGTAAATGAAGTTTACATTAAGTAACTTTTGGAGCTCTTCTTTCACTATTTCCCTAAGGTTTGGATTCATCCTTCTTTGAGGTTTTCTGATTGGTCTACTATTTTCTTCAATGTAGATGTGATGAATACAAGTCTTAGGGTCGATACCTTTCATATCAGTATACTCCCATGCAAATGCAGTAGAATGTTTTTGCAAGATTTTGATTAGCTCCTCCTGTTGTGATTTTTCCAAGTTTCTGTTGATATTCAGTGTTTTTCCTGGAAAAATCTCAATGGCAGAACTACCAAACTCTTCCATAGAGAAAAGAGACATCTTTCTAGATGATAGACACTCAATGTCAGAATCCAACTGAAATTGTGTGTGGTCATATTCTGAAGATGGTTCAAAGTTTTCTAATGTGTTCAGAATTTGACTATCTTCACTAATCTCAGAAATGGTAAAGACAGGTTGTATAGTATCTTCATCATCAACCCACTCATTATCTCCTATTTTTGTAATTGCTTTTGCTGGAGGATACAGATTGAACTTCTTTGTCGAATTACCATCAGAAATATACATATCCCCATACCTACAACTTATGAAAGCATCAGCTGTGGCTAGCCAAGGTCTTCCTAAAATAAGAGGATGTCCTCCTAGATTACTCTTGGGAGTTAAAATCATGAAATCCACTGGATATTCCCAAGAATCTAAGGAGACTGGAATGTCTTCTAATACACCATATGGTTTAATAATTGATCGATCTGCAAGTTTCAATAAAGTAGGTGTAAAAAGAAGATTAGGAAGTTTTAGCTGTTCCATAGTCTGTCTACTCATAATGTTGATAGCAACCCCTAAATCAATCAAAGTATTTGGTATTTCTACCCCATTGATATGTGTTTTGACAATTGGACTACCGGGGTCTACATATTTCTGCATAGTAATCTTTCCCATCATGATGTCTGCAATTTTTCCTACCTGGTGGATCCTTCTGGTATCTCTTGGTTTCCTTCCTGGTCTTTTAAGACTCAACTCCTTTATTGTTTTTGCTAGAATATGAATCTCTTTAATGGCTTGTAACAAGGGAATCTTGATACAGACATTCTTCAATTCATCTAGAAAATTATAGTCAGGCAACCAAATTTGTTTTTCCACTCCTTTGTCAATTTGTAATCTTTCAGGAAAAGGAGGTGTGGATAGAGATGTAGGTTGCTCAACTATAGGAGTTGTGGGGGTTAATTCTTTTTCTTTTTCTTTTTGAATGTTTGGGTTTTGAAGAGATGCTTCAGAACCCTTATTGCCTTCAAGAGACTCTTCCTCAGAAATGCTTTGCTGTTGAGCATTTATAGAAGGCCTATCTAGAACTCTACCTGATCTGAGTTGTACTTCATTAAGAGGAACAATCATATAGGTAGGGAATGGTTGACCTTCCATCATGTAAGCGTTTTTGGGGTTTTTATTGTTGGGGTTTGGCAATGGCTGAGAAGGAAGTTGATTTGACTTCTGTTGGAATGGAAGCAAGAGTTGAGAATTTTGATTCTGTTGAGAAGGTTGTTGTTGTTGAGGAAATGGCAATGATAGTTGTGGACTTTGATTTGGAAGTTGCGGAGCTTGTTGATTTTGAAAAGATGGAGGATATTGATAGAATTGAGCAAATCTCCCATAAGGATTTTGCATACCTTGTATCCATGATTGAAAAGAATTTTGAGGTTGGAACCAAGGTTGTTGCCAAGGATTCCAACTTGGTTGGGGTTGGAAATTCATAGAGTTGTTAAACCCTTGATTTTGTTGCCCCTGCCAAGGTCTCCTTGCAACAAAACAGAGAGATTCAAGTGTACTTGGATCTTCTTGAAAGACAGCTTTGAGCCCAGGAATTGAAGGACAATCCTTGGTCTCATGGTTCTCTGAATAGATTACACATGTTTCTACAACTTTTGCATCCAAGGGGCATTCCCTTAGAGCATGTTTCGTTCTACACTTTGGGCAAAAGATGGCCAAAGCCTCAGCTTCTGCTTTCTACTTATTGTGAATCTTAAGAGTGTCTAGTTGTTCACTGAGACTCCCTAAGATGTCAGTTTTAAATTCATCAAGCATACTGCCAATCTCAGCCCTACTTACTGATCCAGTTGCAGATTTGTTTGCTCTGAGGAGAGAAGGATCTCTAGGCCCTTTTTGAGTTTTAGATTTCCCCCTTGAGAGATGGACACATAATTCTGCTATATCAGAAAGTGGAAGTTGAGATGTATCTCCCTTCCCCATCATATTCAAAAGATCTATCCATTCATCTCTAATGGCTTTTAGTAAAAGGGCTTTCAAGGTCTCCTCATCCAAGTTACTCATTTTTGCTCTTTTCAGATTATATTGAAATCTTTCAATCAATTCCTCCAAGTTTTCATCTTCCTTTTGTACCATTTTGAATACCTCATCCTTATGATTGGTGGGCATACAATAGTCCAGGTACCTATCCAAAAATGTTTGTTTCATATCATTCCACGACCTAATGGATTGAGTGAGTAATCCCATGAACCATTTCAAAGCTTGTCCTTTCAATGTTGAAGGAAACAATTTGAGTTTTTGAGAGTCATCCAGATAATCATAAGTTCGACATACGACTTCAAACTCAAATAGAAATGTTTCAGGGTCCTCATTCCTTAACCCATGGAAGTTTGGGAGGACAGATGGTGAGATGTTCTTCATGGTGGCTCGGGAATCCTCATCGACTATAGGGAACCCAAATGAGTTATCCCCATCCCTATTTCCTCCAATGTTACCTCTACCTCCTCCATTGTTTCCTCCTCCTCCTCTACCTCTACCTCTACCAGATCCAGGTGCTCCTTCCTCTATCATGGTAGTTTCCCTGGAGACTTCAGAGTCTCCTGGTTCTTCTACTAAGGGTGTATGAGAAGGATTTCCTCCTTCTTCTTCAGGTGATTCTACTTCTTCAATTATAATTTGTCTCTCTGGAGAAAGAAGGAAAGGATCTCTCTCTAATTCAGACTCAATGGAAGGTATGGGAGATTCGACTCCTGCTTCTTGAATTCTGGGAATCCTAGGGCTAGGAGTGTCAGTTGGAGATGAGGGAGGTGTCTCTTGTCTATTCCTTGAAGTAGATGGACTTGTAAAAATCGAACTCTTGGCTCTAGCTAAAAACCTTCCCCTAGAATCTCTAGCTCTATGCATGTCATTTTTTATTTTTCTTCAAGTAAGGCTAATAATTCTCTTTCTGATCTTCCAGGTCACTCTAGGTGCAAGAAGAGAGCATACTCAAGAAACTATTAAATCAATAACTTTCTCTTTTCTGATCCTCCAGATCACTCTGGGTGCAAGAGGAGAGCATACTTTGAGAGGTTATCAATTTCCCTTTCTTGAAATTTTCTTAATTTTTTTTTTAGAAATTGGCTACCTAATTTCACTTCCCCGGCAACGGCGCCAAAATGTTTGGTCAATTTAGTGTTGTCTAAATTGCAACTTTTAAATGTCAACCCGGGTCTCGTAAGCTGATGAAGTGATGTGTACCGTATGTACTTAGGCAACTATTTCTTAAGTTTTTGTCGTTTTTAACTTTTTAAGTTTGTTTTCAAATCTATTTCTCCTACAGTGATGTGATGGAAATGAAGTAAAATGAGTGAGGTGTGTGCAATTGTGATGAGTTCTAGATGATTTCTTAAAACTTAAAAGTAATCTACAAGAAAGCTTTGAACAACAACTGAAATGAAATTAACTTTTAAAGGAAAAATGAAAGCATCAAATAAAAGACCAATGGCATTGGCCCAGTACCTCTACTGCTGATAAAAATGAGATTGAAAATGACATCTACATTAACTCAAAAACAAAAGTAGCTACTTTAACTCTTCAATGAAATCTCAAGCAATGTACAATCTAAGTGACAAATCACACTACTTAATTTTCCCTTAACCTTTCTGCCTTCAGCTGGATTGATCATATAAGAAAGAGTTATGAGCAAGTTAGCAATGTGAGTCTTAAACAAAATAACCAAGCTGCACTTAAGTGATGTTCTGGCTCCACGAAAAGTTAGTTGATTATGATAAAAAGAGCCATCAAAAGATAAACAACTTGATAAGCTATGAGCAGAAAATAAAGTGCAAACTAAAGCAGTGATGCTAATGGAAATCAAAAACAAAGATCAGCAGTTTAGATAAGACGATCACAAGTGCCACTGGCTGAAAAAAAGAAAAGAAAAGAAATTGTCCCGGGCACCTAAGAAATCTGCGAAAAAAACACACTGATCAGTCATGGAAAAGTGCAGAAATATAAATGAGCAGAATTCAAAGTTATATACAGCTATTGTACATGATCAAAGCATAGCAATCAAAAGCATTCTGTACAACTATTATACATAAACTGATCAGAAGAAATGCAAGAAATGAAAAGCACTGTACAGGCCTTAAGTAAACAGGGGCCCTCTGCCTACTCCAGCCAGCTCAAAGATCAATTACACGCTCAAATGAAGAACAGTCTTCTCATATATTACGTAGCAAAATGGAAAGTACAGTGGGGTTCAAAATTACATATCAGCAGCTAACTAATCAGCATTCAGATACGCTTTATTTATAGCAGAGAAAACAAAACTAACTTAACACATACTACGCTATTCTATCAGTTGTGTGAAAAACACATAATCTAGCACAGTCCACGGATTTAGGCAACGGTCAAGGTGGGCATTAAATCTTTTGTTGGATTCGTGTTCTCCATCATCTGCGTGGCTGAGGACGAGGTCAGTTGTGCTTCACGTGCTCTAAAACCGAACACGCAGAGCCGTGCCACCGCCAATGACCTTTGTTGGCTGAAGTTGCCCCCTCGTTGACCATGGGTGTTTATGACTGTTATGGCTGAGCTGGAAGGACACACACCATGTCCTTGGTTCCACACACTTGCCCATGTGGCTCTTCTGACTAGAGGACACCTGGATCATGCCGTTTAATAAAACAGATGCGGAATCTGGGATCAGCTGCGGAAACTGGGATCAGCTGCAGAAACCCTGTGAGAGCTGCGGAAAGTGCAGGTCTTGAACCAAAATTCTAATCCAACAACACAGTCATTAGCATAATTAATAACCCATGTAAAAGTCCTAAAATACAATGATTTAAGCAATTTGATGGAGGAAATGAGTGATAAAGGAAGGAAATGAATGGAAAAGGAGGCTGAGAGGATGTGAAAAGAAGTGCAGGTCTGAGGCTCAACAGTACCATTTCCTTTGAGAGGGAGTCTGGTAAACCCTTTGTATTGAAGGAAGTCATGCATGTTCCAGGATTGAAGAAGAATCTCATCTCAGTGGTGATGTTAGAAGACAAGGGGTATGATGTTGTTTTCAGCAAGGGAAAGGCTTTCCTGCGCAGCAAGACAACTGGTGAGACTCGGAAGATAGGGGTTCGAGTGAGGAACCTTTATCAGTTGCATGTAGATGGATGCGCAGCAATGGCGGGCAAGGCAGAAGGATTGGTGAGCCGGGATGATGGCGAGTTGTGGCACAGGAGATTGGGTCACCTTCACCATGGAGCCTTGAAGATACTGCAGCAGATCACTACAAGGCTTCCTAAAGGCACACTTGCGCAGTCAGATAAGTGCAAGGGGTGTACTTTGGGGAAGTTTGTGAAAGCCACCTTTCATGGGAAGGATAGTCACGCCACGACGATCCTTGAGAGAATTCACACAGACGTGTGTGGACCTTTCTTAGTTGCTTCGACAGCAAAACACATGTATTATGTGATTTTTGTTGATGATTTCTCTCGTAAGTGTTGTATCTTCTTCATGCAGAAGAAGAGCGAGACATATTCAAAGTTTTGTGAATTCAAAGCACTGGTCAAGAAGGAGTCGGGGAAGAAGGTGAAGGCTATTACGAGCGACAATGGTGGTGAATACATCTCGGACGAGTTCAAGGATTTCTGCAAGGCAGAAGGGATTCGAAGAGAGCTCATAGCTCCCCATAACCCACAGCAGAACGGGGTAGCTGAGCAAAAGAAAAGAACGATTGTGGGTGCTGCACGGGCTATGTTGCATGATCAAGGCCTACCCCTTCACTTGTGGGCAGAAGCATGCAATACAACAGTTTATGTGTAGAATCGTTGTCCTCATAGGATACTTGGCATGAGTACACCCGAGGAGGCTTATTCTCGTAAGAAGCCTGATCTTTATCATTTGAGGATTTTTGGTGCAAATGTTTAGATGCATGTGACGAAGGATGCCAGGAAGAAGTTAGAGCCGACCGCAGAGGTTGGGATATTTGTGGGGTACACTGATACGCCCCACAACTATCGTGTGTATTTTCCAGACAGTGGTAAAATTGTTGTGCGACGGGATATAAAATTTCAGGAGGATAAAGCCATGAAGTGTTCGCTTGAGAGGGAGCTACACTTGCATGCAGATGAGGAGCTATTAGTTCCTAAGGATGAGCTTCAGGACGTGGATCAACCACAGGACGAGGTTCATGGAGTGGAAGAGACCACTCATGCAGCACCAACCATCAGAGGGTGAAAGT
Organism: Pinus tabuliformis; assembly: GCA_031772625.1. Classification (NCBI taxonomy): domain Eukaryota; kingdom Viridiplantae; phylum Streptophyta; class Pinopsida; order Pinales; family Pinaceae; genus Pinus; species Pinus tabuliformis. Next base: position 750,169,543 of record CM062818.1, read on the forward strand.
GCTTGACAGAAGCTGAGCGACTAGCTCAAGATGCAGAGAAAGTTGTAGGACCACCTACAGCTCAACGCAGGCATAAACAGTCACCTGATTGGTACACTGGATACATGGCTCTTATGAGTAAGTGTGTTGTGACTGAGCCATCCTCTTTCGAGGAAGCTGTGGAGGATCCCACATGGGTAGATGCCATGGTGGAAGAGTATGATTCTGTTGTCAAAAACAGTGTATGGGAGATTGTTCCTAGACCGGAAGGGAAATCAGTGGTGGGTTCGAGATGGAACTACAAAGTTAAGCAGGCAGCTGACGGGAGTGTTGAGAAGTACAAGGCAAGATTTGTTGCCCGAGGCTTTTCATAGATAGAGGGGATCGATTATGAGGAGACCTTTGCACCTGTCGCAAGGTATTCTTCCATACGGACGATTCTTGCTCTCTCAGCGCAGATGGGATGGCACATTCATCAGATGGATGTGAAGACTGCATTCCTCAATGGAGTCATTGAGGAGGAGGTGTACATTAAGCAGCCCGAAGGCTTTGAGGTCTTCAGCAGCGAGTCGCATGTGTGCAGGCTCAAGAGAGCGTTGTATGGGTTGAAGCAAGCACCACGTGCTTGGTACACACTGATAGACAGCTATTTCACAGGACTTGGATTCTCCAAGAGCGAGGTGGATCCTAACCTATACCAGATTGTGGTGGAGGGTAAGTTGCTTATCATTGTACTGTATGTTGATGATTTGCTTCTAACGGGTGATGAGCTATTGATACTGTCATGCAAGAAGGATCTTGCTACAGAGTTTGAGATGAAGGATTTGGGCCTCCTTCACTATTTCCTAGGATTGGAAATATGGCAGCGCAGTGGTGGACTGTTTGTTTCTCAGGGCAAGTATGCTCAGGAGATACTGGAGAAGTTCAACATGCATGGCTGCAAGCCTGTTGATACTCCTCTTCCTGGAGGTTGGAGGAAGGAGGATGCCACTTCGGGAGAAGAAGTGGATGCCACTGTTTATCGACAGTTGGTGGGGTCGCTGATGTATTTGGTCAATACACGACCCGATATATGCTATGAAGTTAACCAGCTTTCACAAGCTATGGTTAAGCCTACCAAGCTCTTCTAGAAGGCGGGCAAGCATGTATTGCACTACTTGAGAGGCACATCGGGATATGGTTTTTGGTACATACAAGAGGATGAGGTGAAGCTATGTGGCTTCACGGATGCAGATTGGGCAGGGAGCCCAATGGACAGAAAGAGCACATCAGGAGGGGTCTTCAGTATTGGATCGACAGCAGTTTCTTGGTACAGCAGGAAGCAGAGATCCGTGGCACTCAGTTCAGCGGAGGCCGAGTATATGGCAGCAAGTTTGGCTGCATGCGAGGCTATATGGATGAGGAAGATCCTGGTTGGTTTGTTCGGTTCTCATTTGGATCCTACTGTGATTTACTGTGATAACCAGAGTTGCATTAAATTCTCAGCTAATCCTGTATTTCATGATAGATCTAAGCATATTGACATCAGGTACCATCACATCAAAGATTGTGTGCAGCGGAGGATCATGTTTCTTTCATACATTCCAACGGAGGATCAGGATGCTGATATTTTGACGAAGGCTCTCACCAGGAGCAAATTCGAGTACCACCGAGGCAGGATAGGGGTTGCTGATAATCCATATCTTATCGAGAGGGAGTGTTGAGATTGCAACAAGATGATGGAGCTTAGTGAAAAGAGTCGCCTTCACTAAGTGGGCCCGCAGGCAAATTATGGCGCAAGTTCTATTTTTGATCACAGTGTGGATGATCACAGTGTGGGTGACCACAGTGTGAGTGGTCACAGTGTGGGTGACCACAGTGTGAGTGATCACAGTGTGGGTGACCACAGTGTGAGTGATCAAAGTCTATTTTTAGACTGGCTGTCAAAAATAGAAAAGTTAAATATTATTGTCTCATAATAATATTTGGACTATAAACTTGATCTTATTCTCTTGGAGCACTTCAGTTTGAGCTACAGATGTGGCCCATGCAGCTGTCAGAAGGAAGTATGCTTTTCTTATGAGTCACTTGAGTTGTTCCATGCATGACTTCAATTAGAACTCAATCAGTTGAGTTTGGTGGGGTTGATTGTGGAGTTGATGGAGTTGTGTTCAGTTTAGCTTTGTTAAACTGGTTCTATTTAGTATAACTGGCAAATAGACTAGAGATGAGATGGGTGAATTAGTTATTAATTAATTCAAAAGTTATTAACTCATAATGCAACTATAGAATACATCAGTTAACTCATTTGCATGTCCGTGCATGTTCAGTTCGCAGGGACAGGTGTTAGAGAATCAGATTGCTATCAGTTGTGACTATAGTTGTGCATCAGATCTTACACAATTAGAGGGATTGAGTATGCCAATGAATTGGCCAATATCAAGAATTGTAGTCTGTGCTCACGTCCAACACAGTGTGAGTGAATCTTTGCAGGTGAAATACGAGTTTGGTAAACCATTCTCATCAGTTCTTGAGTAGGTATTGAGCTGGAGAGGCAGGCAAGCAGTGGAATAGATTTGGAGATCAGATCTGAGCTGTATTGTGTGTAACAGGTGGAGCTGGTACTGGATTGCTTGTGATAAGAACTGTACTTTGTAATGTTACATGTTCTCAATCATTAATATACAGATAGTGTGGGGTTTTTAGCGAGATGCTTTCCCCGGGTTACATATTGTGTTAATGTGTGAATGCTCTTGATGTTTTATTATTATTGATGTTGGGATTCAATAATAGAGTTTAAGCTTATGTGATCCATATCAAGTTAAGAAAGATTGTTCTGTGATGTTTTATTATTATTGATGCTGCTATATTGATGATCAACGTAGAGGAGCTTATGTATTGTGTATGTATTCTGCAATAGTACATGATCAGGATAATCTCCATTGAATATGTGTTAAATTATTCAAAATTTCTACATGGTATCAGAGCGAGCTAGATAATTGTAGAAAAAATTTCTACAAATGATGGCCCCTGGAAGAAGAGTTAGAGTAGAATCCATGCATACCAGTCCCCCTGTCAAGTGTATCCAAGAATTTTCCACTCTTCATTGTATCCTCCTTGTCCAACGTGTGCCCTTTCCAAGACTTATTATCATCTGCCCTATAAGTCTTCTCCTTCTGACTATCTCCATCACTGATCCTCATCTTTCCCTGCTTTTGAAACTTTGAAAGGCTCTGAAGGGTAACTGCATTGACTTAAAATTGCTTTTCTTGAGCCCTTCCAAGTCTTTCTTGTGCCTCAATCTGTTGAAGAATGTAACTAGTGTCGATCTTCATAATTATATTTGAGTCATGATGTAGTGTATTTATCAAGAAAGAATAAATTTTATTATTAAATAAATTGACTTATTAAGGTATGGGTTTCATGCTTGGGTCAATTGTTTTTAGGTCAAAGCCTCCATTTCATGCTTCTAGGGTTTATGTCAAGTTTCCTTGTCCATGTCATATTGTAAAAGACCCTTCTTGGGATTTATTTGTTAAGAAACAAATTTATTTTAATGTAAAATAGGTCAATTAGGCCTCCTCCACCAAGTCAACCTCAACAAGGGAATTTGGCCTCACAAACTCTCTATATATTGGAGCAACTGGACTCATTTGAAGCACATCTCTCACAAGTTCGAATTGCAAAAGCTAGAAGCAGTAAAGGGTGTGAAATTCAAGGAAGAAGAAGGGAAGGCTTGAAAAGGAGAAGGAATTCTTTATCTAGCTAAGGAAGTTGTAATTTTATCTCACTTGTATCACATGTGTGAAAGAATTGAAGTTTTAGGAGGGCCGAAATTGAAGTCTTGAAGCTAGGCCAAAATTCTGATGCAGTAGGGTTGAAATTTGTCCTTGATGTAGTATTGATGCAATATTGAAGTAGTGTTGATGTAGTCGATATTTGAAGGATGGAAGAACAGTTTAAGGGCTCGATTGGTGGAGGAGGAAGGTCTTTAGGTCTAGGGTCTTAGTCTATCTCGATTTGAATTTATTAAAGGAAGATTTTTGACTGGGTTTTCCCCTATAAAGGGGTTTTAGCCTTGGCTGAGTGCCTACTTATGGTGTTCCTAATATTCATGTTTTTGTATTGATGTTTGCTTTATGAGAAGAAGATAAAGAAAGAACATAAAGAAGTTAATAAGAACATAGCAATATAACAAGTAATTATCAATACAAGAAAATCTTTATGCCTTTTTTATTTTCTAACATGGAATCAGAGCTAAGGCGAAGAAGGAAGAAAAATGCAAGTTGAAGATCTATTAAGGAAAAGGAGATCAAAGGAAGGTCAATAAGAAGCATCATATGAGGAGATAATCCTACTATCTACAGGAATTATGTCAAACTCAATGAATAAGGAAAACAAATTAGAAGGAGGCTCCAACTACAAGGCATGGAAAAAGAGGATAGATCTCATCCTTGAAAAGAAAAAAGTTTTTGATCTTGTTCAAGGAAAAATCAAGAAGCCTACAGATGAAGCAGAGAAATTAAATTTCAAGGAAACCAAAACATTGGCTATGAACCTAATAGTGGATGGAGTTAAGGACAACCTATTTCCATACATATCCAACATAGGTTTCACTCAAGAAATGTATGAGGCTTTCTCCAAATTATTCACCATCAAGAACATTGGTCAAATAGCAAGCCTCAACAATGAATTAAGAACTATAAAGATGATGAAATACGATATTGTATCATCCTACTTTATAAGGATATCTAGAATCATAGATGAACTCCAAGTAATATATGACGTTGTCCCATAAAAAAGAGCTCGTAATTACTGCTCTTCTAGGACAACCATAATCTTGGAGTGCTTTTGCATCATGACTTAGTAGTTGGAAGGATACTCCAACATTTGAAAAAATGTGGAATTCATGCAGCCAAGAAGAGGCTCGAATATCATTAGTAAACAACAAAAAATAGGATGACGAAGAAAACACCTCCAATGCTTATTTTTCTTATCACAAGAAGAAAGGAACTTTCAAGAAGTTCAAAGGACCAAAGAATAAAGTGGACCGATCCAAAATTGAATGTTATAATTGTCATAGGATGGGTCATTATAAGAATCAATGTCTTGAGAATCCAAGAAATAAGAAGAGAGATAAGGATCAAGCAAATATTTCCAATTAAACTCCACTGAAGAATAACAAAACCCAGGAATTGGAAGTCAAGGACTTATACTATTAAGTCCTCTCGTACATATCCTTCTTAATCTTGTATTGTTTTCATTTATGTTTTGATTTTTAGAATGTGTACGTCTAACATGTCGTATTAGAACATTTTTAAATTATTTTGATATAGGTATCCCTCAAGATTGGATTAAGAGGGAGCTTTCACCATTTCACCAAAAGATAAGTATCTTATTCCTTGTCTTCTCTTTTATGTTTGGTTTCCCTCTCATATTAATATTTTGTTTGTATTATATGCTAATAACCTTTCTCTTTATATCTTCCTTAGTTAGGAGAGCTTGCTGTGTTGAGAAATGGCAACAAGAAATTCCAGTTTAATTTGTCCTTGAATTAAACTGAGAATTAAATCGAATTCTATTCTCATAGCAACTTGTAAATAGTTAATTAAGTTTTTAACTTAATTAGCTTAGTAATTTCGAATTGGAAGTATTTTTGTAGTCATGTATATGTTCTCCCTAAGTTTTTGGGGTCCAGTATGAGTTTAAATTGAGTTGGAAATTAGATCACTCAGATTACTTAGTTAAGTTCAGTTAAATTAGTTCTAAATAGTTTTTGGAACTAATAGAGGACTAACAGTTAGTTGGTGCACTAATGCATCCACTAGTGCTACTCCAGTTAACTGAAGATTTCCTCATGAGAAACTCATGCATGTCAGTTCAAAGAAAGACTCAGTTGAGACTAGAGTGCAAGGACAGTGTACTATCAGTTGTATGATTTACTGAGTTGTATAGATCATGCATGAAATCAAGAACTGGGCCTAGTTTGGATTGCGCAGTTTTGGAAGCACTAGATTCCCACTAATATGGGCTATTCAGCCATAGGAATTGCACAAGGAAATAGGGGCTTGGAGAGCTGCAGAATAGGCTAAGGATTTAGCTTGAGCTTGCCTGTGAGCCAAAGAGAGTTGAGCATACTTGTGCGGAATTGTTCTAGTGAGAACAAGCTTTGTATCTTCACTCATATTTTTGATATATGCAATACATATAGCGGGGTTTTGAGTAGTGGCTTTCCCCATGTACATCGTATGTTATGTGCCATTGATTTATCTTCTTCTTGTTCTTATTGTTTTCATCAATCTATTTGCTTCCGCTGGTTGAAAGTAGAAGTAGATTCTTGTCTTATGTTTTAATAAATTGCATGAGCTTGTGAATATATAGGATTTTCTACATGGTATCGGAGCTGAGAATAGTATACTAGAAGAGATTTCAAAGTTTTGAGTTTGGGTTACAGGTGAAATTCGAATTTGCAATACATACTTCAGGATCGGCAGATGGAATTCTACGATTTGCGGCTCGATCATGCCTTGGAAGGCAGCTCGATTTTTATAGCCTTTAGGGACAGAATGGAGGCTATGCTAGAGGATAATCGGTTGAAGTAATTCATTGAGCAAGACATTTCTAAGCTAGTAGGATCAGATGCACAGAATTTGGCCGAATGGAAGAAGTGTGTGGAGCAGGCAAGACGGATAATCCTTGAGGGAGTTCGAGACCACATTGTCTCGAATCTCCATGGCAAGGAAACGCCGTATGCTATGTGGAAAGCACTGACGAACTTGTATCATAACAACAGTGACAAAAGGAAATTGGCACTAAAGGACAAACTTCAAAAAATAAAAATGGAGAAAGACAAGACTATTCCAAAATACTTGACCAAGTTCGGTCAATGTCGTGATGAAATTGGAAGTGTTGGAATCATGGTTGCCAAGGATTATATGGTGACTCTTGTTCTTCTAGTACTCCCAAAGAGTTGGCATAGTTATCAAGACTCTATCAATGGTCAGGAGAAGATGTTGGATTGGGAATGACTGTGGTCGGATTTGATGCAGGAGGATTTTAGGAGGAACACCAAGGGTGGATCTTCATCAAAGATTAATGATGAAGAGAACTATGTCTTAGCGATTAAGGCGAAGAAGAGGAAAGGGAAAGCTTCCCATTCCAAATCGGATTCTTATCATGGAGGTAAGAAGAAAGACATGACAAAAGTTAAGTGCTTTCATTGCCATGATCTGGGCCATTTTGCTACAAATTGTCCACTCAAGAAGTCCAAGAAGAAGTCCTCAGGAGGAGTGACGGGTGAGGCTTTGGCCTCTCAATTCGAATTGGACTTTTCCCTAATTCCATGCATGATGTCATCAATGATGGGAAGTGTATGGTACTTAGGCAGTGGAGCTTCATTCTACATGACTGGCGACAAAGATTTATTCAGTGACCTAGAGGAGAAAGATCTCCAGATGCATAGTGAGATGGGTGACGACAAGAATTATAGTGTTACTGGATTGAGAACGATTACTTTTGAGAGGGAGCATGGGGCTCCACTCGACTTGAAGAATGTTATGTATGTGTCTGGGATGAAGAAGAACTTGGTATCCATTGCCATGCTTGAGGATAGATGTTATGATGTGATCTTCTCGAAAGGAAAGGTGTTCCTTCAACACATAGCCACGATTCAGGTAAAGAAGATAGGGATTTGGGTGAAGAATCTCTATAAGCTAGAGGTAGAGGAGTGTGTTTCTTTGAGCACAAAAGCAAAAAGGGTGCAGAGCCGAGACGTTGGCAAGTTGTGACTTAGGCGATTGGGCCACTTGCATTATGTAGCTTTGAAGATATTGCAGTAGATCTCTATCGGTCTTCCTAAAGGTACACTTGAGCAAGTTGATATACGCAAGGGGTGTACTTTGGGAAAATACACCAAGTCTTCCTTTCACGAGAGAGACAGTCGAGCAGAGGCTATTCTAGAGAGAGTCCATCCAAATGTGTGTGGACCATTCTCGACAGTATCCATGGCCAAACACAGGTATTATATTATATATGTTGATGACTATTCTCATAAATGTTGGATATTTTCATGTAGAAAAAGGTTCAAACTTTCACAAAGTTTTGTGAGTTTAAAGCATTGGTGGAGAAAGATTTGGGAAAGAAGGTTAAAGCTCTACGGAGTGATAACAATGGTGAGTATGTCTCAAATGAGTTTAAGAACTTCTGTGCAGCATAAGGGATTAAACAGGGGTTGATGACACCCCATAACCCTTAGCAAAATGGGCTGGTCAAGAGGAAGAACATAAGCATAGTAGGGGCAGTGAGGGAAATGTTGCATGATCAGGGCCTACCACTACACTTGTGGGTTGAGGCATGCAACACAATAGTTTATGTTCAAAACCATATCCCACATCAGATACTTGAGATGAAGACACCAGAGGAGGCTTATTCCAGTAAGAGGCCATATGTTGGTCACTTCAGGATTTTTGGGTCATCAGTATATTTCCATGTGACCAAAGATGCATAGAAGAAGCTTGAGCCGACAACAGAGTTGGGGATATTTGTAGGGTACACTGATACACCTCACAACTATCGAGTGTACTTGTCGACCAATAGGATGACATTGGTTTGTAGGGATGTCAAATTCGATGAGGAGAAGGTCATGCGAGTTTCCCTTGAGAGGGAGATTGAACTACATGTAGATGACGAGCTTTATCTCCTAAGGTTGAGGAGCCTCAGATTGATGTGGAGAAACCACATGCAGAGGATCCGAGAGTGGAGACATCCACTCAGGCAGAGTCTTCCAGAGAGGGAAGAAAGCACACCAGAGAGGCTGACAGATTGTTGGATGATGCATGGGAGAATGTGGGAGCACCCACTTCTCAGCGCAGCTAGAGGAGATCACCTGAGAGTTACACTAGATACATGGCTCTTATGGGCGAATGTGTTGTGACATAGCCATGTTCCTTTAAGGAAGCAGTAAAGCAGCTGGTTTGGGTTGATGCCATTGTGGAGTAGTATGACTCCATAGTTTGTAACAGTGTTTGGGATGTGGTCCCAAGACCGAAGGAAAAGTCAGTGGTGAGATCCCGTTGGCTTTACAAGGTAAAGCAAGCTGCAGATGGTAGTGTGGAGAAGCATAAGGCTAGATTTGTGGCTCATGGCTTTTCACAAGTAGAGGGGATTGACTATGATGAGACCTTTGCTCCTGTTGCAAGGTACTCATCAATCATATCTATATTGGCACTATCAGCATAGATGGGTTGGAAGATACATCATATGGATGTGAATACAACCTTCCTTAATGGCATGATTGAGGAAGAGGTGTACATAGAGTAGCCTGAAGGTTTTGAAACCTTTGACCATGAGTCGCATGTGTGCCAGCTCAAGAGAGCGTTGTATGGGCTAAAGCAAGCACCCCGTGCTTGGTACACCAGGATAGATAGCTACTTCACTGGGTTGGGCTTTACGAAGAGTGAAACAGATGCGAACTTGTACCACATAGTGGTGGAAGTTAAGTTGTTGATCATTTTAATTTATGTTGATGATCTCATACTGACAGATGATGATCAGTTGATCAAATCTTGCAAGGAGGACCTTGCAAGAGAGTTTGAGATGAAGGACATGGGGCTCATGCATTACTTTCTTGGCATGGAGGTATGGCAGGGAGATGGGGAGTTATTTGTGTCTCGGGGCAAGTATGCCAATGAGATACTCAGGAGATTCCACATGGAGAGAAGCAAACCCATGGAGACTCCTTTAGAAGGTAACTGGAGGAAGGAGGATGCTACTTCAGGGGACGTAGTGGAAGCTACTATTTATAGGCAGCTTGTGGGTTCACTCATGTACTTGGTGAACACACAACCGGATATGTGCTATGCAGTTAACCAACTTAGTTAAGCAATGGTTAGGCTTACCAAGTTGTATTGGAAGGCGACAAAGCATATGTTGAGATACCTCAGGGGCACTTCTCAGGGAGTCCATCCGATAGGAAGAGCACATCAGGAGGGATCTTCAGTATTGGGTCAGTGATAGTTTCTTGGTACAACATGAAATAGAGATCGGTTGCACTTAGTTCACAAGAGGCAGAGTACATGGCTGCAAGTTAGGAATCATGTGAGACCATCTAGATGAGGAAGATCTTGGTTGGTTTGTTTGGTCAACAGATGGATCCAACTATGATTTACTGCAATAACGAGAGTTGTCTCAAACTCTTTGAAAATATATTTTTTCATGATCGGTCCTGTTGTAGCTAAATCTTGCACCTACAGCACAAGTGCAGTAGGAGACAAAGAAAGCTCCCTAGAGACAACCTCTGGGTTGATTGTAGACCAGTGCCTAAGACATCTTAAATAGAGGAGTGCTTGTGAGGTTATATTGTAAGGGGGTTACAACACTCCAATTGTCACATAAAACAAAAAAGGAAATAGGAGGGGCTTGGTTCAATAAGCTTTCAAAGAGGAAGATTCAGGCCAACTCATGGATCCAAATGCTGGGGGGTATTTGGGCAATCTCAAAGAGAAATGACTTCTCCTTCTGGTGGCCGACACACGAAAATGAGATAGCTTAAACTGAAGTTGTATTGATGGTGGAGAGGAGGAAAGGAGGGAGAGAAATAGATGCATAGGGTTGTAACAAATAGAATCCTAGGCAGCAATGTTCTAGCAGAAAGGGGAATTCAATGGATAGGGCTATAAGAAAGACAGAATCCTAAACCATGGTTTTCCAATGAGATGATATAAATAGAGGAGAAAAAGAAGGTTTCATATCAAACATAACATGGGTATCGTTCTCTGCCAAAGCAGCTAAGATAAATCCATAGATTGAAGAGGAGCAAATTGTGTTCATTACACTATTTCAAAGAAAGAAAAACAAAGCTGAAATGAGATTCCCAAGAGTAAATTTTTTCACATTAATCATGCTTGGAATCAATAGGGAAACACCATTTATCCCAAAGGGCCCAATAACTAGTCCATACACTTAGCCATGATATCAATGAAGTCCCATAAAAACATATTGAACCAAAATGGAAACACAGAGTTCAGCCCTCGTGGGTCTGAGAATCCGGAACCTTTGTATTATGTTTCATCCCCCTATTTATAATAAGAGGGGGATAGCTTTGAATTAAAATCAAAATATATGAGCCTGAGCCACAATTGTCATGCTAGACTAGCTATCTCGACTCTGTTAAGCTCTGTTATCACCTACCTAAGATTACAAAAGGATCGAATCCCTTTCTTGGAAAAATATAGAAATAAATGCTCAGATAAATAAAGTTGAGAGAGGAAGGAGGAGGTGTCCCCTTGTTGCTTCAGTGGAGGCATTAGATGGAGCCATGTCCCTATTGTTGTCATGCTTCTCTTTGTTGTTTAGGCGGTTTACTGTTGCATCGGTCGGATTCTGTCAACTCTCCTTTGACTGATTTCGGCACCGACTTATGGAGGTGTGTTATAGGCTAAGTCCTTCCATGAATGTACCCATACCTTCATTAAACTCCCCAGTTGCTGACCCATCCGCCCATTTAATCTCTGTACTGCCCAAATAGTGCCTTGACGTGGTAGGTGATATGCATTTTATGGAAACAACACAGTCATGTAGGTGCATGTGATCGTCGATCTGCGCCTGTGATCGTCGACCTGAGATATCGGCGCTTGGCCTTGAAACCCGCCGATAAACATAAGTATGTGCCCCGGGACCCTGTTGATATGCCGATAAATGTTGTGCCAAGACTCACTGACGCCAATATGCCATATCGATGATCGAAGAATCATTGCTTTTCCTTCCGCCAATGTTCTTTCCCACCTGAACTGCCGATATGCGATATTAGATGAGACCCTCGGGTCTCGATTGCAATTTTTCCCTCAAACTTAACCATTTTCCTTGTTTTCTGAGTTTTTTAAAGGAATTCTTCAATAGGGTCTAACTTTTGATCCAAGAACCCTTTTTTGAACTTCTATATACCACCGGAAATCTTATTCCGGGCACTACGCAATGGAGAGGGTACCCTCTATGATAGCTTTTGTGGATCATAATTTCGCATCAAACATCAATGCTATTTGGCTTTTGAAGCATCTAATGACTGAAAAAGCAATGGGTGACAACATTGGCTCCTAATGGGAACAGTGCCTTGTTGGAAAGGTGCTGAGAACCTGCAGACCAGTATCCTTCACCATTGGGCATGGAGTCAATAATAAATGCATCTTTGTAATTAACAAAATCTCCATGGGAATTTCCTCCTCAATCTAAAATGCAGAAAATAAAAAACTCTAACAACTAGAAAGTAAATGCTCAACTAGTGAGCTTATTTATGTACATTCCTACTTATGCATAGTACTTAATTCAGCTAAGTATGTTCAACCCTCCAATAGAGCCAGGCCAGCATAAGAGTGTTGGCCCACATGCCTTCATACCGCTAAAAAAGAAAAATTAGAACAGACATGCAACATGAAAATTTGAAAATATGGAACATGGTACATGCTCTTGAAATGACCTCTGGTGCTGACTGAAGAATATGCTTATGTACTTAGCCATAGGGTCATGGAATAGAAAAGGAACATTTGCAGTAGTGTCTTCTTTACATTCAGTCCGCTGGCCAATGTATTTTTGTTCATGGCAACCACAAACATTATCGAGCTCTTCAGCTTTGGCCTTTTCAAGAAAAGCCTGTTGTTGGGAGCTTTTTCTCCACTTGCTGGAAAACAACTCCTTCTAAACTTCTGCGACCATCTCTTCCTCCTCTGAATAATTTGAATCACAAATTGGAGGAGGGTCTTGGTCTTGTTCTCCATGTGAAGGGTGTGCGTTGTGAACTGGAGCCTCTTTACTGACCTCCTGATCAGCCTCCTCTTCTTGCGCAGCTTCCCCTGACTGGAAGCATTGTGGATCTGCATCACTTGACTCTCCAACCGAGTTGTATTCATCACAGGAAGGAGAAACATCCAGTTCAGCTGAATTAGACCCCTGAGGGTTTGTTGGCAGCTCAGTGATATTTCTTTCTTCACTTTCTAGCTCAGTGGGTGATTCTTCTTGATGCAAGTAGGTGTTTTCTTGGAGTGGAGCTCCGCAAACATCTTCAGCAGGGTCATCAACCTCGAGACCGATTTCATCATTACAAAATTTGCAACAATCTTCAAACATAGCATTCGGTAAATAAAATGTCTTGTAATATTTATGGAATGTTGTATAGAAACATTTCAAGGAAGATATGCTTCCCTAAGGTAGTGTTTTAAACCAAGCCCTAGCATCCCCCTCTAAAGACAATTTGAACAACTCCATTTGTATATCTTCAAGAAGAATACCTTATTGCTCCATGCATTCATGAAAATATTTGAGGTGTTGGTCAGGTATTTTCTCTGAGTTCCCACTGAATTTAGGCAAATAGTTATCCCACTCATGAAATGAAGGAACATGATTAGGATAACCAACAATGGAAGAGAAATCCAGTGGGGCAAATTGGTTGGCCAGGAATGCAGGAAGGGCCATCTTGAAAACCTCCCTATGTGATTGATTTCAACTTCGAAAGCAGGGAGAGTTTTCAACTGTTGTAGCATCAGAGTGAGTATGGGGTTGCTTAAAAGCTAGGATGATCAAAATAGAGATATGGATAGTGGAGTTGTCGGGATGTTTAACATAAAATTTGACATTAGAGTCGCCAAGGTGAGAGATCTTCAACCCACACTTCCCTAGCTCACCTAACAGGGGAAACATAAAACTTTGTCGTACCTAGGGAAAAATATTCTAATCCGTTCCCTGACAACGGCACCAGAAAGATGTTGTAGCTAAATATTGCACTTGTAGCACAAGTGCAGTAGGAGACAAAGAAAGCTCCCTAGAGATAGCCTCTGGGTTGATTGTACACCAGTGCATAGGACATCTTAAATAGAGGAGTGCTTGTGAGGTTATATTGTAAGGGGGTTACAAAACTCCAATTGTCATGTAAAACAAAAAAGGAAATAGGAGGGGCTTGGTTCAATAAGCTTTCAAAGAGGAAGATTCAGGCCAACTCATGGATCCAAATGCTAGGGGGTATTTGGGCAATCTCAAAGAGAAATGACTTCTCCTTCTGGTGGGCGACACACGAAAATGGGACATCTTAAACTAAAGTTTTATTCATGGTGGAGAGGAAGAAAGGAGGGAGAAAAGTAGATGCATATGGCTATAACAAACAAAATCCTATGCATCAATGTTCTAGCAGAAAGGGGAATTCAATGGATAGGGTTGTAAGCAAGGCAATATCCTAAACCATGGTTTTCCAGTGAGATGATATAAATAGAGGGGAAAAAGAAGGTTTCAGATCAAAGATAACATGGGTATCGTTCTATGCCAAAGAAGCTAAGATAAATCTATAGATTTAAGAGGAACCAACTACGTTCATTACACTATATCAAAGAAAGAAAGGCACAAGTGAAATGAGATTACCAAGAGGAACTTGCTGCACATTAATCATGCTTGGAATCAATAGGGAAACACCATTTATCCCAAAGGGCCCAATAACCAGTCCATACACTCAGCCATGATATCAGTGAAGTTCCATAAAAACATATTGAACCAAAATGGAAACACAAAGTTCAGCCCTCACGAGTCTGAAAATATGGAACCTTTCTATTATGTTTCATCCCCCTATTTATAATAAGAGGGGGGAAGCTTTGAATTACAATAAAAATATCTGAGCCAGAGCCCCAGCTGTCATGCTATACTAGCCGTCTCGGCTCTATCAGGATCTCCTATCACGTACCTAAGATTACAACAGGGATCAAATCCCTTTCTTGGAAAAATAAATGCTCAGAGAAAGAAAGTCGAGAGAGGAAGGAGGAGGTGTCCCCTTGCTACTTTTGTGGAGGCCTTGGATGGAGCCACGTCCCTACTGTTGTCATGCTTCTCTCTGTTGTTGAGGTGGTTTACTACTGCGTCAGCCGGCTTCTGTCAACTCTCCTTTGACTGCTTTCAACACCGACTTATGGAGGCATGTTACAGGGTGAGTCCTTCCATGAATGTGCCCATACCTTCATTAAACTCCCCAGTTGTCGACCCATCTTCCCATTTTCCCAACCAGTGCCTTGACGTGGTAAGTGAGATGCATTTCATGGAAACAACACAGTCACATAGGTGCAAGATTTTTCCTTTAAAATAGGTGAAAACAAGCATTTTCGATTTCCCCTTAGCCCCCTTTATCATAGACCCTCATGTGGCTTTCCTTATACGACTGAGGGCTAGGACCAAGGGTTTAGTATTTTGAGCACCAAGGCTTTCAGCAGTCATGTGGGGGGCCTTTTCCTTTATAATCGGAAATCCCGGATATCGACGCTTTAAACCTTGCTTTACCCTTTTCCTTGGGGCGGTCGATGGTCCAGACGCGAGGTCCATATAAACCACGACGTAATACTCTATCGCAAGGGGAGTCCCTGCATATCACAATCGCCTACTGGAGTAGAAGGCCCCTTATCCTTTTCTTTGGAGCGGGCCGATAGTCCAAACGCGAGGTCCTTATAGACCCTTCCATAATCATTTATCGCATCCGGGGATGAGTCTCGCACATCGTAATCCCACTATGCCAATGTCTTAATATTTTTCTTTCTCCATAACATGGGTTGATAGTCTAGACGCAAGATCCTTATAAACCACGATGTAATACTTTATCACGTCTAGGGGGTTTCTCGCATATCGCAGTCGTTGGCTCCATCGTCTTTAGCTTTTTCCCTTAACTGCTGCGATCGTCGATCTGTGGGGTGACGTCATCATTGCCACATGTCACTATGTGAGTGGTGACATATGGCATATGGAAATGGGCCCATGTCACCCCCGAAAACACTGAAATCGGGTGACACGTGTCCTCTCCCATGGTATAAACCGTACTGCCACGTCACTGCTGACGCCAGCTGCCTTGAAGACCAATCGCATGCCACTACATGGCCTCCGGGAGGAGAGAGAAAGTGGCCCGTCGGGCCTTGGTTTTTTCATGAATGCCTTTGTTAGCGTATTTTTGTACTCCCAGACGATTTAACATTGTATCGAAATTACCAATGTCGCAGGGTATTTTGAAGAGTGAGCCCTCTGCTCCGCCGATAGTCGATGCCCTAGTCCTGTCGATCGTTGATATGCGATGCGTCGTACTACCATGTGGAGGAGAGAGAAAGGGGATCGCCTATTCCTATTTTTCCCTCGATTTCCTTTGTTAATTGGATTTCGCCCCCCTCCCCCCCCAACGCTTTAACACTAAGGCCCAGTTCTTTGGTGATTCCCGCGATATTGTCGTTCGACGATGGTTCTAGCCTTGCACTGGTGTGCACCCCTTTGCACCTACAATCTCCGATCTGTGATATCAGCACTCGGCCTTGAAACCTGTTGATAAACATAATTATGTGCCTAGGAACCTTGTTGATTGTTGACATGTCGATAAATGTTGTGCCCAAACCCGCCGATGCCGATATGCGATATCGGCAATTGGCAGATCATTGTTTTTCCTTATGCCAGTGTTCTTTACCCGCATGAACCGCCGATATGCGATAGGCGACGAGCCTCCCAAGTCTCGATTGCGATTTTTTCCTAAGACTTAGTCATTTTCCTTGTTTTCTGAGTTTTTCAAAGGAATTCTTCAATAGGGTCTAACTTTCTATCCAATAACCCTTTTTTGGAATTCTATATACCACCACAAATCTTATTCTGAGAACTACGCAATGGAGAGGGTACCCTCAAGCTTTGATAGCTTTTGTGGTTTAGAATTTGGCATAAAAAATTAGTGATATTTGGCTTTTGAAGCATCTAGTGACTGAAAAAGCAGTAGGTGACAACAAGTCCAAGCATATTGATATCTAATATCATCATCTCAAAGATTGTGTATTGAGGCGGATTATGTTGTTAGAGTACATTCCCACGGAGGAGCAAGATGTTGACATTTTGACAAAGGCATTGTCAAGATGTAAATTCGAGTTTCACAGAGACAGGATCGGGGTAGCTGATAATCCCTTTCTTGTTGAGAGGGAGTGTTGAGAAATGGCAACAAGAAATTCCAATTTAATTTGTCCTTGAATTAAACTAAGAATTAAAATTAAATTATATTCTCATAACAACTTGTAAATAGTTAATTAAGTTTAATTAACTTAATTAGCTTAGGAATTTCGAGTTGGAAGTCTTTATGTAGTCATGTATATGTTCTCCCTAAGTTTTAGGGGTCCAGTATGAGTTTAAATTGAGTTGGAAATTAGATCACTCAGTTTACTGAGTTAAGTTCAGTTAAATTAGTTCTAAATTATTTTTGGAACTAATAGAGGACTAATAGTCAGTTCGTGCACTAATGCATGCACTAGTGCTAATCCAGTTAACTGAAGATTTCCTCATGAGAAGATCATGCATGTCAGTTCAGAGAAAGACTGAGTTGAGACTAGAGTGTAGGGACAGTGTACTATCAGTTGTATGATTTACTGAGTTGTATAGATAATGCATACAATCAAGAACTGGACCTAGTTTGGATTGTGCAGTTTTGGAAGCACTGGATTCCCATTGATATGGGATATTTAGCCATAGGAATTGTGCAAGGAAATAGGAGCTTCAAGAGCTGTAGAACAGTCTAAGTATTTAGCTTGAGGTTGCTTGTGAGCCAAAGAGAGTTGAGCATACTTGTGCGGAATTGTTCTAGCAAGAACAAGCTTTGTATCTTCACTCATATTTCTGATATATGCAATATAGATATTGGGATTTTGAGAAATGGTTTTCCCCATATACATCTTGTGTTATGTGCCATTGATTTATCTTCTTCTTGTTCTTATTGTTTTCATCGATCTATTGGCTTTTGTTGGTTGAAAGTATAAGTAGATTCTTGTCTTGTGCTTTAGTAAATTGCATGAGCTTGTGAATCTACAAGATTTTATACATGCTGAATACTCAAAGGTTATGGAGGAGACTTCAAAGGATAGACTTGAAGCATGGAATAAGTTATGCCCTTCAAGAATTTATGTCCTACAAGGTTTCTTAAGGAAAAAATCAAGGTATGTCTTAGACTATAAGCTTTGTTATAAAGTTATCTTCATATAAAAGGTATGATCATTCTTCTTTCGAAATTTGCTTTACATTATTGACATCGTTATGTATAGGGTTTTGAATAACAAAGATTATTTTTAGGGTGATTAATTATTAGATTGAATATACCCTCATGATATTATATAATAATTCTTATGTAACATTAACCTTTAGGGTTCACTGTAAAACCCTAGCCTCTTGTTGCCAACGGTATGTTTATGATGTTGAAACCATAGTCCTCCTAGGGTTGTTGATAAAGTTTGGAAATCATATTACTTTTATGTTTAGGTTTTGGTATTTTTATGGTAGAAACCTTAGTTCTTTATGGTTAACTGTTAATGTCTAAGTTATATATTGAAACCCTAGATCTTCAAGGTTTGGTGAATTAGGGTTCATGAACAAAAACCCTATAACATTTATAGTAAGATCCTAGGAATGAAACCTTAGGTGTATATTCGTCTATCTAATTGAAACCCTAGTCTGGTCAAAATTATTCTATCTAACTTTGATGTATTAATATTTGTGTATTGGGTTTACCTAGTAGATATTGTTGTGAGATGCTAGTGCATGGTTTTGAAATCCTAGATATATGCAAGTATGCTAACTTAATTGTTGATACTCATGTCTTGATTTGTAAAATATAGGGTTTGTAACAAAGCCCTAGTAAACACTGATATTCTAGGACTAGATGATATTAGTGATATGGTTTTAATGATGAAAATCTAGGGTTTGGAACAAACCCTAGTAAAGTCTGTCATAGAGTTTATTGTTGAAACCTTAGATGTATAGTAGAATTGTTATTTGATTGAATTGTTGATATCTAAGGCCTTTGTGTCTCGAAGATGGATTCTAGGGTTTATGACAAAACCCTAACAAGAAATTGAAGTTTAGTATGTAAAAGATGTGTCTCTTATCAATTATGAACCTAACTAGGCTTAGGTATTTGGTCTTTAAAGTTTGAATGTTTAAATGCTTCCATTATAGTAACATGATTTTGGGATAGTTAACTTCATGCTTTTGTATGTTCGTATTTTGTTTTACTTGCTATCAAAGTTTTGTAGGTACATAATCTTCAAGATGATGAAGATGTTCATATAAGCATGATGAAGTTATATATCATGATGATTTTGATGCCGTAAGAAGGGTTGGATCCATGAAAGGTTCTCCGATGTCATGGAAGAAGGAAGTAGTTGGTCTCCCTAAATCAAGAGGGAGCCTGGATAGAAGAAAGGGTATATCTCCCCAGTTAAGAGGGAGGGCATATCATGATAGTAAATACCTTGAATTAAGCAAAAGTATTATAGATTAATGTTCATGAAATTGCAAACATAAGACTTGAGACAATCTAAGGATGTATATGGTGATGCTGAAGAAATGAAAGAAGAAGAAAGCTTCCGACAAATTGTAACATGATGATGAAAGTAGCATCAGAATGATTGAGGACCCCAAAGGTTCGTATTTACTTATATTTTATTGTTGATTGGGGTTTGTGTTTGTATAGGAACACCTCTCCATAAGAAGGTTGAACACTTTGGAAACATGCCTGAACAAATGGATATATCAGATTTAGTTTATTAGGGAGAGATGAAGCATCTAATGGCAAGATGCTTGGGATGACATTTGGTTGACCTATGTGTTGGTCATGGGGCTCCAATCTTGGATACACACCTAGATCCCTAGGTTGGTGATAGAGCTTAAAAGCCCGATGGTACCTAGAGTTGGCTAAAGCTTGAGTCCCCTTAGTCCCACCCGGATATAATACCTTGGTTAGGTACCTAGTCTACAACACTTAGTGTGCTAGAACTCTTCGTAGTTCATTTGAGATCTTCCATGTACCTCTATATATATGTAATTATGAATATCTCCCTAGTTAAGAGGGAATGTTGAAGAATGTAACTAGTGTCGATCTTCATAATTATATTTGAGGCATGATGTAATGTATTTATCAAAAGAAAGAAAAATATTTTTTTATTATTAAAGAAATTGACTTATTAAAGCATGGGTTTCATGCTTGGGTCAATTGTTTTTAGGTCAAAGCCTCCATTGCACGATTCTAGGGTTTATGTCAGGTGTCCTTGTCCATGTAATATTGTAAAAGACCGTCTTGGGATTTATTTGTCAAGAAATAAATTTATTTTAATGTAAAATAGGTCAATTAGGCCTCCTCCACCAAGTCAGCCTCAACAAGGGAATTATACCTCACAAACTCATTCTATATTGAGGCAACTCAACTCATTTGAAGCACATCTCTCACAAATTCGAATTTCAGAAGCTAGAAGCAATAAAGGGTGCAAAATTCAAGGAAGAATAAGGAACGGTTAGCAAAGGAGAAGGAATTCTTTATCTAGATAAGGAAGTCAAAAATTTCTTTCTCTTGTCTCACACATGCGAAGCAACTGAAGTTGCAGGATGGCCGAAATTGCACTCTTGAAGCTGGGCCGAAATTCTGATGCAGTAGGGTCATAATTTGTCCTTGATGTAGTATTGAAGCAGTGTTGATGCAGGATTGTTGCAATTGATCTTTGAAACTTGGAAGAACAATTTAAGGGCTCACTTGGTGGGGGAGGAAGGTCTTTGGGTCTAGGGTCTTGGTCTATCTCAATTTGAATTTACTGAAGGAAGACTTCTGACTGGGTTTTCCCCTATAAGGGGGTTTTAGCCCTGGTTGAGTGCCTACTTCTAGTGTCCCTGATCTTCTTGTTTTTCTTTTGATGATTTCTTTAAGAGAATAAGATAAATAAAGAACATAAAGAAGTTAATAAGAACATAACAATATCATAAGTAATTATCAATACAAGAAAATATTTCTGCCTTTCCGATTTTCTAATACAATCAACCTGTTATTATCCACCTTACAACATCTAATCTATACCCTCAAACTCCTCAATGTGCATGCTAGATCAGGAGAATACTCTTCTCCTTGTTGTTCAACGGACTTCTCCAATTCCATTGAATTCACATCAGGCCTATAAGTGGAGTCATTTAAATTGTAGTCCACCATTATGGTCTTCATATCTGATCTTCTATTTCCTGCAAATAGGCCATGTTAGATAAGCCAAATAGAAGACATAATTAAAATCATACCTCAATGTATCTCAAGGGAGGCTTTTCCCATCTGCACACGTTATTCCAAATTAGCACAATATATAATAATAACAACAACATATCAACATTATGCATGATAACACAAAATTTTAATAATAACCACATGCATGATAAAATAACCATTTGCATGTACCCCGAGGTCCAATGTTGTAAACCTCGCTTTGATACCATTCTAAGGCCTTAGTGTCTCAAAGATGGAGTCTAGGGTTTTTGACAAAACCCTAACAAGAAATTGAAGTCTAATATGTAAAAGATGTGTCTCTTATCAATTATGAACCTAACTAGGCTTAGGTGTTTGGTGTTTAAAGTTTGAATGTTTAATTCCTTCCATTATAGTAACATGATTTTGGGATAGTTAACTTCATGATTTTGTATGTTCGTATTTGGTTGTACTTGCTATCAAATTTTTGTAGGTACATAATCTCCAAGATGACGAATATGTTCATATAAGCATGATGAAGTTATATATCAAGATGATTTGATGTCATAAGAAGGGTTGGAGCCATGAAAGGTTCTCTGATGTCATGGAAGAAGGAAGTAGTTGGTCTCCCTAAATTAAGAGGGAGCCTGGATAGAAGAATGGGTATATCTCCCTAGTTAAGAGGGAGGGCATATCATGACAGTAAATACCTTGAAGTAATCAAAATTACTATAGATGAATGTTCATGAAATTGCAAACATAAGAGGTGATGCTGAAGAAATAAAAGAAGAAGAAAGCTTCCGACAAATTGTAACATGACAATGAAAGTAGCATCAAAATGATTGAGGACCCCAAAGGTTCGTATTTACTTATATTTTATTGTTGATCAGGGTTTGTGTTTGTACAGGAAAACCTCTCCATAAGAAGGTTGAACACTTTGGAAGCATGCTTGAACAAATGGATATATCAGATTTAGTTTATTAGGGAGAGATGAAGCATCAAATGGCAAGATGCTTGGGAGGACATTTGGTTGGCCTATGTGTTGGTCATGGAGCTCTGACCTAGGATACACACCTAGATCCCTAGGTTGGTGATAGATCTTAAAAGCTTGATGGTACCTAGAGTTGGCTAAAACTTGAGTCCCCTTAGTCCCACCTGGATAGAATACCTTGGTCAAGTACCTAGTTCGCAACACTGAGTGTGCTAGAAATCTTTGTAGTTCATTTGAGATCTTCCACATACCTCTATATATATGTAATTATGAATACCTCCTTAGTTAAGAGGGAATGTTGAAGAATGTAACTAGTGTCGGTCTTCATAATTATATTTGAGGCATGATGTAATGTATTTATCAAAAGAAAGAAAAAAAAAAAATATTATTAAAGAAATTGACTTATTAAAGCATGGGTTTCATGCTTGGGTCAATTGTTTTTAGGTCAAAGCCTCCATTGCAGGATTCTAGGGTTTACGTTAGGTGTCTGTGTCCATGTAATATTGTAAAAGACCATCTTGGGATTTATTTGTCAAGAAATAAATTTATTTTAATGTAAAATAGGTCAATTAGGCCTCCTCCACCAAGTCAGCCTCAAAAAGGACAAGTTGACCTCAACAAGGGAATCATACCTCACAAACTCATTCTATATTGGAGCAAATCGACTCATTTGAGGCACATCTCTCACAAGTTCAAATTGCAAAAGCTGGAAGCAATAAAGGGTGCGAAATTCAAGGAAGAACAAGGAAAGGCTAGTAAAGGAGAAGGAAGTCTTTATCTAGCTAAGGAACTCGAAAATTTCTCTCTCTTGTCTCACACGTGCAAAGGAACTAAAGTTGCAGGAGGGCTGAAATTGTAGTCTTGACGCTGGGTCGAAATTCTGATGCAATAGGGTCATAATTTGTCCTTGGTACAGTATTGAAGCAGTGTTGATGCAGAATTGTTGCAATCGATCTTTGAAGCTTGGAAGAACAATTTAAGGGCTCACTTGGTGGGGGAGGAAGGTCTTTGGGTCTAGGGTCTTGGTCTATCTTAATTTGAATTTACTAAAGGAATACTTTTGACTGGGTTTTCTCCTATAAGGGGGTTTTAGCCCTGGTTGAGTGCCTACTTCTAGTGTCCCTAATCTTCATGTTTTTGTTTTGATGATTGCTTGATGAGAAGAAGATAAATAAAGAACATAAAGAAGTTAATAAGAACATAACAGTATCATAAGTAATTATCAATACAAGAAAATATTTCCACTTTTCGATTTTCTAACACAATTAGCATGTTATTATCCACCTTAAAACATCTAATATATACCCTCAAACTCCTCAACGTGCATGCTAGATCAGGAGAATACTCTTCTCCTTGTTGTTCAACGAACTTCTCCCATTCCATTGAATTCACATCATGCCTGTAAGGGGAGTCTTTTGAATTGTAGTCCACCATTCTTCTCCTCATATCTAATCTTTTATTTCCTGCAAATAGGCCATGTTTGATAAGCCAAATAGAATACATAATCAAAATCATACCTAAATGTATCTCAAGGGAGGCTTTCCCATCTGTACATGTCAGTCCAGATTAGCACAATATATAATAATAGCAACAACATATCAACATTATGCATGATAACACAAAATTTTAATAATAACCACATGCATGATAAAATAACCATCTGCATGTACCCCGAGGTCCAATACTCTAAGCCTCGCTTTAATACCATTCTATAACACCGGTACCAGAGAAAGGGTTACAGGGAATGAAACTACTATGATAACACCTTATAACACCCCACCCCACATTTACCCGCTTTTACAAGCTCTCTAGGGTAAACCTGAATTAATATTTATTATGACATGACCCAACCTCCAAGTTCTAGTTATGGAAGTGGGGCATACAAACCATAAACTACCGATACCTCTTAGGAACACCAGATGTTAGCCAACAAGCTCTGATGATCAGACTGTGAGTTGGAACTTCTTTTTAACAGAGCTTACAGCCTAGCCACATGCATTCCAAGTTGTGCATGTGGTTAGAAAGCTCTAGTTGAATGCACAGGCCTTCCTCTATGCAGTTGCAACTAAAAATTACTAGAACTATGCATGCGGTCGCGAAATTAGTGCCACATTTCCAAGGCTAGCGTATAGGCCATTGCCCAAAATTGCCCAAAACTTTCCAGAATCAAGCCTAAGGAAATCACAAGTCTACAAAAGCTATACTAGGCTCAAAACTTGCCCAAACATGCAAAACATGAGATAAACATTTCGTCAAACATATGGTATGTTAGCACTCCTCCGAATCTCCAAGGTTGAGGAAGATTCCGACTGAGGTAACCACAAACCAATCTTTTAGCTTGGTAGCTAGCCCTACCAAGCTGGAGAGGGCTCTCACCAAAGGATCACAACCATGAGGGCTAGATAGATTAGGGTTTTAGGCTAGATGTAAAGTGCAGGGGGTTGTTTGATTTGATTTTGGTTGGGTAGTCATAAGGATGTGTGTTTTAGGTCAGAGGGACTAGGTCAGGGAAGATGAGATATGATTGCAGACATTCAAAGGGGCAAGATAGGTATGAAGCTTAAGACTTAAAAGGTGATTTTATGAGATGGTTTAAGACTGATGAGGAGTTAGGAAGAGCATAAGAGATGTATTCATCCTAAACTGAGGAAAAATGGACAAAGTATGATAAATTACCCAAAACAGAGCATGAGCAAACATGTATTCTGCATATCAACTTGTAAATTACCATATAACAGACATGGAATGGTTTATGAATTGATAAAACATTCATACAAATGATCACAAAGAAGAAACAATACTAAACATTCATACCACATGTATTTCAAAAAAATAGTTGCAACTTATCTATTGAAACTGGCCAAAAATCTGATACAATAGTCTCTTATCACTAATATAGCATCCCATTGAATCCAACCTATAAAATGACTAAGAAAATACATAATATAGGCCAACAACCAACTCATCCTAGGCTCAGGGGTTGAATCCATGAGTGGAGGAGCAGTTGCAAGAAAGGTTGAATTGATAGCTAAAGTGTAGGGTGGTCAAAGTGACTCATCCCTCACTCTAGCAAACTGATTCATTACATGCCACATAGGCCATCTAACTGATGTATCTACCCTAGATAAAAGTAAAAACATAATAATTACATCATCTAGATCAATTACATAGGTAAAAATTGAATTTCTCATGGGTAAAAGTCAACTTGGAATGAAACAGTGAAAATTGTGGAAAATTGTCAAACGCACAGCGACCTGGTTAAACGCGCAACGACCCTAGTCAAACGCATAGCGTCCTCTTCAAGCTGA
Organism: Pinus tabuliformis; assembly: GCA_031772625.1. Taxonomy (NCBI): domain Eukaryota; kingdom Viridiplantae; phylum Streptophyta; class Pinopsida; order Pinales; family Pinaceae; genus Pinus; species Pinus tabuliformis. The sequence continues at coordinate 750,194,816 of CM062818.1, forward strand.
CTTTTGACTGCCTTCCCGATGTCCAAATCTAGCCTAGGATAGCTCATTGGAAATCTTATCCTGTCTAGTTTCCAAAACTGCCCTTGGTTTTCAAAATGAGCTTGATTTGCCCCTCCAAAATTGCAATCTCCCAAGACTTCTCAAACGCGCAACGACCAGGCCAGAAAAGAGGCAGAAAGGTGATTTTTTGGTAGTTTTTTACCCTTTTGGCTAACCAATTTTGCTCCAAATGCTTAGAAAAAGTACAGGGTGCATGTCCTCATCATTCTGAATCCAAAAATGCTGACCATTTGCTCATTGGATGCTCCAAACAAAAGCGCAACGTCCTAGGTGTTGCGCATTTGACCATGCTGACTGTGCCAAAATTTCTTCAAAAAACACAGCAAAACATATCTTGCCAAAATTGTTCAAAAATGGCCAAAATTGGTGGGCTGACAGTTGGCTATATGTTTGAGGCATGGAATGATACCTCAACACGGATATTCAACCTCTTTTTCTCCTCTTGCTTGGTCAAAGCCTCAATTTTTGCATGAGCTCTTTTGAGCTTGGCTCTTGCAATTTTGTCTCTCATAGCATAGTGCTTCACCATCCTTCTTTGAATATCATTGTCCTTCTTGGCCTTGTCTAGGAGGTTCTCCAGATGATCATTTACCTTCTCAAGCCAATATTCTCAGTTTTCATTTACCATCTTGGCAAATTGCTCATTCAAGGTGAGCTGATTGGCCAGTTCTTCCTCCCTTTTCCTTTCCTGCTCCAAGGCTCTTTTTAGGCCTCTAGTCCTTGGCCTTATTCTTGGCACCTGTTCATTAAGTGGCTCACCATACTGCCCATATGCCTCATCAAGTAAGGCCTTTTCCTTTTCAGCCTCTCTCTTTGCCTTTCTGAGCTGAATCTCCATGAGCTCATTTTTGACCTGAAACTGCCTATTTTCCTGCTCATAGTAGGAAATGATGCATTTGGCTCTTTTTAAGTTGACCTTGAGCTCTCCTATGAGTGCATTCTTCTCCTTGATGACAATAGTTGTGCCTTCACTATCATCATGCTCACCTGATTCAACTAACTGAAAATCATGCTCTATCTCATGGAGGTCTTCCTCTACCTCTACAACTTTTTCCTTACCCTTCTGTACCTACTTTGTCGATGAAGAAGGCAAGGCCCCTCCCACAATCAGTGGGGAAAACACTTGCCTATGCCCTCTCTGATAGGTATGTGCCAAGGTACCTAAACCAACCCTTTTGGGCTTGCTGCTCTTACCATGCTCAATATGCTCTTGCTTACTGCCTTCATCTTTGCGAGGTGAATGGATAGGCTCATGAAATGGTGATGATGGAGGTGATGGTGTGGCTGACTCATCAGATGAAGATAAATGATGTATAGACTGAGGTGGAGGAATGGAGGTGGGTGGATGAGAGGATGAAGGTGCCTCTTGGCCATGCTGAATAGGTGGGACTGTGAAAACCTCATTGGATATTGAAGTATCCCATGAAATGTTAAGCTGATCAAGGCGGTGTAGGACTATCATTTTGATGAGAGAATGGTGAAATATGCTCTGCATTTGATGATCATGATCTTTCCTTCGGGCAATGTATGACATCTTGTCGATATCCCGGTAAAGATAGTAGGGCAGATTAAGCATTCTGACTCTTGTAAAATGCATGAGTAATTGAATATGATAGGAATAGAGCCTAGAAAACATGCCCTCACATGTGAAGTACTTCATGATGATTTTCATCATAGGAACATATCTATCTAGGAGGTAAGAGAAAGGAAAAATCCTCCTTCTTTCATTCTTATGGTTGGGTTTAAGATATGGCTCATAATAGCAATAATCCAAATATGTCTGTTTAAACCACTTTTCCCCAACATCTAGGATCCCAGTAGCAGCTGATATGATAGCAGAAGATATGGTAAAGGTGACACCGAAAAAGGTTGCTTGATTGTCATGGAGGTTGATAATGAATTGTCTGGTCAATTCAAAATGATGTTGTGTCCTTTCCACCTTCTCACAAAACTCAAAACAGCCCATATGTTTAAAGCTTGTGACAGTGATGGGAGATGCCATGAGCTCTCTAGTATTGGTTGGTTCATATCTAATGATTTTCCCTCCTTTTTTATATTTCCTCCTCTGTTGTTTTTCTCCATCACTCTGACTTGTGTGTTCTTCTTCTGCCATGATTTGTTGCTTTTAAAACCCTAGGGGAATGATAGAATGGACTGTGGGTATTGGAAATGTGGAATGATGTGAGGAGAGATGATGAGGAGGAGATGGGGATATGTGGAATGAGGGAGATGATAGGGAATAGTTGTTAAGTGAGGGAGGAATAGTGATGAAAACTAGGAAATGTGATTTTGAGATGGTGGGAATGTATGGCTAGGGTTTGCTCTTAGGAAAAACAACAAACAACTTAAACCCTATGTAGGCAAACAAAGGAGGGAAGGAGTGAGTAATTCTTCCACCAACCTGATTTGCTGGAGTGAATGATGATTAACTTGGAAACTTGGTGGCGATGGAGGGTTTTTAGAACGTTTGGCTCCTTCCAGGTGAACGCGCAGTGACCCGAGCAAAGGCGCAGTGACCTGGTCAAATGTGCATCGACCTCTATAGGAGGGCAGTGCCATTATAAATTACACTGTAAACTTTGGCAAACGTGCAACTGTTGACCTAGATTGTCATTGATGTCAATATGGAAATTTCTAGGATACTACCAAGGAGAAGTAGAGTAGATCCGTGAAGAAACAGGAGCAAGAAGCCATGAGGAGTTAACAGAGGAGCCATATCAGACCAGAGAAGAGTGGAAAGTCAAGGGAGCTGAGATGATTAGGTTTTGAGTGAGAAGCGAGAGGTTGAGTGTTAGAGGGGGTTTGAGACATAGGTCAATTTATTGTTGTAATTGAGCGGAGAGGGCAAGACTCGTGCCTGGTGTGGACTCCCGTTACTTTGTGTATCCGCGTTCAACAGTTAACCGGGTATTTCTTTGTATTCCCACGGCAAAACATAAATCTCAGTGCTTAACGCTTTTATTCACAATCATGATTATCTTGTGATTAAGTGTTAATCTTGTGGTTAAACGATTAAGCACTTTATTTAAGTGATTGATTAATGCACGTGGTTGTATTCCAAAAAGCGGGTTTGTGATAGTGGCAGTGGTTATCGGGTGGACGCTAGGTAGTAAGCGGTATTTAGAGGAGCTCCCCCGATTCCATTAATCGAGTGACACATAGCACCCAGGTGGAGAGAGAAAACTACCTTTTCACGTGGTTATTTCCCTTGCAAGTGTCTCACCCGAAATGCATGTAGGTCGTTGGATCTAGCGCGGGTTGATCGACGGTGAAGGATCAACGAATGGTTTTGGGTTGATCGGGTTAAGTTGGGACCGTTAGATTTGGAGAGAAGAGATCTACGATGTAGCAAGCTTTGTATGGATTGTGTTGATCGGACCGAGTGTTGATCGTCAGATCTAATACAAAATAAATTGACAATGCAAAACAAGGACCACTATTACAACACGCCCTAATGTAATATCACGTCCGGATATCGGGGAAGTCACGCAAATCATAAGGGTTGTCGCTATCGGATCACCGATTACGATTCAGATAGTGACGTGGCATGTGGGGCCTCCCGACAGAGGAAGCCATGGACCGGGAAGCCAAAGAATCAAGCAAGCATAGATGGATGAGCGAGCGCAGAGGAAGCTAAAGCGACCAGAGAAGGGAAGCCAAAAGGTCAAGAGAGCACAGAGGAAGCGGAAGTTCAAGCGAGCGAAAGGGAAGCCAAAGGTCAGGCGTATCAGTATAAGAAAACAAAGAATTGCCTTTATGAGTGGTTGTTGGTGAACTGGAAGAAAGAAGGAAGCTGACGGTCCAACATGATAGAAAGAGGTTGAAGGTCCAGCAGGACTGAAGGAAGATGAAGGTCTAGCCGGACAGGAGGCGGTCGAAGGACGAGCAACTCTATTGATTGTGTTACCCTATGAAAGACTTACACCTGTGATGAATTAATCAGGTACATAATGCATTTTGAAGAACAATTCTGTGATATAATAAATAAAGTTTTATCTGACATTGTTTGAAGGGAGCAATAGCCAGCACTGTCATTGAAGCATATGTGATTTTGTTTCTGGGAAGTAAGAGAACAGTGAGAAGCAATCACGCCTGAAGCATTTACTGTGACTGGTAGAACAGAGGCTTCAAACAGAGAGTTGGTTCTCGTGCAGAGCTTAGTACAACTAATATTAGACTCACTAAAGTTGTGTGGAGACATTATCAGAGATCATGATGGCTATTTGATATCATCATGAGATAACTTTTGTAGACTCTGTGTGGACAGTATGAAGAGTTGTAAATACTTCTTCATATGAAGACTGGTTTCCATTGATGCTATAGCATGGAGACTACAGTGAAGTTGTAAACAAACAAAATTCAGTAAAGAAGAGTTTTGGGAGCAGAGAATCACTATCAAACATGCCTTGACAAGATTGGGTCAGAGCCCTTGGGGTTGGAGCCTCAAAATTGGAAGGATTGGTGTCCTTGGAGTTGGTACTCCTATATCCAAGGCTGATGCCTTGACAGCAAAGGGTTGGAGCCCTTGGGGTTGGTGCCTTAGAAGTTGCAAGGATTGGTGTCCTTGGAGTTGGTGCTCCTAAGTCCAAGGTGGGTGCCTTGACAAAACAGAGTTGGTGCTCTGGAGGTTGGAGCCTCACAAAAGTCCAAGTTGGTGCTTGGAAACAGATTGGAACCATATATATATATTGTATCTATTTTATTGCAAATATTATATTAATAAAATAATTTATTCTTGTTGTTCATCTTGTGTTCTGAATATAAATGTTTTAACTGGTAAAATAACAGTTGAAAAGAAATACTGATTCACCCCCCCAGTATTTCCAACAATTGGTATCAGAGCCAATACCTTCATTCAAAGCCTAACAGCTTGAAGGTTGATCTTTAGAACACAAATGGCGAAGTCAAGGAAGAAAGTCTCCAATCCTCCTAAGGATGTGTCTCCCTCTACCACTAAAATAGAAGACAATCAATTTGAGGAGGCTCCATGGTTCAATGGGAACTTTAATATATGGGAAGCAAGAATGAGGAATTTCTTAAAGACTCAAGGCATTGAAATCTGGAAATCAGTAATTGTTGATAGCATGATGGATGGAGAATCCAAGGAGTACAATGCAAAAGCAATGAAGGCAATCTTGAATGGGCTACCTGATTCTATAAAGAACAATTTAGGAAAATGTTCGTCAGCAAAGGGTATATGGGACAAACTTCATGACCTTCACTCAAAAGGAGCATTGACCATGACCATCAGTCAAGAAGATGATGGAAATCAAGAAGGAAATCCAGAACCCATCACAGAAGCTGAAAATGAGAATGATGATATCAAGGCTAAAGAAGATCTAGAAGATGAAGAGAATGAAAAAGATTTTGTAGAAGATCTCCTCGCTCAACTTATGGTTGCCATGGAAGAGATTATCAATTTGAAAAAGGAAAACGAGGAACTTAAGAAGAAAGCACTAGCTGACCAAAACCAAACAAGGAAGAAAGTTGACCTTGTCAAGCTTCAAGTACAAGAAAGGGATGAAGAGCTTGCCAAGCTTAAGAAGGAATTTCATCAAAGCAAAAGAAAGTAGCATGAAGAAGTCATATCCATGACAAATCAATTGGATAAAGCAAAGAAACGAGAAGATACCTTGTCAAGTCAACTTGAACAAAGGCACAAGAGCTTGAACAAACTTGAAGAAGAGATTGGTTAGTACAAGGTAGAGGTCTCCTCTCTCAAATCTCAACTACAAGAAGCAAGAAAGTTAGCACAAGGAGCTGAGAAGACAATGGAAGCATTGGCAATCATAGAAGAATAGGTTGATGAAGCAGAAAATGAGAGAAACACCATGATATGTCAACTAAAAGCAAAGGATGAAGAAATTTTCAAATTAAAATCTAACATCAAACTTCTCAAGGCCGAAACATGTAAAGCTACAAGGATCAAGGAAGAAATGGAGAGCAGTCTAGCAAAGGAAAATGAAGAAATCTTCAAAATGAAGTCAGATATCATCTCCCTTAAAATAGAAGCAAATGAAGCTGCTCATATCAAGGAAGAAACTGAGAAACAACTTGCTAAGAAGAATAATGAGTGAAAGATTGGAAGAAGAGATTGTCCTCCTCAAGAAAAAGGTTGAAGGGATGAACAAAACCTTGAAGAGCTCTCAAGCCTTGGATGACATGCTCAACCATCAAAAGTACATCAAGGAAATCTCCATCTCCAAGGTACCAAAGTTTATTTATTGGTTATTGTTATTCTTGTACAAACTTTGATCACATGGAAAAAGATTGTAAAGCATATCATCAAGATAGATATCATGGTCCCCAACAATCTCCAAGGAACAATTTTGCAGGAAGAAATCATGAAATCTTATTCATGAACAATGTAGAATGCTTCAAGTGTCATAACATTGGTCATATGGCACATGATTGTAACTTAACTTGGGCTCTTACACAAGCTAAAACCATGCAAAATAAGAAAGTTACACAAGTATGGAGAAGGAAGCAAATACAATCCGAAAGTCCCTTGAACTCTCCAGCCAACAACACATGTTGTTGATCTAACGTTCGACAATATTAGCATTTGATGGGAAAACTCTGCCAAAAGAGATGATACATACACTGAGGGGGAGCTTGTGATTCTTTAACATTATTGCAGAAGCTATTCGTGAAATGGTCCTTATAAAATCCTTGTTGATCTATATTAACAATCATTCTTTGATAAAGATCATTTCTCAGGAGTACTCC